>CP054668.1:46251318-46851318 GCA_013348765.1 Carpinus viminea | reverse complement strand
AGAAAATGGAAGAGAAGTAACTATCATGCAAAGTGTTCTGTCATCCATCATGGAATTAGGCTTAAGGTGTTCTAAAGAGTTACCAGATGAAAGAGTCGATATAAAAAATGTGCTTGTGAAACTTCAAAAAATTAAACTGGCACTTTCTGAAAATAGAAGCCGGTATCTGATATCTTTTATTTGTTTTGTCTTTTTTATTTCTTAAAGTACTTTTCAAGTGGTGTGTTTTATGGTTGTATGACTTCTCATGTTTAAATAAATGCCTGGGATTTTCTAACATCTGTCTCTTGACCATTTTCTCTTCTTTTCTTTTTTTCTTCTTACATTTCTTATTGAGATATATCAAATTTACTCGAGGGTTATTCTTTATGCTTCACTAGTACTAAATTAATATAATCTCAAACACCAAAAAATTAATATGACTAATTTACTGACTTATATATATATGAACTTAAAAAAAAAAAAAAAAATTATAGAGAAGCCTACATTATAAGCTACAATTTTTTTCTCAATTGATATAATTATATACAAAACTCTATTTATAAAGATTTGCAAGTAATTTGAATAATTCAAACATATATAAACAAATCTTAGGATAACAAAATCATTATTTATCATAAAGAATTTATATTTTTTCTATCACATCTTGGTAAGATAATTGGTCTGTTTGCAAGGGTTGAAGAATGGCTGCTATGTATTGATTTAGAACATTGCCTGCTTAACCGAAATTTAAACATCCAATAGTGAAGTGTGTGTTTGATTCGATCGACAGTCACTCCAAATTTAGTCACTCTTTAAGGAAGAGTGATCAATTCAGAAGTAATTGATTTCTTTAGCAAGTTTTTTATGTTTCTTCCTATCTATTGGCAAGTTTAGTGTTTTTCTCCCGCTCATCAATTAAAAATACTTGAAGTTGCTGGCAAACTAAAAGCTCACAAAATCGGCCAATCCCACGAAATCGGTCAATCTCGCGAAATCGGCTAATTATATCACCTAAGAAGCTTCTACATTAATTAATTAATTCATGTGAACACAGAAACGAGCTTTGAGCATTCAAAATTAAAGAAGGAGATCATAAAGCTATCAATTTTCAAATATATAATAAAAAATAATTAAAAAAAAAGAAGAAAAAGTTTATCTTTTGGTACATGGTATCTCAACAAGAAAAGCAAGCATATTAATTATTATATATTAATTAAACAACTTTTTTATTTGGACAAGTGGAATATTTAAAGGTTTATATATATATACTAAACCAGACATAAATTCAATTTTCAAATAAGTGAAGGATTATTATAACTATTCAAAAACTAAAAGTAACAAGTAAAGACTAAAGAGGGTTAGGTTGGTTTTCCTTGCTTTAATCTGAATATATATATATATTGAATTCGAAATTTAATAAACAATAATTTAACATAATATTAGTATTAACGTTTTGAATTCAAACAACTCACCAAATATATATATTAGTATTAACGTTTTGAATTCAAATAATGCACCAACTTCTTGCAATGATCTCCTGTTCAGTTTTCGGTAATGCTCTCCTTGAAACAACTTATTGACCATGGTTGTTGCCCATACCGCGTGGGGCTCTTAACGGAGTCCTTTTGCACCTAGATATCGCTTCATGTAACCCTTAGAGAGGCCATAACCTTTTTGGAACCATTATCTATTGTTTTTGTGTTTTTTCCTGTGTTGCCATTTTTGTTTGGGTCTTGTTATCGGACAACCCACCCCACTCTGTTTGTTTATTACTTTATTTTCTTGTAACTCTTGTCTCATTATTGCTTAAAAAAAAGGCACCAAATATATATATATATATATTAATTAAGTTAATCAGCGTTCAGCTAGCAATGCCTCTCTCTCTCTCTCTCTGTAGGGCCGGCCCAATGGCTAGGCCACTTAGGCCGTCACCTAGGGCACCCAATAAATAAGGCCCAAAAAAATTTTAATAAGGCCTATTTTTTTTAACTTAAGGCACAGTTTTTTAAAATAAAGCCCCAATACAATAAGCTCATTGTAAAATAAAACCAATTAACCCAACAAAAAAACAAATATGCCACATCATTTTTTTTTTTTTTGTCTTTTTAATCCTCTCTCTCTCTCTCCTCTGTTAGCAACGGAGAGAGAGCATTATTTTTTTTTTTCAGAAAATAAGGAATACTAGCCCCTCTCTCTCCTCCCTTCCTCTTCTTCCTTTCTTCTCTTCCTCTCCCCCTCCGCGATACATCCTACCAATTTTCAAACAGGTTTTATTGTTATATTTTTGTAATTTATTTTATTATAATCCAAATATATATATATATATTTTTATAAATCATATTTTTTTAATTTGTTAATATTTTTAATTAAACATATATACTAGAAAATATGCACTTAAATATGAAATACTTAAAAAAGAGAGAGAGAGAGAAAAAAAGAAAAACTGATTGAATCTCAAATAAAGCTTTAAATAAATTTGTTATTAGTAATAAACAAAATATTGAGGATAATTTATGTGAAAAACTCATAAATGAATAATAAATTTATCAAAAAGAATTATTTTATTGGAATATAATAAAAATATTATTGATGTCTCTAACTCTATTATTACAAATATTTATAACCATAATAGAATGCAATAGAATGCAACTACCTATTGAAGAAACTTAAAAGTTAAACTTAAAAGTCATAAAATAACAATAACATATTACTAACCTCAATGAAAATAATAATAATATTATTATTAAAATAAATATTATTTAATTAATATTTAAATATTAAAAAAAATAAGCCCAACTCCAAAATTCCGCCAAACGCCTCCAGCCGACCCTCTCTCTCTCTCTGTGTCCGTGTACATGCACTGCGTGTGTGTCACTGTCTCCCTCCCAAAATTCCCAATGCACAGAAGCAAGCAGTAGCACAAGCACAAGCATTGATCGCTCGCACCTCCTCAAACGCGCGTACAGACAAACCCACCGAAATGCGGGGCTTAGTCCCACTGCTCGCGGCCTTCGCCGCCGTGCTCGTCTCAGTGGTCTACTGCGTCCTTCCTCCGCCCACCCTTCTCCCTCTGGAGAGGGCCTTTCCTTTGACTCGCCGGGTCTAACTCGACCGCCTCAGAGCACGGGACCGAGCCAGGCACGCCCGATTCTTGCGAGGCGCGGTCAGCGGCGTTGTCGACTTCTCCGTCCAAGGCTCCTCCGATCCCTACTTCGTCGGGTACGATTGGTAAATTTACCATTCATTCGTGGGTTTTGATTTTCTGTGCTGCTTAGCGTGCTTGCATTGATGGGTTTGTTTCGAATTGGTAAAGTTTTTGGGTCTCTGTTAATCATTGCTGTTCTTCTTTTTCGCTTAAGTATTTACTATTCACTGTATGTATTCGTTTAGTTTTTCGTCTTGGGTATTGTGATGCTCCTTTTGGCTCTTGAGAGAATGGAAAAGGGAAAAAAATGAAAAGGAATAAGAAAATTAAAGAAAGAATGAGTCTTGCGGGTCTTCTTGCTGTTGATTCTTCAAAATGAGTACATGTTCTCGAACCTAGCAACCAAACTGAGACTGATTGACTGAGAATTTGATGGGGCTTGGAGTACTTTTTTACCTGATATTGATTGGCTTATGATTCTGACTAGGCATGGATCTTTTCATGTAAATGGCCAATCTTTTCATGTAAACCGAATTGATTGGCCAATCGTCGCGATGGGCGCGGGCGCAGAGAAGATTGGCCAATCGTGGCAGTGGGCTCAGGGGAACGGTTGTCCGGCCGAGCGGGCTTAGTGAAGAGGGGGAGTGGGGGGCGGCCTAGGGAATTCGGGGTCGATGGGGACAGAGTGGGCATTCCGTCTGCAATGCCCATGAGCCTGTTATTGGCTTCTAGGGGTGAGTTTCTTGCGCTTCGTGCAATTAAACCAAAAAAAAAATCGTGATATCTAATTTTGCGTTATAATTCAATATTTTGTTGTGTGGCGATTATATATCCGTCTTGAGTATCTTTTTTAGAGTTTCTTGATTCTGCTATTTGGGTTATTTTCAGTTTTTATTGTTATTGTTGTTATGTTAATGTCGCTGTCTTTGGTGGTAAAATAATCATGTATGCATGCACGGTGGGTATGGAAGTTTTGATGTTATGGACTTTGTGAATTTTTCATTGCTCCACTTGGTAATTGTTGGATCAAGTGAATTAATGGATCAAAATTTGGTTGATTAAAGTTGGAGTTCCATGCCATTGGATTTACGATCTCTTTCAATCAAATTGCCTCCATCCACTGAAAAACTTTATCATGATCTTGAATTTAAATTTGCTTTGAAAGTCAAGTCAAGTTTTGGTAAAATACCTTATTTTTATAGTTGTTTCACACACGTACATGAACTTTTAATGCAGGTGCCTATGCTGCAATCACAAGAGATGGAGAATTCACCACTCATGAAGTCACTGTAGAGGCCGGTGAGGTAATAGAATTAGATGGATGTGAGAGAATTTACTTGGCATGCATATTGTCTATTCTATCAAGACTTTTTTTAAAAAAAAATTTATGTGTTGTCGTTTGCAGGATATCGTTAGCAGGATATCATCAGCTCCTCGCCCAGTTTGTGTTCTTTCTGGTACTGGTGTGCTCTCCGGTGTTGTAATTCACCATCGTGGTCCTTCCAGTACTACAAAATATAATGTACGTTTGAGTCATTAAGGGTGTAAAGGTGGTTACGGTTAGCGGTTTTTGGCAAAAATCGCTAACCGTAATCACCTTAACGGTTATTAAATTTTACTAACCGCACCGCTTAGGTTACTAACCGCACCCGCTAGGGGGTTAGCGGATAGCGGTTAGCGGTTAGTTGGCGGTTAGCGGTTAGTAAAATAGTTAACCGTCCGCTATAACCCTTTTTTTTTAAATTGGGCTTTTTAGGCCTTTTTTAGGTGTTTTTGGGATATTTTTTAAGCACTATAGCATTTTTCACTCTCATTTGTTTTTCTTTTGTATTTTTAGTGTCTTCTTGGACCAAATTGCTATAAAAAGATCTCATATTAAAAAATAAAAAATATTTGACCTATTTAAAATTTTTAAAAAATCCTTAAATATTAAATCATAAGTTCATAACCGGTTAGGTTAACTTAACTTAACTTTAAAAAAAATAAAATCACACACACACACACAATATATAAAAACAAAGTTCAACACAACATATAAAAAAATATTAAAAAAAAAAAGTTCAATAAAACATATAAAAAAAAATGTTCAAATAAAATATTAAATGATACAAATAAAACATTAAAACTGCGAGATAGAGAGAGTTAGAGAGAAAGAGGTGACGATAGAGAGACAATCCAGAGGTAAAGTCTATAGAGAGGGACGGCCAACGGAGTGAGTGAGATAGGGAAGGGGAAGAGAATAAGATAAAAATCCATACCCTAACCCTTAATGCGTTTTTCTCTCAAAATTGACGTCGTTTTGATGTGAAATTCATTCTTATTATTATTAATATAAAATAGACAATATATATATGGAAAATTTTTTTTTTTTTGAAGTGGGAATAATTCTTCATTAATCAAACTTAGCATTACATCGTACTCCTCAAAGATAAAACCTCGAATTAGAATCCCATATCCCCCTCTTTCCCTAGTGGAATACAGACAGCAACGAGAGCCACCACAAAGGCTACCCAGGCTACTGCCCCCCCTAGGTTTTTGAGAAAGGAGGCTGGAATTACATTACAATGATATTATATAGGAGCCTAGATTGCTTCTCATGAAACTACATGCATCGTACCAAAAGCACCAATGATCAAGAAAACGGAAAATTATCTCTCCAAATTGAGTACCCATCTCGTGAAAGAGCCAACTTAGCAAGTTTGTGAGCCTCCCCGTTAGCCCCTCTGTGGACATATCTCACTTCGAAATCCAAGAAACTTCTGCATAAGTATCGGGCATCTTCAACAATCGGGCCAATAACAGATGGTCCCCTATTAGAATCCTGTAGAGCATGAACAACCTGGAGCGCATCACCTTCTAAGATAATTTTCCGAATTCCCAGTAACAAGCATAGTTCGATGGCACGTTTGGCTGCCAATGCCTCCGCAAGGACTGGGTCTTGGATAAATAGCATGGTGTCACACATCATGGCCAATACATTACCATCAGAATCCCTCACAATAGCTCCCATTCCTATCATCTTCCTTCCACCATTAACTGCCGCATCCCAGTTAACTTTTATTAGACCTTCAGGTGGCTTTTGCCAAGGAGTTGCCAGCATCTTAGAAGGGCCTACTACTTGTCTCCCATGGGGCTTCGCTACCATTGTAAATATTTTATGTTGGTCTTGCGCCACTCTCAATAATGCTTCAGGACTTGAAAAAGCCCCCCCAAACACTACTGCATTCCGTCTGTGCCATATTTGTCGTGCAATTAAGGTAGCCATTTGAACCTCCTCCACGGAGCATTTATCCAGCAACCATTCCATGATACCCATAAAATCGCGAACTTCACAAGAACTCTTCTGAATCCGTTTGGAGCAGTTGGCCCAAACATCCTGTGCAGAAGGACAGCTCCAAAGTGCATGCACCGTATTTTCAATCGCCAGATTGCATATCGGGCATAGGGGGTCAGAGGTAATTTTCCTTTTATGTAGTCTCTCCTTCGTTGGCAATATACCGCTACAGGCCTTCCAGATAAATGTTTTGGTTGCTCGTGGAACTTCAATCTGCCATATAGCTTTCCACAACAACCGATTACTATCTCTGTTCGAGCAGCTTCCTTTATCAACCTCAAATTTATCTTTAGCTAGGTGATACGCACTTCTAACTGTAAACTCACCATTTTTTGTGCACCTCCAGACCAATCGATCCTCCCCGATGCGTGGATTCGCCGCCATGCCACAGATTAATTCTGCTTCCTCCGCCGTAAATATTTCCCTGATGAGAGATGTATTCCACCAATTACTGTTAGTGTTTAGAAGCTCACATACCTTAGCATTCCGAGCGAGTGCTCCTTCAGGAGATTGGAGATATCCACCAGGGACAGCTAGCACCCACTTGTCAGTCCATATGCCAATTCTTTTGCCATCCCCCACCCTCCATGATAGTCCTTCTTTTAATAAACTTCTTGCATTCCAGAAACTCCGCCAAATGTATGAAGGTCGACGACCTAAGTGGGCATTAAGAAAAGATGCCTGAGGGAAATACTTCTCCTTGAGAATTTTGGATGCTAGACTGTCTGGATTCTGAATAATTCGCCATCCTTGTTTTGCAAGTAGAGCTAAGTTGAACCATTCTAAATCTCTGAAGCCTAGGCCACCCTTCTCCTTTGACCTTCCCAATTTGCTCCAACTCATCCATGCAGCTTTGTTATCATCTTTATTAAAACCCCACCAGAATTTTGACATCAAAGAATTAATGTCTTTGCACAACGTCTTCGGCAACTGAAACACACTCATGGTATAAGTAGGTATAGCCTGGACCACCGCATTAAGGAGTACCTCTTTGCCCGCCTGAGATAAGAAAGTCTCCTTCCACCCTTGCATCCGTTCCCATATCCGGCCCTTCATACCCAAAAGCAGAACCGATCGACCTACACAACAAGGCAACCTAAGTATTTCTCAAATTGGGTAGTGATACTGACTCCCGAGATCGAAGCAATGTATTCCTTGAAATCTTCTTTGGTGTTTTTGCTAAAAAATATGGACGTTTTTCTCGATTTAATTTCTGCCCCGATGCCTTCTCATAAATATCAAGAATCTCCTGTATGTTGCCCCATTCCATAAAATTGGCCTTGCAAAACAATAAGCTATCATCTGCAAAGAAAAGGTGATTGATCTTGGTACCCCCTTTTGCAATGGGCAAGCCCGTGATAATGCCATTCCTCTCCGCTTTATGAAGAAGAGTACTCAACCCCTCTGCACATAAAATAAATAGGTATGGTGATAGAGGATCACCCTGGCGAATGCCCCTTGAAGGGTAAATGTGTCCATATGGCCTCCCATTAATAAGAATTGAATATGAAACTGTGCGCACACAAGTCATAACAAGATCCACCCATCGTTCATTGAACCCAATTTTTCGCATTAACAATTCCAAAAAATCCCACTCGACTCTATCGTATGCCTTGCTCATATCTAATTTAAGCGCCATATATCCCTTCTTCCCTTTAAATCGAGTGTTCATGGAGTGTAACGCCTCAAAAGCGACAATAACATTATCCGTAATGAGTCTGCCTGGTAAAAAAGCACTTTGGTTCGGGGAAATAATGAAATTTAACACCCTTTTCAATCTATTGGCAAGCACTTTTGACATAAGCTTGTACAAAGACATTGCATAAAGTAGTCGAATTGTGAGGGATTTTTTATTTTGGGAACCAACACAATATGAGTGATATTTAAAGAAGAATCAAAAACACCAAAATTCAGAAAATTCAAGACTACCTTACCCACGTCCGCCCGTAGAGTGGCCCAGGAGCGTTGGTAGAAACATGCTGAGAATCCGTCTGGGCCC
This sequence comes from Carpinus viminea, assembly GCA_013348765.1. Classification (NCBI taxonomy): domain Eukaryota; kingdom Viridiplantae; phylum Streptophyta; class Magnoliopsida; order Fagales; family Betulaceae; genus Carpinus; species Carpinus viminea. Next base: position 46,842,858 of record CP054668.1, on the reverse strand, counting down.
GGAGATTTAAGGGGGTGCATCTGGGAAAGAGCATAATCAATATCCTCCATAATGAATTCCTGCATCAATTCATCATTCATACTAGGTGTGACTCGTGCCTCCAGAGAAGCTAAGCAGTCCTCCATACCCTGGGTCCCCTCAGAGGTAAAAAGTTTTTGATAGAAGTCAATAAATGCCTTTGGAATCTCCTTCTTCTTGCTCCAGATCCGCCCTTCTTCATCTGTAATCCGACTGATATGATTAATCCGTCTCCGATGATCTGCCCAAGCATGGAAAAAAGGCGTGTTACGATCCCCGTTTTTATACCAGTTTTGTTTCGCCCTCTGCTTCCATTTAATATCTTCCTGCTCCATTATAAATTCAATCTCAGCTTTAAGACGCGAAATTTCACCCCTGTGCTCAGGTCCCTCATTTAACTGTAAAGCCTCTAGCTCCTTTGTCTTCTCTTTAATAATTTTGTTGGTATTCCCATACTTCATACTACTCCACCTAGAAAAGCTTCTTTGACATGCTGCCAACTTATTTTGCACTAGGTGTAACCCCGGAGTCCCATCATTGTCTTCCTGCCACGTCTTCTCCACTAGGCCCCCAAACTCGTCTTCAAGCTGCCACTTAGCCTCAAATTTAAAGCTTCTATAAAATTCTATATGCTCCTCTTTTTCCCGGGAAAACTGCAAAAGGAGGGGTTTATGATCCGACGCCCGTGCCGCCAAAATGTGCACAGAAGCCTCCTGAAAAATAGCTCTCCACTCTGAGTTGGCAACTGCCCGGTCCAGACGTTCTTTAACAAAATTCCCATCACTCCTACAATTAGTCCAAGTGTATTTGGACCCAATGAATCCCAAATCAGTCAATTGACAATTGACGAGAGCATTCCTGAATTGGTCCATCTGCCCTTCTTTTCTTAGTAGTGCTCCTGTTTTCTCCTCTTGAGTCAGTATTTCATTAAAATCGCCAATACACATCCATGGTTGGGGTTGAAATTGTCGGAGATGTTCCAATAGGGCCCACGATTCATGTCTTTTTGCTGCAACCGGATGCCCATAAAAACACGTGAGTTTACAATCACTCCCATTGTCTATACCTTTGATCAAGGCATTTATATGCCGCCGAGTATAGTTCTGAATCTCCAGATTTTTGGCATCCTTCCAAAGTAAACCCAGACCTCCACTGCGCCCCACTGGATCAACTACAAACATCCCATTAAACCCCAGTCGTACTCTAATTCTCTCCATCTTCTCCTTTCTACATTTTGTTTCCATAAGAAACAAAATGTCGGGCTTCTTCTCCCTTACCATGAGGCAAAGGTCTTGAACTGTCCAGGGGTTCCCAAGCCCCTGACAGTTCCAACTTAACAGAATCATGGCTCGCGTCTTTCAATGTACCACCGACATATCTCCATAGGTTGCCCCTGTGTTGCATCCACTATTTTCTGTCGCTTCTCTGGACCTATCATTCCAGTAGTTTGAGTTACATCAATCTCCGCCCTTTCTCTCTTAGCTTTCCTGCTCGCCTGAGATAAAACCCTTGACTGATTAACATGCCTGGCCCTTCGCTTCCACTTTTTGATATTCAACTTAGGGGGAATAGGGTCTGCCTGTTTATCATCGGGGTAGGGCTCGGCATTAGCCATGAATATAGTCTCCATGTTTGCTTCTTCACATACTCCTTCCTGCCCCCTTGAAGTGTCTTCATTTTCATCACAAGTCAATAGGCCCAATTGTGCTGTTCCACTTCGGCCTATGTCCTGGCCCATTAAGCAATTCTCACATTGACTTTCTCCTTCCACGTATGCCCCTGTTTTGCTCAAGGAAATCTGACTCGGCTGCTTCCCCTTCCCTTTGATATCATCGCTGCACCTGCTATTCCCGGAAAGGAAAGACCCAGATTCGGCCCTCCTTGCTGGCGACATCGGAGCGGATCTCCTGGTAGGGTTTTCGAAAAACCCGGAGCTAACCTTGCCCGTGGACCTCTCATCAGATCGGGCGCCGTCAGCCTCCTCTCCTCCGCTTGAATGGTTCGAGGTCGCACCACCGTCTCTGAATCCGGCTCCTGCCGTTGTCCCTTTGCGTCGTGGGTCGATGGCCCGGAGCCATGAACCCCACGGTTTCGGTTCCTCTCGCTCATGGATGTGAGTGGCTGGCGGAGCAGGACAACCTTTGGAACCATGAACTAGCCGCCCACACCGGAAACAAAACAGGGGTAATTTTTCATATTTAAACTCGATCCATGACGATTTTCCTCCAAAATTAAGGGCTCTTCCACGATCTAGGGGTTTCATGATATCAAGTATGACCCGCAAACGCAGGTAGCTACCCCAACCCAATCCGTTGCCTGCAACGTCTATATCTTCAAGGATACCCAACGAGTTACCTATCTTTGTTCCCACATTCTTGTTCATGCACAGTAAAGGCATCTCGTGGACCTGGACCCAGAATGGAGAATACCTGAATTCCAGTTGAGAAGGAGGAATACTACCATCAAATTCGTTCAATACCAGGATATGTCGATCAAACGTCCACGGCCGGCCATCAAGCACCCTCCTCTTGTCTCCTTCGTCTGAAAATTCAAATAACCAAATATTGTCTTTCAACTCTTTGAATTTCACCGACCCAACAATGCGCCAAATATTAGAGAAAACCGATATGAAAGCCTCCTGATTAACGTTTTTGTCAGTCCAAATTTTCCCGATTAAGCACTTCCCAGCAATCACCCTGGCTTCCGAAACATCCAATTCTTCCACCTGAATTCCGTCCCTCTCCCCCTCAGAAAGGGAGATTCTTTTGCACAGATCCCCTAACTCCTCCGCCATCCTGCGAATAATCCCTTCCTGTTGCCCGTTCCTAATCCTCCCACGCCGTCGCCGGTAGGAGACTAAACCTCGATACTCGCTGTTTCTCTAGAGAGAAACCCTAACGAGGACTCTTATATATATGGAAAATTAAATAAATAAATGTTAGAAGATATAAATATATACAATTTCAAAAATATTTTATTCAATTACAAACTTATGTCGTTGATATTATATAATCATATGATCTCATTAAATTATATCATATGATTAATGATTTAAATTATTATCATATTTACTTATAGTCTTTTTTTTTTAATTGAACTTATTATCTAATGATAATGCTCAAACTCCTAAGTCCTAAATTCCTAATGATTTAATGGTCATACACTCTACTTAAATTATATAATCATATTATCTCACAAATCACAATTTATATTAATATAATAAAATTATCTTAGATCTAAAAATCTAAGATAATGTGATATATGTTTTCTAAGTATAAAGTATCTAATAATGCCTTGATTCAATTGTGGTTATAGGTAATACATTATTTAATTTAATTGTAAGTACCATACTATCATTATACATGAATAATATGAATCATATGATTAACTTGTAAACTTATAACTTATGAATTATGTCATATTATATATATATATATATATATATAATTTGTTATTATATAATCAAATGATTTAATGATCAATTGATCATGTGATATAATCATATAAATTATAGTAATAATATATTAATACTCAATTTATGATTTAATTATTGAAAACAAAAATGTGATTTAATCATTAATAATAAATTGATTAAGTTATATCTATAAATATTATTATAATTATAATTATCAAAATATATTATATAAAAAGCGGTTAACAGTTAGCGGTTACGGTTATTAAACCCAATAACCGCTAACCGCTAACCGCTAACTGCTAGCCGCTAGGCGGTTATAACGCTAGGCAGTTATAACGGTTAGCGGTTAAGCGGTTAAACGGTTAGCGGTTATAGCGGTTAGCGGTTAGTGGACGGTTATTTAACCGCCCGCCTTTACACCCCTACGTTTGACTTGTGAGTTGCTGTCTACATTTGTCAAGAAATTAGAAATTTAAAGGGTTTAATTTGTTTGTTCTTTCATGCAAATGCAGGGTCGCTTTAAGATTGTGCGCATAACTGGATCATATAGAGCATCCAGAACCGGATCACATACATCATTTGGAACCAGATGGGATGATGTACCTCGCATAGATGGCCAGTTAAAGATCGCATTGGTGGAGGGCGATGGCCCAGAATTTTTTGGTGGTGTCGCGGGTGTACTGATTGCGGCTGAACCCGTACAAGTAAGCAGCTAGCTATATAGCCCTTGCTTGCTTTTCTAATGTTTCTAATGTTGTTAAGATATAGATATTGCCTTATACATTATGGGTTCTCTTGATTTTTTTCAGGTCGTTGTTGGCTGTTTTAGGAATCCTTATCTTTTGGAAGCTGCCCTGTCGTCTGATTTTTATACTTTCTACGAGGCTGCCAGAAGTAGAATGCGTCGTGTTTCTAATTTGGGAAGAGTTGCCGGTGTTCGTAATTCGGGAAGAGTTCCTGGTGTTCGTATTTCTGAAATGACTGGTGCAACACCTTCATCTACATCCATGGAAGTAGTCCATGGAGGAGCTGATTTGGGAGGACTTCCCGGTGTTCATATTTCTAAAATGACTGGTGGCAGTGATGATGATACCAGCACAACACCTTCGTCTACAGTCACTGCAGCCTCTCTCTCTCTCTTTCACTACAATTACTTCCACACAGAGGTTGACTATAGAAATTGAAAGCAGCTTTCTAACTTCGCATTTGTGGCGGTTGAAGATGAATACCTATATTTCCCATTGAACTACAATTTTTTTTAGGAAATAATGAAGCATATTCAAAATTTGAGGCTTTTTTGTTTGTTTGTTTGTTTTTGTTATGGTGTGTGATCGGCAAGGGCTGTAAATAAAGTTAATAAACTTGCTCGATACTTGCTAAGTTTAACTTGATTCGAACTTGAGTGTAAAAACCCGCTTGATTAATAAATGAAATATTACCCGAATCGCTCAAGAAAACTCGATAGGGGCTTGTGAGCTCAACTCGTTTAAAGCTCGACCGGTTTGTTTGCCCGACTCGTTAGCTCGTTTATGTATTTTGTATATATATATCCAAATCTATATTAATTTATTACTAAAATTAGTTATATAAATTTAAATATATATTAGTAATTAAGTAATATATGTAATATAAATTACTTAGTATTTATATTTATACTATATAGATAAATATCTAGAAGTTGTTTTAAAATTTGAGTTCGAGTTAATCGAGCCCGACTCGGCTCAATAGTATTCTCAATAAACTCAAACTCACCCAAATTTTAAATGAGAGCCGAGCTTGAAAACACATTTCATAGCTCGGCTCGAATAAACATCTTTGAAATCATAAAGCTCGACTTGATTACAACCTTAGAGCATGTTTTGGGATTATGTTTGAAAATATAGCTTTTAAGTCAAAAAAAAGTTTTTAAGCAAAAGCTTCATTTTTAAGCTTTTGTTAAAAGTATGTTTTGGTCATTTTTAGGCTTTTTAAATCTTTAAAAGCGCTTTTAATTTTTTTACCAAACGAATACTTTTTTCTTCAAACGGACTTTTTAAGTGTTAAAAACACTTTTATACCTCTCAAACGCAATCTCAAACAGACTCTTAGACTACAATGCATGTTAGTTGTTAAAACTTTGAGGGAATTTAGGATACAAGTTCTTGATTTTTGAAAATTGATACTTGATCATAACAAGAAAACATGCTCCGTATTTTCCAGTAAACGAATCATATAATTTCAAAATTCAAAATCAAATCTCAATATAATACATATCTTTCAATCTCTACTTCAATATACTTGGAAATAAAATCCCTTCAATATTAAACTAAATTAAGTCAGTGTTTATTATATTTATTAAAATATTATTAACTAGTGAAATGATAAACCTTTTTGGCAAATTTATCACGTGACATGGTCGAAAAAATACCATGCACTAGACGCTACATGTATTTTTATGTTATTTGATAAATGATAAAAATGATTATCTCAATCATCTTTTTGACTTAAAAAGCTTAAAAGCTCAAACTATTTTTGACCCAAAAGCTCAATTTGTCAAACGCAATTCCAAACATACTCTAATGTATAATACCCATTTTGTTATTTCATTAATAATAATTTTTACTGTGTAACTCCCAAAATACAAAAACTTTATTATAATGTCAATATCAAACTTGCATTCTTATTAAACAGACAGTTCCTTAAATAATACATGCAAAGAATAGAATTTGAATGGAAATCTATCTCTTCCCAAGCTTTTCTTTTTCTTTTTTTTTTTTTTGAAACTTCATAAAGCCCCCCAAACTTTCACCCTTTTTGAAATACCCCCCTTAAACTTCAAAAACTCTCAATTTACCTCCTGAACTTTCAATTGCTCTCAATTTGGACTCCTCTGTCAATTTTAGCTGTTAAAAATTTAAAAAAAAGACCAAATATCCATGATTTTCATTTTTTTAAAAAAACAAAAACGTTTTGGAAGTTGAAATTTTATACAAAAGTCAAAGGTATAAATGTCATTTAATGTTTAAAATCTAACAGAGAGATCTAAATTGAGAGTAATTGAAAGTTCATGGGGATAAATTGAGAGTTTTTGAAGTTTATGAGGTATTTCAAAAATGGTAAAAGTTTGGGGGAACTTTTTGAAGTTTTCCCTTTTTTTTGTTTAACAACCTTATCAGTTATCACACTCCACTGGAATTTGGATGCTTTCCATTTTATTTGAACTGTATAATATCTAGTTAATTATAATAAAAAAAAATATTTTTGTTTCTTTAAAAAATAAAAGAGGAAACTTGACTTTGGCCCCCTGAATTTTCACGTGATTTTACAAACTTTCCTTAAACTTTAAAATCTCTCACTTTGGACCTTTGAACTTTGAATTACTCTCAATTAGAACCTTTATGTTAATTTTAACCATTAAAAACATGAAGAATGTCAAAATATCCCTGTTTTTTGTCTTTTTTTTTAAATAAAAAAACTTTTGAAAGTTGAAATTTTATACAAAAGTCGAGGGTATCAACGTCATATAATACAAAAGTCGAGATTTATAAAATTACGTGTAAATTCAACGAGACAAAGTGAAATTTTTTCAAAATAAAAAGATCCATTATATATATAACTAGATAATTCTCGATTCTTTTGAACTAAAAAGACGTTATGAGAGTAGTTTACTGCTCATCTACTCTTCTTTCTTATGCAGAGAAGAGTCTTATTATACTACTAATATTTATTTAATAGAATGTTCTTAAATAGGTGTGATATAAATACAACTTAAATTCAATTTTGACTCAAAAAGAAAGTTTAACTTTGACTCAACTTCTAAGTTAAATTTCTCTTTCTCTCTCTTCTTCACGTCAATTTCTTTTTTAAAACTTAATAGAAAAGTTAGACTTAAATTGTGATTTGTATCATTTTTCATTCCTAAATCACCTTTTTTTTTCCTTTTTCTCAAATCCCAAGTCAAATTTTCAGAAATTGTCAAAAGGGTATTCTTGGGACACGAGAAAACAACAGTCCCTGTATAAAATACGTACTGACCCACCGGTCCTTTCTCACCATTGAATCGACGAAAAAGATATCCTCTTCTGCCGCTGCCTTTTGCACTGGGACGTACTCTTTGTTCATCTTTGTCAGAGCCAAACAGAGCCTTTCTCTCTCGCTCTTACTCTGTCTCTGTGTTTAACCTTTTTGTCATTTTCTTTGAGAATTCTCTTGGTTTTCTTGGTCCATGGAGGACATGAACGGCGCGGTGGTGCCTGAGGTTGAATGCCCGGGCTTGGGCGCAGAGAGTGGTAGGCCCGTCGTGGTGGTGGGCTCAGGAGGATGGTCGTCCGGCCCAACGGGCTGGGAAGGTGCAGTGAAGAAGAAGAGGGGACGGCCTAGGAAGGACAAGGTCGACGGGGACAAAGTGGACCTTTCGCCTTCAATGCCTGAGAATGTGTTCAAGCGGGCCCCAGTAGGGCCTCGAGATTCCGGGAGAAGGGACTTATCAGCTTCTTTGGGTGAGTTTCTTGCACTTATCTTCATGCAATTTTTTTTGAAGTCATGATATCTAAGAATGGTTATTCCATAAGTAACCCTAATTTTTTTTTTTTAAAATCTTAAAACAAAAAACCTTCTGCCACCACCCTCGATGCCACTTAAAGGTGAAGTCACCTCCCCGTGAGCAATGGGACTGGCCGTGACCAACTCCCATGCGCAATTGGGGTGGTCTCACCGACCACAAAGCTCTTGTTGAGTTGGCCAACAATCAAGAGGTTGCCGGTAAAAGTGAAATTTAAAACCGCCTAACTGCATCCACTAACTGCTACCTATACTAACCGCTAATGCTAACCGCACTAATCACTAACCGCTTTGAAAAACCACTTAATTACTAACTGTTAACCACTTTTTTTAAAATGTAATATATATTTGTATTATATATATTTTATATAATAAGTAAGAATGAATTATTGTAACTTAATGGTTATTTTGTGTTTACCCATGTGAGTTTATGAACTATTTTGTATTTTATTTATATATTGTGTACAAATTACAAGTGAAGTGATAATTTTGTTGTAATTTTATTCGTACGTTATATGTTGGAAAAGGTTACTAACAAGATTTTGGTATAATGGTCCAACATATAATGCTCCCTTTAAACTAACAATTTTTAATGCTAAAATGGCCATGAAATGGGAAAAAAAAAAGTTTAAAGTGAGCAAAAAAAGGGTTTAAAGTTAAACCCAAAACCAGCCCAATAAAAAGTATAATAAAAAGTGGTTAGTAGAAAAGCAGTTAACCGCATCCGGTTAACCGCCCCGCCTAGACAATTAACCGCTACCCCGTTAGCGGAGGCAGTTGCAGGTAGCAGTTTTAGCCACTAACCACTAACCGCAACCGCTATTTCACCCCTAGTTGCTAGTCGCTTATTTTATTTTATTTTTTTCTTAAAAAGATAAAGAATTTTTTTAGGAAATAATTTTTAAAGTTAGGGTATTTTAGGAAATTTGAGCAAAATATGGTTGAATTCCAGTTAAAAAATTTGGTCATTCTTATTATAAACAAACAAAAGATCATTCCTGGTAATACCAATTCATATTCCTAAGGATTCATCATTCCAGTATACCAAACCTAGCCTAAAGGTTTTCAGTTTACTAGATCAATGAAACTCAAGTTATCACTTATCAAAACCTTTTAAGAATCTTAACCTTGGGGAACTTTTCCAAGTTGATCAAGGAGATGATGCTGATGAAAATTCCCCTCACCTTAAAGAGATAGAGTTAGCGGTTAATTAAGGTTTGAGTTCCATGCCCCTGGATTCACAGGCTCCTTCAGTCAAATTGCTTCCATCCACTGATCTGTTATGGCCGCCTTTGTTTTCTCATTTTTTGCTTTTCATTTTTTTTTTTTTTTTTATTCATTGAGTTTTAGGCATAAATTACTTTTTAGGCGGCACATTCTGAAAATTTAGTATTAGTGGAAGAAATAGAAAATATCCTGATCTTGAATTGAATTAAAAAAAAAAAAAAGGTGATGAAACAGTGGTTGCTCATGAGACTCAACCAAGAGTGGATAAATCGGAAGAAACCTTTTGATTTCTAAGTGAGTTTCTTAGAAAGAATATGGCTGAATATGGTTGATCCAGATCAGAAATTGAGATAAATGATTCTGAGATTGAACTGGGAGTTACTCTGCTCAAAGGGCAGATTCCTAGTCTTGAAGAGAATCATCACGTTTGGAAAACAATTAAAAATAATTCTGGTGGGAAACTAATATCATAGCTTTTAAAAGGAGGTATGCAATTCCAGTTAATATAGAGAAGGAAAATATGCACAGCTTATATCTGGATGAAGGTATATTTTTATCAAACAGGTTTATTTGTTTCTCACATATGAATTCCTTTTAATGCAGGTGACCTAGCTGCAGACATAGAAGGAGGAAATATCTCCCCTCATGTAATCGTTGTAAACCCCGGTGAGGTAATATTAGATGGATGTGAGAGAATTTGCTTGGTCATTTCATATTATAGTTTCTCACTTGGCATACTGTCTCTATTCTAGTAATGGTACATTAAGACGTTATGTGTTTTCATTTGCAGGATATCGCTAGTAGGATATCATCATTTTCTCTAGGTCCTCTGCGAGTTCATATTCTTTCTGCTACTGGTGTGCTCTCCAGTGTTGTAATTCACCAACCTGGTCCTTTCGGTGGTACTATGAAATATGATGTACTTTTGAATCTTCTTTTATCATTCCTTTTTCCCTCTTTTTTTTTTTTTCCTTTTTCTGGACTAGTTAGAACATGCTATGAGAGAACTACGATATTGCTGTGTCCTTGGCTAGTCTTTTTATGTTTGTTGTCTGAGTTTATTATTCCATTTTGCTGTCTATATTTGCCAAGAACAAGGTTACTATAAATTATCAAGACTGCCTAGTCCAATGAAGTTTCAATCAAATTAGTGCTGTGCAGTTACCTTAAATCATTTAAGTTGTGCCACTGTTACCATTTGGAGGAAAAGGTCCTTTGTGTTTGTGAAAATGCTCCAACGGGCACGGCGTTGAAGGATGCATGTTATGATTGAAAAACTAAAAATCTTGAAAAGGGAATTGATAATTCATATGTTTAACAACTATCATTTGGTGCTGTGAGGAAAATGAATTTGCAGGTTCTAATTCATACATAAGAAATTAGAAATTTAAAGGTTTTTTGTTTGTTCTTTCATGCAGGGTCGCTTTGAGATTTTGAGCTTATCTGGATCATTTACATTTTCTGAAACGGGTGGTACTCGTCGCATGAATGGCATGTTAAGTATCTCATTGGCCAGACCTAATGGCAATGTTTTTGGTGGTGCTGTCGTAGGTGCACTGATTGCGGCCGAACCCATACAGGTAAGCTAGGCCTTGCTTTTCTAATATTTTTAAGATTGGAATTACTGAATACTCATGGTTCTACTTTTAATTACCTATACTGATCTTAATGGTTCACTGTGAGTATTCCTTCAAGTGATTCCTTAAGTGACCAAGGGGCTACAAATGTGGACCAGTTTGAGTTAGGGTCACTTCATTAGAATCAAATGAAAGATCATAATCCCTTAGAGTTAAGAGTACCACAAACAAAAAATTGTGCTTGCTTGTAACTTCAAGCCCTTACATTGTTAGCTTGATAATTACTGTCAGACTTATTTTGGGTTCTCTTGATTTATCAGCTCATTGTTGGCAGTTTTAACCAAAATATCAGTAAGAAAATCAAAAGGAGGCCCTCAGCTGAGTCTTCCACGGCTGCCGGTATTCCTTGTGTTTCGGATTCAGTAAGAGTTCCCAGTCATATATCTGATATGATTACTGATGGTGATGATAATTGCACTACACCGACATCTACATTCTTGGAACCACCACCAGTCCATGGAGGATCTGATTTCTTTGCTTTGAATCAAAACATGAACCCTTTTCCCCCACATAGCTTTGGTCAGGTTGCCCCACAACAATTTAGAACATTCCCTGACATCAACCCCAGTTTCTCTCCTTAGATATTAAGCTCTCTCTCTATCTCTCTCGCTCATGACAATGACAAATTTATTTGACCTGTTGGGTCTTATATTAGTGGTTTAGACACAGGCTGAAATTGAAAGCAGCTTGCTTTCTTCGCATTGAAGATGCATACTATACTTTCCAATGAACTATATCTGGGATTTACTATTTTTTTTTTAGGCTTTGTTTTTGTGTGTGTGTGTACATACTTGAGAATTTAGGATACGAGTTCTTGATTTTTGAAAATTCATGAAAATTTGGGTATTCGTTTGACAAGATTCTTGAGAATTTTTTTAAATAATCAAAGTATTATTATATATACTTGCAATTGCAAATACAAGGGAGAGTTGGTATAAGTTTGCTGATACTTGATTCAAACATCAGCAAATAGCCGATAGTTTTGGGCATCAAGGCTAATTTGTCTAACGGCGGCAATCGCCGCAATAACTCCCAACGTCGAGAAAACAACTGCGATGGTGATGTTCAACCAGAAAATGGGGCTCCGCTTTGACGGTTTAAATGTCAAGTTGAAGAACACCACCGGCAATATAAAGTCAAGCGGCATAAAACCAAATGCTCCGATGACGGCATTGATGTCCCCGAAAAATGGAAGCATTGCAGCTATTGTTGTTGCTATCACTACCGATAGCGACCGGGCGATTAGCCTTGGGATCGCGTTTCGGGCCGAGAACTCGGTGCTTGTCGGGGCGGCAAGTGTACTTTCAAGCACTTCATTTGTGGGCTGCAAGTATACCTGTGCCAATTCCAAACCATGTCGCTTTATAAGTATTGAGAGACAGAGACAGAGACACAGAGAGAGAGAGAGATAGAGAGAGAGAGAGATTGTGCTCACCACACCGACAGCAGATAGCTGGAGAATGGTGAAGATGTTGGTCATCAAAATGAACCATTTGGGCACCAAAGCTTTGCCATTGTCCAGGAAGTTGTTGAGGATGAGGCCCTCGGCTTTGTTACCAAATGCCCAATACCCAGAGATGGCTACGCTGAAGAAAGTCACCGTGGCTACTGTATAACAAACACACAGTCCCTTGAACATCTTCCCCTTCACTGGCGGTGCTAGCGTTGCCTATTACCCAACAAAAAAAAAAAAAACTCTGATTCTTACTCCTTAACTTGCACTTGAATTTAAATTAAGAGTGTGAAAACCAAAATCGAATTACTTCAAACCTGAATTTCAGGAATAATCCCGTTGCCGTATGTTGTGGCAATGATGGCGATGGCATTGAAGACCCCAAATATCCGATCTTCAGTATTGCCCTCTAGGGAATAGTCCTTCTCTGGCCCCTTGGAGGAAGATCCTGATCAAATTAATCCAAGTCATTTTTAATCAACTTGTCTAATGTGTTTCTTGTGTGGAATTGCCATATTGAGATTCTCGACAACCAAGGTGAAAGAGTCTATATGAGATTCACTTGTCTAAATAAATTTTGAACCATTCGGCCACATATTCAAGCAAATGGGTTTCATATAGATAGACTCTCTCACATGTTAGAGAATATGTGAGCTTGTCCCACATTATTTAGGAGTAGATTCCGCATTAATTGTGCCTACTTTGAATCAAGATTTATAGCAATTTGAGCAACACAGGTGAGAAAGTCAAAATGAGACCCAACTGCCCAAGTAAGTGGAGACAACCTAACATTTTATTTAAGCGGACGTGGGCTCTCTCACAATGTGTTGTACAAATTGATAATAATTTGAACAATTAATTGCTGAAGATCCTAATCTGTGTACTTTTGGATGAATAATATTTACCGATAGAAACGGAACCAGCAGTGGCACAGGCACTATAGGCCAGGCATAGAACCAATGACACCAAGTTGATGTGCCTCAACGAGTGAAACGATGGGATTTGAGCTAAAATCAACATAAAGCACCCAAATATGATCACAAATTCATATAACTTCATATTTCCATCCGGGTTGGTTAGCAAGTAAATTGCCTGCAAATGAAATAAAAAGAAAGAAGAAAAAAGAATATGAAACACCCTTAGCTCGGGAATTAGAATTCTCTCCAGTTTAAATTAACAGAAGAATATACAGTTAGTTATAATGAAATAATAGTTTTGTTTCATAAGAAAATAAAAAGATAAAAATATCCTTTAAATATAAGTAACTATATAGAGCCCATAATAATGTAAGGAAGAGTAGGAATTTGACCTTCATGCATTGTCCTCCTAGAAGAGTAGAAGCAACAACGGCACCATAGCAGACCATGAACTGAATTGGGCCTACATAATACCTGCCCCATCTGGGTCCTGCCATATTCAATGGGTTAATGCTGCAATCATTTCCCTCTCCATTAAGGACTCTTTTTGCACTTTATCTTAATTTTCTTTGCTACAATGTATTACAAATAAAATTGGTGGGGTTGTGATGACAGACTCACTTTTTTAGACAATAGTTATGGTTTAAACTGAATATTCTACAGCAGGAAAAACCTCGATGGTCACGCCTAAGAGAGAAATTATACTGATTACCCCCTTCCCACTCTTTCAATTTAAAATAAATAAAAAAAAAATAAAATCGGAATGTCTATCCTAATTGTAGGAGTTTTTTTTTTTTTGACATGTCCACGCAAAGGGGAGGAAAGGATTCAAACTTCGACCTTCACTTCATAAAACATGGTTCATAACCGATTGAGCTATTTCTGCAGCTTTTAGCTTCTGCAACTTTTGACTTTTTTAAGCATCAAAATGCTTGAAAAATACAAACTATTAAAAATGTGATAAATTACAATTGAGAACTGAGCATATTTTAAAAAAAAAAATTATAGGAAATCTTGATCCGACGCGTTCAAGCTACTTGCCGGAAATTCCTTACAATTAGATTGTAGAAATCCAAGCCTGAAACTTATTTGAGAGGTAAATTTTATGTAAACTCTTCTATAATTGTTGTCTAAATTATTCAATATACAAATATTTTTAAATTTGTGGATATGCGTTGAATTTGTTCAAAAGAGAAAAGTCAAGCAAAAAAATACAGTTGGCGTAAAGGGATTTTTTTTTTAATATTTTTTTAATTTCCGTAATCGACGAACACGTGCTCGAATTTACAACTTAATGTAGGCTGTCGTGGTGTAATGCATCACTTCTTTGAAAAGTTAAGTCACTTTAGTGGACTTTTCAGGGAAAAATCGGAGAGGTTCTTAAATAAGTATCTTTCGTGAAAGATATTTATTTGTTTTTTTAATTTTGAGAGATTCTCTTTTGTTTTACTTGATTATTTAAATATTTGTATAAATATAGATATAAATATTTCTTTTAGTCTGAACTTTCTAAGAAATCGAACAAAATCATGGGAATCCAAGAATATCTTTCTGCCTTTTGTTTTAACGTGCCACCATTAAATATTCTTCAACCAACGCTCTCAACTATCTATTTTTATAAATTTAATAAATTTATTATTAATTTATGAACTCATATTGGCTAAATACCTTTCATGTTTTATTATTATTATTATTATTTTTTTTTAGGATTTAGGGATAGACGAAGGCCATCCCCTGTCCCCACCCTCCTCCTCCTTTTTTATAGTAAATTTGCTCATTCACTATAAAAAAATGCATAGATAAATTCAGAAAGTTAAATAAAAAAAAAACCCCGGACGCCTATAGAGATAAAGTTGAAAAATAGCTCTACTTCAGCCATATGCGCCTGGGAAAAAGACACTAGATTACGACAGTTCATTTACATGTCTCCTAATTAAGTGCGTGTCACCTTATCTCCTAATTAAGGGCATTCTCTTAACACATGATTAGGTTAATCATCGGCATTTTGTGAAGCTGAAACGAGATTTTATAGGATTAAATTAATATTTTAAGAAAATTTATTTTTAAATAATTTAATTTTAACCCAAGAAATTAGCTCAGTGATAATCAATTCTTTTTAATATATATATATATATATATGGAAGAGGCAGGCAAGCAAGCAAGAAGTAAGAAAAGGAAAGTTAGTGAGTTACCCAAGATATCATGAGCCATGTCTCTGAAGCGGAGGTGGCGGTGACCCAGCTGAGCATGGTGTTCAAGAACCAGAGAGATTAAGTTGTATGAATAGAAAGTGACGAGGCCTCCGATGACGAGGCAAAGAATTCCACCGCCCATCCGAGGAAGGCAAAAGCATATGGAAGACTCAGCAGAGGCGGAGCGACTATTGAAGTTGTCAAATGGTATCCACTGTGCACCCATGATCCTTTGTTTTTTTTGCACATATATCACAACACACGAGTAAGATCTTCTTCATTTTCATCTATTTAATATTTAATAAATGAAGAAGATGATGACAAGGGTACCGATGAAAAAGACAAAAGATGATGATGATGATGACAGACCGCTTGCATTTCAAAAGGGCAAATGAATAAATGAAAGTAGTGATCAGTAGGTACCTTTGGATTTAAGAACAAAGCGAGCACCAGCATCAAGGTCATTCTGATCATGATTATCTTCTCCTTCATGGATTTGTGCATCGTTTCCTTCATTAGCTTTGGAGCTTGGTCGCAGCGCACCCATCTCTCTCTGTCGCTCACGCAAAGATTAACAGAGAGAGAGAGAGAAAAGAGCAAAGTTTGGATCTGAAACTTGAGGTAATATATATATATATATATATATATATATATATATAGTACACGCAATAGAGTCAACCGATCAACGCCCATTTTCTTTGACTCTTTTGTGAAGATTGAAGAAGAAGAGGAGGAGGAGGAAGAGGCAATATGGGCCTTGGCCCACGTAATTATTTACTTCAAAAATGATTTTGGGTCCACATGGTGTGACCTCACAGTAATGGGGTATGTGTTGGACTTAAATGGTGGGGGTCCCCAAAGAAAGAAGCTTGTTGATCTCATTAAGCTGTCCGAATTTCAGTTATGGGTATTGCCCTACGGCCCCTACCTCGAGTAAATAGGCACGGCTGTCGGAATAAATGAACCTTTTTATTTATTTATTTTATGATTATTATTTTTGGTTTGACAGACCCAAAAAAAAAAATTGAGTTTCGAAAATGGTTTCTATTTTTAAATTTCGTTCGAGTTTTCTGGACTAGTGTTAAAGTTCATTTAACCTTTACCAAAGCTTGCTGGCTCGTTTTTTGTACGAGCCATACATCAAAAAATATATTTTTGAAATAAAACATTTTACCAAACAAACATGTACTTCATCCTCTCAACTTCTTAAGTGTTATCTACTACATAATAATAATCTCGGGACTTTTTTCAAAAAAATAAAAAAATAATAATAATCTCTGGACTTATATTGTTGATGCACAGTTTCTGGTTGGTGATGTGGCACGCTGATTTGACTCTTAGATTGACTGCTCCGTGTATGAATGCTGCACAAAGAAAAAGACAATAGGGTCGAAGAATGACCGGGGGTGAGCTGGCGGGGTCACTCCGATGCCTAAGTCAGTGTTTGCTGTAAAGAGAATGGGAAGCAACAAAAGCTTGAAGTGTACCAGAGTTGTGTTACCTTTGCATGTGACGGAGACTTGTATTATATAGGCATGGAGTGACAGTCACCTAGTCAATGACTGGCTCTTCCCTGATTTGCTCATGAGGCGCTTGTTATCGTGAATCTAAGAAGCATTCGTTCCTTGATCTTCGGAGATCAAGATAGGATTTGGCAGTTGTCATTTGAATTTTGAATTCAGGTTGATAGATTACCAAACCCGGGTTTCTAGGTGCTCGACGTGGAGTCCTCGAATTTGAGAACCTGACCTTTAGGTCTCGGAGGCCTCAATTCGAGTAATCGTCTTCAGGAAGATTTGAATATGGGGCCTCAATTAGCCTAGGACCCTTGGGTCTCGGAGGCCAAGAGCCCTCTCTTCAAGGTCTCGAGGTCCGAATTAGTCCCCGCCTAGTCTGAGATCTTTGGGCCAAAAGCGGTCATGGGCTCCAAAGCGGGTCGTGCCGTTGGGCTTCGGAGGTTGATCCATGATCCAATAGTTACCCCCAATTTCCTTGTTGAAGACTTGTGAAATTTTCATGTGTTTATGAAAAATGGATCAAACTCTCAAAACATGTTGACTCGTATACGAGGACTCGTTTTTTTTTTTTTTTTTTTGTACATTTGGGCGGGAAAATTTTTGAATTCCAAAAATATTCGAGGCACGCTTGGTTGGCTCGAGACGTCGATCATTTAATGCACGTGTCGTGTAAGAGGTCCACTGTCGGTCGAGTGGTCAAGGCGGTATCATAATGTGCCAGCCGTCGGAAGTCGAAGCATTTTCGGGATTCTGAAGAGTCTTTCAAGGTTTTGAAGTTTTTTTGGGTTTTAATGCGTCTCTTGATTATCGGCGCCTTGTTCATATTCCTTCCATTGCCTATAAAACCAAGGCTGAATCATATTTCAAACTTATTTGCTATGTGATCATCTTTCTGCTTCTTCTAATTCGCTCCGCATTTCCAGCTTTTCTATATCTTCTCAAAGATGACAAAGGACGACACGATCGACGGCTTGGGAGAAACCCACCACCTTTGGGCATCCCATCTGTCTGCTGGCGATGAGAGGCGCATAAGAAAGGAGTGCTTCATTCAAGTTTTATCAAAATCCTTTTGATGAAAATAATTCGCCGTGGCTCATCGGATATACAGTCTATGTATATGAGCACATGTTCAAGGCACTTACGACTTCGCTCATCCGATAATTAGAGAGTTACTCGGCTTTCTTAACTTGTCACCCCACCAAGCCTGTCGAGCCCTGGAGAACTTTCTTTGCGTATGTGATCTTGTGGCCCCTAGCCAGGACGATAAAGAGTTCTTGCACATTTACTGGCTCCAAAAGAACCCACAAAGCTCTGCAGCCTACAACTTCCAGACGGAAAAGTGGAAGTTTATTCAAATCGACTCCCAATTTTCCAGCAACCCCAAATGGAAGAACAAGTACTTTTTCGTTTCGGGGCAGTGGGAGTTCACTCCCACCGAGAAAGCTAAGGGTCCTAGGGTACCCCGAGACATTAACGATCCCCCCGCCAGAGCTCATGACAAGCCTGTCCTGACCCCCGAGATGATTCATCGGGTCAACAATGTTATCAAGTGGGGTCGAGAGCACCTGAAGATGATGTTTGTCGGAAGCCTTATTACAGCCGCGAAGCTATCCGAATTCGTCTATGACGTCGAATCCTTCCGACGTCCATGAGGCCAGTGATCCTCTGCGGGCTCGTCTGGACCCCAGCGGTCCCGCTGCTAATACACGGGCCTCTACCCCTCGAAAGGGAAAGGGTGAGGCCCCTTTGGCCGCTCAAGTGAAGCCCAAGGTCGTTGACAAGGGCAAGGCGAAAGTTATCGACACCGGGAAGCCCGCGAAAGCCGTCTACCCTATAATGACTGGCGGGGACTTTAAAATCCGGGAGCCTAAGGTTCCGACACCTCCTTCACTCCCCATAAATCCGCCGGCGAAGAAGGGCCTCCTGGTGGAGAAACCTGAGAAGCCCCCGAAGGTGGCCAGGGTGCTTAAGCTCGATGAGAAGGAGAGCCAGTGGTGGGCCTATCGAGGACCTTCCGGATCCGCCGTAAGACACACTCGGTAGCCGAGGAGTCAGTGGAGGTTGTCGAGGCTCCCCTCGTCAAAAAGAGAAGGCTGACCAAGGCGGCGGAAGCGAACGCTAGTGGGGGACCGGTCCCAGTGCGACGGCAGCTAATGTCGCCGGATTCATGGCCTCTCGGAGGAAGAAGGCCGTGCCCTCCTCAATTCCGCCGCTAGGGGAGGTGGAGAAATTCATTGCGAACGAGCCTGTCTTGGCCGTTCCTGTGGCGGTGGCCAAGGTGGTTGAAGAAGAGCCCTTGCGAGTGCCAGAGGGGAGTATTCCTGTACTGAGCCAACCTCTTGGCTCGAACATCTGGCACATTTTGGAGGACATTGAGATGATGTCGGATGATTCAGTGGGGTTGGCCGGCGACAACATGGGGGCCTCCCCTAGAGCGGCGGAGGGGGGTCCCGGAAGGGCATTGTCCTCGATCCCTAAGGTGGGGAACTCGTCGAGGGCTTCGACTCCGACGAGGCCTTGAAGTCTGACTCCTGAAGTGGTCGAGAAAGGGACGATGTCGAGGAGGTCAAACGCTCCCAAGACATCTGGGGCTTCGAGCTTCGAGAGTACAGTTGAGATAAAGTCGGAGGGAGCCAACTGGATCGTCGGGGGGAAGTTGGCTAAACTTGGAGGGGATTTTAAAAATAACCCCTTCAAGTCCATGGTCGACCTTGTCGATCACGATGGTTTTCGGTTGAAGCGGGATATAACCCTCCGTGGGGTAGCCGAGGAGATGCTGACCATGCAGTGCCTGGTAAGTGTCGATCACGCATCGAATCTTACTCTCCGAATCTTTTTTCTAACATCATGTTTGCTTTGTTTGCAGGCTTTCCTCCGGTCCACGATCCTATACTGCTATATGCGAAAGGTTTCGGCTTCCGATAGTGGGCCGAAGAACCTACAACGGAGGCTTTCGGAGGTCGAGGAGGAGAATGTCAACCTCAAGAAGTCCGTAGCCAAGCACGAGGAAGACCTCCGGGTCCTGGCGAAGCACTCCACCATGATGGAATGCGAGGCCTCAGATGCTTCAAAGGCTAGGGATCGGGCGGAGGCTAAGCTTTCGAAGCTCTCCGAGGAGATCGAGCGCCTGCGTTCCGAGAACGTGAAGCTTCGAAAGGACCACCGCGTTCTCAAGGCGAAAAATGCAGAACTCCTAGAGGACTACTCCATCCTCAATGAGGATTATAAGTTGCCCGAGGAGAAGCACTCCGACATCCTTGAGCAGCTAGCAGAGAGTCAGGCCTCTGTAGAGCGAGCGGTGGAGGGCAAGGTCGTAGCCGAGGAGAAGTTCCAGCACTTCAACACCCTGTACAAGGGCATGAGGTTGGAGCTCAAGGAGGTTAAGGCGAAAGCGACTGATTACCTACATCAGTTGTCTTTCGCCTCAAGAGTCCGAGATTCGGCGTGGGCAGATGGGCTTCACCTCGGATTCGAGACCTTCAGGGCTTGGTGGAGGGACCCGACTCGGAAGATGGACCTCAACTCAGTTAACATTGAAGACATCCCCATGACGAAGGAGGCCATTCGACAGCTGATCAGCCTCAGCCGTGAGGAGATGCCGGATGCTATAGGGATTGATAGGTTCGCCTATCGACCGGAGGTGGCTCCGGAAGGTGGAGAGGCGGAGGAGGAACACGGCGGCACTGAGGAACCCCGCCGGCCCAAGACCCCCCAGTAAAGCCGTAGGCTCTGTTAAATAATTTGTATATCTTCCCTTGTACCATATTATGGATTCGGAGATTAATGAAATGCACTTTATTCTTTTTACTTTAGTTAATACGTGATTATTTGAATGGAAATTTTTTTGACAGAACCTTGTGTAATTCATTCCCAAAAACGATTAAGAATTAATTAACAAGGTATCCTTCTCAAAAAATCCATAAGTGTTTTGGGACAGTCACTCGACGTTGTTTCGAGAAGATCGTGTGATTTTGACTGTTCATTTCGAGTGTTAGGTTTATTGAGTGAGCGTCAGGTCTCGGATGCCGAGCCTGGTGAAGACCAGGCCTCGTACCGAGCCGTGACGTCATTCCATTTCTAAGTGTCCGGCTTTCGATACCAAGCCTGGTGGAGACCAGGTCTCGTATAGGGCCGCGACATCGTTTCTTTGAGTGTCAGGCTTTCGATGCCGAGCCTGGTGAAGACCAAGTCTCGTATCGTGCCGTGACATTGTTTCTTTGTCAGGCTTTCGATGTCGAGCCTGGTGAAGACCAGGTCTCGTATCGGGCCGTGACATTATTTCTTTGTCAGGCTTTCGATGCCGAGCCTGGTGAAGACCAGGTCTCGTATCGAGCCGTGACATTATTTCTTTGTTCCAACTGATCCCAGATATTTGTGAAGAGAAACTCCGAGCGTTCCTTTTATTGTATCAATTCAAACTGAAATCAAAGAAACAAAAACAAATATGAATTACAATCGTTAAACGAAATACTTCTTAAGGTGATCAGCATTCCATGGTCTCGGAAGGGCTTTCCCCGTTGAGTCCTCGAGGTAGTATGCTCCTGGCCTCTGGCATCTAATCACTTTGTAGGGTCCCTCCCAGTTCGGAGCTAGCTTTCCTTCGACTGGATCCCTGGTGGCAAGAGTAACTTTACGTAGGACTAGATCTCCGACTTTGAAACTTCGAGGGTTCACTTTCCTGTTAAAATATTTCGACATTCTTTCTTGATAGGCTGAGAGTGTGATCTGGGCACAATCACGCTTTTCTTGCAGCAGGTCCAAGTGGAGCTTTAGCCCTTCGGCGTTTGCTTCTTTTTTGTACGATTCGACCCCCAGGCTTCCCGATCCCAACTCTGCCGGAATGACTACCTCAGTTCTGAATGTTAGAGCGTAAGGGGATTCTTCTGTAGGAGTTCTCTCGGTAGTTCGATAGGCCCAATGGACTTCCGGGAGGTCGTCGGCCCGATTACCTTTTCACCAGCTTTTTTCAAAATTTTGAAAATGGTCTTGTTGGTGGCTTCCACCATTTACTGCGGATGTCCGGGAGAAGAAAAGTAATTCTTAATACACAGTCGCACACCACTTCCAGAATGGTTCGCGATCTGTTTCCATTATCGGTGATGAACACGTGTACACCGTAGCGGCATAACATTCTTCCATAAGAACCGTTGGATGGGTAGTCGTGATGTTACCAAGGGTTCGACTTACATCCATTTGGTAAAGTAATCCATTCGACAACCGAATCGACGCCCCTTTTCCTCGAACACGGTCCCACTATATCTACCCCCCATTGTGAGAAGGGCCACGGAGAGGAAATTGCTGTCAACTCCTCGAGGGGTTGTTTGGTGATATTGGCGAATCGTTGGCACTTGTCACAATACCTAATGATTTCCGTTGAATCTTTATACATGTTTGGCCAGTAGAATCCTGCCCTTACGGCTTTATGAGCCAACACCCTAGCTCCCGAATGACTTCCACAGATTCCCTCATGTATTTCTCGGAGGACGTAATTTCCTTCTTCACTGGAAATACATTTTAGGAGAGGCAACGTGAATCCCCTTTTGTAGAGTAGTCCATTTAAGATTGTGAACCTTCCTGCCTTCATTCTCAACTTTATCATAGACTTCTTCCCGGAGGGTAGGGTTCCATCTTGCAAGTAGCTGAAGATTTCCTGCCTCCAATTTGAGGCCTCCTCGATTGACGAAATTTGAGGCGCTTCCGAGGCCTCCTCGAAAATCGAGGGGTGACTTAGAATCTGGATGATTCCCTCATTCTCATCAGACTCCTCTGTCTCCGTTGACGTCATTTTGGACAGATGATCTGCTTTTTCGTTGTCCTCTCGCGGAATCTTTTTGATGCAGAACTTCTGAAAAGCAGTCTGCATGCTTTGTACCTTTGTAAGGTACTTCTTCATCTTTTCTCCCTTGGCCTCGAATTCTCCTCTGATATGCCCCACGATAACTTGGGAGTCGCTCTGCATTTCCACAGAATCAGCTCCTAGTTCCAGGGCCAACTCGAGGCCCGCCACTACAGCTTCGTACTCCGCTTCGTTGTTGGTGGTCTTGAATTCCAGCCTCAAGGAGCTGCTCAACTCTTCCCCATCCGGAGTGAAGAGTACTATCCCTGCACCCCATTTCTTTTTTGTCGACGAACCATCGACGTAGACCACCCATTTTCGCTCCATAACTAGTTCCTCAATTTCTGGCATGTTTGTGAATTCAACCAGAAAGTCTGCGAGCGCTTGACCCTTGACGGCATTTCGAGGGATGAATTCGAGATCAAACTGTCCCAGTTCGATCGCCCAATTTGTCAATCTACCCGATAAATCCAGCTTTTGCATCACCTTTCGGAGAGGGTACTCCGTGAGAACCCGGATGGTATGGGCCTGAAAATAAGGCCGAAGCTTTCTCGAGGCCATAACGAGGGCGAACGCAAGCTTCTCGATCTAGGGGTACCTCCCTTTTGCACCGTGAAGCGCTTTGCTTACGAAATACACCGGCTTCTGTACCCCTTCATCTTCCCGGATCAAGGCTGCACTGATTGCCGTAGGGGTAACAGCCAAGTATAGGCATAGGACTTCCCCTGGGATAGTTCGGCTCAGCAAGGGAGGACTCGTTAGGTACGCCTTCAAGTTTGAAAAGGCCTCCTCGCACTCATTCATCCACTCGAAGGCCTTCCTCAAAATTTTGAAGAAAGGAAGGCATTTGTCTGTAGAACGAGAGATAAACCTGTTTAAGGCTGCTAATCGTCCGGTCAACTGTTGTAGCTGCTTCGTTGTCTTCGGGGATTGCATTTCGAGGACTGCTCAAATCTTTTCGGGGTTGGCCTCAATTCCTCTGCTTGAGACCATATACCCCAGGAATTTCTCGGAGGATACCCCGAAAGCGCACTTTGCGGGGTTCAATTTCATTTCGTACTACTTCAGTGTGGCAAAGGCCTCGTGAAGGTCACAAATGTGATCCCTCGATTCCTTGCTCTTGACCAGCATATCGTCTACATACACCTCCATGTTTCTCCCTATCTGGGCTTGGAACATTTTGTTCACCAGTCGCTGGTAAGTAGCCCCTACATTCTTCAAACCGAAGGGCATAACCTTGTAGCAGTATAGGCCTCGATCGGTGATGAATGCAGTCTTCTCTCGATCTTGTGGGTGCATGAGGATCTGATTGTATCCAAAAATGCGTCCATGAAGCTGAGCAACCCGTATCCGGAGGTGGAATCGACCAAAGCATCAATGCGGGAGAGGGAAGCTGTCTTTGGGACAGGCTTTATTGAGGTCGGTGAAGTCCACGCACATTCTCCATTTGCCGTTGGATTTTTTTACCAAGACTACATTGGCCAACCATTCCGGGTAATGAACCTCTTCTATGAATTGCACCTTCAGGAACTTCTCGACCTCCACAGTTATCGCTTTGACCCTTTCGGGTGCAAACTTCCTTCGCTTTTGATTTACTGGCTTCGCGCCAGGGTTCACGTTTAACACATGGACAATCTCCTTGGGGCTAATTCCCGGCATATCTTCGTGTGACCAAGCGAAAACCTCCACGTTCCTATGAAGGAATTCCATAAGGCCTTCTCGAACTTCCTTCTCTAGGCAAGTTCCTATCTGCAAGACCTTTCCTTCCCCAATCGAGACTTCCTCGAGCGGCTCTGCTGGTTCCCCTTTGACCTCGTGTACTGAAGCCACTGTGAGTGTGGTCGAATCTGATACCCTCTTCATCGAAGTGTTGTAACACTTCCTTGCCGCTAGTTGATCGCCCCACACCACTTCGACTCCCTCCTCTATCGGGAATTTCATCATGAGGTGATAAGTCGATGTTGCTGCTTTCAACTTGTTCAGTGCCGGCCGACCCACAATCGCGTTGTAAGCGGAGGGCCGGTCGATTACCAAGAAATCGACCATCACAGTAGCTAGTTGAGGTGTTGTTCCTGCTGTTACCGGTAAGGGAATGATCCCTATTGGGAATACAACTTCTTTGCCAAATCCGACTAATGGGGATGCAAATGGTTTGATCCTCTCACGATCGATACCCATTTGCTGGAAGGTCGACTAGTAGAGGATGTCAGCGGAGCTTCCATTGTCCACGAGAATTCGATGTATCCCATGGTTAGCAACGGTCAAGGTCACTACCAGGGCGTCGTCATGGGGCATCACCACCCCCCGAGCGTCTTCCTCCGAGAATGACAACACCACCGAATCTGTCCTTGCCGCCTTCGAGGGCCTATGTAGCGAATACACCTCCTGGCCTTGCAGACTTCTTGCATAAGCCTTTCTTGCCGAATTCGAGTCTCCTCCACCAGCAATTCCTCCGGCGATGGTGTGGATCTCTCGAACGACCTCCTGGTTTTGGATGGGTTCTTCTCGAATATCCCTTCGTTCTTGGTTACGTCGAACCTCTCTTGGAGCTTCGTCCCTACGTCTTGGTTCCGCCGTCGAGACCTTCTCGAACTCCCTCCGGGGGTCCTCGACGATTGGCCTCTCGATTCCTTTCCTCCGCGAGGAATCTAACTAACCTCCCGTTTTGTATGAAGACTTCGATTTCTCGGCGGAGAGATATGCAATCCTCCGTCAAATGCCCGTGATCGGCATGATACTCACAAAATTTGCTTCGATCCCGTTTGAATGGGTCGGTCTTCATCTTTTGTGGCCATCTAAATGCTGGGTCCCCCTTTATGGCAGAAAATACCTCAGTGAGGCTGGCGTTTAAGGGGGTGAAGACTTCCTTAGAGAATCTCGATGGCTCTGTTTTTCGAGGCTCACTTCTGAGTAATGGGTCTGGCTTCTTTTCCCCTTTTCGGGGATTCTTTTCTTCCTTTAACTTGAGAGGATTCGAGTCCTTCTTCTTCTCCTTCTTAGCCTATTCCTCCAACGTCTAAGCTTTAAGAAGTGCTCCGACTAGCTCCTCCTGGTGAATAAACTCCTCCGTCAGTTTCATGAACTGGGGGAGGGTCACCTTATTCACATTCTTTCTCCCTACTTCGGCCATCAGCGGCCCTTCCGCTCGTAAGCCCTGCATCAAGGCACAGAGTAACATCTTGTCATCGGGAGTGTCGACCTCAAGCTTTTCCCTATTGAAGAGAAGCATGAAGTCCTTCAAACTCTCATCCTTGTCTTGACGCAAGGTCAACAGACAGGTTGGATCCTTCTTCCTTTTCCTGGTGGCTAGGAACTTGGTTAAGAATAGGCGCCCCAGATCCTTGAAAGTGCCGACTGACTTAGGGGAAAGTCCGGTGAACCAATCTTTCGCTACTCCCTTTAGGGTCAAAGGGAAAGCCCTACATGCAATCTCGTCGGGAGTGCCATGCAAGATGAGATGCTCTCAGAAGGCCTCCAAATGCTCTTGTGGATCTCCATTCCCATCGTACTTCTCGATTCATGGCATTTTGAATTTATTCGGCATGGGGTATGCTTTCACCCGCCCGGTGAACGGGAGACTTTCGTCTTCCAGCATGTCCCAGGCCATCAATTTCGGATCCTCCCCATCCATTCGGCGGAGCATCCGGGTATACTTATCCTCAAGGTCTTTCATCTTTGCTTCCTGGTGGCTCTGCCGAGTCCCCCCATGATGGGATTTATCTCGGTGCCACCTTGATCGGTGAGACCTTTCTTCTTCGCCCATCTCTTCACGAGACCTTTTGCTCTCCTCCTTCTCGTGTCGAGATTCTCTGCATGGGGACTCCTCTCGATGGGTTCGATCCCTTCGAGACCCTCCATTCGTGCGGCGAGATTTGTCGCGGTTTTCCTCATTCTCCCCCTGGACGGTACTCTCATTGTCCTCCTGACGAGGGTTGACAGGCCGCTTTTCACGGTGAACCCTGTCTCGCTTCTCCTTCTCACGTCGCTTGGCGCGCTCTCTTTCTTTCTCACTGCTTTGGCCCTTGGCTGCAGTAATCCGGGCATTGAGTTCCTCGTTCTGCTTTCTGAGGACTTCCATCGATTCCGCCATAGATTTGAGGAAATCTCTCAAATCCGGGTCATTGGATGCCCCGGGCGCGCTAGGGGGTGGCTGCATCGGTTGAGGTTGCTGCGGGTGTGAAGATCGTGTGAAAGAGCATGTATTCACCATGTCGGATAGTAGATGAATGAGAATCGATCGAAAAATCGTTCCTGACGGTGCCTGTTGATGCAGTTTTCGTGGTGGCACGCCGATTTGACTCTTGGATTGACTGCTCCATGTATGAATGCTGCACAAAGAAAAAGACAATAGGGTCGAAGAATGACCGGGGGTGAGCCGGCAGAGTCACTCCGATGCCTAAGTCAGTGTTTGCTGTAAAGAGAATGGGAAGCAACAAAAGCTTGAAGTGTACCAGAGTTGCGTTACCTTTGCATGTGACGAAGACTTGTATTATATAGGCATGGAGTAGCGATACCTATTCAATGATCTTCTCTTCCACGATTTGCTGCTTTGTTATCAGGAATCTAAGCAGTTACTCGTTCCTTGATCTTAGGAGATCAAGATAGGATTTGGCAGTTGTCATTTGAATTTTGAATTCAGGTTGATAGATTACCAGACCCCGGGTTTCCAGGTGCTCGACGTGGAGTCCTCGAATTCGAGAACCTAGGACCTTTAGGTCTCGGAGGCCTCGAATTCGAGTAATCAGTCTTCAGGGAAGATTTCGAATATGGGGCCTCGAATTCGAGAACCTGGGACCCTTACGTCTCGGAGGTCTCGAATTCGAGTCCTTAGTCCTCAGTCTCGGAGATGCTAGGCCAAAAGCGGTCATGGGCTCCAAACCAGGTCAGTGCCCGTTGGGCTTCCAGGAGGTTGATCCATGATCCAACATATATGAAATGGTCAGCTGGAGAAAGGCAGCCTCCACTTCATAATCTGGTAGCAAAAAGTACCAAAAAATGCTTTCAATCCAACTAGTTATTTTGGTTAAAGATTTCACTAGCTGCTATAATGCTAAGCAAATTTGCAAACCATGCATAAGTTAAATTAATAAAAATAATAATTTGATTTTCTCTTTTCTTTAAGAATAATGAAAATAGATAAAGAAATAATATTTTAAATAGAATAGTGAGAGTAAATAGTTAAAATGTTGAGCCGAATGTAAGTGTTTTGAAAAATTAATTTGGTAGCTAAAATAGAAAGAAAAAAATGTGCTTTTTAAACTAAATTTTAGCTAAAATTTATTGAATTGAATGTAAATGTTGAAAAGGGATGGTTTCGTCTCACCTGGCTTCCGAAATTTTAAGCTTTATTATTAATTTAGGACTTCGAAGATATTTAAGAGCTTGTTCAGAATTACGTTTAAAAATAGAGTTTTTAAGTCAAAAATAGCTTTTAGGCAAAAACTTCATTTTTAAACTTTTGCCAAAAGTGTTTCTTTTACCATTTTTAAGCATTTTGAATTCTTAAAAGCGCTTTTAATTTTTTTTACTAAACGAGTATTTTTTTCTTCAAACGGACTTTTTGAATGTTAAAAGCATTTTTAGGCTCCTCAAACGCAATCCCAAACAAAACCTAAATAATCAAGTAAACATTTTTTATTTGAAAACAATGGTTTATGCCCATTTATATTTATAAATTTTAGTAACAACTCAACTTTTAGCCATAAAATTTTGTTTATTTATAAAATTAGGTCAGCTTGGAGAAAATATGAGATTGTAATTTGTTCTTTTGGGTATTTATTTTTTAGGGGAAAATACGTTTTAGCCCCCTCAACTACCGGCCATTTACGTTTTAGCCCCCTGAACTATCAAAAGTTGTAAAATGGCCCCCCCAACTACCAAACAGTTACGTTTTAGCCCCCTCCGTTAGGTTTTGCCGTCAAAATGGATGGAACCACCCAAACGACGTCGTGCTGATGTGATCAAGTTACGAAAATACCCTCCCTCTACCTTTAAACAAAACCAAGCTTTTGGATGGGATTAGGTTTCTCTTACCAAAACCAAATCGCCCTCCATTAAACCATTGGCCGTCCATCCTCCTCCTTCTCTCTCACGAAAAAAATTCTGATTCTCGTAAAAGATTCGCTCTCAAAAGTTTGAAGATTTTGGAGGTAATATATTTAATTCATTTTCGTATTTTTTAGGGTTTGTGGAGATTATTCAATGTCGATGGGTTTAGGTCGTTTGTAGCTCTTTTTGATGGTGTTTTGTAGCGCTTTTGTTTGTGGCTCCTTTTATTTTTTCGTGATCCCGCTTTTATCTCGATGCACATATTTATCGCAAAACCCCTTTTTTCGGTATATTTTTTGGTTGTCTGCTTATTTGGGGGTTTGTTATTTGTTGATGGATGTAGTTATCATTTTGCAACATTTTAATGTGTTGATTTTGCCGTGGTCCCCTTGTCCCCATTGCTGCAATTTGTCTTCCCGTGGTCCCCCTTGTTGTAATGATGTCTCTGGTTGGATGGGTTGGTTGACAGTTCTTCTCGGTTGAAGCTGCAATGTTTAGACTATAGGTCCCCATTGGTGTCTTTTGCTGTGTGTTTTAGTGGAGTTTGCTGTTTTTGATAAGTAGTGGAGTTTGCTGTTATTTAAGAAATATTGTGTCAGACAAACAACTGTAGTTTGTCTTCATGTGTTGTTGTTAACTTTTTCGGTGGTCCCCATTGGTGAAAACAAAAGTATTGAACGGCTGAATGAATGGATCCCTTCTTTTTTGTCGTGTATATATATATATATATATATATATAACCTTTTTTGGTGTTCCTATACCCTGCATGTGAAGTTTCTCTCATTCAGTGTCTGAATTTGGTATCCAACCTATAAATAAATAAATAATCTACCATGGAATGACACCTCATCATGGTCAATTGACTGAACAAGAGTTGATTATTTAAGTAATTAATGTTAACAATATATTGAGGCTTAATTATTTTCTTATTTTTTATATTTGTTGAGTTGACCTTTATTAATTAGTTAAAAGTAAATTGTACTTAATATCTCATTGATTTGTTAAATTTGTAACCTTTTTTTATTTTTTTATTTTCGGGATGACTATCGAGAGCTTGCATTTGAGGTACATTATGGTGGTAGGATTAATAGGGGCTTGCATGCACATACGTGGGGGTGATGTAGATGTGCATCTTTGAGACATATGATGAGGACATGTTGTCTTTTTTGAGATTGAGGAGATAGTAAAAAATATGGATACAAGTCAGGATTTGGTGTATTATTTGGAACCAAGCATAATATGCAAAGTGGTCTGAAATTAATTTCATCGGACTACGACGTGTTGGGAATGGTTGCTGCACATAAGGGGTATTAGTAATAGAATTGTACCTTGTGTCATTTCTGATCATTCGTTAGCAATGATGAGTATGAAGATAATGATGAGGGTAATGATGGTGAAAACACTAGGATTGAGCGGGATGATCCTTATTGGGAAGAGGTTTTTGAACCGATTTGTTTGATGAAGATAGCTACCCCCTAGGTCATCCATGGTAGGGGGCAATGTTGGGGGCAATGATGAGGGGGCAATGTTGAGGGGGCAATGATGAGGGGCAATGTTGAGGGGGCAATGTTGAGGGGCCAATGATGAGGGCAATGTTGAGGGGGGTAATGATGGGGAGGGTAATGAGGGTGATGGGGAGGGTGATGGGGAGGGTAATGAGAGTGAGGATGGGGATGAGGAGAGTGGTGGGCCAGAGGTGGTGGTAATGAAAATACTAACGCAGAGGGGGCTCAAGGAGGCGTGGAAGGGGTAGGTGTTATGGTGATGAGGTGTATGGCGATGATCTTGAGTCCGACATGGCTCGTGGTGACATTCTTATATCACCTCCTAGGAGTGATGAGGAGTATGAGGCTGATTCTTGACTAGATGTGTTACAAAGGCGACAAGTTTCAAGCTGATATGATGAGCCCACGATTGTGTAATGGGCTAAAGAATACAACCGGGAGACCCGAAAAGTAAGGAGAAGGGGTCCGGAAGAGCCAGTCAATCAAAACCGTATAAGGAAGGGGGAGTTCTAATGAGATGTAGCAAATGCAAGAGTAGGACATAATACTAGGACATGTCCACACGGAGCGAGCGAGGCGGTGAATTACAGGGGACAGGTAGTTCAAGAAGAAATGAGGTAAATGGAGTACTATATCTATCTGATTATTTTTTTTGGTTCACTTCTTTGTTGTTTTTAAAATATGTTAAGGTTTGACAAATTTTGTTATCATAGGTACAACATGGTAGTGGTCATACCCTAGCTCCCGAGCCAATCATTGATGATGAAGCAGTAATATCCAAACTCTTTAGCAATAAGATAAATGTCATTATTAATTGCAATTAGTTCATTACATTGATTGATTTATTTAATTGTTATCATCTTTGCAGATTGCACAAGATACTAATGAATATTCTACAAGTGGAGGGAGTAATAGGGGTAGGGGGGTAGGGGTAGGGGTAGGGGTAGGGGTCAACCTACCCCAGAAGGGTCAACTGGGTTGCAGAGGGGTGGACCTAGTACTAGGGGTGGGCCTAGTGGGTTGCAGAGGGGTGGACCTAGTACTAGGGGTGGGCCTAGTGGGTTGCGAGAGGGTGGACCTAGTACTAGGGGTGGGCCTAGTGGGTTGCGAGAGGGGTGGACCTAGTACTAGGGGTGGGCCTAGTGGGTTGCGAGAGGGTGGACCTAGGACTATGGGTGGGCCTAGTGGGTTCTGAGAGAGGGTGCACATAGTACTAGGGAAGGGTGGGCCTAGTGGATTGCAGAGGAGTGGACCTATTACTAGGAGTGGAGGTAGAGGTGACATTCAGGGTACAGTCCACACAGTGAGATTATACGGGCCTTCTCAGTCTACACCGTCTCAGGGCATTTCTAGTGTAAGTAATATTTTCAAATGTTGCATAATTTCAGTGTAGTGCATTTTTACTGTTGTATGTAAGTAATATTTTCAAATGTTGCATAATTTTAGTGTAGTGCATTTTTACTGTTGTATGGAAGTTAATATTTGAAAATGTTGCATAATTTCAGGGACCTCACCAAACACAGTCTTCACTTTCTCGGTATCAATGTCGGTGGGACATCACTAACGAAGGACTTCACAAGAACCATTGTGCATAATCACGCATGCACATCAGAAACTACAAGAAGAGGTGAAATTGTTGTACCAACTATTGACCAAGGAATTGCAAGAATGGAGGCTAATAGGGACAAGGCAATTGCAAGAATGGAGGCTAACAAGGCAATTGCAAGAACGGAGGCTAACAAGGCAATGGCAAACGGAGGCTAACAAGGCAATTGCAAGAATGGATGCTAACAAGAAAAAGAGGAAGAAACCGGAATGGCAAAAGTAGTATTTTTTGTTGATTATATGTATATATACAATTATATATGTAACTAAGCGGTGTGGAACCTACTGAATTTTACTGAATTTTCTAGGTTTAGTGGATATGTATGAGTTTCTTTTTTTAGTGATGAGGTCACAGTTTTTGAAGTGTAATTTGAAGTCTAGAATGAGTATAATTTGAAGTGTTTTTGGTATGTGTTTTTTCGGTTGAGGAGATTGGGGTTGTGGGTTGTGGCTGCAATAGATTGTACAGAATTGTTGTTGTGCTTAAGTTTTGCGATTCACGATTTACCTTTTGTGCGATTCGGTTGATAAATGATTAATTCTTTGTCTTTGGTTTTGCTGGCAGATTAGTTGCTGTTTTTTTTGCAGATTTGTTGCTGTTTTTTTTTTGCAGATTTGTTAGTGCATTTTTTTGGCAGATTAGTTGCTGTTTTTTGGCTGGCAGATTGCAGATTAGTTGCTGTTTTTCGTTTCTTGCTGTCTTTTGCTGTCAGATTGCAGATTGCTGTCTTTTGCTGTCTTTGGTTTATTGCTGGCAGATTAGTTGATGTTTTTTTTGCAGATTTGTTGCTGTTTTTTTTTTGCAGATTAGTTGCTGTTTTTCGTTTCTTGCTGTCTTTTGCTGTCAGATTGCAGATTGCTGTCTTTTGCTGTCTTTGGTTTCTTGCTGGCAGATTGCAGATTAGTTGATTTTTTTTGGCAGTTTGTATTGCTTTGAAAATTGGGTGTACAGTCGCTTGTATTGTTTTTGCAGATTAGTTGTTTTGCAGAAATTGTCTTTTGTGCATTTTGTTAGTTGCTGTCTTTCTTGTCGGGTGTGAGCATGTTCACTCCCAACATGCATTTTGTTAGTTCTTTGTATTGCGAAATTGTCTTTTGCATGTTCACTCCCAACATGCTTTAATAATGCTCTTCTGCATGATGTCAACTCAAAGTAGCAGGGAAAAAAGTTATGCATGCAGAGAGAGAGAGAAAGTGGTCTATCTCCCCAACTTTCCCAATCATCAAGCAACCATCTTAATTTGTCATATGCATAATGTCTCTCAAACCCGTGAGGTCAGATTTCTCAAATTCAATATTTATCAAGTTAACATGTGTTCAAAATATATAGACAAAAGTTTACTTTGAACACCTATCATAACGCAAGGCAACAACGTTATTTTAAACTTCATTCTATTAATTGTCATAAAAGCGGTTGAACATAAATTAATAGTGCTTAAACTACATAGGTTTATCTATCTCACGGCAACATTGCCCTACTAATACAAGATTGGTTGTCCCTATCACTAATAAAACAAGAAAATAACAAAAATGTTAAAATTAAACAAGTGGCCAATGACATTTTTAAATTTTTTTCCATGCTAGTATTTTTGCGCTTTTCAGCATCAATCTGCAACGTCAATTTCGCCAACTCAGTTTCAAAATTCTTCTTCGATAAACTATTTGGGCGTTGAAATGTGACACGAGGAGCATAGCTTCTTCTCAACCCAAATAAAATGATCACAATACGATCACTACGTTACGCATATTTAATAAATGAGTACTTGTGAAATCATTGGCTAAATGACCTAAATAAAAAGTAAGCAGCGAAACAACCATACAAGAACCACAACTTAACTCTACATATTCATCAAAATCCTATTGGGGTGCCATCAAAAAATTTTAACAATTAAACAATAGGAAAAAACGAAACAACCACCAATAATCTATTGCATGAAATTCCATATTTCTCATACCAAATATTTTATCACCATAACTAGGGCGATCTGAGAAAACATAGATATGAAGGAAAAAAAAAAAAAAGTGGGTGCATTGGCTGCAAATCGCCTCCACGATTATCAACTCCTAAAAAATTTAGAACGATAATCGAACTCCAAAACAAACCCCTCAAAAAAATTTATCTCAACCCCTAATAATAGGAGGTGCAGTGGGTAGGGAAAAAAAAAAAATTCTGAAAAACTCATGAGTTAGAACGATAATCAACTCCAAAACAAACCCCTACAAAAATTGACCTCAAACAAACCCCTCAATAAAATTGATCTCAACCCCTAATTATAGGGGGTGCAGTTGGTAGGGAAAAAAAGCCAAAAATCTGAAATACTCATGAGTTACAACGATAATCAATTCCAAAACAAACCCCTTAAATAATTTGATCTCCGAAACAAACCCCTCAAAAAGTTAATCTCAAACCCAAATTATTGGGGGTGGGTAGGGAAAAAAATCTGAAATATTCTTGAGTTAGAACGATTGTAACTCTAAAACAAACCCTCAAAAAATTTATCTCAACCCCTAATAATAAGAGTGCGTGGGTAGGGAAAAAAAATTCTGAAAAACTCATGAGTTAGAACGATAATCAACTCCAAAACAAACCCCTACAAAAATTGACCTCCAAACAAACCCCTCAATAAAATTGATCTCAACCCCTAATTATAGGGGGGTGCAGTTAGTAGGAAAAAAGCCAAAAATCTGAAATACTCATGAGTTACAACGATAATCAATTCCAAAACAAACCCTTAAATAATTTGATCCAAACAAACCCCTCAAAAGTTAATCTCAAACCCAAATTATTGGGGGTGAGTAGGGAAAAAAAAATTTGAAATATTCTTGAGTTAGAACGATTGTAACTCTAAAACAAACCCTCAAAAATAAAATTCTGGCTAAAAAGGCAATATAACATGTCACTCACCCATGATTCACAAACCCTAATTCCTACGAAATCGAAAACCCTAATTATTAAACCCTTAAATTCGCACCTTGAATTTACCGCATCCAATAAACCTTCTACGGGATTTTTCTGCGTTAGAAGTCCTCACGGTGATTCAATTCCACAATGGCATCTCGTGCAGCGGGGAAGAATTGACGAGCTTCCAACTGAAAGTCGAAGCCCTCACATCATCGTCGTGAACTCACATGCAATCTCCTCCATCATTGATGACGTGAGCGGAGGCGGAGCTTTTGTGAGAATCGCGGAGGTTCAATGGACTTACGAATTTTTTTCGAGGAGAGAGGGACGAAGGGGAGGAGGGGCGGCTTGATGAAATTTAGGTGATTTCGAGTCCCTTCTGCGATTATGGTTTAATGGAGGGGACGATCTGGCGTCGTTTTGGTTTTTGGTAAGAGGAAACCTAATCCCATCCAAAAGCGCCGTTTTAAATGGTTTGATATAATTTTTTAAAGGTAGAGGAGGGTATTTTGTAACTTGATCACATCAACCTGACGTCGTTTGGGTGGTTCCATCCATTTTGAGGCAAAACCTAACGGAGGGGCTAAAAGCGTATTTGTTTGGTAGTTGGGGGGCCATTTACAACTTTTGATAGTTCAGGGGCTAAAACGTAAATGGCGGTAGTTGAGGGGCTAAAACGTATTTTCCCTATTTTTATTTTTTGGGAGGGGGTGGGTGGGGAGCTATTCGCCTGCCTTTTTTGATTAGGAAAAACTAAAAAAAAATTAATCATTACTAAAACTCCTTTAAAAAAAAAAGGAAAATATATAATAACACATTGAGTCTGCTTTTGATTAGGAAAAACTAAAAAATAATTAATCATTACTAAAACTCCTTTAAAAAAAAAGGAAAATATATAATAACACATTGGGTCTCCCTTCCGAAATTTTAAAACGCTTAGGTTTTTTTTTTCGAAAATTTACTCATTGGGTGGAAGGAAACTAAAATAAAATCCCTACCGTCACACTTTTGGTCACGGCCATTAAGCATTAAAACGCACTGCTTTTGGGACTTGACATCAGACGAGCTATCCAAGTAGGATCCAAAACGCACTGTTTTGGCACTAACCAAAACGGTGCGTTTTGGGTTAAACTTGGGGGTTTTTCAACAATACCCCCAGATCACTCGTGCGACGACATCTCACCCCATCCCCATCTCGACCCCATCTCCCCGACACCCACCCACCCACCCACCAACCAACCAAACTCCACCTGCACACCCACCCAACATAGACCGTCGATGGTACACCTCTGCGATTCAGGCGCTCCACTGGCAACATGCATTCCTGCGACTAGGGCTCCATTTTTCCAAAAAAAAAATTTGGGAAAAAATGTTTGAGCAGCAGGTATCTCAAAATTTCTTGAGGATTTTGTTGTTTGAAACGATATAAGGTTTTTATTGTGCTTTTGGTTGGTTGTTGGTTGATTCGAGTTGTGAAAAACTCGCCTATGCTTTTATCCCCCTTGTTGCTTTCTATCTCGTTTGAATTTGTGGACTTTTATGATTGGTAGTGGGTTTTGTGGTGGCCCTGGAAAGGGACAGTTGTGGTCCCGAATGCTGATGAAATTTGTTTGTTATGCTGTTTTTTAGTGCTCCACTGGTGAGTTTGTTGTCAACTTTTTGTCCCCATACGTAACAAGACAGTCATAGTTTAGAAAAAAAAAAATAAAGGAATCCTTTGTGGTGGCCCTGGAAACCGACAGTGGTGATGAAAGTAATTTCTACAAAAAATAGATGCATAGTTTTAGACGAGAATTAGTGGTTCCGTAGGAAAACATTGATTCAAAAAGCAGATTCTTTTGTCCTGAATATATATATTATTGTTATTAAAATATATATACAACTATATAGGTTCCTCATTGATTTTTGTCGTGGCTATGAGAGAGAATATATTGTTGGGTTTGGTTTGTGGTCCCATATTGGGGTTTTGTGTATTTTGGTTTTACAAGTCCTTGGGTCTTCTTTGACAATTGTGTTGATATTATTATCAAACCATTCACAATAAAATGACTCCCTTATGCATACTAAAGTGTTTTTTTTTGTTTTTTTATTATTATTTTGATAAGTCAGTGTATTATTTTCATATGTTCACAGGTATGCTTGTCAATAAAGGTCCACCATGGTGGGATGTGCATGCCATCGCCATTTAGCTATATAGATGGTGATGTTCCATGACGTGCGGGTATGATGATCAGTTCTTCACTATGTGGGAACTAAAAGAATTGGTCGGATTTGGATACATGAACGATTTTAAATGTTGGTACAATGTCGGTGTGGAATATGAACAAGTGATAGCTTTGAATACCGATGTAGATATTGTAGATTTTTTAAGCATTATTGAAGATTATAAACCCGAGGTTGTTCATCTATATGTTAAACATACAGTTGACCACGCTGTTATGATAAATGAGGGTTTTGTGCTTGAATATTCTCAAACACAAGTTGGCGAAGGGGGTGGTGGGGTGGATGAAGTACAAATGGGTGACCGTGAAGACGGGGATGGGGTTAACACAAATGAACAAAGAAAAGATTCTCAGGCAACACCAAGTAAAAGTCCACATGTACAGGTTAAAACAAAGGCTGCCTGCAAGCTTACGCCTTCAAGGAAAAAGACTTCCATTGCTAGTGTGCCTCACTGTGAGCAACTAAGTGAGCATCCGACCGCCAGCCGAGGAGGTAGAAATTATACCTTTGTTAAAAATTGTTTTATGTATTCTATTTGATTTTTTAAAATTGAAAATGGTTAGTGAAATTGATGTTTTAATCTTTTTAATTTAAAACAAGAAGAGGCATATCCGTTCCTAGGACTCGCTCAAAGAGAAGGATCGCAAGCATGCATGAAAGTGATCAACCGACCACCAGAATTGTTCGTACACCTGAATGTATTATTATCACAAGCGATGTAGAAAGTGAACCTCCGACCACTAGGTCAAATCCGACCACCACTAGGGAAGGTACTTCTGCCGTCACTTTTTTTTATCATTTTATGCATTATATTTTGAAACTAAGAATTTGAAAATGGTTAGTTAATTTTAACTGATTGTTGTTATACATTTGTTTTGTTTGTTTAAGGGTATTTTTAATGTTTATGTAATTTTTCAGAACGAAGAGCAAGAAGAAGAGAAATAAAGGTGAGACTTTGGAGAGAGCATTCGACCACCCGGCCGGAAAATTACACTGGTCACTTTTTATGGTTTTATGTATTATATTTTTATATTTTAAATTGAAGATGGTTATTTAATTATGGCTGATTGTTGTTATAAATTTGTTTTGTTTGTTTGTTTCTTTGGTTTTTTTTTTTGTGTAATTTTCTCAGAACAAAGGACAATAAGAAGAGAAGAAGATGGACAATCTGTTGAGGGCCATCATGTGTCTGCTGAGGGCAACGTCAATGTTGGTGTTAATGCTGTGCCTGAAACTGAACCACCAGGACATGACAATGTTGGTGCTAATGATGTGCCCGAAACTGAACCGATAGGACACAACAATGTTGGTGGTAATGCTGTGCCCGAAAATGGTAGAGGACACAAGAGACGTGGTAGGCCTCGGAAGAACAAAGATGTTATTGGAATTGATGAGGTTGTGAAGCAGGTGTTGAGCGATTTTGAATTTACTGATGCTGAAGATGAAGACCTCTTCTATGATTCTGATGAGGTTCGAAAGGAAAGGGAAGGAACGTCCTTTGGTGGGGATTAATGTGAATGAGGGAGTAGGAGTTGGGGAACAACTTTGATGAGGTAAATGAAAGCGATGGTCTATCAAGTTTGGGAGATAGTGATTCTGACGGGGTAAAAACAAAAAAGTATCGTCAATTTAATGAGAAACACGATTTGACGATACCAGTCAAGCTTGCCCTAGGGGATCAATTCACAGATGCCTATGCATTTAAGAGGGCATTAAAGACTTTTGTGGTGCAAAACGGTTTTGATTACTACTATAGGCACAATGACTTGGGTAGGGTTAGTGCCATTTGTAGAGAGCATGAACAGAGTGATTGCAAGTGGAGGATTCATGCCTCAATTGATGCTACAAGGGCATGTTTTCAAATTAAGACCTTATACCCGACCCATAGTTGTGGCAATCAATATGAAAACACCCGATGTGACGTTGAGTATCTTGTTCGTATTTACAAGAAAGACTTCAAGGATGATCCCACATGGACCCCATACGCTTTGCAACAAAGGGTTAAGAGGGACCTGAACATTGATGTTCGGTTGATCGTTGCTATTCTGAGCAAAGAAAGAGGCATTACGGCAGATTTTTGGCAGCCATTCCATAATACCGACTCACCAGCGATATGCATTGGCAATACTAAGCACGAACCACGGTAGTAGTGCTTATGTTTGTAGGGATGGAGCATTCTTTGAGAATGTACATTTGCCTTGAGGCGTGTAAGAGGGTTTCAAGTCGTTGTCGGCCGATGCTTTGCTTAGATGCATGCCATCTAAAAGGGAATATGGAGGCGGTTGCTTTGTGCCATAGGCATAGATGGAAATGATGACATATTCCCCATTGCATATGTGGCAGGAGTGTAGAGAGTTGGCAATGGTTTATCCATTGTTGTTGATGACTTATGTGGGGCGAGGCGGACTCGGTTGGACCATCATGACCATGTGAGAAGGTAATGGTTTATTAAATTTCTTATTATTATGTGCTAAATTCTATCAAATTATTTATTGCACTCCCTTTTTATTTTTTTTAGCCATTTTAGTTGTGTCATATTTTACTCATTCAAACATCTTTGTGTGTCATTTTATTTGTGTGTGCAGGGGCTTGGTACCACAGTTGACATTGTGTTGCCGCATGCGGAGCATCGCGTTTGTATTCGACACTTGCATGCGAACTGCAAGGTGAGAGGCTACACTGGTAAAGCATTTAAGGATGAGATTTGGGAGGCTGCACGGGCAACCAACGTATATGCATTTGACGAGCACATGCAAAAAATTTATGAAATGGACAAAGGTGCACATACTTATCTCAGTGGTGTGCCCAAGCAATCATGGTCTAGGCATGCATTCAACTGCGAAACAAAGAGCGACATTCTGTTAAATAATTTGGCTGAGTGTTTTAATACCTGGATCAAAGAGTCAAGGAGTAAGCCCATTCTCACCATGCTTGAGGATATCTGCCACCAAATAATGGCCCGCTTCCAACAGAAAAGGAATGGTATCCGGTCGGCGAATTTTTCCATTTGCCCAAAAATTCAAAAGAAGTTGGCGAGGTCAAAGAGTGATGCTCGGAGTTGCATAAGTCGTTGGCAGAATGAATTGGAGTTCAGGTTAACCACATGTATGATGCACGCTGTATAGTCAAATTAGATAAATATACATGTAGTTGTGGGAGATGGCAATTGAATGGGATCCCCTGTCCTCATGCTTGTGCTACAATATACCTGCACAAGAAAAAGCTAGAAAAATACGTGGATGCATGTTACAAAATGGAGAAGTACATGGAAGGATAGGCTCCTAGAGTATTTGGCATGGAAGGGCCAAATACACGGCCAATTGATGATCCATGTGATCCCATTATGCCACCTATTGTTAGAAGGGCTCCAAGTAGACCGAAGATAACTAGGCGAAAAGAGGCAGACGAGCCGACTAACCCATACAAGCTTACCCGTAGTGGATATACGGTGAAATGTGGCAATTGTGGAGGGTTAGGATATAACTGAAAAAGTTGCAAGCAACCTTTGAATCCAAACCGGAAAAGGTGGAAGCCAAAAACAAGGAGGCCTAAAAAAGATGGTGGCCAAGCTCAGCCAAGCAACAAAGCACATGTATAAATTATTATATATGCTTTTAAAATAATTTGTACATAAGTTGTTTAGATTTTGATATATTTATATTGAAAGATTTGCGTGTATGGCTTCTTTAGGAGCACCGATTTATTTTCTTTATGTGTCAATTATGTTTGTTTTCATGTTCCAAGGAATCTTGTCCTTTTGCTTTTTCCTCCTTAGGCGACTTATAAGGACATTTTGCTTGCTACGGTTGGTTGATCATGCTTAATATTCCTTTTATTTGCCATGAATTTTGATATAGGTTATTTACATGTTACCGATATTAAGCCACATTCATATACAACTCACTAATAGCTAGGACACGACAATGTTGGTGGTAATTTCTTGGTTAACGCATTGTAAGGATCACAAGCTCAATCACAAATGGCAACAGAAGGGGAGGCGTCACAACAAAGTGTTCATACACGTTGGGTGACACGGTCGCAGGTAAAACCATTACTTTTTAGTTAAGTCGACACATGTATACATGTTGGGAAAAAAAATAATGTTGATGATCCATATCATAAGGTCCCACCTGATTTTAAGGCATTTGTTGGCCTTTTTAAGGCCATTACTGATTTTGCCTAATTTGTTGGTTAATGTATTGTAGGGATTACAAGCTCAACCGCAAGTAGGAACGGAAGGGGAGTCGTCACAACGAAGTATTCATACACGTCGGGCGACACAGTCACAAGTAGGAACGGAAGGAGAGTCATCGCATGTGCGAAGGAGACGAACATGTGCAACACAATGATGTGCTTGTCATAAACTTTTTTGTCTTGTTAATATATATCTATATATATTTTTCTGCTATATCCACATGGGGTTGGGCCCATAACTTGAGAATATGTTATTTACATAATAGGGTCTTTATGTTGGTGGCAGTTGGTGCTTTTGGTTAAGTGGCTGATTTTGTACCATATGCCACAATGCCTTGTAATTATGGTGGCGTTTTTGTTACAGCCTCCTTTATTATTTTGTATGTAATGGTTATGTTGACAATAGGTTATTTACATAATAGGGTTTTTATGTTAGTGGCAGTTGGTACTTTTGGTTAAGTAGCTGATTTTAAACCATATGCCACAATGCCTTGTAATTATGGTGATGCTTTTGTTACAGCCTCCTTTATTATTTTGTATGTAATGGTTATGTTGACAATAGGTTATTTACATAATAGGGTTTTTATGTTGGTGGCAGTTGGTGCTTTTGGTTAAGTAGTTGATTTTGTACCATATGCCACAATGCCTTGTAATTATGGTAGCGCTTTTGTTACAACCTCCTTTGTTATTTTGTATGTAATGGTTAGGTTCATTTATTTTCTAATGGTTATGTTCATTTGCATGCCTTGTAATATGTTATGTTCAAATGGTATTGTAATGGTTTCAATGTCATATTGTTATGTTGTTACTAAATAAAAACAAGGTTATAAGCAAATTTATGCATTTGTTAAAAAACAATTAGGTCAATCACCATGCAATTGGGACACGAAATAAAATGTGCTAACACAGAAATCATAACGACCATTAACATACACACTTGTTCTACAAATTTAAAAAGTTATAGTATTTTTTAATTCAGGCCTACCAACACAAAAAAAGATGTACATAAATGCCCCTGAGCATGTCCTTTCGATGCCTCAATGACCCATCAATAACAGACAAAACAACAACGTACAAACCACCAATGAAAAAACCAACAAATATGTTTGGATCCTCAGTCTAGCTCTAAGTGATGACACTTCACCCTTCAGATAGTGAAGCTGTTTATACAACTCAGGTAGGACCTCCCTTCCACACGCACAAGTTTCGTTGTCATACCATTGAAAAAAAGGACATTGTCCAACTTTCTGTCATAACGCAAGAAAAAATGAGTTTTGAGAACTTCAAATATCTACATACAAGTAGGATTTAAATACCGTAACTCAATACCAAATTATAATACCTTTTTATGGTCGTACATAGCACAACCATAGAATCGCCTCCCAGGATTTCTAGTAGTAGTGGATGTTATAATTGGGGTTGAAAGACCGCACATACACTGCACAGGTTCCATGTCCTCTTTAACCAACGATCTAACAGATGCAGATGACGATGATTGTTCATTCTACAATAACAAATAACTCGTTAGCAGCAAACAAAAACAAACATCTTATAAGTTTAACTAAGGTAAAAATTACAAACTTTTTTAAGCTTCCTAGTGTAGAATTCGTCGTCATTATCCGACTCACTAATAATTCTCTTCATTCTACTCATCTTATTAGCTGGACCTAACAATATACAATTGAGAAGGGCAAAGGTCAAAGGTCAAAGTGTTCTAGGAAATTGAGAAGGGCGAAGGAATGGGTGGATTATTTTTGGAGATCATCATTTTGTTGTTGATCAGTTAAATATAAATAGGAGACCAGAGAAAGAAGAAAAAGGAAGATGATAGATCTTAAAGCATTCACAATAATGGGTTCTTTATATTTAGCTTTTTTCTAAAAATCTAACAAAACTCATGAAAACGCTAGATAATTTTTTTTTAACTAATTTTTTACATCTCAAGAGCCAAAAAGTTAAAGCTCGATAATTGTTTTTAGCTTATTTTTTACATCTCAAGGCATGCTCCCTAATCTTTTTTACTTTGTATGTTTCCTTTTTTCGAAGTCTAGAACCTTACATCAAGTTTACCAAATAAATGGTATATTTACCAATTCCTCATTTTCACATATCCTCACAAGGATATGGCAAATAAAAACTACAAATTTAGTGTTTACATAGCTGTACAATCAATTCATCCAACAAAACTAATTGAGATGTATGTTCTAAAAGTACACCCTTCTAACTTGTTCGCCTATATAATTTCAATTGTCTTCTACTCCTACTTCATATTACATTATATAATATGACTGCATTATATTATAAAAGTTTATGACTTCTCTTCTACTTCATACTACA
The DNA here is from genome assembly GCA_013348765.1 of Carpinus viminea. Taxonomy (NCBI): domain Eukaryota; kingdom Viridiplantae; phylum Streptophyta; class Magnoliopsida; order Fagales; family Betulaceae; genus Carpinus; species Carpinus viminea. The sequence goes on along the minus strand of CP054668.1, from coordinate 46,799,293 downwards.
TTATATAACAGAAAAGTGTTTGAATCAATGTTTTCCATGGCCACCACAAAGGATTCCTTTGTTTGTTGGTTTCTAGGGCCACCACAGAGCCATCCTATTTTTTGTAGAAATTACTTTCATCACCACTGTCGGTTTCCAGGGCCACCACAAAGGATTCCTTTAATTTTTTTTTTCTAAACTATGACTGCCTTTCTACGTATGGGGACAAAAAGTTGGCAACAAACACACCAGTGGAGCACTAAAAAATAGCATAACAAACAAATTTCATCAGCATTCGGGACCACAACTGTCCCTTTCCAGGGCCACCACAAAAACCACTACCAATCATAAAAGTCCATAAATTCAAACAAGATAGAAAGCAACACAGCGGGGTATAAAAAGTATTAGAGCGGGTTTTTTTTCACAACTTCGGAATCAACCAACAACCAACCAAAAGCACAATAAAAACCTTCTATACGTTTCAAACAACAAAATCCCTCAAGAAATTTCGGAGATACCTGTTACTCAGAGATTTTTTCCCAAAATTTTTTTTTGGAAAAATGGAGCCCTAGTCGCCGGAATGCGTGCCGCTAGTGGAGCGCCTGAATCGCAGTCACGGGTGTACCGTCAGTACGGTATGTGTTGGCGGTGGGTGTGCCGGTGGTGCACCGAAGTCTGGGTCGATTCGTCGGTGGGTGGGTGGGTGTCGGGGGAGATGGGGTCGCAAGATGGGGATGGGGGGTGAGCTGCTGCCTCGCACGAGTGATCTGGGGGTATTGTTGAAAAACCCCCAAGTTTAACCCAAAACGCACCGTTTTGGCTAGTGCCAAAACGGTGCGTTTTGGATCCTACTTGGAGAGCTCATCCGACGTGTCAGGTCCCAAAACGGTGCGTTTTGGGTCAGTTAACGGCCGTGACCAAAAGTGTGACGGCAGAGATTTTATTTTAGTTTCCTTCCATCCAGGGAGTAAATTTTCGAAAAAAAAACCTAAGCATTTTAAAATTTCGAAAGGCAGACCCAAGGTGTTATTATTTATTTTCCCTAAAAAAAATTTTAAATTCACCGAAATCTATATAATTCATAATTAAATAAGGAAAAATGCTCATTTCAAAAAAAAAAAAAAAAGGAAAATACTAATTGTTTTTTTAGTGTTCTCTCAATTGTGATGTAACTTTTAAAATTACCAATAGATTAAAAGTCAATAATGATAATTTCAAATTTAACGGTGATTTTAAAAGTCACATCACAATTGGGAGAACACTAGGAGAACACCTAGCATTTCCCATTAAATAATAGGAATATGGGATAACTTCACTTTAGATCATTGAATTACCAAGCGATTTGACAAACTTCCCTCAAACTTCAAAACATCTCAATTTGAACCCATGAACTTTCAATTGCAGTCAATTTGAATCATTCCGTCAGATTTAGCCTTTAACTTCTAACGGCAATACCTAAAAAGACCAGAATATCCTTTTTTTTTTAAATTTGAAATTTTATAAAAAATTCAAATGTATAAATGTTATTGTCTCACTTTTAACATTTAAAATATGATTGAGGCATTCAAATTAACTAAAATTGAAAGTTCGGGTGTTCAAATAGAGAGGTTTTGAAGTTTAAGGAGACTTGTCAAATCGTATGCTAATTCAAAAGTTTAAAGTAAAGTTACCCCTTAAATAATTCAATATAGGTCTTAACATATGTTTATATAATGACTTTACAATCAATCCATTCAATTTGGGCCTAAACATAATCGAATTTAAATAAGAATATGATCTGCATAATCCATGATAATCCAAATTAACAGTGAAATTGAGCGATTAGTCACTGTTTCTATGATGATGGGAAATCCATGATCATAACTAGACGAGACGATGCAGAATCCACTGTCCGAATTCATTACTTCTGGACCATATAATGTGGGGACGTGAGGTGTCATTTATGACATATATGAGTCGTGACTCGTGTAGCACGTGTCCGGATCTCTAATAATTATTGTTGCAATTTAGATAAAGAAAATGTGAGAGATTTTTTAGCGAATTTTTAGTAAGTGTGGATCGTTCAAAACTTGTTGGAACAGATCCGTGGAGCATATGATTTAAAGAATTTGATTTAGGCACCTATTCTCTATTATTGTTGGTGTTACTAATATTATAATAAGAGTAACATTAGGTTATGTGATGAATTTTTATTTTTTTTATATGATTAATATGAAAAGTCACTTAAAAATAAAATAGGTGTAAAGAGTAACATTATATTATAATATTGAAAAAAATATATAAAAAAACCTTCTAAACGAACAATCGTTTTTTAAAGAGCCCTATGATGTTCAAAAAATATGTTAAAATAGCCCATCAAACTATTAAAACGTGTCTAAAAGGCCATATATATATACCCACATTTGTTTAAAAACTAAATAAAAAAAAAAAATCCGTACCATTAGATTTTTTCTCAAATGTTGAGTATCTATTAATCCCAAACTAAATATATCGTTTTTGCTATGTCAACATATTAACTTTTTATTAATTTAATTTAAAAATTATATCTTAAAAAAAAAAAAAAAATTGAAGTGAAGGGGTTAGGGGTAGCAGAAAGCCAACCCCAACCCCCCTGGGGGTGGCTTTCCGGCCACCCCTGCTTGAACTTTCTTTGTGTGTGGCTTGGGTTTTGTTAAATTTTGTGAATTGTTGATTTTTCCTGTGGTTTTTTTTTTTTTTTTGTAAACAATTTTTCCTGTGGTTGAATTGTAATGGGTATGCTTTATTTGCTGGAATGATTTGTCATTGTTATTTCCGCTTTGTCTTTCTCTCTTTCAGATTGTTGATCATTTAGGACTTTGTAACACCCGCCCCACCTGCCCAACACGCACTACCCGCCCATTCAACTTGCCCTGCAAAATCCGAACTCGTGTGGATAGGGTGGATAGGGTTCATTAGGGGTGTTGATGCGGTTTTTATTAACCGTTAATCGCACTAACTGTTAACTATTTTTAAAAGCGGTTAGTAAAAACCGTTAATCACATGGGTTTTCGAAAACTGCTAATCGTTTTTTTATATATATATATATATGACTTATATACCTTCTGCTCATGCAATAATATTTTAACACTTGTGTGTTTTTTTATTTGATCAATATATATAAAATAAACTCTCTCCAAAAACAAATTAAAACCAAAGAAAGTTTCAGTCTAGGAGAGGAGAAGGCATACATTTTTTTTATATGTGCTCATTTTGGAGTAAGTCCAATGTGATATATCACAACTTATATACTTGTTAAATAGTACATATTTTGATGTCAAAAAGACACAGAAAAGGGAAAAATAAGCGCAAAACTAAAAATTGGATCAAAAGGCCAAAAAATAAAAAATAAAAAAAAGTGGAAAAAAATCATTTAATGTGAGTCAAGAAAAATCTTAATTTTTAAATTCGGCCCAAAAAGGAAGCTCCAAAAAGTGGTTACTAACCGGACAGTTAACCACTTAGCAATTAGTAAAATATACTAACCATTTAAACAGTTAACAGTTTTAAGCACTAATTGCAACCGCATAATCACCCCTAAGGTTCACTTTGCCAGGGTAGCGAGTTGAATTTTCCAAACCCGCTGAGTACGAGTCAGGTAGGGGAAAAGGCCAAAATCCGGCCTGACCCAACCCACCCCCACCCCTTGGTGAAAAAAGAAACGGATGAGCAGATCATCTCTAGTACGCGCTTGCCCTACTCCCAGTTCGGCATAACATGACCGTGTAAACAAACACACTCTAGGGCACGGAAAAGGGTGAAAAGAAACGGAAGCCCAAGAAACGGGCACTCCCCTCGCCTTACCGTAAATAGTGTTTCGAGTTTCATCAGAAAGAAACATCCTCAGAAACTCATCAAAAAGAAACGCTGGTTTCGGTAAAATACGATTCAACCCAAGCAAAAATTCACTTCTAGGTAAACGAATTATCTCTCTTCCAACTGTTCTTCTGAAAGGATTCTCTCTTTTATTTTTCGGTTGATTTTCTGATTTCCATTGATAGCATCCCTTGGATCCTATGAACTTCAATCTAATATCTGGAAATATCACATGCTTCGCTATTAGTGGAATATTCAAAATTGACATATTTAAGGTTCTGTTTGGTAATTTTTGGCTTTTGCTATGTTTTGTTTTTTCAATATTCAACTCAGGTGAATAGAGCAATGGAGTACTGCATTTTTCAGTATGATTAAGAAAAATAAGAAGGGTTTGCTAAGAAGTAGTGGTTTGAACGGAAAGGCTGAAAACTATTTATTAGTGGAAGATTTGTGCCACTGCATTTGCATGCTACTTCTGTAGTTGAGTAGAAATTTTTAGAATGCTAACTATGCTTTGTGATTTAGAATTTTGGGTTCAAGAAATATATGTAGTGGAAATGAGGATGTTAACATGGATGATTGACGACATAGGAAGAAGTACGATGGAAATATGAATTGTTGACAAAGGCGGCACTAGTGTTCTAACTCGGTTAAACCATGTGCATTGTGCAAGAGGCTTATGGATGTGGGTGTAAGAGAATCGAAGGCACAAAATATAATGCCTGTCAAGGTGGTGAGAAAAGACGCGATTGCTTGGGATCTAATGAAGGATATGGCTTTATCTAGAGCTAAACTGTCAAATTAGTGTGGAAAAATAGAAATGAAATTAAGCACGGGAACCAGCCAAAAACAGAGGAAAAGATTCTACACAAAAAAAAAAAATAAATAATAATAATAATAATAATAATAATAATAATAGGGAATTGAAACCAAGAATTCTAGGAAAAGGGTAGTTTTGGAGGACTGCAGAAAATGTCGGAGTATGTAGAAGTTGGGGTATAAATGATTGAACATGTGTGTATGGAAATTTGATGGGATTGCTGCAGAATAAGCGAGCTGCTGGATAGGATCTTGTGTTGTATCGTTTTTGATTTGTTAATTGTTAATAAGATGCTTGTGTGTTGTTTTCTTTCTGCTGTATTGTTGTTTAGTTGTTTAGTTCTTTTGGTGTATATGGGGGGAACTTTGTAGCAGGGTTGTCTCAATAGATTTTGAGGTCTAAGGCGACAAATTTAAGTGAGACATTTGTTTATATTTAAATATTAAATAAATAGTATTAATTTTTTTATTTAAAAATCATTTTTATTGCTTCTTGCTCTTAATTTTTTCCAAACGTGTAAAATTCATCTCCATCGCAAGACATTTAGTTTCATGAGTGACATATTTTGCGTTGAATTATATATAATTTTATTTGCTTAAAACTAAATTTTCTTTATTCTTAAACATTATGTTAATAAATGAACTTAGTCAAAATGTTAGTTTTACCTTCATGCAAAATTACTTACTGCTTTAGAGCACCCATTAATGTAACTTTTCATTTTTCTCTTCTTCTTTATTCCCTATAAAGTCTCAATATGTTGGATTCAATCTTTTTTTTTTTTTTTTTAAGCCTTAGTTAAAGAGTATTGACTAACCATTTACTATAATTGGGGTCTTAAAAAATTTTCTTGTTAAACAAAACTTAATTATACTATTGCTAATTGGAGCCTTAGGCAGCCGCTTAACTAGCCTAGCCGATGAGCCGGCCATGCTTTGTAGTGGAGAATGGTGTTTGATACTTTGAAGAAGTATCAAGCGGTTAAACTGATTTGCTGAAGAGTTTGTAAAAAGTATTGTTTGTTGAATAGAAAGTTCATTCATATATATATATATATATATATATATAAAATACTGTCAATTTAAGAAACTGGGAATAAGGCCTTGAGTTGGATTGAGTTGTACTGTGTTAAGAGCAGATAGTATTTAGCAAAAGAAAGGGCGGTAGCATTTATTACAGGCTTACAGAAAAACATTAGTTTTAGGGAAGTAAGTAGCCAACCCTATATCAAAAACAACTTAGAAGGGTGGAGATAGAAATTCTTTGTATAATGTTTCTTGGATGTGCACAAGTTATAGATGGTTACAGCCAATGGTATTGGTTGAAAATCCTGAATGACCATACGATTCACCTCACTCAAAGATGCTTGTATAAACTTAAATGCCACAAAATTGAGAAGCACGAAGAGCATTTGCTTTTTGGCTAGTTTTTTTTTTTTTAACATGTCCACACAAGGGAAGGGGGAGGAGAGATTCGAACTTGTGACCTTCGCTTTATTAGGCGTGGTCTACAGCCAATTGAGCTATCTCTTGGGGACTGCTTTTTGGCTAGTTAATACAATAGTTGGTGTACAAAAATAGAACTTTATTCTGAGGCATTTTGTTTCTTGATTATGTTGTTTTCATTTTCTTCTTAGAGTTTCTTAAACTGAGCTGCACCTGCTAATACCATCTTCAAGGGCATCAGCCCCACTACCAAAAAAAAAAAAAAAGTTACAACTTTCTGCTAGTTATAGAATGTGTGCAGCATGCTGTTATCTTGCATCTTGCATTTAGATCAAAGCATTTGGCAAACTTTGTGTAGAATACTATGAGAATAGCTTATATAGTGCCATCTCGTCCATCCAGTTGGTAGAGTATACAACTTATAAATTCACAATAACAATGATGGTATGATGTAGTATCCTGTCCAATATTATTATTTTTGAATTAATGTCTCTACCCAACTAGTTGATGGCGGATTCATGGACTCGATCTGATTACTTGGATCAAGGCTTAGGTGAGTTGAGTTTTCATTAGGATTTCTAGCTGTTGCTATTGTCCATGCTGTGTAACCAATATTTGCAGTTATTATGATTGTTATTTGTATTATAAGTAAATTGTATGAATTTTAATTAATAGGAGAAGAAATACATAGAGGAGGAGGAGTCAGCAATTGATATCAGCTCCTTTGATTTGGATGAACAGTCTAAGAATAACAATTGTTTTATAGCACATCACTGCTTTTGGATTTATATATATCTGATTAAATGAAAATCCTTAGAAATCAAGTTCCAAGGAATCCCAAGGTCAACAGAAGCAAATCTCTGTTTTGTAGGAGTAGAGGCATATAGAAGATATACATTGTGTCCAACTGTAGTTATGGCCTAGAAATTCAGCTATAGTCATGTGCGAGTTGGCTGATTCATGCTAACTCAAAATGTCTAGTGGGAAAGAGAGTTTTTTAGAACCTTTTCACAGCCTTCCTATTAACTAAGTTATCAAGTTTTAGACTTCGCATTTCTTTTCATGTATTTTGAAATTGTTTAGATTTTCTGTGAAATTTCAAAGTGTAGGCACCAAACTCCGTTACCTTCATGGCTATGGTTATCTGCCTTGTTCTTTATTTTGATAGGAATGTCTTAAGGAGTTTGCAGCATTAGGTTTACAGCAAGATTGGTAATATGAGCAATAGGTTTAATGGGAAGATCTGAGTACAACATTGTAGCTTGGTGTTCTCTTATTTTAACATATCCATATGTTCCTTCTTTTCTTAACGCCTTTTCGTGGTATGCAGTTTTCAGGGGGTAAAAGTATGCCATCGGAATCTGATAAGTGGGCATGGAAACATGTCAGTGTGTTTGGTGGGTTTGACAAGGGAAGTGGCACGAAAAAGTGGAAATGCAACCACTGTAATCTACCATATAATGGATCTTATTCACGTGTTAGAGCACACCTTCTTGGGTTTACTGGTGTTGGGGTCAAAAGCTGCCCAGCAATAGACAGGTCATTGAGGGAAGCATTTCAGATCTTAGAGGAAGAGCGCCTTGCTCGGAAGGAAGAGCGCCTTGCCCGGAAGGAAGAGCGCCTTGCTCGGAAAGAGAAAAGGACTTCTGGAAGTGGGAAGCCTGGCAAGCACATTTGGACTTCACGACCAAGTCATACCTGTGTCACCACCATAGGAGATGTTGATCGGACTTCGCGACCAAGTCATACCTGTGTCACCAAAGAAGATGTAGATGACATTGTAGCAAGATCTTTCTATGCCAATGGATTGAATATCAAAGTTGTCAGCTCTCCTTTCTTTCTTGAAATGACAAAAGCAATTGCTGCTTTTGGCCCTGGGTATGAACCCCCAACAAAAGATGAATTGTCTGTTTCTTTTTTAACTAAAGAGAAAGCAAGGATTGAAAAATCTGTGGCTCTAGTTAGGGAGTCCTGGCCTCACACAGGATGCACATTACTGTGTGTCGGCTTCTTAGATGGCTCGCTGGGCTGCTTCCAGATTGATATATTTGTCTCTAGTCCAAGGGGACTAATGTTTTTGAAAGCAGTGGATATAGATGTTACTGATGGGGTGGACAATGTGTTCACAGGTGTTCTTAGTGATTTAATTGTAGAAATTGGGCCCACGAATGTTTTTCAGATAATCTCACATCTAGGCCAAGCCTGTAAATATTCTGAATCCCTTATATTGTCAAAGTTCCCTCACATATTCTGGTCTTCTTGTGCATCGCATTCTATCTGCATGCTAATAGAAGAAATAACTGAATTGGATTGGATTAAATCTGTTTGCTTGTGTGCTAAGGAAATTGAGCAATTTATCATGGCATATCAGCGGTCTTCTCCAGGTATCTTGATTCAAAGTTTGAAAGGGGCCTATGATCCACTTTCTACCAAGTTTTTACCATCCTATGGCATTGTCCAGAGGATTCTTCAGCTAAAGCAATCACTTCAACAGGTAATTGTTTGTGAAGACTGGAAGCAATGGAAGCTTTGTATTCCGGAGGACATTGCAAGTATTGAGGCTGCCATTTCAGGGGATGATTTCTGGAGCAGGGCTCATTTATTCTTGCAGTTATGTGAGCCGTTCTTAAGGTTCCTTGCTATACTTAATATAGATCGATCTGTCATGGGTGATGTTTATGATTGGCGGCTTCAGGCTCTTGAAGCTGTGAGAAGCAATGGAATTGATGAAAGTGCATTGAATCAATTGGAAGAGTTGATAGAGAACAGATGGGATGTGTTATTTTCTCCTCTTCATGCTGCAGGCTATATACTTAATCCTAAATATTTTGGGAAAGGTCAAACAAAGGATAGAACTGTAATGCGGGGATGGAAAGCCACTCTCGAAAGATATGAGGGTGACAGCGCAGCAAGAAGGGTTCTTAGAGAGCAGCTTAGCTCTTACTGGAGATTAGAAGGACCCTTAGGAGAGGAAGATGCTGTGGACTGTAGAGGCAAAATGGATCCCGTTGCTTGGTGGGAGAATTTCGGATTTGAAACACCCCACTTACAGACATTAGCCATGAAAGTTCTGAGTCAGGTTTCAAGTGTTGGAATGTGTGAAGAGATACTCCAAGATGATGATTTCCCATGTCGAGAAGCACCCAACAGGTTAGGAGTGGAGAGAGTAGAAGATCTTGTTTTTGTCCGAAACAACCTTAGACTTCATAGCCAAAGAAATGGCATTTCAAGCTTCTCATCTGTTCAAAGAATCTAATCTGAAGTGATTAAACAAAGGCAATATATAGTGTTTATGAAACATTGTGATAGATTGTTTGCCTCTTCTGTTTTGTGGCCGCTTAAGATATTGGAGCCCGAGACTAGGGCCACTGCAGAAGCATGTTGAAGATAATGCTGGAGTAGCAATGAATTCCAATGTCTTGAAAAGGTGAGCGGGATCTCTTCCTATTCCTCCAGCTTGAGAAAAATTGTTGGCTTATGAAACTTGACTTTAGAAATGCCTTCATCCTGAATATGTTTGTAACTTGAGAAATTAGTGGCCAACATATTATACAGGCTCTCATGACTAGAAAATTATTGTAGATAAAATGATTGATTTGAGAAGTGGGTGGCATGACACATCAGGGTTGTAATTCTTTTGTAGTAAAATGTGGCATTCCAAACATTTCTCTGTGCCTTGTGTCCTTCATAGATTTGTATCTATTGAAGAAGAATTGAATTACTTGTATAAAACGAATATTCCAATGTCGCATCAAAGTTGTGCTTACATTATCAATGTGAAAGTCGATGGGATCTCACTTGCATGCATGTCGGCTTCTACTACTTTGCCTGAAACTATTCTACATCCTTTGCTAAGACTACATGCCTTTGACCAATCCTTTTCAAATGGGCAGTACTACCTTAGAATCTTATTCCGTCTTTGGAAAAGGCAATGATCAAGGTTCATTCTCCAAAGATATGAGAGCCCCCCAAGTTCTACTTTTAGTTGAAATATTTTTGTTGAAAGCAAAGATGGTCAATTCTCATGAAAATATGTGATGGAGCATTGATATGTGTGTATAAATTAAGCTTATTCCCTTGACAATTATATGTTTTAGAAAAATGCTACCATCTGCTTTTAAATTCCTACTCTTTGATGCAGTAACAACACATTAATCCGTCCAAAATTTAATGGTGAATTTTTATCTCTGCTATTGGGTTTTAGACGGGTTAACGATGATTTGAGTTAAAAACATGGCATTTCTCTAAAACATATTACTGTACTAGAGGGGATGGAAAGTGGTTTTCTTAAGCTTGTTGCAGGTACATGAGGAGATATATGCTTAACGTATGCAGTACGAAAAGCAGAATTGTCTGGTAAAGATGTTCATTTAGAGGAAAAAGAAAATAATAGCACATCAAAGGAGTTGGGAGAAATTAAAGGGATTAAGGGAGGTTTAAAATCAATGGAATTAAAAGTAGAAGCACTGATAAGTCATAAAGCAATACAAGCCAGGAAGTGTGACAAAAACAAAAGAGAACAGAGTGGAAAAAAAGCTTTCTCAAAAGAGATTTATCAAACCAAAGGTGGCCGTCTATGGTGATGGAGAAGGGTAGCCCTTAGCCTAGGGTTCTTGTACTTTTATTTTAGATCAATCAAGGCTCTATGATAAATGACAAATAATAATAATATTTAAAATTGCCTCTTATAGTTTTGCCCATGTACTTTAATTTAAAATAAGGAAAAATATCACCAAAAAAAATAAAAAAAGAGGATTGAATAATTAAGCAGTGTCGGTAGGGGAAGCAAAGTCCTCTGACTTGTTTGGGAAAGTAAAGGTCATAAAAAAGAATCGTTGGCTGAAGCTTCACCACCACCATCTACAATCTTTTATTTATACATGTTTGCCTTGAATTGTCGTATAATAATAAAAACACATGCACTATTTATTTATGCCCAATTTGAGGAGTTTTTTAATTTAAATTCAATGTTTAAAAATTTATAATGTATCACCTTAATGTTTTTAAAAATTGTAATTAACACCTTCAATTATTAATTACCGTCTAAGTAGATAAAAATGATATCATGTAAGATTTTTATGCTGCATCTTTCAATTTTGCACTCAACCTAACTAGTGAAATAACGTAATCACCCCTCATTAAAACCCAACGCCTGTTTTGATTTTTTTCTTTTCCTCTTCAAACCCCTTTTGAACCCTTTTTGGGTGTTGTGTGGGTGTTGGAGTGAAAAAGAAAAGGAGCGGATGCCTCTCACCTGCTTCTATACTGGCAATTTCCTTGTACTTAGACAATTAGTAACGGAAGATATTAATTACAAATTTTTAAACATTATGGTTCAAATTAAAAAATACCTCAAACTTTAAACAGTGAAGTGAATTTTTTCACTTATTTATTTATTTTTATAAAAATAAATTTATGGGCAATGCCTTTTCTTTTAAGACCAAAAAGAAGATGCTTCTTCTTTTTTCTCTTACCCCATATTTTAGCCAAGTATTTTCTGAAAAAGAAGAAGAAAAAACATAAAAATAAAGAAGAGGTAGGTTCCAGGAGGAGGCACTCTGAAAATGTGGTAGGTCACCAATGCGTCACTTTTTGGCACACTACCACCTTCCCCAATTCAGCCTTGGAAGAAATCGGAAGAAGCAGCCAAAAAAGGCCAACGATTATTTCCGTTATCCCTCACTCTCTACCGACACTCTAAAAATCTTATTAACAAATATGCCTATGTTTTCACTCATTAATACTAAAAAATCATGCTTGAGGCCCCATGTTATGCCGGTTTCCGAAATTTGCCCATCCACGTATTTGTTTATTTATTTATTTTCTAATCAAAGCGGGAGAGTGGAAAATGGAACAACTCTCTTTGTTTGTTGCCGGGATTAGTGATCTCTATTCATTGTTAAGAGTAATATTCTTGATTACCAAAGAATTGGAAAATGGCATGCATGTATGAATTTAGATTCTCTAGAATTCATTGTTAGGAATTCGGGTAGGGAACGAGAGAGGGGGGTGTCAGTACGATGACACAGATAATTTTTTATACGACTTATAAACCTGATAAGAATCCAAAAGATTAGGATTGATGACCGACATAATTTTTGATATAATTCGCGAACTTCACACGAATTCAATTCAAAATTAAAATGTTAAGATTAAGGGGTTTAACCATTTTAATTAAATGGGTCACGTATATGATTTTATATACATGCCTCAACAATACTCAAACTCGACATGCATACACGAATTGCCTTAACTGGTCTCCGGTTTGCACCCCCTTTCTCTCTCGAATTCTAGAAAATTGGGACAAAGAATTTCAAGAAATTCCAATTTCGGCCAGTATAATTGCTCAAATTTGATTTTGACCCACCGAAGATCAGCCTCAAAGTGTGCAGCCAGTTATGGAATTTGGAAATGTAAACGAACAAACCATAAATAGAGTGACGTTTCAAGCTCTCACCATCATCTTTCTTCTGGGCTTGACCCTTTCTCTCTGTCTCACCCGTCGCTTGGGACGAAAGTGATATTGGATTTATTCACGTTGATTTGGCGCTAATCATGGAAACATTTATCGTTGCAATGGTTGAAATATCTTACTTGTTTATAACGAAATTAATGGAAAAATAAATTTTTTAAAAAAATATTTGATTTAATGACAGACATGTCCCTTAGATCCAAGGGTTCTTAACTTCTTATAGCAGGCTTGGAATGGTGGTTAAGGGTTGGTTGTATGTGGTCAACGTGATTAGAAGACTACAGGGTGAAAAATTTGGTAGCAAATTAATTAGGGTTTTGGGGAGGGAAACTAAAAAAAAAACGTTTTAAATGGGATAAATGAGCTTTACATATATTTTTTTTTAATGAGATTATTTATTAATCGAAAGAAATTTATTTTATTTTATTTTCCCCCTATTTATTTTTTCAGAGAAATAAAATGTAATTAAAGAGGGAGATCCCCTGATTAATGGAGACGTAATCCCTAGCCAAGAAAGTTGACACAGGGCTCCACGCTTAAAACACGCCTGGACTTTGTTCTTTTCTTTCTTTTCATTTCTTTTCCTTTTTTTAAAAAAATATATATATTTTTTAATTCAACAGCCACGTCAAACTGTGTTGAATATCAACAGCGAGTATTTTTTTACTTAGTTTAAAAATAGAAATTTTAAGTTAAAAAACGCTTTTTGGATGAAGCTATTGCCAAAAGTGCAGTTCGGCTATTTTTAGGATGTGTGAGATTGCAATTTTACAAGAATATTCAGCGTTTTTAAAATATATCGCAAAACGTAAGGTGTTTGGCATTACAATCTAAAAATCACTTAATTTAAAATAAGAGAAAAAAAAAACTACGATTTCTATAAGCAGACTAGAGAGTGTTTATTTCAAAAGGTACGAATTTAAACTTAAATTATGATTTCTCATAACAAATATTTAATAAAAAAATATTTTTTAACATATTTTATCAAACGTCTTTACAATTTTAAAAAGTAGCTACTTCAAAGACACAATTTTTTATATTACACTTATTGAAATCGCAATCTCAAATAGACAGAATTTTTTATAACAAATATTTTATAAAAAAAATATTTTTAACATATTTTACTAAACACCTTTATGATTTTAAAAAATAACAATTTTAAAATCGTTATTTTTAAAATCGTACTTATTGAAATCGGAATCCCAAACGGATCCTTAGGCTTTTGAGACCTTTAAAAGCGATTTAAACCAAACAACTACTTTTTTCTTCAAACAAACTTTGAATATTAAACGCATTTTTATGCCCTTCAAACACACTCTCAAACATATCCTAAAAACATATATGAAAAAAAAAAGAATATAAATGTCAATATATCAACGCTCATTTAATCCTTAAAAGAATTGAAATGATAATTATTTAACAAAATAAAATGCATAAAATAAATAATAAATGAGTTAAGAAACCGAGAAAATAATTATAATCCTGCAGATGCTGGAGTCTGGACAATGCAGTGGACTAACCAATAAGGTCAACTGAAAAAACTAGCACACATTTTAATGGTGACAGTTAAATTTAGTGTGTAAATATTCCTGAAAGAGAGGTTAGTTTATAAGGTTAATTTGTACTTTGCACGCAATATTTTTATTATATGATGGTAGGAAGAGAATATGCCAATTTATGTAAACATATTCCAAAAATTTGTGCCAATTCACACCAGCAAGCTGTCTTCTTTTGTTTAAAATATATATATATATATATATATATATATCAAACGATATTCGAAAGGCAAAATGGTAAATAGAACTCTAAGATTGAATTTTTATATATATCTTCTATTAAATTTTGGTTTTCTATAATTATATTCCTTTGAATATTATTGCACTTTTAGGTTCCGTTTGTTTCGACGTAAAACATTTGCTGAAAAGCTCTTCTTTTTTTTTCTTTTTTCTTTTTTTTTTTGTGTGTGTTTTGTGTGTGTGGTACGACCTAAAAACCTTATCAAAATGAAAACATTTTTGGTTTAACATAAAAACTTCATTTAAGCAAAGTAAAATAGTTTTCTATTTTTTTTTTTTTTGTTTTCATAAACCATTTTTTGAGTTTAAGTTTTTCATTCTCGCACACACTCTCTATCACAGTTTATTCTCCACCATCGTTGGAGGTCACCAGTGATAGTCGGCAGCCACCATTGGAGTTTGTTAGAAGTTGCCACCACCGAAAGTCGCCACTTGCTTCGACCGCCATTGTAACAATTTTCATCACTAATTATTCATACAAACAAAATGCCAAAAAATAATAATAATTTTTAAATAAAAATAATTCATATTCAAACAAACACAAAGCATTCATAAGATGTTACCTCTCAACTCATAAAACTAATAGGGTACGAAACCATTACTTTTTGTTGGAAGGGCTAAAAATAAATAATGGGTCGAGTTAACTTTAATAAGGACCAAAGTAGGGATTATATATATATATATTAGAGTATGCGCCAAATTAGAGATTAAAACTTTTGGTAAAATAATAATAATAATAAATAAAATTTAAGTAAAAAAAAAAAGAAAAAGTGGGGGGTTCATGGACTCAATCAAATCACTTAATTTTAAAAAAGATAACCATTTTTGAGGATCAAAACCAAATGATTAATTTTGATTCCTCCAACATTTCTCTTTTTGGCATAACTATTAAGTAACTAGTAGCAAGCTAGTGGATAGAGCACTCAAATCCTGGAAAGTCGCCAATCGCCATGACTATAGATTCTAGAATCTCTCTCCAATCCCTCTCTCTCTAGATCTCTCTCTCTCTCTATCTTTATATGTAAATATTGGAGGTTCATTGGGGTCATTGCTTATAATGGCACCCCTTATATCTTATGTAATGTGTTAAAATACTCGAAATTGGTTGCTATATAATATATATATTACATTGTTGTTTTTTATATTCTTAAGAAGTAACTCAATCGACTGAAACAACGTCTATTAAAACAGATATTACTAGTTCGAATCTCCCTTCCCTTCTTATACAGACATATAAAAAATATATATATATGTTGTCCTCCATATAATATATATTCCAAATCTAATCAGGTTGTCTACTTAAGGGTTGGGTCTTAATTTAAAATCTTGCAATGAAAAGTTATTTGGGTTAGCCTGAGATATGCTAGGAGTCCATTAGATTTGTGGAGTCTATCATTGATATTCTCTAGCATTTTTCGATTCAGGAATCACTAGTGTCCTCGGTAAGGCTGATGTTAAGCCATGACTATATTAGTTTTGACTCTTTAGATAGCACCTACAAATTCTCATCCTCTCGTGAGCGATTTTTCTATGTTTTCAAATCATAATTTCTTAAAAATGAACAATATCGAACGTACTCGAACAGATTAACCTTTTTATCTTTGTAGGAAAGATGAGTGATTCAACTATATGTATATATATAAGAATTGAAAAACTCTAGCTAAACCACACATTTTATTGTTAAGACCAAGATTCTCAAGAATTTTTTTAGGTATTTTACTAAGTAAAGGTTCTCAAATCTCAACCAAAACTTTGTCAGACCAACGTTTATTATGGTTTCATTATTTACCGAATTTATACTTCCTATATTAAATAGTAAGTTATAAAATATGATAAAAAATGCATCAAAATCTAAACATTCGCCACAAAACATTGAGTCCGGCCACCACTTTTGACTTAATTGTAATATTAGAGACAACATCGCCGGCCTCCGGGAATACCGCAACCTAAGAAATTCCAATATGCCCGGAGTGATTGAATGCAACGAGACCTGCTATGCGGCTGCCGCATGTAGGCCATGTTCTGTTTTCTTCTTCTTTTCTTTTTTTTTAGACCAGCATCTATCCTCTTTCTTTTTTTCTTTTTTTTTTTAAATGTTTTTTGCATTCTATGTGTTTGATGAAATGTTTTGAATTGTATTTAGAGATATTTGAGTGATATTAGCTAAATTTTCGTGAGTTAATATTTGGATTCTAATGCCTCAAAACTCATTTCTGGAATCAAAACTAAAATTTAAGGGTGAAATGTTAACTTTTAGGGATTCGCTCATCCTAAATTTGTTACTAATACCTTAAAACTTACTTTTGGATTCAAAACTAAAACCTATAAATGAAAAGTTAACCCTTGAGGGATGGTATCATCTTAAAGAAATTTGGTCATCCTAAATTTGATGCTAATGCCTCAAAATTCATTTTTTTGATTCAAAACTAAAACCTATGAATGAAAAGTTAACCCTTTAGGGATGGTATCACTCTAAAAGGATTCGGTCATCTTAAATTTGGTCTTAATGCCTCAAAAAGTTATATCAATTTTTTATAATTTTATTGATACCAATTTCTGATAAGTTATTCATGGAGACCAATGAATTTAATAAGTAAAATGGGGGAAGAAAAAAATGGGAGAAGAGGAAATCGGGGAAGAAGAAATAGGAGAATTGGAAATGGGGAAAGAAGAAACAGAGTTTGTGGAGCAGTTAAAAATTATGCAATTTGTTTTTTTTATATATATATATATATATATAAAACCACGTCAGTCCCCGCGGCTGCCGAAAATCTCTTCTCGAATGTAACATAAGTGAGCTTCCCGTTTTATTATTATTCAATTATTTATTTATTTCTTTTCTTTTCTTTTCACTTGTTTAATTAATGGACAGTTTATTTAGGTAGTTATTCAACTTAATTAAACCCTAATTCCCAATAAATGCAAGATGCCTTGATTATGTATTTATATGATTGATAAAATATTTTATTTGGGTCAGTAATTTATCTATATATTTTTTTCATATGTGGGGTCCACTATCGACATATATTCACCAATTTAATGGTCGATTTGTAATATGATATGAAAGAAATATGGGCAAAATATTGTCACCAATCATTTCCTAAAATTTATCGCCGCTTTCCCTCCACCGATTTTTTACAAGCCTATTTGAGATTGTCGTGGATAATAGAGCTTTTTTCATTCATAGAACTGTCAAAAACCTTTTCTACTAAAAAAAGGTTTTAAGCTGTTACACTTGTTTAGTAAAAAAAAAGGAAGGTAAAGTCCAGTTAATCCCCTCAAATTATCATCTTAATGACAATCTATTCTACCCCTAAATTATTAATTACCACAATTTACCCCCCCAAACTACCAAAATAATGACAATGTACTCCCCAACACTAGCAAAATGATGAAATTACAACTATAGAATTTTCAGTAAGACAAAAATACCCTTAAATTTTTTTAAAAAAAATAAATAAATAAATTTTAGTATTTTTGTTTTTATTTTAGTAAGGGTAATTTTGTTATTTGATTAAAATTTGGGCTACATTGTCATTGTTTTGTTTTAGAGGTAAATTGTCGTAATTGATAGTTTGGAGGGTAGATTATCATTGAGCTGGTAATTTGAGGGAGTTAAGTGAACCTTACCAACCAAAAAAAAAAAGAAGTCACACAAATTAATATTGACATTATGTAAACTTTTTAAATATTAACTTTAAATTTTGACTATTAAGTAAATACTATAATCTTATTCATCCTATATTTGTACTTGCTGTGAACTACTATTTTTAATTGAATGAAAAATAGGTACAAACAGAGGGTGCAGTGACATGCTTAATTAGCAGAAGTTTTTTTTTTCTTTTCTTATCCAAGCCCTAGGATAGTGAAGAAATGACCTCAAATACATCTTTGAAAATGGTCTGTCTAGGACCACTCCTAGAATCTCATTCAAGAAACGAAATTTAGTAACTACCCATTTGAAGATTTAACGGTTAATTTTGAGTTAGAGAAAGGTAATTGAATTAACCATTGTTAGAATCTACATTTTTATCACTAAAAAATCAAATTAAAAAGAATTGTTTGTTGATCAGTTACACCATATTTTTATATTACAATTATCTTATAATGATGATATAACAATTCTAACTAGCCATTAAATCAGTGTGTTATATAACATTACTCTTGTTTGTAAATTGTTCTAATTGTCATCGTTGAATTTTGTTACCAAATAAAAAAAATAGAAGGAGTTGTTATGGGACAGAATTTTTCTCTAAACTGAATTGAAGGAATTTTCTTATTTTTTAATATCAAGGACAAAATTAAAATAAATTTTATTAAAAACTCACGTGTATCTGACATGTTATTAATTAAAAAAATAGACATATGTCATTTTTATAAATTACGTTGAAAGAAATTCTTTCAATTCAGTTTAGAAGAAAACTATATCAGTTGCTATGGACCTTCTGGAGCAATGAATTGGAAAAAGTCCAAACATTTCCATTCTAGGATGTAATTTTGGGCATCAACTTTTTTATTGGAGAGGAATCACGAAACTCATGGCTTCTAAAATTAAAACTCTCGACCAAAAGCAATTGAATGCCAACAAGAACATCGGCCAAACATGGGAAATTCATTCTATTCTAAGTCACTCACGTTAATGGAATTGATGTAAACCCGGGATTTGTCTCCTAATTTTTTGGGTATAAATACACAAACTTGCAATCCAAGATACATCATTTTCAATTTCTTCCTTTTTTTTCTTTCTTTTCTTCTCTCTTTCTCGTGTTATTCATCGTTTATTTGTTTGTTTTTTTTGTTTTTTTTTTAAATACCGTGACAACATATACATTATTAAATATATAAAATTTAATTCCATAATTCTCTTACCTGAAGGGAAAAATTCTGTATTTTTCCCTTCAGGCCCTCTTGACAGATGCACTTATAATCAAGCAATTAGTGGTGGATTCCTGGAATTGGCAAAGTCCAGATTCCATTCTCAGCTACGGCTTCTTAGTTCTTACTTCTTAGTTCTTACCACACCCAGAAGATGCCACTTCATTCACATGCAACATGCTTGGTCCACTGATAAAATTTCATGGGTCTTTTTCCTTCATGTTTATGAAATTACAATTATGCCCATCACATGCTTTCTATAGCTACTAATACTGTAGCAAAACTGTTGTTTAAAAGGGTTCCAAATAATTTTAAAGAGAGGAAAAAAACAAATTATATATGATGATGATGAGAAAAAGTCGTTAAATTGTGAAAATCCTAACGAATAAAGAAATAAAATATTGTCCAAAAGGAAAATAGAATAGCACCAAAACTGACTATAAAAGCACCTCTCTTTCTCTGTCTCTCTCTCTGTGTCTGTTTATCCCATTGCTCATCTCCCTCTCTGTCTCTCTCTCGCTCTCTCTCTCTCCGACAATGCCCCAATACTGCTCTGTCTCCGCTTCATATCATAGAAAGAAACAGTGAGTATTGGCTGGCAGAGCTTGTGAGAGAGGAGGTTCTCAGGGAGAAGAAAGTTGAGATTTTTCTGTACTTCTGGGAAGATATAAAATAGTGCTGCCTAATCTTGTCTGCGTATCATTGTAAATCCACATTTGGGGGATTTATAAGCCCAAATTAGAGAGGTAGACAGAGAGAGAGAGATCTTGGGTTTTGAGAGTGAGAGATGGCTGAGATTTCACAGAAGATTCTGTTTCCGGGAACATTTGAGGGGGTGAGAGATGAGCTTGCAGGGCAAATTGGGATGATGTGGGAGCTGATCAAAGCGCCATTGATAGTGCCCATTCTGAGACTTGGGGTTTACGCTTGCTTGATCATGTCGCTGATGCTCTTCATTGAGAGGGTCTACATGGGGATTGTCATAATCCTCGTTAAGCTCTTCTGGAAGAAACCAGAAAAGCGTTACAAATTCGAGCCATTGCAAGAAGACCTTGAAATGGGCAGCTCCAATTTCCCTGTGGTCCTCATCCAAATCCCAATGTTCAATGAAAGAGAGGTTAGTTTTGTGCATCTCTCTCTCTCTCTCTGAATTTGGTCTTTTGTGATCTTTAGCATTGCGGTTTTCGTTTTTGTAGTATATATTTTTTTTCTGGGTTTCTGAGAAAGGTCTAAAGGTTGATGCTTTTTGTCGGTTGTTTGGTTCAGGTTTACAAGGTCTCCATTGGAGCGGCATGCGGCCTTTCATGGCCGTCGGATCGTCTCGTGATCCAAGTCCTCGATGATTCAACTGACCCTTCCGTCAAGGTACTTCATTAATTGTCAAAGCCATCAAATCACTCTTTTCTTTTTTTAATTTTTTTGTTTAAATTTATTTCAAAGTTTGTTTCTGCATTCCTCTGCTTTGATACATACATTTGCTGATCTGGGTGTATTTGGTTTTTGGATTTTAGTTCACTTTGCAGCATTTTCTCTGTATTCTGCAACAGATTTCAGTCTTTTTTACATACCCAAATTCCAAAACCAACATCATTAACTTTAATTTTTTATATTTTTGTTCATAATCTCAAATTCCTGATCTGGGTTCTGCTACAAGAAATTTGTTTCATTTTTGGCATTATATGGTGATAATGCAGCAAATGGTTGAGACGGAATGCCAGAGATGGGCGAGCAAGGGCATCAACATAACGTACCAAATCAGAGAGAACAGGACAGGCTACAAAGCCGGCGCTCTTAAAGAAGGGCTCAAGCGAAGCTACGTGAAGCACTGCGAGTACGTGGCCATTTTTGACGCGGATTTCCGGCCCGAACCTGACTATCTCCGGCGAGCCATCCCCTTCTTGGTCCACAACCCCCAGATTGCCTTGGTTCAAGGGCGCTGGAGATTTGGTAAGCTCCACAATTAACAAACAAACATATAATCCCACTGGCCACTAATTACGCTCATTAATGGTCCTTATTATTATCCTTGTTTGTTTTTAGAGACTGTCGGTGGTCTTTGCTTGCTTCCTTTTTTTTTTATCATTTTTGTCAAATAAATAAATAAATAAAAATTTGGGGATTTTCTTTCTCTCTCTTATCGTCGGCGGGACTTGTTGCAGACTGCATGGCGTGGTGGGGTCCCTTAAAGTGAACCCATCAATTACGGGGATGGGTCCACGTAGCAGCCCTCCTCCTGATTTTGGTTGAGTTTAGGCCGTAACATCACAAAACAATTGCAGACAAAAAATGTGATCAGATGGGGAATTCCATTAATATAATCTATTAATTTCCCCTAATTTTTTTTTAATGGAAATTAATGAACAGTCAATTTCTGGTTGAAATCCCATTCCATTCGTAGTGCTTGAAATGACGCAAGTGTCCTAGCCTTTAGACTGAGAGTCACTGTCATTTTACCTCGGATTCACTGGCTTGGACACTGCCAGAATTCGGGGTAGGTTTGTCATTTTGTTGGAAAAGAGCAACCATGGTAGCTTTCACTGCCTCTTGTGTGCTTCATCATCGACCCGGACTGTACGGCATCTGATGGTCAACGCTTTTAGGTACGGTGAGAAAGTTAAGGGGGCAAATAGGTAATTTCAACTTGCCACGTGCCCTTACTAATTTTTTGTTTAATAATTGAGTCCTCGAAGGAAAGATAGGAAGTGGACGGGAACAGAGGTCCAGCTGTGGACCTCCGTCCGGCTGCCGACACTTGGGACTCTTGGGCCTCTCTCCTCCCTCGTGCCGTCGTGACGTGGCATATATACGTATATAAAATTTTTTAGTCACGTGAGGACAAATCGTAAATGGGTTCTACGCTTCTGCTTCATGTGAGGATTTCCCTTCTTTTAATCGCATTGTCTAGAATCGAATGGGACTTCTCCAGCTCATCAGTCACAGGGGATTCATGAGGGTGGCGCCGTGCCTGATTGCTCCCCCTTTGTTTAATTCAGCTTTTGACCCTACTTCATAGCATCACACATTCATGTGGCTTTGGTCACGTGCAGCAAAACTTGTACCACAAGAAAATACATTTTTCTCCAATTTATTTAATGTTTTAAGCACAAAAGTACAAGTACTCTGCTCTGTGGACTGTGCCTATGCTTCTTGTTCTTGATGATAAATTTGGGTTAAGATTTTGAATGTGGACCGTACTAGTTTGGTATACTCTTTTATAACTCCGACGGAGTAATAAAAATTAGTCATTGAATCAATGGTACTTGTAAAAAAAGATGTTAAACAAATGGCTGATTTTTATTGCCTTGTATGACAATTGTATATGAGTTTACTAAATAAAATTACTTGAATTAAAAATTTTCAATTAAGAAGGTGGTTGGTTTTGTTGGTTGAGTTGGTGATGGATTTTGGAGTGGTTTTGCAGTGAATGCTGATGAGTGCTTGTTGACAAGGATGCAAGAGATGTCATTGGATTACCATTTCACAGTTGAGCAAGAAGTTGGTTCTTCAACACACGCCTTCTTTGGTTTCAATGGTAATTAATCTTGCTTACTCAAAACCCATTCAATATGAATTAGCATAGCTATACTTGTTCAATGCATACTAGCTACACCACATTAATATTATTCAATGCACGCGAGCTAGACTACATCCATTCTGCCTTCAAAAGGATAATAATAATTGAAAAAAAGAAAAGAAAAAGAAAACCTAAGACATTGGCTGACATGAGACAGAACTGGTAAGTTTGACAACTGAAGGGAACTTAATTGGACACAACTACATATATTAATGGTATGTCAGGGTGATTGGAACTGGTGAGTAGTTTATGTGAAGATAATTTCACCAGCTCCACAAGATTGTTAATATGTTTAGCCCAATTTTCAGGATATGCAGTGATGTTATTATAAACAGTCGACATCGTCATTGTCATTGTTATGATTTAATATATGCATTATGACTCTCTCAAAATACATTAGTTGAAAAGTTTTCACCACCATTGTTTTCTTATAAATTAAGGTATTTGATTAAATTTAAACCATCGATATGATTTGTCATTTTAAAGGGATGAGTCAAAATCATGATGATCAGTAGGGAAAAAAATTAAATGTAGGGTCCAACCCATCAGTCACAATGATTGTTCCCACACATTGTTAACTTGCCAAAGCAATGAAAGTTAATTTTTACTGCAAATCCATGAGTACATAAGGATTTTTAAAAAGAAATAAATATAGAAAACACAATTATTAGCAATTTCAAATTTTCAAAGTAATTGCTTGTGAAATGTCTTCTTGCTTTATTGTTAATGTTACATGGTAAAGCAATACAAAATCAATTTCTAGCATTCAAATTACATTAGAAGAATCTCAAGCAATGAAACTTAAACCCAAGGCAAATCAATAGACATAGAAAAGAACTTTTTACATACTTCTAGTTTTCAGATAATTATTTCTGATTAGTTCTATTATAACCATCACCACAACCCTTCAAATATGTGCAAATTTTTGCTTCGTATAGAAGTAATGAATTATTTTATATGTATGAATTGATAAGGTACTGCTGGTGTATGGAGAATTGCTGCTATCAATGAGGCAGGCGGTTGGAAGGACCGAACAACGGTGGAGGATATGGATCTTGCTGTCCGTGCTAGTCTTAGGGGCTGGAAATTTTTGTACCTCGGTGACCTCCAGGTATTGAATGTGGCAAAGTTGAAGTAGTTGTTCCATTAGTTTGTCTTTAGCTAAGTCACAAACAGGAACTCTGGGTTTAATGTATCTCAGTTATAACTTACATGTATGTGGATTATGGCATTTACTAAATCACTGATTATGTATCTGACAGGTGAAAAGTGAACTTCCTAGTACTTTTAATGCCTTCCGTTTCCAGCAGCACCGGTGGTCTTGTGGTCCTTCTAATCTGTTCAGGAAAATGGTGATGGAAATCATTAGAAATAAGGTTGGTTTATTATTAAGATATGCTGTAGAGTTGTACGAGACTAGTGAATTTATGAACTTTAGTTGGCAATCAACTTTTTCCCTGAATTATCAGAGCTTCTTAGTTCTAAACTTCTAATGTTATTTTGTTTGTAAATATTGCTGCAGAAAGTAACACTGTGGAAGAAAGTATATGTCATTTACAGTTTCTTCGTCGTTCGGAAGATTGTAGCCCATTGGGTTACCTTCATGTTTTACTGTGTTGTACTTCCCTTGACCATCTTGGTTCCTGAAGTTTATGTTCCTATCTGGGGAGCTGTCTATATTCCCTCCGTCATCACCATTCTTAACTCAGTGGGAACTCCAAGGTCTGCTATACTTTTCCTTTACTCTTCCATTTTCTTGGATATTTATTTGCCTTGCCTGGGCAAGAAGCCAAGAATTCCATTTGCTTAGGTAGTCTCAAACTTGCAGGTCAATTCACCTACTTTTCTACTGGATTCTTTTTGAGAATGTGATGTCTTTGCATCGGACCAAAGCAACATTCATTGGTCTGCTAGAAGCTGGGAGAGCCAATGAGTGGGTTGTCACTGAAAAACTTGGAGATTCTGCTATCAAAAACAAATCAGGAGATGCTTCCAAGAACAAGACAAATACTAAAGCGGCTCCTAAAAGACCACGATCTAAATTTGCAGATAGGTAAATTTCTGCTTATACTCTTAACTCTATCTGCATAGACTACCATCAGCGTGATAATTGTTGTGTAGAAAGTTTAGGAGTGTCTAATTATTAATAAGTTGGAGGTCTTGGTAAACTAGTAGTACTTCTCCCCTGTCTATCTAGTTGCTTTGAGACGCATGAACACTGGCAGAGAGAGAAAGAGGTGTGTAGTTCCCCCAAAATGGTGCGAGGCCACACAAGAAATCTCATGTATTACAAGAAAATAATAATATTTTTCAATACTCTCAACTCCTACATGTCCTAGAAAAATAATTGGTTGTGTTTGGTTTTCTTTATTACAGTGGTTGAGAGTAGATTAGCAATGAGCAAGTTAGAGATTGATGTAAATGGACAATGGTCCTGCTCTACCTAAACTTTATTTAAGTCTACTGAAAGCACATGGCAATGGAGGAGTTGAGAGACTCACATGACATGCCTTTGCAGTGGACTGTGAATTTTAAAACAATCTATAAGGTTGAGAAAATACTATTTGTCAGTGGGATGAGGACAAAACCAAGAGGGCATTTATATTATTTTCTGCAGTTGTTAGATTCCAGATTGATGTAGCCACGTAGGTATTTTATATTTCAATTTTTGAACATTTTTTGCATCTTGGTTATGCAACTGTGAGTGTGTGAAGGTGAAGGATGCATACATACATATTGCCTAACATGCATTTTTTTGTTGCTTCTTCTTGGTTAAAATGTGAACAGGATCCATACATTGGAACTGGGATTTGGAGTTTTCCTCTTCATCTGTGGATGCTATGACTTTGTCCACGGGAAGAACAACTACTTTATATACCTCTTCCTCCAAACCCTTAGCTTCCTCATCGCAGGATTCGGCTACGTCGGCACCATCATCCCCAGCTCTTAGTGGCAGTATGCCTAAGTTATATACATTAGATTGGCATATTATCTTAGTGTTTTTCATGCCATTTTCATTTCTTTCTCAACTGCAACGAATTATATATAGGGGGGTTCCATCAGCAACATTGTTTGCAATTTGTACTATTTCAACATATTCAAAGTGAGGTCAATGGTCATGTTGGGCAAAAAAGTCCTTGCCATGCTTTCGACGGAATTTGTCACACCACTGCTCGAGTAATCTCGGAAAATAATAGAAAGAAAGTGTTCATGTTATTGAGAAAATACATCATACGACAGAACCAAGTACAAGGAAGAAGCTGAAACAGCCTATCGTTTAGACAGCAAGGAGATGATGTTATTTAATTTGTTTGAATAGATTGTAATTGTGAGATTTTGTTCTTCCCTTTCGGGTTTTCTATTCGTTTAGTTTTCCTTAGTTTTGGTGAATAATTTGACCAATCAAAAAGGGTGAACTTGTAATCAAGGTATTTGTAATTGTGAAGCCTTTCATGTCCTGCTTTTGTTCTACCTGTTTCAAAATTCATAGATAAGGAGAACAGAATTTGCCCTGCTTTTGCAACCGTTTCCTTTAAGAATTCATCATTGTTTACCTGTTCCTCAAAATCTCAAAATTTAACAAGATAAAACTCTATTACATGGACCCCTTCACATGAACTTGTATGTAATCACTGCAATATGCCCGGCCATTAAGTGAAATTTTAAGCATAAGCTAGCTCTCATGAGTAGATTTAAAGTAGATTTATGTGTTAAAAATCAAGTATCAATCCACTTGATAAAATATGTAAAAAGGTAGCAGAGAGAATTGGGGAACAGTTTCATGTATCTTTTCATGCCTTGTCCCAATCATATATGGCTGTGATGGCATGAATTACGCCTTATGATTCCATGTTACCTTTTTCCTTCTTTATTGTTACCATTCTGTCACGTTAACGGTAACATGGTTTACTCGAGGTTTATGCATTGCTTCTACTACAAGTGTCATTATCTTTCCTAACCTTTCTCTTTACTTCAACCTATGAGAGAGAGAGAGAGAGAGAGAGAGAAAGTTAGGGTAGAATTATAATGTCTAATGGAAGCACTGTATTAATATATTACTATAGCTAAAGTTTATCTAGACCATTGGGAAGGGCAAAGACATTTTTAATCAAAATTTAGAAAGATACCAATTATTGGCCTCTGATAAATATACAAATATTTAATGCATGCCATAGATTATGGAAACTTCCAAAGCAAGTTGTTCTGATAGCATTGTCACCAAAAGACAATGGCAGTAACAGTGGGTCAGAGAGGAAAGCAACCCAACTATCATGTATTATCATCCCTAGGCACATTATGTGTCCAATAAAATTTAATAAGTAATTTAATTATTACATGAACCGTCACGTCAATTTAATTAATACAATTTTTGTATTAAAAGTTGTAATGTCCCTAACAACACTATAAGTAACACTAAAACATTTTAGCACATAGGTGGTCTTAGAAACCACCTGTGATATATAATGACATCGTATGATGTTGATAAGATAAGAATTTAATTAAGATGCGAGAAAATGATTATTGGCATAACATGGCGATAACCAAGTTTGCAATCGGATAGATTCGAATGTGGATTGGGATCTCCACATAAGCAGTGATCGTTATAAATTTTATATGAAACTCACACGTCCGAATAGAGGATTAGACAATCGAAGATTTAGTTGGTCAAGTGGGTTCCTATATAATCTTTCACAGCAAATTATTATGAATTGATATCCGTGTGTGTATATATATGTATAATTTGCTGACCACTATGCGAGTAATGGGTGTTTGACATAATTCACAAGGTAGCTCCTCTTCCCACCTAACCAAAAGGAAAAATAAATACTGCAAGCTTCGTTTGGTTGCATCAACGGGTCGTTTTAATTAAGATGGCAAAAGCATCTCTTGAGTTGGATCTTTTCACGTGCTTCTGTTGTAATTTATTATATATATTCCCATTTGCTCAAAGAAAAAAAAAATCATCTATTTTCACGGATTAGGATATGATTTTTGCCTTCAAGAACTAATTCAATTAGTTAGGATCACGCTTAATAAGAAATGTCAATAGTTTGAATACTTTCTCCCCTCTTATGTGGACATGCTAAAAAAAAATGTAGATTCTCAAATTACGTTATTTAGACCCTTTCAAGCATCTAAACGCTTGAAAAATGCTACCTATTAAAAATGTGGTATATTATCGAGGTAACAAAAGAAATCTTCCTCCCAAATAGCTTCCTCTTCACTTTTATAGAAGCCCTTCTTCTTCATAAAACTAAAAAACATTTATTTTTGCTCAAAGCTCATTTACAACAAAGAGATCAACAAAAACCAGATGAAAATTATATTCAATTCTCAACCACAGTTTTTAATAGGGAATTTATATCAGATAGGCATGGGTTGGAGGTTCAAAATTATTAAATCTGTAAGTTTTTTTTTTTTGACAAATAACATCATGGGTATATCGACGCTTATCATAAAATCCTTCCGTCCAATTTTGTTAGCTATAATTTTTTTTTTAAACACACCGCTTTTTACCAATAAAATATTATTTTTAAAATTTAATTTTAAAAATAAAATATATTACTATTTTTTCATAGACTTAAAGGGGTGGCCGATTAGGCCATGCCACTCCCAAATCAGTGGTTCGGCCACCCCGATGCAGGAGTGGCGAACTGGCCTAATGCCACCCTTTAAGTCTAAAAAAAAAAAAATAGAGGTGGCGAACCACCCATAGGGGGCGGCTAGCACTTGGGCATGGGGTGGTTCGCCACCCCTGCATCGGATTTGGGGTGGCCTAACCACCCCCATGGCCTAATCGGCCACCCCTTTAAGTCTATGAAAAAAATAGAGGGTGGTGAACCACCCCATAGGGGGCGGCTAGCACCCATTATTTAGACCCTTTTAGGCATCTAAACGCTTGAAAAATGCTACCTATTAAAAATGTGGTATATTATCGAGGTAACAAAAAGAAATCTTCCTCCCAAATAGCTTCATCTTCACTTTTATAGAAGCCCTTCTTCTTCATAAAACTAAAAAACATTTTTTTTTTGCTCAAAGCTCATTTACAACAAAGAGATCAACAAGAACCAGATGAAAATTATATTCAATTCTCAACCACAGTTTTTAATAGGTAGTATTTTTTAAGTATTTTCATGCTTAAAAAATGGCTAAAATTACATAATTTTAAACTCTACAATTTTTTTAAAATTGTAAAGCATCTTAATCCTATGTTCACATGGGACAAGTTTTAAATTCATTTTGTTGATATATACTTTTCAATCCAACTCTTGCAAATTCAATAAATAATGTTCAGTAAATTCTTATACGACAGTTATACAATAAGACAGTGTAAAATAAAAATAAAAATTAAGGATTAATTTTCACCGACACGTCAAACTTGCATGGTTGTGGTAAGTTTTATATATATGGAGGAAAATTGAAGAATTGCACATGCAGAAATGTTTTATAATCATATAAGCTCGTGATACTCTCGTGGCTGCCGTATGCGTAGGGTAAGAGATGAGCTGTACGTCTTTTTCAACTCCCATTCCATTTTTTGAAATTGAATTTTAATTGTCGTGTCGAAAAAAACAAACTTGGATAAAAACAGATTCGACCCGAATAATTTCAGTTATTATTCCGATATAAATGCCACCTGGATTTTTTCCAATGTCTTGGTCCCATCATGGTGACGACCGACAAAAACAGCAACGTTCGACAAGGCCTCAGGCAAACGTGGCAAGATGTTTCACCACCAGTCCGGCGAAATCTAGGCTGCAGAGAGGCACGTGCCGCCAGCCCACACAGAAGAATTGTTTGAGAGGGGCTACAGAGTACAGAGTCCAGAGTATTGCGGTGTCAGTGGAGGGGTCCTCTCACATGGCCGCCGACGCGCCGTATATTGTTTGGGTCTGACGAATATTTACGGCAACCACTCCGACGTGGACACGTCAGGTTTCGATTCTGTTCATCGCCAATAATTTGGCCGAAGGCACAGGGACGGAGAGGCCCATTCTCTGCAAACACAATGACAATGGGGTCGGCTCTTCAATGAAATATTCGGCTTTTTCTTTTATAATATTCTCTGCTTCTCTCATACATTAAAAGTGAGTCGCCCAACTTGCTTCCTCCATGCCAAAATTGCATAAATGTTTGGATTTTAATTATATTCCGGACCAAAATGTTTTTGGCTTTATTAATTAATGTATTTTTGAGGATATATATTTGTCACGCAAGTTAATGTCACATCATTTTGACAATTCAAACACCAACCATATGGTTTTTTTTTTTGGACATGTCCACACAAGAGAATGAAATGAAAAATTTGAATTAATTATTTTCATTTTATTAAGCGTGATCCACAGTCGATTGAAATATTCTTTGGAGACAACCATATGGTATTTTTTGATTTTTTTTCTAAGGGTGTAATGCATGTGTGGTAGAGAATGCTTAAATATTATGGCTAATTACCTTTTCTCTCATTAACTATAATATATTATCAATTTCTTTCCATGAATTACTATCCTTATTGCCCGACTCTATCATAATATCATTTTCTTTCCAAAACCCACATTCTATCAGTCAAATTCGTTAAAAAATTTGAATGACCTAAATACCCTAACTTTATAAACAAAAATTTCATATAATACCCTTAAAATTAAACAAATTAATATATATTATATATAAATTATCTTTAAACAAAAAAAAAATTTAAAATTGGGGGTGGCTGCCAACCCCTTTTTTTATTTTAAAATAATTTATAAATTTTATATATTTATATTTTTTGTTTGAATTTTTTATTTGGGGGTATATCTGCCTTTTAATGAGATTTAACATCTAAATGAAAATATTGCATCAAATTTAACGAGTTTGACTTACGGAATAAAGGTTTTGGAAAGAAAATGGTAGTTTGATAGGGTCATTGGACAGTAATGTTGGTAGTTCATAAAGATAAATTGACAATATATTGTAATTGATGGAGAAAAATATAATTATCCCAAAATATTATAATAAGAGAGCATATGTAGAAGGTGGAGATTAGGCCGATCAAATCTTTCTTAACCCACAAATTGACAAATTATCTCCCATGTGAACAAATTCACTTCTAATAAGATAGCAAAAGTATTTCAATAATAATAATAATAATAAGATAGCAAAAGCACATGACTGTTAAGTTACTAAATTACTGATAATGATTTTTACAATTATTTGTCATAATTTTTTGTAATTTGGACAGGTAGATAGGTAGCTGGCAGTCTAATATTTATTTGGACAAGTAAATTTTATATGGGGTCTCTCACATTACCTGTTTGAATTATTAGCCATTTGAAAGTTAATTGGTTTGTATTATAATGAAGGACGGATTTAGGGGGGGACTGGGAGTGGCCCTAGTACCCCCAAATTACAGGGAAAAGAAAATTTTGATGTAAAAAAAAAATTAAGATATTTTTTGCTAATTGGCTTTTTCTCAAAAATATTTTGACCCTTGATTCCTCAGATTGAAAGCTGGATCTCTCCCTGATTATAATCCTTAAATTAGAGAATTATTCCCTTGCCAGCAATCTCTTCTTTACGATATCAAATTTGCAGGTTATTTTCAGTATACTTACACGCCACTTTTTCTTCCACGTGGATTCCAGTTCAATTCTTCCAACTTTAGCGAGCGACCTGCCTAAAACTGGGTCTGGGCTCAATTAAAACTATTTGGGTTTGGGCTTGAGCAGCTAGTAAATAGATCTAATATCAGTCTAGGCCACACATAATGCCACCAAAGCCCACTGATTGGCCTGGTTGTTTTATCGTTAGTCCTATACCCCGTTTTAAAATCTCCAATTATAGAATGAGAATTCGATGCGATGAGATGATAATCATATCTAGCTTCGAAAAATCCAAATATGAAAACCAAGGAAAATGCAAGAGGTGGAGGTGAGTTACGTGACGTGGTGACTGAAGGAGAGTTTTTTTGTTTATATGTCCGTACAAGAGGGGAGAAGAAAGATTCAAACTAATGACCTCTACTTCATGAGACTGGAGGAGATTACAAAGCAATTATAAGATAAAAATCTATCTATATATTGTTTCTTTAGTATTATTATTTTATTATTTTCAAATATATATATATTTTTTCCTTCACCAACTATAGATGACGCAGGAAGTTAAGCAATGTATGAGATGAAAATTTTGTTGCAAAATGATTAGCAAGTATGCTTTGAATAATAGTGTTTAGTAAGCAATTTTAAGTCTATATGGACATTCATAGATTGATGTGTATAGTTAGTAATCGCTTTTTTTTTTTTTTTATATCTCGTGAATCAAGCTGCATGTTTTGATTGTTTTATTGCTAGTGCTTTGATTATTTACTAAAATATAAATAAAATATAAAATGCCTTTTTTATTGGAAGCAAAAATTACAACTTCAATGTCTAAACCTTATATGCAAATAATAGCAGATAATAAGCATATGTAAAAGTAATAACTGAATTATATGGATATTCTCAATAATCGTATCGGTAATTCGGTATCCACATTTACCCCGTTAACTATAAATGGTATATTTCCTTTCTTTTAGATTATTATTTTCTATTTTTAATCCAGTCAACACGCATCAGCGTTTGTAGTCCAACGGTTAGGATAATTGCCTTCCAAGCAATAGACCCGGGTTCGACTCCCGGCAGACGCATGGTTTTTTGGCGTTTTAGACTTTTAGTTCTTTTTCTTCCAAAAAAAAAAAAAAAAAAAAAGGGGAAATTGCTGGCTGTGGGGTTCGAACCCACGCGCACTTATGTGCAGAAGATCTTAAGTCTTCCCCCTTAACCTCTCGGGCAAACCAGCTAGTTGATGATGAACACTTCTTTTAAAATGTAATATATCGCCAAACTTTCCACAGGGTCACATGTCATTCATTAAAAAGCAAGAAAAACAGAGCTCTTATCCCCCTCCGACACGACAAGCATACCTAAATCGAAGCAGACGCCCCAAGAGAGAGAGAGAGAGAAACAATGGCGGAACACTTGGCTTCGATATTCGGGACGGAGAAGGATAGGGTTAACTGCCCATTCTACTTTAAGATCGGGGCATGTAGGCACGGCGATCGCTGCTCTCGCCTGCACACCAAGCCCAGCATCAGCCCTACCCTCCTCCTCTCCAACATGTACCAGCGCCCCGACATGATCACCCCCGGCGTAGACGCCCAGGGTCTGCATATCGACCCACGCGCTATCCAGAGGCACTTCGAGGTCTCCTCTCTCTCACTCAAATTAATCGTTTCCTTGATGTGATTGTTTCTAATGCTTGGCATGGAATGTTTAGGAATTCTACGAAGACCTGTTTGAGGAGCTCAGCAAGTACGGCGAGATCGAGAGCCTGAACGTGTGTGACAACCTTGCTGACCACATGGTCGGCAATGTCTACGTCCAGTTCAGAGAGGAGGAACACGCTGCCAATGCACTTCGCAATCTCACCGGAAGGTTTTATGCTGGTTAGTTTCTTTCTCTTCAATTTTCCCTTCACTTTTTGGTGGATGAATTGTCTATATTTATAGGACACTTCTTCGATTGTGGATTCTTTCTTCTTTAAAGCGTGTAGATTTTATACAGAAGCAAACACACACTTATCTTTAAGCTCTTAAGCGAAGACAGGCTATAGTTTCATGGTCCTAAGTCTATTATTTTCTTGCGGAGTTTCTGTTTATGTGATGTACAAGTCCTTTTTGAAGCTTGACGCTTATGTATCTATGCAACGCTATTGGATTTGTTATAGTTTAGAATATTAATTAAATGATTAAATTTACAATAAGCTTTTGAGATAATGATGATTTAAATCGGTGTTACCTCTCATTTTAATTAAATATTTCATGTGTTAGGTTGGAGTTTGAGCTCAAAGGTGAGGAGATTGTTAAAATATTAATTAAATAATTAAATTCATCATTTTTTATAAGATTAAGCTTTTAAAATAAGTAGTGATTTAACACTTGTATTCGGTGTTTGGAATCACAATCCAAAAATTGTAATTGTAGGCCGTCCCATCATTGTCGACTTTTCTCCAGTGACAGACTTTCGTGAAGCCACCTGTAGGCAGTACGAGGAGAACACGTGCAATCGTGGTGGATACTGCAATTTTATGCACTTGAAAAGGATCAGCAGGTCTAATGTCCATTTTATGGTTATCATGTTTTATGTTCTGTGGTATGCTGTGTCTGAATTTGTGTATATTTGTTGTAATCCTTGTCAGGGAGTTGAGGCGCCAATTGTTTGGGAGGTACCAGCGAAGGCGCAGCCGGAGTCGAAGCAGAAGTAGGAGCCCCTATAGGCATCGGAGCCATGAAGACCGCTCTCATGGGGGGCGTGGTTCTGGCAGAAAGTATGATGAAAGGGATTATTACCATGAGAGTCGGAGTCGGCGGCACAAGAGCCTAAGCCCTGGCCATAGGAGAGGAAGAAGCAGGAGCCCTGTTAGGGAAGGCAGTGCGGAGAGACGTGCCAAAATTGAGCAGTGGAATAGGGAAAGGGAACAACAGCCAGAGAATGCTAGTAAGGTTAATGATGATGGAAATAATGACAGTGGTTATAATGGACATATGCAGAATGGAGATCCATACTATGGCTACCAGCACCAGCAGCATCCACAGCAAGGATATAATTACTGATCTTTTTAGTTGTATCCTGGTCCGTTTCCTCTCTTTTTGTGATTTTGATATTCTGTTGTTTGCATCATTAGGAGAGTTAAATTCCAGCAAGGACCACCAATTAAATGAAAATAGCTTACAGCCCATTTTACACTGTGCAGGTGGTGTGCAGGTCCACAGTTCTCATGTGGAATGTGTTTTTTTTTTTCCTGTGTTTCTGCCTTTCCACCTGCATGCATACTGTTTGACTGTTTTGCTTTGATGCATGCTTAACCACCGGATGGGATTCTAAGAACTAAAATATAACCCTTTAACCATCTCTTTGCTTCCATCTTCCTTACGGCTCTGCTCCTTCGTTTTGAAGACTAATGACTGTCATGATTTGTGAAGAGACCTTTGAACTGTTCCATCTCCTCCCTTCTTTCCTTTCTTGCTTGTTAACTAGTACTCAGTCCCTTTATTTAGAATTGCAGGACTACTGACCACCTATGCAGACTAACTTTGATTTATGATATGGAATTTCTCTCACCAATCACCACTAATGAGTAGAATTCTTGTTAATAGAGTTTTTACTAAGACACTGTCAATTTTAATAATGTTTTAGACCTTCAAAAGGACATATATGAGAAATTTGATTTTTTTTTTTTTTGGTTGATTTACTCTTGTTGGGAGGCTAATCCAACAGTGTGCAGCACGTGCATGTATGCACGAAATTGAAATTTTTATTTGATATGTGGTTTTGGCATATGCATGAATGATTTTACAGTCAGGGACTCTCTGAAAACCCCCCACACATCTGAGGAACAATCAAATTTCAATGGTTGTCTTTGGTTTTGTTTTCAATGACCTATCTTTTATCTTCTGTTAGTATATAATTACAAGTAAAGTTCCGATCTTACATATGTTATCAAGTTTTGCAGGTTCAGGTATCCCTGCTTCTCAGGACCAAGCCATTGTTTTAACTGCAGCTTACCATGAAATTTGTGTACAGGTTGTTTGGTGCAGCGGCAGAGGAATGTGTTTACAGGATCTATCAGGTTACAGTTTGTACAAGAAAGAAAGCACCTGCAACCCAAATGTTGTTGAACACGGTGTTTGAAATTTGTAGGTGAGGTCTTAATATTGTTTGATAGTGTTCTGGTCAAATTGCAGGTCAGGATGACTGCAGCAAAAAATCTGCTTTGTTGGGCAATTTGGTACTTTGGATTTGTTTAAGCTTTTGGATCTTGACATTACTAGTGGTTGAAGACTTGCTAGTACACTTTGTAAGGTTGTATGTGATTGTTCGACTTTGGATCTCCTTTGATGAATGTTGGGTGGTTTTCGTTTAGACTGTTTGAAACATGTCCTTTTATTTGTTGCCCGACTTTTTTTATTACCCGTTCAAAACAAGCCAAGGGCCACCCCACGGGGTGGGGGTGTCTTTACCACTTTTACAGCTAAAGGAACTAATAGGGTACATATCAGTGGGAATGCTCCCAGCAGCCCATTTTGCTATCACATGTGCTTTGGTACTTGTGTGTCTGGTAGTCTTAGATGTAGACCAGCTTTTGAACTGAGCAAAACGATTGGCTTGGTGTGCCAGTCTGAAGTGAATTCGGGGTGGTTGATTGCCATTGCCACCATTTGAGAATCACCTTCAAGAATGAGGAGAGAATTGCCTTGAGAGGTTGCTTTGGCTTCACCAGTATTCACGTCACCCTAGGGAGATGTGAGGCTTCCACTTCGACATTTT
This sequence comes from Carpinus viminea, assembly GCA_013348765.1. Classification (NCBI taxonomy): domain Eukaryota; kingdom Viridiplantae; phylum Streptophyta; class Magnoliopsida; order Fagales; family Betulaceae; genus Carpinus; species Carpinus viminea. The sequence continues at coordinate 46,763,161 of CP054668.1, read as the reverse complement.
TCCTTTGTTATGGCTTATGGCTGCAGCTTCATCTAAGAAGAAATATAGCCTGGTAGCCACATCATAATTAGCCTTGGTATGTCAAACAGGGGGAGGAGACCAGTGCTCATTTTGAGTTAATGTTTTGTCCCAAGCTTGCTTGTCGAAGATGAAGGTATGCTTGGTTTGTTTGAGGAGGGTGGGGATTTCAGACTTAATGGTTTTGTGGATCAAATTGTTTGGTTTTTCCATTCTTATAGGGGGAGAGGGCTGGTAAATTTCCAGGAGGCATTGAGGGTAATAGGGTCCACTTTTTGGGCTGGTTTCACTGTGAACTTACCAGTAGAGGGCGGGGTTCAGGTCAATGTGTCTGGGCATGGACTGGAAGGAAGGTGATTTGAGGATGTCGTGGTCAGTATCTTGATTGAACAGTAGATAAAGGATGCCACTGTCCATGATCTACTGTCTGCATCAATGAGGTAAGAAATGTGATGGGTGGGAAGGCTTATGAGATTTTAGGGTTTGGGGTGGGTTTGAAGCTTTGCAATGTGGGTATCCAGGGCGTAGTTCAGATGTGTTGAGGTTTTGACCTTTGGAGATAGCGAAACAGACTTTTTTTTTTTTTTAACAAAATTTGAAGTTTTTAGGATGCTTTTCCAAAGCCAAGACGCTTGAAGGTGATAGGGGGCATCAAGAAGATTCGAGTTCTTGAGGTATTTGTTTTTTAGGGCTTTGACCCAAAGGTCTTCATCAGTTAGGATTTTTCATCCTAGATTGGCAAGGGTTCTATTGAGGTAGGACATGAGTTTTAGCCCCAAACCACCCAAGGACTTTGGGAAAACAATTGTTTTTTTTTTTCCTCTCCAAGCTTGAGGGGTTAGATTGTGTTTTTGTTTTTGGAAACCCCACCAAAAATTCTTTAAGAGGGTATCAATCTCTTTACAGAGGGTTTTAGGGAGAAGGAAGGTTGACATGGTGAAGGTAGGGATAGCTGCTGCAACAGATTGAATAAGGGTGGTTCTAGCAGCTTGGGTTCTTGGCTTTCCCACTAGAGGTATTTTGGAGGATTTTTGCCTTGATATCTTCAAAAACAAGTTGTTATTTTAGTGAATAAAGAGGGGAGGGCCGAGGTATTATGTTTTGGGAGGAACTTTGGGGAGGTTGAGAATTGAGTTGATGGCCGCAATGGTGGATGGCTTGCTGTTTTTGCTGAAGGGTATGCAGATTTTGTAAAATTGACTCTTTGGCCAGACCAGGAGGAATATTTGGAGATACAAAAGGAATGGGAGTGGCTTCTCAGACATTTGCTCTACAAAAAAATAATAAGGTCATCCACCAAGCATTAGGTGCGCAACAGGGGGGGCTTTGAAGACAGATTTTGATTGCATGAATATCCCAACTAAGCTCTTTTTTGAAGATCAGTGATGCGGAACAAACTCAGAGAGTGAGAAGAGAGAAGCTCGGAAAGAGAGAGAGAGAGAGAGAGAGAGAGAATTAGGGGGAAGAAGAGGCCAAATTCATGTCTCAAAATATTATTCATGTACGTGTAAATAGAATAAAGGGCCTGAACCCTAGTGTTACTTGGGAAGCTAAAGGCCCTCAAAAGTCCCAAATAAAATGGTACAACCCATCTAAAAAATAAATAAATGCAACTAGTAAAAAAGTCCAATAATGGTGCATCTCGTCAGCACATCCGTTTTCTTGTTGCTGCTATGTAGTTTTTGAGGAGGTTGGGGATAAGCGTTGGTGGATTCAATTTACCCATTTAGGATGAAAATCCAGGCAGAGTGAGGATTTTATCAAAAGCCTTTTTCCAGCCGTTAACCCTCCTTTGCCCTTTTATGCTTAGTGGCGTAAAAAACTTGGATGGAATTATCGTGCCCTTGAATGAAAGCAGATTGAGCGGGAGACATTAATTTGTGCACGAGAGGTTTGAGAAGGTTCGCTAGGATTTTGGATATCGACTTTCACTTTTTAAGTAGAGTTACAAAGCATTATGAGTTATGACCACCTATCTATTGACATCCTTGAACAAGGCTTGGAAAAACCTAATTACTAACCTCTTTAACTATGGACAAAAAAGGGAACCATCAAGTCCTGCTGGAAGAAACGGCGAGAAGTTTTAGCTCATACGTTTTCATTCCCACCCGTCCAATATTCAGGTTGACCAGCTTGGGAAATACATGTGCAATTTTGATTGGGAAATATTTCTTTATATAAGGCGTCGATGAGACTTCAAAGAAGAGAACTCAATATATGCTTGGCGTGTATGTTCTAGAGCATGTGCGCGCTGGTGTATGATATGTTTGGTAGCTGGTAAAACCGATAGAAACAGATCGACGACCACAGAAAATATATATTTGATCAAGTTACCTATTACGAAAACAAATGTGTCTACTAAACAAACCTTTTTAATTTCAAATAGCATTTTAATTTAATATTGTATGACGAATATTTCATGTTTCGTTATTGCATATATTTTTACCAACACATGATAAAAGAAGCGGATAATAAGGCTGGAAAAGAAGATATATAGACGACAAAATCACCTCCTTTAAAAGGTTCAAGAAAGAAGCAAATAACGGTTGGAACGAATTCCGAAACCGATTGAAATCCCCAAAGACACGATAATCTCTACTAGAAGATCCCCCTCTATCATGTGTACTATTCCAAAATCTAATAACACTCAAAACTCTCTATAATCCATCCATTTCACGAAAGAATCCACAGAACATGCTACACCAGCAAATGTTTGTTCTAATTGGCGGCACTATGCTTTGCCTTTGTGTGAGACTGAAGCCCAACTTCTGAGCCGAAAGTCCTACCCACCAAAAAAATATTAAAAAAGTTGTTAGCCCACGAATTTGCAATATCAAACACTTATCAGAGTGGTCTCAGAAACATACTTGCTGCAGGATTTGCAAGAGAATTGGCCACCAGATTTTGGAGTCTGACCCTTGGATTGCTCAGCAGTCTTTCCTGTGTTCTTGGAAGGATGAGGAGTTGCTGTATGAACACTCTTCTTCCCATCTACATCCATGCAAACAGCTTTTAAGTATCAAATCAAGACAAAAACCGACTTTCCTCCAAAAAAAATTCAGCCCAACAAAAACCTCGCTTATATTTGTATTACGAGATGGATGCGCCCACACACAATTGAGTAAAACAAGCATACAGATAAAACATAGAATAGAAAAATCAAGATCACCTGTCTTTTGAGGAGTAGCCTGTTTTGCCTTTTTGGCAGGAACAGGTGTTTTCAAGGCAGAGTCAGAGGTCCTCTTCTTGCCCTTTTCAGCCTACAAATTGAGAGATAATAGTATGGTAAGGTCAAATTAATTAAAAAAATCTTACCGACATCCATACTTTTCATAAGGACAAGAAGATCGTGCAGAATCCAAGAAACATTTTAATACCTTCTTAGGGGTTTCTTCAGGCTCATCATCAGAGTCTTCATCACTCTCAAGACCAGCTTCAGAGTCATCATCATCGTCATCCTCATCAACATCACTGTCATCATCCATATCCTGCAACCGTAAGATATGAAAATTCAGATACTGCTCAAATGCTTTTCAATTAAAATTAAAACTAACAGGAAATGGAAAATCAGCATTTATAAACTCTCTATAGCAAAAATAAGGGGTTTGGGGGATGAGAGAGAGACACGATGCATAGAAACCAGATAAAACAACCTTAAAAGCCCCAGGATGTTTGGAAGTGTTCAAGAGAATCAACTTTAATTGCTGTATTTCATACAATACAGATATCAACAGATGTACAAGATATTTCTATTGATACTTCGAACCATTATAAACCATGTTATCACAAAGCTGAAGTTGCTAGAAGATGAATACATTCTCTTAGCCTGCTTAGGTACTACTGTAAAATAAAGCAATCACAAAATGCAATTATGGCAGCTTGTGAACCTCTGAAACTAAAGTTTCATGTTTTAATGTGTGGAAAGAAGTTTACTTCCTACACCAAAAATCTTGGGGTCTATTGTTAGGCACAAATTTGGGAGTATGACAAATTCATATTTATACAGTACAAACATAGAGAAACATATGGGGATTACAGTACAAAATAGAAAAACATGAGGGTTTCATCTTCAGGCACAAATTTGAGAACATGACATTCACATTTATATACTAAAAATACAAAAAGGGACAAAGACAACAGGAAAAAATTGAAATACAAAACTAAGTGAACATATGACTTTCATATTCATATACATCAATATTGGAAACATTTGTTAAACAAAATCATAGCCAAATACCTGATCACTAGAATCCTCGTCCTCATCATCTTTGCTTGGTTCAACAAGCTTAACTGACTTCTCAGAAGATTCAGGCTTGAAAGGAGCACTTTTAGTTGTAATTGTTGAGTCAGCCTTGCCTGAAAAATTTTAATAGTCAATGGCTGAAAGGGATGAAGTTTCAAAATAAAGTTCAACTAACAAAGTTAAAATGCAGCACCCACCATTCTCTGCGTTGCTCAATGGCAAAATCTCTTCATCATCCTCAGAATCAGTATCAAATTCTGTACACGTTTTTAAAATACCAAATTAGACAACCAAATTTGGAAATAATGCAAGAAAGAAGCATATTGTAACACTCACCATCATGATCCTCCGTGGCACAGACAAGACAGCAGGAAGTCAAGGAATAACAGAATAGAAAAAGTGGTAAGCAAGCACAGGTTACACGTAAATAATCACTACATCAAAGAAAGGCACATAGTTGAGTCCCCAGACCTAAAATATTCTACAGGCATAGGACTGAGCATGATTTGCAAGCTTAAACAACTTTATTCTCTTGAGAAAATTATATAAGCAAGATTGATACATGTAAACTAGATAAAAATATGAAAAAACATGCACAGGATTTCTCAAGCCTGGCGAGATTTAAATTCATTCAGCAAGAAAAATGTAAGATTCAAAAGGACAATCGTTTGAATAAATAAACTAGTAAATGGGTAGTATTTCAACTTGACTCATAGTCTACTACCATCACATAGACTTAAAAGCAATATTTAACCGTGTTGAGCACAACAAACTCAAAATCTATTTAAAGCAAAAGAAAAATATGAGATGAAACAACAAATCAGTTGGTATGACTTCTTCACAATTCTAGTACTATAAAGAATCATTTACTGAACAGAAAGGGAAAATGTGAAGGATATTCATCAGGAGAATCAGCTCTGTAACCACAAAAGTAGACACTCCCTTGTTTCCAGTTGTGAGAGAGCTCAAACTCCTTCTCAAAAACCAAATCAAAAGATAGCTGAGGAAATTTATCTTGTGAAAGAGTTCCCAAGGACAAGCTTCTGATCACCAAACTTCAAGTGCAGAGGAACGGAGTCATTTGCCTTGTTCTTAGACTCACCCAGAGATGCCTGGACAAAAAAACTGGCATTTGAAACACTACGAAGCACATGAAAAAGTAACTGGATAGAATGCATAGCAAATTACCCAACACAAACAATAGCACAAGTACAATGATTCTTACCTGTGAAAGATGTATGAGCTTGTCATCACCAGGTTTTACTTTTAGAGGCTGTCCTGCCTTGACTTCAACACCTTAACAAAGAAAGACTATTCAACATATGTGTAATGTCTATCCATTGATGTTACTAAATAGAGACATTAGACTACAAAGTAATCACAAAACAGTATGAATTGAATGAGTGGATTCACCACAAGCCTAACAAATTTGTTGAAGAATATATTAAACAGTTACAGTTACAGGCAGACAGGTAGCTCAATTTCATCATAAGCATGGACAATATAGCAGTCAACATTGTCTATCCATTGATGTTACTAAATAGAGACATTAGACTGCAAAGTTGTCACAAAACAGTATGAATTGAATGAGTGGATTCACCACAAGCCTAACAAATTTGTTGAAGAATATATTATACAGTTACAGTTACAGGCAGAGGGGTAGCTTAATTTCATCATAAACATGGACAATATAGCAGTCGGCATAATAATAAGTAACAAGATTCCCACAGAACCATTCCAAATCAACAGTGTTAAATATATACACTAGCAAGATTTTCAAGCAATGATGGAAAAGGAACATGGGTAACAAATTTATCAGTCAAATAGAGGACAGAAAAAATAGCTGCCAAAGCTAACCCAAAATCAAAACTATAATCTTAAGAAAATATACATACATAAGCATAAAGATTAAATTCACAGAACATTCAATGTATCATAGGAAGCAGACCAAAAAATACAACAGTTCAGAAAAGGATACCTGAGCATGCAATTTATCAAAAAGATGCACATCAAAATGTATAGCCCCAAATGGCTGGGGAGGGAGTGACGGAGGAAGGAACCCCACTAGGTCACAATCATAAAATGCAAGACACAAATAGAAAATGAAACAACCATAGGACTTATTTTTATGTTTGATTTAAAGAAACAAAACAGGCCACATAACCTAAAACATTGCTTCATTCTTTGTTGAGCTTTTCGATTTCATTCACTTCTTCCCAATTCCTTCCAGACAGAGGAATGGTTGTTACATGAATTAGAAGATTTTTGTTTAGTTTGAAAAAGTGTTCTAACATGACATAGAGGTGAAAATTATTTGTGTTTCTTAGAAACGTTTTGTGCTGTGGGTTAATGTTTTTGTTTTGAGAACAAAATCAAAAGGCAGAAAACAAAATTTTAATAAATATGGACTACTCTGCTTCTGTTTTGACAAAGGACAAAACTAACAAAAGAAAACAGACGTGTAAAAACATCAGATAACATTATCTTTCACCCTTTTTTCAACCCAACTAAAAATATAAACAAAAATAAAGTCCACCATTTCACAACATTTTTAAGTTTTAAAAACATGAAGTCAGTTTTCTCAAAATAAACATATTTAGGCTTTTTTTTAAAAAAAAAAAACTGCAACACACTAACTACGAAAAGTTTTTGAAAATATAAGCGCCGCTCAAAACACTTTTCAACTTCATTTCAAACCAAACCACAAGAAAATATTTTCATACCGTTAACAAACATACAAAGGTCACTCCAGGCTGCAAAAACTAAAATAACAGAAACGTAAACAAGGACTCTTAAAAATACAAAATAAAAAAAAAAAACCAACTAGAACACATTGAAACTACAGTAAAAGGAAAAAAAGAAAACGAAGCCCGAAGAAAAAAGAAACAGGCATGCAATAAGCATAGACTCAATATATTTTTATCATTTCGAGTAAACCAAACAGAACGAAAGCACTCATGTTTCAAAAAGGAAAGAAAAAAAGCTCTTCAACTTTTACAAAGATCAATCACACACAGATATCACATATACAAACACGTCTCTGAGGGCAAATGCACAAGAAGAACAAACAAACCAAACGGCTGAAAATCGCTATCTAATTCAAAATAGAATAAAATAAATCACGAGGGAATAAGAAATGAGAGAGTGATAGTCCGTGATTGACCATAGTGTATGAACTAGAAGAGAAAAACCCCAACACTAACACGATGATGACGATGATACTGGAGTAAGAAGAAGCGAGAGAAGGAAAGAGGAGCTGCTTACCCCAAAACTCCATGGATTGGAAGGCGAGAGACGATGAGGCTAGGGTTTGGGGAGGGTTTTGAGAGAGAGAGTGCGAGAGCGAATGTGGAGAGGCGGAAATCACAGAGTTTGATGGGCTTTTATAAAGGAGTTGGCGCTGGCCGATGGGCGTTTCGTGACCTAGGGTTTTTTATGCGCGACAAATGTATCACTGGTTTGGGCCTGGGCCTGATTCTGGGCCTGCTTTTCAGGCATTTCAGACGTACATGCAATACTTTTGGATTAATTTCGTTGTGTTCTCTTTTCTGCTAGAAGGGAAGAGCCAAGTAATCAATTGTGACTATTATAGAGAGGCGCGACACTGTGACCAAAGTTATAGAGTAGCACCTATTCAATATGGGCCGTACGGTTTCTTATCGTAAGCGATCATTTAAGTCTAACTAAGTCATAGTTTGATCTAACTCAACTAAGTGTCTATTTGAGATTGTGTTCAAGGAGTAGGGGTGTTCAGGCGGGGCGGTTATAACGCTCCGCCAACCACTAATCATTTCTAACCACTTTTTAATAACCGCTAACCTTTAACCGCTTTGTAAAGCGGTTGTTAAAAATTGTTAATCGCTTAGGACGGTTGCGGTTAACAGTTTTAGGGGTATAAAAAAGCGGTTATAATCGTTAACCGCCTTTATTTATATATAATTATATATTAATTAAATATAAAAAAAAATCCAAAACGATTCTGTTTTGGTTGGAGAATGAGATGAAACCTAAGGCTTGTAATATTTGTTTTACTTACATTTACTAGTTTTAGACTTTTAGTGGTTTGTAGTATGTTTTGGTTTGGGTCATTTAATAGATTTGGGCATTATGACTATATATGTGAAATAAGCCCAAAAAATAGCATGTTTTTCGTTCAATAGGGTAAAATAAGTCCAAAATATATGAAAAATGAAGGCCTAAAATATAAAAAAAAAGCCCAAAAGTCTATTTTTTAAAAATCAGTTATAACCGCTTGTTAGCGGTTTGAATAACCGTTAACCGCCAGTTATAAAATAATCACTAACCGCCTAGGCGAAGGTGGTTACAGTTATTAAAAATCCAATAACCATCTAAAGTGGAGGCGGTTGCGGTTATTACAAATAACCACTAGTTATAACCACTTAAACACCCCTATCAAGGAGTATAAAAGTTTTTTTTTAATAATAAAAAGTCTATTTGAAGAAAAAAAAAACTCGTTTGGTAAAATAAATTAAAAGCATTTTTAAGAGTCTAAAAATAGCCAAAAAACACTTTTAACAAAAGCTTAAAAATATATTTTTATTGCAAAATTTGAACCCATGCTAATGCATTTACCTAAGTGCTTTACAAATTCTCTTGAACCACTGCCTTAATTAGTGTTCTCTCTGTTCAAATAATAATTAAGTAATTAAATTTACTTTTTCCTATTAGTTTAACTTTTTATAATAACTGATAATTTAACATTGTATCAAAGTTAAATATCTAACTTTTCATTTCCAAAATTAACAATCAAAGAACAACACGTTTCTTAAATTAAAACACATAAAACTCTCGAATTAAAGCTATTATGATTATGTTAATAATAACATGTACTAAAATTTAAGGAATTTAAAATGTCGATCTTGCTTTTCAAATGAAGAAAATTGCATTCCATAACCCTCATACGGGGCTATCATTTTTTGGGTCTGGTCAGCATCAAACTTACAGATTGCTATGACAAAACATTTGAACACTATTTCCTTGTACGAAGGACATGGTTAACTGAGACTTTTGGATATATAAGATAAATAGCAAACATATTGTGACAAAGTCAATGATCTTTGCTTAGCGTTTCTGATTTTTCATTACTTTTGCAATTATACTCCTAAACTTTTTAAAGAGTTAATTTATGGTTACCATCTCTTAAAAATTTACAAGGTTAACTATTCTCTCCAAATTCAATGTTAAATCGTAACGGAGAAGGAAGTAAAATTTTAAAATACCCTAGCAAAAATTTAAGGCATGTTTGTAATTTTATAAACGTCTTTAAGAGTATTTTTGGGATTTTACTCATAAATCATTTTATTTAACACTAAATTTTGGTAGGAGAGTAGATATTACAAACTTATGAGAGGTGGTAATCCTAAATTGGCACTTTTTAAAGCTTAAGAATATGATTGTGAAAGTAATAAAAAATCAAGACAGTAAATGAAATTTTCCCTTTATCCCACTTTACTAATGTGAAACTATTTATCCCTTTTTTTTTTTGAGTAATGCGACATTTTTTTTATTTTACAATTATTATCATAATGTTCATGGGATAGTCTCAACCAACCATTAATTTTTTATTTTTTAACAATGACTGATTAAAAGGTTGGTTGAAACTATCACGTAATATTGTAGGATAAAAATGTAATTTTTAGCATTATTATTTTTGAAACAATGGCAGATCAAATCATGGATTGTCAACGTCACATTAGTAACATGAGATAAAAATAGGATAAGAACATGGTGTATAGAATTTCTCTAATCTTATTTGCCAGCCCAATTTTTTCTTTTTCTTCTCAAAATCATTACAATAATATGCATTAACTTGGGCCGTAGTCATATTCAGCTGCCGCCGACCCTAATAATAATAATAATAATAACAACAAAAAAGGAGGAGAATGGAAGCTAAACTATTGCAAAGATATTTTGCATCAAGTCATTAAATTATGTTAATGACTTCTCCATATTCTTAGTGACGTGTGATTAGGCAAAAATATAAATTAAAGAATCATTCCCACTGAGAATTATGGATTGGACGTATTAGAATCCACTTTGATCGTGGGTCGGGGGTGCCATACCATAGATTAGAATTAATGTGATATATATATATAATCGAGTAAATAATTGATGAATATTATTGATGAAAATCGTTGGTGGAACTTGAAACTCCAACAACAATCAAGAAGATAGGGCTAAACACTCCATCAAAACAATATCACTAATACAATTAAGAGTGTTTTCCTTCCAAATTTATCACTGATATCAGTAGTGGCTGCTTTTGTCAATCTATGAGCCGTCTCATTTGCTTCACATGGAACAAACGCACACCTCCACCTTGAAATAGTGAGAAGTATACGCCTTGTGTCTTATATTAGGTGCCCGAAGCGACTCCATGTGCTTGTTCTTGAGTTGATAGCCTCTACAATTTATTTTGCATCACCCTCCAGTAATAAGTTTTGCACTCTCAAGTCCCTACATAAACAAACCACATGATAGACTGCATAAGCTTCTCTCGTTATTGGCTCAAAAACACCCATCCTTGTTTTGCACATAGTAGCGATTATGTTCCCTCTCTCATCCCTAAGCACTACTCTGATCCCCACCCCTGCATTTGATTTATCTATAGCCAGTGGCGGAGTCAGGATATATAAATTAAGGGTGTCGTCAAAATTTTTTTTAACGTCTTAAAATTTGTTTTACCCTAAAAATTTGATAATTTATACAAAAGTTAAGGTTAAATACATAAAATTAACCTTGGAGCGTTAAAGAGAGAGAGTCTGAGAGGGACTGAGAGAGAGAAGAGAAAGGAAAAAAATTCATAAAAAAACATGAGAAAGGGAAGGATAAATTTTTTTTTAATAGCCAGAAAAAGTAGCCAAAAAAAGAAAAAGAATAATTAAAAAGATTGTTGGGGGTGCCATGGCACCCCCAACCCCTAACGTGGCTCCGCCACTATCTATAGCCACGTCCCAATTCGCTGTGCCAACCTTGGATTGGCGCCTTCCACGTCTTAGTCTGATTAGTTTCTGTTTCGCCAGCTGGATTCTTTGATTTATTGTTGGGCAGACTATATATAGGAATTGACAAGAATAATGAATTAATTAAACGCAACAATTATTATGCTAATGACACTTGACGAGTTTATTATGAGATAAGGAAAATTTCATTTTACTTGTCAATGTCCTCCAAAAGCATTTTCGCCGGTGCCAAGAATCTAGGCTTTATCAAACTATCCAAACGGGTCGTATTATTGAACTTGCACTCATTTACTACAAATGGGTCGAATTATTACCTTATAGGTAGAAGTTTCCTTCAAATTAGTCTAGAAAAAATATTGTTCAACCTATTTAAAATAGTGATAAATATCTATAAATATTTAAAACGTTAGTCTAAATTAGTAAACTACTATTAATGATCAGTTAAAAAAATATTGTATCATGTTATTTGTTAGAATATAATCTTATTTTCTTTATTGTTGCATGGTTGTTTATATAGATTAACTTTGTTAGATTGTATCATTTTTTGATTGGATAGCGTCATTTATTAAACACAATGAATGTGTATAAACATATTTAGGATTCTTCGCATTTCAAATCAATTGTATAATATCGAATTAGTTATAATTAAATAATATTTTTATTCATTCAAAAAAAAAAAACAAAAATATCAATTTTATTATAACTAACAGGGTATTATGAATTTCTGTTCAGGAAACAAGAAAATTGAAGTTTGGTAATTTTTGTTTTTAATAAATAATCAAATTTATTAAAACATATATACAGGGAATATATATATATATAGCAGAGAGCAAGCAATTTGGTAGTTTGTCTTCGCATTATTACAGGATGTGAAAAGTGTAAATCCAAATCAATCAATCCTATCCCATTTGCGATTGAATGTGACCAACTTTTAGCAGCTGTACAAACTACAAAGCAATTTTGCAAGCTATGCAACAAACTTTAATAAAGAACAAGAATCTGGTACTAGGCCACCAGTCCGGCGAGTAGAGTCTACAGAAGGAAATCCATGAACTTGAGCCAAGCAAAGCCGCCGCCGCTTTTGGAAGCTTTCTCAGCCTGTTTTGAACACGATGAAGACGGCGCCGTTGCGCCACCGTCCACCGCTGGCCTTCTAGGGCACAGGAAAAAGTTCCTCGATCCCAGTGCCATCAGATTCTCCTCCCTATCCAAGCCTGGCCCACAGCAAACCAATAAACACCGTCAAACGTCAATCATCACCGCACACGCGTCCACGCAGATCACAATCCAATGATTCAAATCAATTCTATTTTGCATGCTTAAATTAAGAGAAATATTAGAATGTAATAAATTATTTATATTTATCCTATAAAAATTTATGTGACATTTAAAAAAATGTTTTAAAATATTTTTATAGTGAAAATGTCACACAGGTTTTTATGAGCCAAATATGAATAATTTATTGTATTCTAACATTTCCCTAAATTAATCTCTTTTTATTTTATATTTTTATAGAAGAAGTATATGTTTAAAAAATAAATAATTGAAAGTAGAAAGTATTTGAAAAGTTATTAGTTAGATTTATTAAAATATATATATATATATATATATATATATATATATATATGGGACTGCTCTTAATAACCATGAATTGAACTCAAATCTACGATTCAGATTCGTTCTGATTACGTTAAAACAATCAGACCGCTAATATATCGAGATATGTGTGACTTACTTTCGAAGCTGAACTGCGAGTAATGGAGGTCGAACATGGAGGAGTCGGTGGTCGGCAAGATTGGCCGGCGGCCCTCCTTCGAGTAAAGCCGCAAAGCCGTGGCGATTAGATCGGATACCATCGATTCCGGCGTCATCACCACCTGCACGGGCCCGAGGCTCCCCTGGATTGTCACGTTCAGCAGCAACTTCGTCAGCCGTGGCCGTTCTTCCGGCGAAGTCGTTCCGGCCACGTTCTTATAGGAGAGCAATTCCGGCTGAGTTTTCGGCCGCCGAAGCTCCGGTGCCATAGCAACCGGATTGTGTCCGTGAAACGACGACGATTTGTGAGTTAGTCTGCCCGGCCTCCGATTCTTCTCCTCCGGTCCTCTCCGGTGACTCTTCGAAGTCGGCATCCTACGTAAATAATAAATACAAATGGCCCAAATAGAAATTTTTTTGTGTTTCTTTTTTTCCTTGTGTGCGTCTATCCGGCTACCTCAAACGCCGGTATCGAAAGAACCTGAGGCGAGGGAATCCGAGAGCTGGGGAGGACCTTCGGCTCTCAGGTTCCCGGTCACCAGCAGCTATCATAACCTGAACGGTATAACCGTAAATAGTCAGGAAGCCAAGAGCAAAAGGTAGCTTGAGGGGCCAGGTCGGATGAGGAGCCAGCCGCAGCCCCCCCCAAAGGATTTTATACGAAGATGGTGATGAGGGTGTTTTGGGAACTGGAGCACGATTTTAAAGCGGCGACGGGCTATAGCCGGTTCTGGAGAGAGAATATTTGTTCAAGGCATCAACTTTCGTGGTCAACCATCCAATGGAAGGACAGGAGACCGACTGGTGCCCGTGCACCCAACACAATGTGTGGTCTGCGTCAAGTTTACTATTGCTTTTGGTTTTGGGTAAGGTTTGAGGTTTTCGCTCAGTAACTGCTTCGTGCTAAAATGCGCCGCACTTATGAAGCACTTTTGCCGTAGTGATTGATTGTGTTGGTACACGTGGACGAATCACTGTGGTGTAGTCTTCCCCGTTTCACGTGTTCCGAAACGGTTTCAATTATCATTCTCAAGAGGCGGCTATGGATGATTAATACGTCAAGCGTTTGTCGCGTGTCTACTGAAGTCGGGAGCACGTGTCAAAACTAAACACCTTCGTGCTGGGTTCACCTCTAAATTTTTTCCTGATCTTCTGGCAAATCGCACGAGTTACTACGAACCAAGTAAAACTAGTTTTTACTTTTTATATAATATTTTAAATTCTATTATTAAATTTTTTTTTAAACAAAGAGAGAAAGAATTTTGTTTAAAATGATTTCTTCAGTATAATCAAAATCTGGTGGAAAGATTATATATATAATTATTAGATATAATAATTATTATTAATTAATCATGATTTGTCAAATGTTAAGCCCTGATATGGACATGGCATCAACTTTGATAAAACATGGACATGACATCAACTTTGGTAAGCAACAGAAGCTGTATTTGTAATTCAAATGATAAATTATTAAGATAATAAAATATGTGGGAAAAACAGAAACCGAGAGAGAAAGAAAAGTCAGAAAATTCAAGGTATCCATCCATCACTCAAATGATATTCTTATTGAATGATTTAAATAAATAATTGTATTATATATATATATTGAAGTGTAAATCCTAATGATTTGATTACAAACAAACAATTAAAATTAATTAATTACCTATAAAGAAAATTATCAAAGCTAATATAAAAAATCTCCACAATAGTCTAATATTAGGTATAAGATGAAGATGAGGATGAGATATGTTTAATAGTTGAGTTAGTTCCAAAAAAAAAAAAAAAAAGTTGTTATTCCAACTCAATAGGATTAGATTAGTTGACATTATTATTAGGATTAAAGAAATGTTTAGTTCTCATTTTTTGTCTATTTTTTTGCCAATTTCTATATAAGAGATGAGCAGATTCATTAAAGAAAAGAATCATAAAAAAGTAGTTGTAAAATTGTTATATTCTCCCGTCTTGAGTGGAGCGTTGTGGTTAAAGAACTATTTTGATATTACAACTCGAAGTTAGAGAATTCTTTAATCCTAACAAATTCCTCAACCGAATGGTATCATGAGTTGTACTTAGGCTTGAATTAGGTATGTAGTTTCTTAGATTAGGCTAATTAATTCTCTTTTTTTTTTTGTCTATTTTTTTGCCAATCTATATAAGAGATGAGCAGATTCGTTAAAAAAGAAGAAAACGAGAGACATGTAAGAAAATGACACTGAACATGTCAGTAAAAGAATCATAAAAAAGTAGTTGTAAAACTGTTGTATTCTCCCGTCTTGAGTGGAGCGTTGTGATTAAAGAACTATTTTGATATCCTACAACTCGAAGTTGAGAATTCTTTCACCCTAACAAATTCCTCAACCGAATGGTGTCATGAGTTGTACTTAGGCTTGAATTAGGTATGTAGTTTCTTAGATTACGCTAATTAATTCTCTTACAATTAATTTAAAAGTAGGTAAAGAATTGAACTTGCACTCATTTACTACAAAAACAAAATTCAACCAAAACATCATGACGGCTTTAACACGCAATTTAATAATACTTGATTAGAATTTAGACTCTTAACAATAGTTACAAAAATTAGTTTTTAAATTCCACAACACAATTATAAGTTTTCCTCTTGGAGAGATTCTTACAAACTTATTTTAATAATAGTTTTAATATTATTTATTTCAACTTTGTCTATTATTAAACAAACATTGCATCTCGTATTCGAGGATACTTTTCTGATTGGGTTGGAGATTATAACTTTGAGAAAACTTTATCCATTATAAACCTTCTCATTTTTTAAATACATTATTGCATTTCAATCAGAAAGTCGGCCATTCATAAACTGCACACGAAATTAGAGGATTATAGTTGAGAGATTTGACTTATTTAATTAAATAATGAAATTTCCTCTAAATTAGTCTAAAAGAAATATTTTCAAACCCATTTAAAATACTATCAAGTGTCTATAAATATTCAAAACACACATTAAATTCTTAAGGTCATTAATAAATAATAACAATTTACTAATGTTTTAAATGTTTAGAGATACTTGACAGTATTTGAAATAGGTTGGAAGATATTTATTCTAAGTTTGGAGAAAATTTATGTCCTTAATTAAATAAGTTAGAATATAGTTTAACTATATAATTGTATACTCATGTCTCAATCTTACTTGAAACTAACACGAACTTAACATAAAACTAACGAATTTTACTTAAGAAATTTGACCCTTAATTAAATAAGCCAAATATATATAACATATCTCAACACGACCTACCCATAAGCAAGAATGAATGGTCACCCTATCTGTTGGGGGGGTGGGGGAGACGCAGGGTGTCGGTAGCTGCTCTAAGGGGTTGAATAATTGAGTAGTGTACAATACATAAATGATTTAAGACAAATTGAGTATATCTGGTGCAGGTTGTATTCGGAATTTGTGAGTTACCGGAAGCGAAGACGGCAGATTTGTGCAGGTGGGGGTGGGTCTAGGGTTAGCCAGAGCCGGGCCGAAGACGTGCCCACCGGGACCATTGGATTTGGCCTTATATCAACGCCATACTCGACTTGCTGCTCAACTTTCTTGTCCTACGTAAATTATTGCCGCGTCATTCAGATTTAACAAGTGGACACGAGTGGTTTATGGATGTCAGCGTCCCGGAATCCTCGGCCATGGGACAGTCACAGCCCCCTCGGGATTAGGTTCCTCACCATTTTATTTACGAATTATTGAGTTTATTTTTTTGTATTTATGATGCTATTTAATTTTTTTTTGGGTTAAATAGGGTTTGAAAACTTTATTTTTTCCTCAGGGTTTGGAAAGTGATCAAATTAGTCCTTGTGATTTTAAAGTTAGTTGACTTAACGGATTGAGACCAATTAGAAGTTGACACGACATTATTTTTATTTTTAAAAAATCATAATTTTCTTTTGAAAAAAAAACTTGGGTGGCTACATACTGGAGCCAAGGAATAGTAAATGATTCAAAACAATGAAATCCAAAAAGCCCAAGGCAGAAATCTTTCACAAAACATGTAAAAGACTCAAAGTGATGAAATCCAAACAAAAAACTTAAATGCTTGTTAATCGCGGCCTTGAGCTCCTTTTGGCCTCCTCAAAGGGTAGGAACACGACACTGGTGGGCGTAAGGTCATTCGGACCCTTCAACCCATCCAATACCAACTCTCAAATCCTCGGTTTGGGTAGAAAAAGAAAACAAATCTAGTCGGTTTTGAGTAGAAAAACCAACAGTTTGGGGGTGGTTTCGGCCACCCCCTTGGCTCCATGGGGTGGGCTGAGGCACC
Source organism: Carpinus viminea (assembly GCA_013348765.1). Taxonomy (NCBI): domain Eukaryota; kingdom Viridiplantae; phylum Streptophyta; class Magnoliopsida; order Fagales; family Betulaceae; genus Carpinus; species Carpinus viminea. The sequence continues at coordinate 46,745,873 of CP054668.1, read as the reverse complement.
CCTTGGTGCCCAAGAGGTGGCCTTTTTCTCTTTTTTTTTTTTTTGAAAAATTTGTTTTTTTAAATAAAAAATTGTAATTAGGGGTGGTTATATGTCAACTTCTAATTGGTTTACGCGTTAATCCATTAAGTAAACTAACAGTCAACTGACGGAATGACTAACTTGGTCACTTTCTAAAACCACAAGGACTAATTTGGTCCATTTCCAAACCCTAAGGAGAAAAAAATAAAATTTTCAAACCCTGGGGACTAATGGAGTATTTAACCCTTTTTTTTTTAAAAAAAGAATACGATAATATATTTATTTGGATAGAAATTTTTTCAAAACATAATTTCTTTAATATTTTAATATTTATTTATTGTCATTCCACTAGTTTAAGAATTTAAACATTAATTTTTTTAAAAAAATTATCTCTAATTTATTTGAACAGAATAATATCTTATTAATTATAGTAAATAAATATTAAAATAAAAATATTTTTACATTATAAGTAATTGAATATTTAAGAGAAATTTAGAATTTGATCCTTCCTCCTTAATAATTGCTGCTAAAATGTCAATTCAACTCTCTCTTGATCCTTTCTCATTAATAATTGCAGCTAAATTCTCTCTCTCACCCTACAAATTGTAAATTTTATGATTATGCAAATTTACGCCTTTTTTTCCATTGAAATAAAGTTATCTATTAAAATAAAAAGTGGTGTGTTACAGAGAAAGTAAAAAGAAATAATAATAAAACAATCTTCCAAAATGTTATTTTTCACTTTTAAACAGAGATATTTATTTTTCAAGAAATCAAAAGAGAACGTTTAGTTATATAACTTAGAGCCTATTTGTGATTGTGATTAAGAAATATAGTTTTTGGACAAAAATTTTCGTTTTAGGCTTTTTAGACTATTAAAAGCGTATTTAATTTTTTTACTAAACGAATATTTTTTTTCTTCAAATAGATTTTTTGAGTGTTAAAAACACTTTTAAACATTTCAAGCGTAATACCAAACAAACCCTAAAGAATAAGAATAAGAATATAATTATAAAAAAAAAACTAAATTTTCATAAATAACATGTCATCTTTTAAGGGGTCCGATAAAAAAAAAAGAGAGGCATAAATTCACATAAATTTAGAACTCATAAAATTTTGATCATTAGAGAGACCCCTATCAATTCATCATGTGAATATATATATTTTTGACATGTTCACACAAGAGAAGAATAATAATTTAAATTAGTAATTTTTATTTAATGAGACGTGTTCTCTAACCTATTGAAACATGTATTAATGGAATTATTAATATAATAGCTGGTCCCAATTTTGGGATTGGTTTCCTCTATGGGTTAGCCTAACCACGTGTCTTGCGTTAAGCAATGGTCTATTCTGACATTTTTAGGCACCTCCCCGTTAGCCAGATTTTTGGAATTTCGATTTGTTTTCTTCTTTTTTTCGTGTGTTGCCACGTATAAGCAATTATGAGTCAGCCTTTTTTATTTATTTAATATATTATTTAATATTTCTTTACTTTTTGGCAACTATTGATTAATTTAATGGCGGAAAGGATTTTGGACCCTGAATTGATTCTGGCAGTGGCAGGCAGGGTAAGACTGAAAAACCTACCTTTTGACTTTGTATATTAAAATATTTGATGTGACAAGTTATGGAAAAGGTTGGTGCACTAAAATGGATGGATATCATGATATAACATAAAGGTGATAAACTTAGAAAATAATTTAGCTAGTTAACCACGTCAAGGGTTACGTGAACACAAGAGGAAGTGCTCTCATAAACTATTGTTTATTTTTAACAACTAATTAGTATTTAATATATTTTCTATATATTCTACATGTAAATAATAATTTAGCTAGTTAACCACATCAAGTGCTACGTGAACACAAGAGGAAGTGCTCTCATAAACTATTGTTTATTTTTAACAACTAATTAGTATTTAATATATTTTCTACATATTCTACATGTAAATAATTGATGATATTTCTTAGGTGTGGATGGACATGTCACGAATATCATCTTCTTGACGTTTACGCTGAAGGTTTTGATTTGAGTCCCCATAAAATAAAATAAAATAAAAAGAAAAGAAAAGGTTTACTTGATGTTTGAGGATGATGGGTCGATTTATTATTACAAAGGGTGTAGGAAAAGAAATCAAATCAGTAACTTTTACTTCATGAGACGTGATTTTTAGCTGATTGAGCTATACCTATTAGAAACGTACAATTATTAGTTAAAAGTTTGAGAAAGTAGGGAACCCATTTGAAATAAAAGATGTTAATATGCTTTCTCTAAAGTTTGTAATAGAAATATTTGTCTTAGAGCAATTGATGCACATGTGGTGGTGCTACATAATCCCATTAAGTCTTATAGAAAACAAGCCACTTTGCTGCCATTTTTTAAGATGTGAAAATAAAACTTCAGAAGATTTTGCAAAAGGCAAGCCACTATGGTGGCTTCTAGACACAAACATGAAGAGAAAAGCAGTCTTAACTGCATAATTAGTATATCATGACAATAATTAATTTTAATTAAATAGGTGATGTGCTGGTGGTGGTGGAGCCATATAATAATATAATATCCCGTAAACAAATTCTTACAAGGAACTAGAATATAAATATTATTAGCATACGAATGGCAGCAACATAACTTTGTATATAGCCAATGGTATATGGCTCAAGTTGACCCAAAATAATAAAAATAATTATAGGTCAAGTGTTTAATTTACATAATAGAATCCTCTACAGTTCATTTGAATTAGATAATATTCAATTAGTTATAATAGATGAGTATTTTTGTCTTTTCACTCTTTGAGGTAACAAAAATACATCTTCATTATAACTAACTAGATATTAATCAGTTCAAATTGGTTTGGAGTTCATTTCCTTTAATTTATAAGACTAAGACTTTGTTAATGTGTTTTGAGTTTTTTTTTTTAAAAAAGTATTTTGAGGTGATTTAAAGATGAATTTGGGTGCGTTTAGGATTGAAACATGTAAGGCATTGCCATTGTAATTTAAAAATGCTTAATATAAAATAGGAAAAATATGCATTTAATTTGGGATTGATGGGTGTTAAACCTTTGTAATGGTATAGGTTAATTTATCTTTTCGATTAACCAATGGAGCAAAAGTCAAAAAAAAAAAAACATAGTATTAATGAGTTTTTAGTTTTGAGGCCCTTTAAAATAATTATTGAGGTCCTTAAGAAGTAGCTTAATCAGCTAGAATTACGCTTAAATTCTCTCTCCCTCTTTTGTGTGGACATGTAAAAAATAAAAAATTATTATTGAGATTTAAATAAATTTATTCAAGTTTTGCACATATTCCAATAGAAAAATTAACTATAATTTGAGTATTTTATGGTATGCTCATGCACATAGATCAACAGTAAAATCTATCTCAATTTAACCTTAAAATACTGATTAAATAATTAAATGTTATTATTATATGAAATGAATAGATTCTAATAGCTAAAAGATAAAACATGATATTTAGAGATTTTTAGGGCACGCATGACATTGTGAATTTTATTTAGAAAGTGTGATTTTAAATTAAATTTTTATAGTTGTTTAAAATTACATTTAAAAAAATAAAAATTTATAATTTTAAAGGTTAAATTGTAATTTTAAAATCAAATTACAATTTTACTAAATACTTAACCATATTTTTAAAATTACATTTTAAAATTATTATTTTTTAAGTCGATTGAATTAGGTTGGGCTTAGCAGTGAAAGGATGCTGCCACTTGAGCGGTCCATGCACGGACTACGACTTATTATCACAGCGTCGAATGGGTGACTTTGTGTCATAAAAAAAACATTTGTTGGACAAGTCGAATCTCTGTCGCAATCGACCCACTCATTCATCAACTTCAGAATAAATAAATAAATAAATTTGTTTTTTCGTTTAAATACAATGTATTGGGAATGAATAAAAATGTGAATTAATTGCTAGACGGAAGTTAAGCACTATAAATTGGTGATTAAGTTGTTAATGGGCATTTTTAACTACCATCCAGCTAATTAATTAAGCACGTTTTGTCGCATCCTGGAGCAATCATGGCCCGCCCAATACTTGACGTCGTTGACGACGTCAATTCGATCCCCCTTCGAAGCAAAGGGAAAGACGACAGCCTTGGAATAAACAAACCATATATCATATAAAAAGAACGTAATAGTGTAGCAGGCAGATAACAACAGAGATGAATCTTCTACGTCTCTTTGGAAATTGATGTTCCAGCAGCCAGCAGATCTGCTAAATATGCACGAGTCGCACTACATATACTTAATTCTTTTCTAAGCATCCTATAATTGCATTGATAAGCCTAATGGAGGTTCATCTGGGGTGGGATCATATATTCGAAGATTTTGCTGGTGAAAAGTGTGTTTAAGAACAAACTTGCTGCTTGCTCAAGAGTGATTTGGTTTTCAAAGAGTAGTTTAATCGGTTGTAAATTACGTCTGATAAAGCGGAGGTCATTAGTTCGAATATCTCTTTTTCCTTTACTTGTGTGGATATATCGAAGAAAAAAAAAAAAGTGATTTTGCAAAAAGAATTGTGGGACAAAAAATTTACGTCAATGACCTACATCCGCGAGATAAAGTTCAAAAGGTCACGTTTTGTACTTACTTCTTTGGTAATATTTATAATATAACAATCTCTTATTTATAGAAGAATTATGATAAATGAGAATAATATTGTGACGTAGTCCTACATCACCTGGGTATCACACCCTTCACAATAACAACGTGTTTTAAAGCCGTGATAGTCATATATCCTATTAGAACTTTGTAGTTAAACGAGGTTATGCAAGAATAGTACTAGGATGAGTAATCTCCTGAGAAGTCTAGTTCGAAAAAGCTAAAAACGGACAATATTGTATGTCAAATTCTCATCCCTTTGTACAATACATCAAAAAAAAGAAGTAAGGGAACTACTATTTTAGAAACACGTGATTAAAGGCCGAAGAAAGATTTTGCCAAATGTGAACGGACCCTGGCTAATAGTTCAATCAATATTATAATGACATTAGATATTAAACAGCAAGTAGCACATGCAAGATATTATTAATTTGCATAACATTCCAAAAAGTATTCTACATAGAGTTTTGATACAGAAAATCACTTTCAGATTGTATATCAAGTCACCATCCTTGGTCGCAAGTAGGTCATAATGGATCAGACAACTATTCAATGAGCTCAGACAGTCAAAAAACACCAGCTCTTGATGAGGATAAGAAACATTCACTTCTGGATGAGGACCAGAAATCAACACTACCAAACATCTACTCCAACATATTAGTCAGCACTTGTTCAACAATATCTCTTAACTTTCTTGTAATCATAGTCAAACTCAAACTCCAACTTAAACTCAAACTCTTGTACATTGAATATTATTATAAGACTACTAAACACTACTAAACATCTTCTCCAACATATTGGCCAGCACTTGTTTATCAATATCTCTTTACTTTCTTGTAATTATAGTCAAACTCAAACTCTTGTACATTGAATATTATAAATAAGACAGACTTTTATGGGTAATTGTTGTATAATTGGAATGATGTGAAAATCAATTATTGATTTTTCATTTTAAAAAGTCTTTCTAATTCTTACTACTTTGTTATTTCAGTTGTATGCATGGTAGTCATATGTCATTACTCTTTTACAATTATTTTGAATTAAGACTTCATAGGTCCGTCACAAAAGTTTGTGTTACGAATCCTAAGCATTTTACATGGCTTAATTAAGCAAAATATTAACCATTTGCAAACAAATTCTTAGGCATTCTCTTGTTGCAAGCCAATTTTTAAGGGTAAGTTATACCTAAAGTCTGTATCAAATCATGTACACTGTTAAATTTACTGACTTTAAATCTTAACCATAAATGTCCAAAAAAGAGAAGCATATCAAGAAGCACTATAATTGTGCCATCAAACTGGTGTGATGTGTATTGATCATATATAGTTTGAGACCAAAATCAATGAAGCAACTAAAAGTAGGAGGACAGTGATACCCAAGTAAAGCCACTTGCACTTGATCCACTTGGATTACAAATGATCCCACCTGCATTGAGTTGGACTAGTCCATAGAATCAGCCAATGCCACCTATATATTTGGGTATGTAGGGAAGGTGCCAGGTGGACACGGGCAAAGATGGACAAAAATTTGTTACAAATCAATTTGTAGTAAATTCATACAAACTAATCTAATAAAATGATATGTATTTCTTAACAGGTGAAAATCACCTTTTTTTTTTAATAACATGTGCTTCTCACATGTATTTTTAATAATTATGGGACATATATCATTTTATTAGATAAGTTTCGGAGTTTGTATGATTAGCTACAAACCAATTTGTAACAAATTTCTATCAACAAAGACAATTACTTATTATATATATATATATATATATCGAACAAGCAGTACACAATGGAAGGAGACCTATAGAAACATAGAAATTAGAGGAGATAAGTGTCTTGATAGCCATTAATCAAAGTGGACATAAGTGTCGAGCCATATATATCGAACAAGTAGTACACAATGGAAGGAGACCTATAAATTGAACTTTCAAACATAGAAATTAGAGGAGATAAGTGTCTTGATAGCCGTTAATCAAAGTGGACCTAAGTGAGGCCCGACATGTGAAATATTGAATTAAAATAAAAAGTGAATGACATAGTTAAGGCTTGAAGAGCTTCAAACTCTAGACTTTTGGCTCTAGGACGCAATACAACAACAACCCATAGATTATACTGTATGAAAGAATGAAACAACATACCTAGTTTGAGAGGCTTGTTGCACATGGGGTAGGGTTACCTATTGAAAGAATGAAACAACGTACCTAGTTTGAGAGGCTTGTTGCACGTGGGGTAGGGTTTCATTTGTCTATCAAAGTAGTAGATCTGATACCTTAAATCACCCCATGAATTATTTCAGAAGCTTAATTGATAGAAAATAATAAATTTAATCATTTAATTTATATTATAACAGTAGCAAAGTAGAGGAGACTAGCATACTTATTGTAAATATTTTCACCTTTTGAAGTGTTCAACATATTAAGATTGTGGGGTGTAGCCTACCCCAGATGGGTGCTTGTTAGGTTTGCATGATTGGTGAAGGTGGGGGGCTGGGGATGTAGATGAAGGGGGAAGTGTCATGGTTACTCTTTCCCTTATAATTGACACCATTTTTGGAATCACCCACTTTACTTCATATGGGTTATGTTTGTTGTGTATATCCATCATCATCGTACTACATTTCAGCAAGTGGCGTAAAGCCCACTTGTATGCACCTCTATCTATATCTCTATCTCTATCGATTCATTCATTCATCTCTCTCTCACTCATTCACTCAAGCAAACAACTCAAATGGTATTGGAATACTCAACTATTGTTCATGTGCATTCACCCATTCAATGCTTAGCCTTAATGTTTTGGTACATTAATTAAGCACAAAGTTTTATTAGAACATTATAATTGAAAGGAGACGTGTTTGGCTTCATCTTTTACCTAATTCTGTATAAGAGTTTGGCAAATTTATCAACGAATCTTTGAGACTGTATATGGGTTACATATTCAATAGTGAATTTGCACTAAAAATGAACATTAATAGATAGATGTGTAACGTTTCTAATAAAATTTGCAAAACTTAAAAGAAAAAAACTATTAAATGTATTCCCATCACTATAAAACATCTATAATTTGGCAAATTAAATGGGCTGCTTCCTACTCTTTTTGAAGCATTCCCACTACTCATTCTCTCCGGTTGTATCTATTAGAATTAAGAGCGGCAAAGAGCCTTCTCCTTAGTCCTTCTCCCTTTGTATTGCTTAGGAAAAAAAAGAAAAGAAGAAAAAAGACTACATGATCCAACTTCCAGGAATACTTATCTGCTGAGAACTTCTTCCAAACTGCGTAGTGATTGACTCATTTAAAAATGAAAAAAGTTCATTCTTTTTCTTTTTCTTTTTTGAAGTCCAAAAAGTGGTAATAAAACAAAATAAATTCTTTACATGATTTAATTTGGTTACACAAGCAAACAATTGAAAAATGTATGCTTTTGAGGTAATAAGCCTAAATTAAACACCCCATTCAACTGTATATTTGAACTACAGAACAACTATTTGATGTATTTTTCACTCTCAGCTCAGCTGCCAAACCGACCAAAATTAAGGAGCGAGTCCTGCATGTAATAAGCACTGGAGAATATTGTGTTCGTTAGTGAATCGTGGGTCACTAACCTAACCTGTTTGTTTGGAATTATCTTGTTTGAATCTGTCTCAAGTTTGCATTTTTTTTTTTTTTGTTGGAGATGTGTGATGGGTTTGTTAGGCTGTCGTTTGATGTTCTTGAAAAATGTGATTTCCATGTTTTGGAGATATGCTATGATTTTGTTTGACTTTTGTTTGGTTTTTGCAAATATTTAAGTATTCTTATGTAGTTTCAAAAGTTGAGATCGAGTCAACTAGAATTATGCAATCACAAAGATCCTCCTTTAGAAGCAGGACTTTTTAATCACCCCAACAAATTAACAGCACAACGTGAGTAACATGAGTACCCATTAAGGTGAAAATTGTAAAAAAAAATGGTGGGAGAGGAAGGGGGAAATCATTGGTGGGTAGTTGATCCACAGGCCTTTGTTCAAGCTTTGGAGATAACATGAGTATCATTGGCACTAGAATCTGTCAAGGATAATATTTCTAGCTTGTTTTATTTTACAAACTATTAGAATGTATAGCTTCATGATTTACTTTAACTGAAAGATAGATATCGATCTGTGTACTGATCTCTCTTCCATAGAATGGTAAAGGTCTGAATTTGTTTAACTCTTTTGAAATCTTTATGGCTATATTATTGCTATTAAGAACCATCAATATGAGATAGATTTTGTTCAGGTCGATGGCCTTTGTAGACATTAAGAAGTAAGAACCATCAAAATGTGGCTTCTTCCACATGTGTTTGTTTCTTGGAACTACCAAATAAAATTTTATGTTTGATATCCACATACAACTGAAATGGTCACAGGGTTCATATTGTTTTTAGGAACATTTCGTGGCATGTTTGTGACGTGTGCTAGGCACCCTCAAGTTTATATATACATATATATATACCTAGGGGTGTTCAAGCGGGTCAGCCAACTAATAACCAATTGCAACCGCAAACTAATTTGGTAGTCGGTTATTAAAGGCGGTTTGTGGTTAGTGGTTTTAGGTGTAGGGAAATGCGGTTATAACCAATAACTACCTTTATATATATATTAATAAATTATTAAATAAAACATCCAAAATGACACCGTTTTGGTGTTAAATATATAGATTTGGGATTTGTCTTTTTAATTTTTTCATTTGAATTTGGATTAATGGATTTGGGCTATGCTTTTTTAGCCATGTTTTTGGGCTAGAATTTTTGGCCATTTTTTTCCATGTTTTTTGGAACATTTTGGCCTTAAACCCTTAAAATAAGACCAAAAAAAGAAAAAAAAGAGCAAATTAAAGGCCCAAAACACTAAAAAAGCTCAAAAGCCCTTTTTTTTTTTATATAAAAAACATCAATTATAACCTGCGGTTTTTGGATTGAATAACCATTGACTGCCAATTATAAAATAACCGATAACTGTCTAGATGGTTGCAGTTACGGTTATTAAAAATCAATAACCGCCCAAGTTGGTTGAGGTTGCGGTTATAGCCAATAACCGACGATTATAACCGTTTGAATACTCATTTATTACCTTTGTTCATGGATAGGGGTGTAAAGGCGGGTGGTTAAATAACCGCCCACTAACCGCTTAACCACTAACCATTATAATTGTTTAATAGTTAACAGTTATTGGGTTTAATAACCGTAACTGCTAACTGCTTTTTATATAATATATTTTGATAATTATAATTATAAAATAACCATAATTGCTAACTGCTAACTGCTGGTTATAAAATAACTGATAACCGCTTAGGCAGTTGCGGTTATTAAAAATAATAACCGCCCAAGTCAGTTGCTATTACAGTTATAGCTAATAACCGACGGTTATAACTGTTTGATCACCCTTTTATTACCTTTGTTCATGGAATAACTCTCAAACTGGAACACTTGGTATACCTTCGTATTGAGAAAATTAAGGGTAGAGGAGTTTGATATTGAAGCAAAAATTTGAAACAGAATATGCTATACTGTCAACTATCATCACGCATGTGCATACCTTATGCAGTCTCATTACAACCTAAAACAACTTGGACCAGGTTGTTGCTAAAGACCTTAGCAAAATATGTGGGTTTCAATTTGCTTTGTTGAGGAGGTTTTTGACATGGGAGAGGTTGGTGTGGACCTTTAGCCCATTACTCTGATTACAGAGTGGGCATATAAGATGGATGCAAATGAAATGGGCTATATGAATCATGTCTTACTGGTCCATGTTAGATGAGGAGGTGCCAAATTGTAACTGATGATGTTGCTGATCAGGAAGGTTGGGCATAATGTAAAGAATAAAGAAGTAGTTGATTATGAGGGTACAGATGGTGAGGATCCTGTTATCGAGGATTGGGCATAAAGGGCCCATTACAAGGGCCAATTTATTACGGCATAAAGAATAGCTAGTTCACTAGGAATGCTTTTACTTGTTGGACCTTTTAACTCAAAAAGGACCATAATTTAAGATCGGTAATATGCATGTCGTCGGTCGAAAGTGATTTTTATAAATTATTTTCAAAATTTTTGAGAGATAAATGTGGCTAAGTTTTGATAAATGCCTTCTCCTATTTAAGAGAGCCCGCTCTAGAGGCATGTAATATATTATGGTTTATGTTGTGGGGATCTTGCGATTCTTGTTGGGTTTTTGCGGGTGTATTTTTTTTGAGTAGTGATGTACATAAGGATGACGTGAACGAACATTACTCACGTCATTTTTTTAAATAATATTTAAACATTAAAATAAGGCTAACATGAGTACTGTTCATTCACGCCAGCCTCATGAATATCACTACTATTTTTTTTAGTTGAGATGGCTCTCATGGATATTTGCAAAAAGTGTGGTGAAGTTTGAAGAATTTGCACGGGCAGGAGAAGAGCTTCAGCTATTGATATGGTGAAAATCAAACAAGCCTTTGAAACAGAACTGGGAATTGTTTCTCAGTGCTGTCAGCCCAACCAAGCATCAAAGCATAGTAAATCAGTATCTTGAAAATGTGTCCTCTCAAAACCAATGTGAAGTCTTGATTGACACATGTTGTGGCTTAGCAGTGGTATGTTCTGATAGTTTTCTACTTTTCTCTCCCTTTTATAACAGAACCCTGCTATGCGGCTGCCAAAGTGCGGCAGCCCAGCGTAGGTCTTCTTCTTCTTCTTCTTCTTCTTCTTCTTCTTCTTTTTTTAACAGATTTTTTATGTTTTTTGCATTTTATATGTTTGATGAAATGTTTTGAATTGTATTTTGAGATATTTGAGTAATATTAGTTAAATTTTCATAAGCTAATATTTGGATCCTAATGCCTCAAAACTCATTTTTTTGATTCAAAACTAAAATTTAAGGGTAAAAGGTTAACCTTTTATAAATGGTATAATCATAAAGGGATTCGGTTATCCTAAATTTGATGTTAATATCTTAAAACTCGTTTTTTGATTCAAAACTTAAACCTAGGAGGTAGAAAGTTAACCCTTTAGGGATGGTATGACCCTAAAAGGATTTGGTCATCCTAAATTTAGTGACAATGCCTCAAAACGTTATCTCAGTTTTATATAGTTTTGCTGATACCAATTTTTGATCAGTGATTCATGGAGGCTAATCAATTTGATATATAATTTAATCAATTTCTGATAAATGATTTTTAATTTTAAATTTATTAAACTTTCCTATTTAACTTCTTTTCTTATTCAATTTAAAAAAATTAAAATTAAAAAAAAAAGCGATTCTAAGAGGCACCAAACTCTATGCCTTATAACAACTTTTTTTTTTTGACATGTCCACAAGGGTGGGGAGGATTCGATCTTGGATCGCAAAAGGCATAGTTATTGAGAATTTGACTAACAACTTAGTTGCATTAAAATGTTGTGGCTTCCGAGAACAGAGGAATTTTGTCTGCACAGCCTCGTCGAGAAGAAATTATCCAAGATCTCTATGAATCAGTTCAGGATTCACAAGGGAACGTAGGTAGGAAGTTGACATGCATAGTGCTTTATTGCTGTAGTTGATTTTTGTTTTGGTCTCACCCCTCCATTATCCATGGCCTCTTGCAGGGAACTACTTCTTGCATTCTAAAATTCTATAGATCAACTAATCAATGTGAACCCAAGAGGATTATATTCTAAGGTAAAGTTTGTTTTCAATCATGAATATATATATTTTTTCTATGCTTTATCTTATATCGATTTGTTTCAATCACGAACATATTTCCTTCAAATCAGGAACATGTTCTTATTAAAAATGCATATTAACCATTTTCAAGTACATCTTTCAGCATTCTCGTTGTTCTTTAATGTGCCAAGTAGACAATAATGCTAGGAGATGGACACTCGAGAATGCTTACCGACCTTTCTCATGCATGTTTGTCACATGGAAGTCTCTAATAAAATAGTTAGAAACTCTATGACTAGGGACCAAATACCTTGATTTTGCCTTGGGGCAAGGCTTTTCCTAAAATACGCATGGTTAGAACCTTGTTAACAAAGTTTGATCTTTTTCGTTATATCTTGTATGCGTAATGTTAGATATTACATTTATTTTACAATAATGATGTGGCAACCTTAACCAACAATTAGATCAATCTTTGTTAAAAAAGAAGAAATTGGTTAAAACTGTTACATAATCATCATGAGATAAATGCTAGATCAAAATATAGTATCTAGCATTCTTCTCGCATAATAAACGTTCATTTCTCGTATGCTTAGTTTTAAATCAATGCATAGCATTTTAAATTTGCAACTAATTGTATGGTTTTTTTTTCTTAAACATCCCAAGCAAATGGTCTAAATGGCTGATAAAAATTATATTTAGTCTCCAACAAATGCTTCAAAATAAAAATTTGTTACATTAAATGTTTACATATAAAGTGTTAGTAGGGATGGAGCCAGCCTTGAGAATGGGCAGGGCCCATTAGCAAAAATACAAAAAAAATTTAATCATAAAAAATTGTTTTTACCTTGATTTTTTTTTTTTTTGCCATTTGAGGGGGGCCCTGGCCAGTGGCCACTGCCAATTCCCCCCTTCCTCTGTCCTGAGTGTTACTATAGCACATTGAAGCGATTTCTTGTTCTTTTCTTTCTTCTTTCCTTCTCCCTCTTTTATTTATTCTTTTTTTTTTTTTATAATAAAAATAATATTTAAAGAAAGTAGATGGTTGAATAGATAGTTTTTTAAGTTTGTATTGAAAAATTTATAGCTGAAAAAACAAATATGTATTTTAAGCCGGTACTACCGTTGAAAATACTGAAAAGAAAGGTTGGAGCCTTGGAGGGATCTACTCTCTTTGATGAGGGGAAGTCGTGACGTATGACCTACCTTCTAATAAAGAGGGTCTTCTAGCCCACCCTCTCACAGTCTCATAGATTATGTAGGGGTAGGGGGATCCACTCTCTTTGCCATGAACGATTTTTTTTTTTTTCCTTAAAAAAGAATGGAACTGTGCCAAAACGAGTAATTTGAAAGTCAAAAGAAAATTCATGCGATAAATTAGAAAAATTATAAATCCATGTATTGATTTTTGTCCATTTGAAATAGAGTGAAAATCTATAAATTAATTTTGAAATTTTGACGTGCTTTGTAGCAGCATTAATAAAAAAGTCACTAATTCCAGTTGGTTGGAGGATGTCCCACCAAATGTAGGTGATATTGGAAGGAGAGAACAATCTCTTCTTTTTATGTGATCCTTTTATGGATTTTTTGAGATAATGAATATCTATAATATTCCTTCCAACCAAAAAAAAGAAAAGAAGAAAGTATTTTTCACATGTTTAAATGATATATCACTTTTTAGGCCAATTTATAAGAAATTTATGCCCATGTAAAAATAAAGCATAATAAATGCATAACTTTGACCCAACTTTTCTCTTATTTTTTTAAAATAAAAAAATAAAAAAAATCTAAAGTAATAACATCTTATGTCGTCTTTTTTTAGTTGGTATTTTTTTTTTTTATTTTTAAAGATGATATAAGATGTTATTGCTTCAAAATTTTTTTTAAATGACCAAATAAGAAAAAAGTTGGCCAAAGTTGTGCCAAAAAGTTGTGCATTTTGATGCTATGTGAGGTATTTGCTTGATCTAGACCTTTGAGTTGTAGATGTAAATGATATCATGGCTTTTGAATCGAGAAGGATGAGTTTTGGATTCAGAATTCTTTGCTCTTAAGGCCGAAGAATAATTGCTACCTATGTATTGAATTATGTTTATTTGATGCAGATCTGATGTTAAACCTGATGATTAGTTATAGGTTAGCAAATGTTATTTGTAATGGTTGATTGGAACTTTAGCTTCAGCTATAACTTGCTTAGAGCTTTTTACTTTATTTGTAAGAACTTCCACTTACAACCTTTTATAAATAAGAATGATATATTTTCCTTTTTTTTAAAAAAAAATTATACCTTTATCATTTCTCTATAAAAATGTGAATCGAGAACCGTATAACACAAACGCCACACTTCCTACAAATATACTTATCCATTAGGTAGGGTTTGAAACTAGTTTGAAGTATTATTAATACTTTTTTAAAAAAAAAGCTAAAAAAGTGAAAGAAAAAAAAAAAAAACCCTAAAAAGCCGTTACAAAAGGAGGTGACAACAGAATATTTTTTAACAAAATTTAAAAAAGAATTCTTTTCTTGAGCGTGGCATGCAAGTATGGAAAGACCGCAGAACCCCGGCCGACCCAGTTGTGAGGTGATAGACTAGAGTGTTGACCTTTCTTAATTGTCATCACTGACTTGTCAATGCCCATTAATTTACTACATACATATATATATATATATATATACACTCTCCGTCTCTCGCCATTGCACAGAGCACAAAGTTCTGTGAGGGGGTACGCGTGTGGGGTAAAAAAAGGGCAGATTATTAAGGCGTTGCTTCGAGATCGGGGAAAACCCCAATAAAGAATCAACCACTTTTTCTGGCTTTAATCGTGCATTTGCCTTTGAATATACACATCTGCGCAGCGACAAACAGGGAAAAAGCTAAAGCCTGTGCAAAAGAAAAGGGTTAAAGAATTTGAAACAAACCAAGCCAAGTCCCCTCTCCCTATCTCTCTCTCTCTCTCTCTCTCTCTGAATTATCCCTATCTCTCTCACTGACCTTACCTCTTTGTCCTTCTGTCTCCTACTGTTAAATTTCGTTATCTGGGTTTGCTTTATTTTTTTTACAAATACGAACCTGTCTTTTGCTTTGGATCCCATCCCCTCCCTCCTCCTCTCCCCCCTCCTTTCCTTCTCTTCTTAAATACCCACCACCCCCCACACGCTCACCTCCATCAACAAAGAAAGAAACTGAAAAGACTCCACATTTTCTACACCCTTTGAAGCTCAGGTCAATCTCCCTGCTACTCATTCTTACACCTCTACAGCTCCAGCTCCAGCTCCAGCGCAATGGTAGTAAGCCTCCTCCTCCTCCTCCTCCTCTTCTTTCTTCTTGAGTGACCAGTTATTTGGTCTCTGTCATGATGAAACATCATGTTTTCAATAGGGTATGTTGACATATTGTTTGTGGTTTAATTGTGAGTAGGATTACTGTAAGAGGAGTCGTGTTCCGGCGTTTGGGAGCTGGGATTGGAACGATGACATGCCATTCACGCAGTGCTTTGAGACTGCAAGGCAGGCCGGGTTGCTTCGTTACAGCTACTCTGAGGAGCGTGATTTGTACGTGGCTGGTGATTTGTATGAGAACGATGTCGTCACACCCGCCATGATCGTTGTTCCTCGTAGAAGGGTAAGCATATATATATATAAATCAAAACTCAGATGAAAATTAGTCCTATAATTCTCGTTAAAAGGTGTGAATTTGCTTTGCATGAAACGAAACGATAATTTTTTATTTTTTTTTGTGTGTGTTTTTTATCGTATCTTTTGGCGTGGAAGGGAATCATGGATGAGCTGCTTTTGAAATCATGTTGTGCACTAGTTAGGTGTGTGGAAAGGATGCATCCAACCCCACCTTCTTCATCATATGATCTTCACTTTTCATGCATCATTATATTAAAAGACGTTCCACCCAACTCCCCTAAAGAAAAAAGAAGAAGAAAATTTCCTAAAAAGATGTTCCTCTAAATGAAAGGATAGTAGACCATTAAGTTTTTACAACGACTTTCTTTCGTGCTTTTAAATGGGACCCAATGCCCTTCTTCTTCTTATGATAATATCTGATTAGTTATATCGAACACGTATATTTATCTCCTAAAAAAGTAAGAAAACAAAAATATTCATCTATTTTGACTAGAAAAGATCCTGTTCCAAAGTTTTCCATCATGATTGAAGATGGTCGGTTGGTAAAAAAAATGTTTTCCATCATGATTGAAGAGGGTTGGTTGGTAAAAAAAGATGGAGTAAAATCTGGCAACTTACATTTACAATTATTGTAGAGTATATATATATATATATATATAGAGGAAGAATGATGATGATGATGATGTCGGTGATAATTGTAGACCAAAGCCCGTGAACCTTATCTAAAGGAAGCGAAAAAAGAAAGTTGGGTGGAGGATCCACCGAGTCCATCTCCAATGCAAAGGGCAACACCGAAGCCAGTGGATGAGGACTTGTACAAAATCTCACCGGAGCTCCTTTATGCAAAACGTAAAAAGGTATAGAGCCCTGAAAATTCCCTTTTTCTCTCTCCCTCCCCTTAAAATAATTTTGCCAGCTTAAATATTTCCATATATATATATATATATTGTTTCAAAATCTCACAAGCTTTTAATTAATTCCTTTTGGCAGAAGAGAGGCTTGGGTTTCTTTACAAGCTGCTTGCTGCCGGCTTGTGCTTCTTGAAGAGATCAGAAAGGCTAGCTATAAGGAGTGCTTATCCAAGGGCTATTATGTACATATATGAGACCAAAAAAACCAAGAAAAAATTAGTAGAAGCAAATACTTATATGGTGTCTATGTATTAATTTGAGGATGTGTTGTTTTGATGGATATCTGAGGAGATTGTTGTTCCGAAGAAGAATATCATTGGTACTTTGACTTTATATGACTATATATGGGAAGAGTTCTTCTTGCCACATTATTGGTTTTTTTTTTTTTTTTAATATTTATTATTATTATTTGGTTTAGCCATCTTTTTGGAGGGTCTTAATTTTGAAGCTTTTGTCGTGGAGCCTGTGAGGCGGATTTGGATCTAGGCAGGGTTTTAATTTGGAAACTTTTGTCGTGGAGCCTGTGAGGTGGATTTGGATCTAGGCATCACTACAAAAAAAACTGGGTTTTTACTTTTTAGTGACGTCTCTACAGGAATAAGCTATATAAGAGCATCCACATCAAGCTATGTAAATTCAACTTTCAAATTGTACTTTTTTAGATATAACTTGTTACTTTTAAAGACTATCAAATATCAAACTCTTTAAATATTTTGCTATTTAATCCAAATATTATTATTTTTATTATGAAACCAAATTATTTTAACTACCATGAAACTCACTTTCATGTTCACATATATGGAATTATTTTTTGTGCACAATTGCATTTTTAATTCAATAAATTTCATTGATGAATGCATTTAATTTATTAGAAAAAAAAAACAATGAACATCAATTAATGCAATTGTGTATTTGAGAAAAGATGAGTGACGAAAAAAAATGGAAGGGGAAAAAAAGTAAAAAATGAGGGGATGAAACTTTGGAGGGAAAGAAATAGAAAAAAAGAGGAAGAAAAATGAAAAGTTATGCTAGAATGCAATAAAATAATATTATAATATTTTAACATTTGCTTTTGGCCTCTTTAAATTTGAAGAGGAGGTTTGACAAATGTTATATTTAACATTTGATAGAGAGTTTGATGTGGAGGACTTTTTGTAGATTTTGTTAAAATTTTAAAGAAATGTTAAATTTAGAGAGCTTGATGTGGATGCTCTAAGTCAATTTTGTGTTTATTTAAAAATAATAATGTGACTATTAAAATTATCATTAAATTTATAATTGATAATTAATTATTAAATTTTGATGAAATGATAATTTTAATAACTACATTATTTTTTAATAAACTTAAGGTAAATAGAAGAAAGATTTCTAGAATTACTTTATATGGTACTCAAACTTTTTACTCGTCCGAACAATTTGAGCCGGAAGATCAGTATTCAGTACTCTTGTCTCAAGCAGCTTTTTTATTGGATGAAATAATTTATTACCTTTTTATCCAAATATTTATATTTTTATCATACCATTTAAATATTTTATTTTTTTATACAAGACAAATTCTCTACCGACCTTTACATTTTTTATAAATCTCAGTACATATGATTTAATAAAATCATTAAAATGAGATATATATATATATATATATATGATAGCTAAAGTGATATTTAAGAGCATTTATAATGGACTCTTTAAATATAAAAATTTAACAAAATTCATAAAAACATTCATTTAATAAGCGCTCTTTTCTACTTTATATGTAATTTTTGTAAGACATGCTTCTACAGTTTAAGAGCCAAAAAGATAAAGTTATATAATCTTTTAAGATTATTTTTTAGTCACCTCTCTCTTGTTTGGTTTAAAACTAAGAAAAATTAATAATATTTAACTAAAGTAGAGAAAGTATATGGAATTTGATGTTTAATTCTTTTGAATAGCAACTTTATAAATTTGATAAAGTGAATTTTTTTCCTTGAAAATTTTCTAAAATTCTTCTCTATATTTAAAGAAGAGAAAAGGCAAATTGCCAAGATTACTTTGTCATAAAATTTAGGGAAAAATTATATTTAGTTCTTAGGTTTTCAATTTCAAGAACAAATTGAAAACCTAATGGAACCAACATCATTTGTTACTATGGGTTTACTCTTTGGTTCTCAGATTTTATGTTTCTCTATGTTTTATGTGCGATTCTTTTTGGCCTTTTTATTTTTATTTTTATGAATGACTTTACACTTGTTAATGTTGCATTGCATTGAATTGTTTATGACATGTCAATCAAATGAGACTTGTGGCCGGTGACAAACTATTAGTTATGACGGTAAAGTGACAAAAACTTATTTTATAATTGAACAAAACCTAAAAAGTATATACTTGAAATTGAAAACTTAAAATACTAAATTCAAGATAGATAAAAACTTAAAGAAATAAATATGATTTTTTTTTTCCCTAAAATTTATATAAAAGTTTGGAAGGCATGTAAAAAACGGTACAACGAAAAAAAGGTTTCTTGTCAGGAAGTGAGAAATCAATTCAATATTCTCTTGGGGTTATGAAAAGCATCCAATCACGCGTGGATTTGGAATTGGAGCGTGAAGTGGACCGACAAACACCTTTCCCTGTGGACCGGAGCGTTTCTACAACATCTTTTTTGTTTGTGGCCTTTATTGGAACTCCAATATATTATTTGGTCATATGCTTTTTTTTTTTTTTTTTTAAAAAAAAAAATTTAAGAGAAACTTCACTTACCTCTGAATTTTGCTTATTTTTGTAAATACTCCTTAATGTTCAAAACTTTTAACTTAGATGTATCAAAATTTGATTTTCTATTCAAAAAAATCATAATCTAAACGTATCATTTTGGGAATGGTGTAGTTTTGGAGTCGGATAAAATTGACATTTTCTGTACGGAAGGGACAAAGTGAGAGAAAACCAAAGTTCGATACACCTAAGTGAGAGGTTTTGAACATTTAGGGAATTTGCAAAAATTGCAAAAGTTCAAGGGGTAAATGAAGTTTTCCCTTTATTTTAATTTATTAAGATAACTTCTCTTACCCTTATGAACTTACGCATCTTTTGCATATACTCTTCAATATTTAAAGTCTCACTTTAATATATTGAACTTTTGTTTTGTTCCAAATACTCCACACTATTAAATATTGCAGTTAAATTAAATAGTAAAATAAGTAAAAGACCTTTATACCCCCTACATTTTTAAAATTCCAAATTTGCCCCTCTGATCAATAGTTTTTTAATAAAAAATAAAGATATTTTAGTAATTTCACACACTTTTGTTATGATTTAATAGAAAATTAAACCCTTACGGAAGGAGAGGAAAGTGGAAGGAAATCAAAATTCGATACATCAAAGTGAGACTTTGAATATTTGAGGTATTTGCTAAAGACGTGTAAGTTCATGAGAGTAAATAAAATTTCATCTTTTTAATTTGAATAATTGACCTTTTAAGATTTGTAAGATATGTCAAATCAACTACTTTGATATAATTTTTAATCGAGATATGTTAGGGGTAAATAAGTTTTTCATATTTGGCTCATTTTCTTCTATAAATTCAATATATCATCTATTACATTTGCAAGGTCCACCATTGACACCATATAAGTTTACAAATCTAATGATTTTTTAGGATACAAATCAAATGATTGATTGTAAGATAATATGAGCCAAATAATATGAAAAAAATCGACTTCTAACACTTCTTTTTAATCAAATAATTCATTGTTAGGGTCCAAACTAAAATGTAATAATAAACTATTATTTTTCCCTCTTTACGTACTATATATGTTCTACTGTATATAAAATATATGATAAACGCAATTTAAGATTAAAAAAGAAAAGAAATAAATATCAGTTAAAACGCTGTTATGCGTTCGTTCATACTCCAAAACTCAAAAACAAGAAGAAAATTAATTAAAGAGCAACATTTGCCGAGAGCCAAATGAGCTGGATAAGCAAAGAGAACGTAGTACTCTAAATCAATATTCTTTTTTATAAAGACACCTTTATATATAGAGATGATATTTTCGGCAGACCTGGGTACGCCCAGCGTCTGCCCAAATTTTTTTTTTTTCTTTTTCAAAAATAATTATTTTTTTAAAAAATAAATAAATAATTTATATTTGACTTGAAAGAATAATCTCCATTCTGTGCCATATAGTTCAGGGGGTTTGGATGATTTTTTTGGAGGGTTTAGGGAAAGTTTTTTGGAGGATTTGGGGGGGATTTTTTGGAGAGTTTTGAAAAAGGTTTTTAAAAGATTAAGACATTAGCAACTAAGTTTGAAGCATTAGCAGAACTGTGAGGCATTAGTAGTAAACTATGAGACATTAGCAACGAAGTTTTGAAGCATTAGCAGCGAATTGTAAGGCATTAGCAGTGAACTATGAGGCATTAGCAAAATTGATGCATTAGTGAGGACGTTAATAGTTTTCCAAAGGGTTCACCCTTTCCCTAGGCTATAGTTTTGAATCCCACCCTAAATCCTAAAAAAAATGGAGATTTTGGTAAAGAAATATTTATGTTAAGAAAGATAGAGTCAGAAGAAAATCTGCTCGAGAAAAGCTAGCAATTTTTAGTCTTCAACTAAAAAAAAAAATTAAACGGACCCTGGGCAGACCAGGGTCGGCCGTATAGCACGACTCTTATATATATATATATATATATATAGAGAGAGAGAGAGAGAGAGAGAGAGAGATCGCGCATAGGAGTGGGGTTGGTCGTTGGAATCAGTGTAGGCTAGTAAGTATGATCATATTCCACTAGAGTTTTTCAGTAAACAACTTCTATTTCAAATAATTTGGGCGAATTAATGGATAATGAGTAAACTGTTATATAACTACCATATAATTAAAAATTAACTTAGCTTACAAAAAGAATAATTCTAAAAACTAAACTCTCATTCCACCCCTTCTCACAAGACTGATGTAACAATTTTCATCAAATATTGATTTTCAGTACTATGTCATCTTAGTCATATACTAATCATATAACGATCTATTTAAATAATATTTCTCATCAATAAACTGCTTTCTTTCTGAGGACTCAATTCTTTCACTGACAAGGAAGGAAGCTTTGAAAGGAAACAGAGAGAAAGATTCATGGAGGCACAGCCTCACTGCCTCAGCCTCTGAATTACAGGAAAATTACATTTGAATCCAAAGTGTTTTCATTTTCTGATTTCTCTTACTTTAGACAAGGCAAAACCTAATAAAGTACACAGAAAAAAGGCAAAAATGTGGCCTTAAAAAAAATTTACCCCTTTCAATATCATTTAGTTCCCAGAAAATGCTAAACAGGGGAAAGACACGGGCATATCACATATAGTTTCTCTATATGGTTCCAAATAATGCATTGGTGTCTGCAGAGACAATATCCTGTCAGAGTCCCTCACCGGTGCTCTATGCAGCCAACAAGAGCTGCTGCTTCTTGGCTCTGCTAGACTTGTTTTGGAGTTCCCAGAAGCTGATGAATGTGATAGAATTCGAGATAATGAACGCAGCTGAGATAACCTCCACTTGCGTGGCTTCGAACTTGGACTTTCCCGTGTGTTTGCCCGGCTTTCAACCGTCCTTTTGAGCTAAACACAGGAGGAAAACTGACCGAGTCAACTGTTCTCAGGCGACCACTGGGGCCCTCAACACATGTGGGAGGAGCTGCCCTTTGCATTGATCTAGCCTCCTTCCATGATAGGAATGATTGTTGTAGCATCGATGGCACCTGCAAAGCCAACAGGAAAATATAATTTCTCCCAACAGATGACTAAAATAGGAAGGTAAACTAAAACATTCAAATCCCACTAATTAAATCAATCTTTTTTAATTACCGAGTAGAAAATCGACTACAACAACATGAAACACTAGCTACAATCTCCAAACAGATACCCAATTGATAAATATATGAGAACTCCAAAAGTGGAGAGCAAATATTATAGATCAATCGAGGGTGCGTCCATATTGCAACTGTCATAATTTAAGACCCAAAAATTTGTAAGTTTGAATTAAAAGAGTTTGAAGAAATAATAATTGCATGAATAATCCCATTAAACATTACATTTTCCTAAAGCCAACCATCAAAAAGTAAAGTAAATGATATAGAAATTCATCATTCGGTTTTTTTTTAGAATAATTTGGCAATTAATAGTAGAAAATAATAACAGGAGAAGTTAGAACTCACCCCTGAAACAAGGCTACTAGAAGCAAATGACAATGAAGATGTCGAAAATGGAGGTTCTCCAGGTTTCTTTCCTTTTTGGCCATTCCTTCCTGTGTCCTGATCTGCAGTAACTGACCCAAAACTTGAAGGTTCCACATCCTCCTCTTCTTCTTCTTCCTCCTCTTCTTCTTCCTCCTCTTCTACTGCCTCCTTTTCTACTGCTGATCTCTCATCATCTTGGTTGGCCAATGCAGAAGTATCTTCTTCCTCCTGCAAACCCATTTCCACCTTCTTTTCCTCCTCTTTCTCTCTCATCTTCAAGTCTTCATCCATATCCTCAATGGTCTCTTCCAGACACAATTCAGCCTCTATCAGTTCAAGTTCTTTTTCAATCAACTCCATCTTCATCTTGCCAGCTTTCTTCTTCTCTTCTGTCCATTTCTCTAGTTTTTCAAACAATGGCTTCCAAGCATTTTCCACTGCCAATACAAGACGCATCCATATGCTTTCTTTCTTCACAATCACTTCTTTTCCAAAAAACTCATCAAAGCCCAAGGGTAGGAATTGGGCCTTCTCTGGGTCAACATCTTCCCCATTTTTCAGAGGTGGCTGCCAAAACAAGCGAAGTCCATATTTCTCATCCTCAACATAATTAATTAGCCTTCCGGTTGGTGTGTGTAGTATGAGGGGATCTTCAGTATATATAAGCTTCGAGGGATCTTTAGGATCAGGCTCTGGCTCCTTATTGACGAGAACAAATTCCGGACTCTCATCTGATCAAACAAACATAAGTTACATCTAGAATAAATTTCCATTAAAGTAGAAGGAGAGAAAAAAAGAAGAAATATTTTTGAAAATCTAGTCATATGCAGCAACTAATCCAGAACAGGAGAACTAGGAAACTAAACCAAACAAGACAGTACAAATACCAAAACAAAAATGAATATAAAGCATAGTAAATGCAAATCACATACTCAAATGCTGAGTTTCTTACATTCTTCCTTTCTCTCTTGAATCATTTTGAACTACGAAGCCACTATATTTTTTTGTGTTCAATTGCAAAAATCAAATTTTCAATCATTTTTCCTTTCTTCCCATTGTCCCAGTTTGTCTACACAC
Organism: Carpinus viminea; assembly: GCA_013348765.1. Classification (NCBI taxonomy): domain Eukaryota; kingdom Viridiplantae; phylum Streptophyta; class Magnoliopsida; order Fagales; family Betulaceae; genus Carpinus; species Carpinus viminea. The sequence continues at coordinate 46,721,768 of CP054668.1, read as the reverse complement.
TGGAAGTAGGGGCAAAATGGGCAGTGCATACTTACTAACAAACAACTATCATCAACTTCAGGGAAGAAACAAATGATATAGGAAAAACAATATGTATAGAAAATAAAGCCAAATGCAACTCCGTTAAAAGCAGCAAGAAATTGAAGGGCACAACAAATTTGATCACTGTGACAAAGAAAAGCACCATCCATCTTTGTCGATTGTAACTTTTTCAAGCCACCACTCTTTGTAGCCAGGTGGTATCTCTCATAACTTAGCTTTAGGGCTAAACCTAAGAACAGAGTTGAGGTACTTTGAACTAGAAAAAATAAATGTTTTAATGGAACCTTCTCTGTTGCTATCACCAAGTAAAATTGTTTTGTTGTAATCCTTATTACTACCAAATAAAATCAAATGAATTCAGACATTCAAAAGGATTAATCTGCTCTTAGGAGTCAAATCTTAAAGATAATTGCTTTCATGTATCATGTATTGTTTAGAATATCTAAATAAAAAAATCAAATAATTCTCTTCTATGGAACAAAATCTCTCCCATTTCCCCCTAAAAAATTATTGAGAAAAGTCCATCTACCCCCCTCAAACTACCAAAAAAAATAACAAAGTTCCCCCTAAGGCTAGCAAAATGGCAAAAATGACCCCAAATTTTTTTTAATAAGATAAAAATACTCCAATAAATTAAAAAAAAAAATTATATATATAAAAAAATAGTTTTACTTTTTTTTAAAATTTATTTTTTATAATATTTTATGAAAAGTATTTTCGTCATTGAGGGGACAATGACACTTTTTGATAGTTTGGGGGGAACATTGTCTCAATTGAAAGTTTGTGGGCTATTGTCAATTGAGTGGTAGTTTGAGTGGGTATTTGGACTTTTCCCAAAATTATTCTTTTCAATCTCTAGAAAAAAGTTGGTATGGCACTTTGAACGATGCACTAACCCTTTTAAGAAGGGCTACCCCACTATTGTAGCCTACTATTGCTAGTTGAATTGCAGGAAAAAACTTAAATTGCTTATATAAAAGGAAAATATCACAATGTGGAGTTCATTGATAGCCCTCTTACCATAACACAACACCATGATCTTCTGGGGTGGGAGGGAGAGGAGAAAAGAAATGATCATCCGCAAGCAGGGAATCTCATCTTGTTTAATGCGGTGTATTTGGAGAGAGAAGTTATCATAGTTTTGAGGATTGCTAGAGAACGGTGGTGGATCTAAAGGCCTTTGAGTGCCTTTATATTGCTAGGTTTAATGATTTTCTTGATCTTTTTCTAGTTTAAGTGTATCTCTTATATACTTCCAGTACACTTGGGTTATGTTCTTTCGCTTTTTAATAAAATTCAATTACTTATTAAAAAAAAAAAGAAATTAATACCTTTGGACCACCAGTATTCAAGCTCAGCAGGCATGGGTAGTCTTAGTGGTGCTTTATAGAAGGAGTTTAACCACATTTCCCTCTCCTGATCCACCTCTTGTATATATGTTTTCCAGTTATCAGGGACCTGCCACAAAATTATATTCATTTCTCGTTTCCTTGCTTGGTCTAAAAATAAATTAAAGATAGGATTTGACTTACCTCATAGAACTGGTTAATGAAACCTGGTGCCATCCACGCATCTTCTTCTTCATAGAAATATGGATGTTGAGGATCACTGTATGGACCCCTCTCTTCCCTAACCACTGTGCAGGGAAAACAAAATGTAAGTCACAATCAAAAGAGACATAATACACAAACAATTGCATGAATTTCATGATATAGACTAGACCTGCATAAAGCATAAATAATAATTTTTTTTTAGAAGTAATCGGCAAATATCATTAAAAGCATAATGCGCCCCTAAGTACACAAAAAGTATATAAAATAAACATCTAGAAAGAAGAAGCAAAAAAAAAAAAAGGAAAACCCAGCCAAAGAGACCCCCAAAAACCTAGAAGGAGAAAATTACAACGAAACTACAAGATACAGCCAAGACGAAATCTCCCACCCACTTTCCACCACCCTTATGATGACACCCCCATAAACTGCACATTGTGCAAAGCACAATTCTTCCCCTCATTCAAACCTCTCACGAACCAGGAGTGCAACCTAGGCTTCAACAGATGTTCTGAAAGAACCCTCTTGCCCTTACCATGGCTGGAGCAATCACCTCTTCCATCAAAGTTTATGGATCATTCTGAAATTTTTAGCTCTCTACTACCTTTTGTATCACGTTTAGAAGGAATAGCCAAAACCTTATGACGGTGCACCACTTCAAGAACTGTGAAGAGAGCCAGAATTATTTCTCATGACCCACACATGAGATCCCCACAATAGGAGTGATCTCCTTCGTACTTTGTACAATCTCAAAGTAAACAAATTCGCCAACCTCTCCAACCTCGTTGTCCCCAGCCCCATCCAACCCATCCAAGAGACACAGGGCAACACCTTTCCCTATCTCTCCCTCTTGTTGTTCACTCCCCTTAGCAATCACAACCAAAGGGAGTTCAGTTAGGGTAGATGAGAGAGCATATTTGACAACAATACCTTGCCTACCCATACAAGGCAATGGCAACATCAACTCCTAAGACAAAACCAACTCTGAAAACTACCCGGTGCTCGCGTTGGTGGGGGAAATGGTAACATCAACCATAGGCATCATTGAGGAGATTGAGAGTGCTTAGGAAAGATGCATTGGTGGGTTCTGGAAAGCCAGACCTACCAGAGAGAATGAGGAAAGATCACAAGCCGGAGCAGGCCCACCAAACCGAAGGACCCACAGCCAATGATGAAGGGTGCTAAGAGGATTCTGATGTCATCACCGATGAGTTCTAGGGGAGATGCCATGCTGCCGTCAAATTCTAGACTACTACTAGCGAGAACACCAATCTTGGCAAAAATAAAAAGTAACCTCCAGGGTCATCTGGCTGCTTTGACCTCACTGGAGCAGACCCATCATGCCAGAAGCACCAAAAAAAATTGCAGGGGCAAGAACATCCTCCTGTGGGGCTGCTGACAAACCATCAACCTATGCAAATAAACTCAAGACACCACAACCCCAACCTGGATCCACTTTGGACCCAAGATCAGTGTTTAAGCCCAGAATGAAGCCCTCTTGGACTTGGGCTTGGGCTTGCGTGCCAGCTTGGTAGTCCTCAACTTCACCCCCTTCTTGCGCCAAGATGCTTTCATATAGCAAACGAGCCAAAAATGGGAGTTAGGAGCCTTGCAGGGCCGACTATTATCCAACATAATAAACAATGTTCAAACTTATGATTAAAGGGATGCCCAAGTGATCAATCAAAATGTCTTCAGAGAATAATTACTTTATGCGACAAACATAGGAAAAGTGGGAGTTCTTCCAGGAATCCCTTAGCCAGTGAAAAGTGAAAACTAATAAAGCACTAGCAGAAACTTGCCTAAATCCAACTCCCTTCCTTAAATGTAGGAAAAATCCTTAAAAAATCCCTAGAATAGACTCCCTTGGTGTCCCCTAAACCAAGGGAACTATGGTACCTTAACATTATTTTAATATAAAAAACTCTCTCTCCTCTCTTTTCTCTATCATTTATTTGAAAGAATATTGAAATAGCTCTATTTCTTCTAGCATTTATTTAAAAGAATATTTAAATGGTATAGAGAAATGATAAGGGAAGCTATTGTGAAGTTATTTGAATAGGGAAGTTGCTGCTAGTGTTCTAAGAAACTTAGTATCCCCTCTCTCTTATGCATAACCCGGTCCATCATATATAATGTATATGCACCTATATATATGACTGGCATCTTAACCAATACCAAGATGATGACCCCAGTAATATCGTCTCTGATCCAAATTTATCAAACTCATAGGCCATCCAACTACCAGTGACTAAACTGACAAATTGAATTTGAGCACCCCAGTTTACAGACATTACTGTACTTCATGACATAATAATATAATATTTTCAGTATAAAGATGATTACAACTAGTTTTGAAAAGACATACTTCCATCAGGCTTGTTAACAAACATCCGAGCCTTGGCAGCAGCTACTTCTGCTATACCCGAATGCAGCTGAAAAGAACAAAGCACAAGAGACATATCTTCTTCAACAGCTGTAGATACTTACAATAACATTGAATCATAACAATTTATATAGTACCGCACAAACATCTTCATCACAACCAGTAGAATCCTGCAACAGCTCCCCAAAGTAGAACCTACCCTGCACGGATACAAACGCATAACATTATTTGTTAAACATGCATACTTCACAACAGCTTTTGGTTTATACATATTAAGAGAATTCTAACATATAACATATGCGGGTGTTTTACATAATTTAAGGACTAGTCATATATTGACCCATCAGCCTTCCTGTTGATAAGATGTGTTGCATCTTCTGACCTCATACCATCTCACAATATGCACATCAGAGATTCAATTTGCATCCTCAGTGGAAGTTGAGCCCTCCATGATCATAAATTTCATAGACAAAAGAAATGAAATCAACTAAGCTGAGCCCTAAAAATAATGGCTTATATTTCATCCACCTACGTATATGGTACGCTCGTTGACGTCATAAACACCACATCCATGCATTCTGCCATGCTTCCACTGACCAGAATAGCGGTATCGACCCTTCTCCCTGTGGTAGGAAGACAATCATCAATAAACCCATAAGATGCCTTCAGCTAAAAAGTTATCCTTGCGTGAATTCAACATCAATGAAGTGCTAAATGTCTGAGGATAAAACAAAGAAAATCATACTAATCAATGGATGGACGTAAAGTCCAATCAAATTGTAACCTACACCATGAATCATTGATTTCCTTGAACTAGTCTCTTTCTGGCACCAGAGGTTCAGATAAAAATGTGATAATTCACTGACCTTGAGCCATAAATGAATTTAGGTACATGAATGGGCACAAACAGAACTGAGATGCACATCAAAGATGTCTCCAAAAGTCACAGCCACATATTTCTTTATCATGAGTATATCAAGCTAACATATGAACATAGAAACAAACTTCCTAATGTTCAAATAATAGAATTTTTAGCATGTCCTTCAAATACTAATTGGAAGCCTTGAAATGGCAACTCCTTTGGAACTTCCCATTTTCATCTTTGGCTTCCTTTCATCAGTATCATGTTCTATCGAACTAAGACCATCTAACTTTTGGTCCCCAAGGGAGGGAGAAGGAAATATTCGAATTAGTAACCTTTACTTTATGAGGCATGATTCTTAGCTGATTGAGCTACCCTTAGGGACTATTAATCTAATATCAAATTACTATATCCTAATTACCTAATAAATTCTTTGACATTGAAACGTAAGGGAATCGGGATACAAATAGTAACCTTTGCTTTATGAGGCATGATCCTTAGCTGATTGAGCTACCCTTAGGGACTATTAATCTAATATCAAATTACTATATCCTAATTACCTAAATTCTTTGACATTGAAACGTAAGGGAATCGGGATACAAATGATTAATAAGTGAGAACATTCAAACAATGGACAACATGCTGGACAAAAAATAAAATATGGGGAGGATAGAATCACTATGATTGGTATTGAGAAAGAAACAGAGCTCAATAGTAAAACTTACGGTTTCCTCCCAAATTGTCTGATCCACTCATCACTTTCATAAAATGGTATTTCATACTCCCCATCAGCAAGACGAATACTATCTTCAATATCCATCTCCAGCCATTCTTTGTCCTCTGGGGTCATATAATCCCTTGATATTATTTTCCCTTCAGCACGCATTTTTGCTTCAAGCCTAGAAATTGAGTCATAATTATTTATTTTTGAAACAGTTATTTGGGTTCTAAGTGCTGAGATACAATGTGACCTTATTGGTACATAGCTAAGAGTCATAAACATACTTGGAACCTGGGACAGGTTCTATATCAGGTATGTCAACTTCAACAACGCCATGACCCTCCATGTTGTTTTGAAGCCATTCACCTTCATACCTATGATAAGGAAATGCCTCATAAGAAATTCAAAAAACATAAAGCAGAGCCAAAGTATATTGTAAGCTAACAAAACAACATTCCAATTAGCTGATACATCCAAAAGAGGAAAGGGGTAATAGTTCATACAGTATCAGAACCCTAGTTTAAAGTAGCAAGTAAATTAGATAGTGCAATCCAATTAAGTATTGCCAGTCAAGACTTACATAAAAAGGACCTTGAAAGAGGCATAGTTTCAGCATTATGAAAATTCCTGACTGTTGTTGAAACTTCTAATAGTTTTGGCTGAAAGAAAGAAATATATATATATTTTCCAAAAAGAAAAAGAAAAAGAAAAAAGAATAGGGATGACAGAACCAACTATATGTCTTGCTTGAATCATTGTTTTTCACCACCATACAGTCCTAATACTTCAGAACAACACCAAAAAAGAAGGAAAAATCTGGATATATTCTGTGCAGAGCCTCAAATTTGAAAGTTTTCTTTTGTAGTTCTTGAAGTTAGAGAAGCATTTTCACCTCATTCACAACAAAACTTTTCCTTTTCTCATTTGAATTGCTAAATTAAAAAAAGATACTCAATCTGTGAAACACTGACATGTTAACCTCTTTAATGGCATTATGAGTATCATATGCATCAACTGTGTGCTACTCAATTTTATTAATCAGCATTTATTTCATAGTATTTCTTTTTTCTCAAACTTCATAACAAACTTTGAGATTTTTTTGTACATTGTTGCAATGCTTTGTTTAGCCCAAGTCCTACTGGAGAAAGTACAAATATAGATGCCTGATATAAAAGCATGGTTGAAACAGCTCTTATGAAGAACTAACATACCTGACCAGCCCCTGTTCAGCAACGTATACACCTTTTCCATGAGCCAAGTCATCCCAAATTGTGCCTTCATACCTTGAAAAGAAGAGCGTAATCTAAAGTAATAAGCAATATATAAAGCTGAAGCTGGGAAAGTGTCAAATAACTGTACAACTCTCACGTTTTTTTTTGATAAGTAACTGTACAACTCTCACGTTATAAACCATTGAGAAGTATTAATCCCAACAACTCCGTTATATGAGAAGCAACCATATTGCACAGACCTCGTAACTCACCCAAATAATATGATATTACACGAACTAAAGAAAGAGGTGGAAGGAAAGCAAAAAAGCACCAGCGGTTCGTAGACATCCAAATGAACTAAGCAATCGGTTCCATTCTATGGTAGCTCAAACTCAAATAAAACATCACGGAACAACAAAATCCAAAAGAACCACTCTATCTTGACTGAATTGTTGATAAATCGCAATGGAGTTTAAGAATATACACGCCCATAAAATCAGATAGATTACGAGGACTGAAGTTTTAGCAAAATAAGCACCAAGGAGAAAAATAAAATCAATAGCAACGATAGAATAAAGATAGACGAGAAGGATAGAAATTCTATTTTGATCAACTGCAAAGAAACGAGGAAATGCCGCAAAAGATCTTCCATCTTCCATGTACAAGAGATCAAATAATTGAACCGGAATCATGGCATAAGTACTTCGCTCTCCCATCAGAATCGTAGCTCAGCCACTTGAAAAATGTGACACAAAAATCGTTAAGACAAAACGTTATCCAATCAAAAGCAATGCCTTGCCAATCAAAATTGGCCAAAGCTTATGTAATTTAGAGCTATGACTGTGTACAACTAAACAGCCAACAAATTCCCATACAACGCAAACCAATACCGCCAAATTCAGAAAAAAAAAAAAAAACTCACAAAATAAGATTATGAAGAAATGCAACACAACCCAGTTCGTGAAATGTCACGCAGACCGCAAAAACAAACTAACCACACCCATCCAACGTCATTATACATACAGTGTACAAACCAAATTCCAAAGAACAAAGAAGAGGAAAGCATAAAATCAAACACATACGAGCTCCCATCGGCGAAAATGTAGCTGACCCATTTGAGAAACTCCTCGATCCTATCCAACTCCTCAATCACTGCCTTGGGACTATCTATATCATGGTGGTTGTCCGGTATCGCCGGGTAAGGCTTCCGATACGGCACATAGAATGGCGCAATGGGGGGGTCCCGCCCGGCATCTACCTCATCCTGGACGACCTCCCAGTCGTCCTCGTCGGCCCAGACGGGGTCCCAGCCGGGCTTGGTCATGGGGAGAGGAGCGTCGGCCCAGAGCTCCTTCAGGTCCTCCTCTTTCCAGTTCTCTGGGTCCTTGGGAAAGTCGAACAGGTCCTCGTGTACCACGACGCTCCGGTCCTCCTTTTCCTCCTTCTTCTTCAAGTAACTGCTGTCCAGGATCCGGCTGAACCGTTTAAAGTTGATCTCCGGGGTGTTCTCCGACGCGGGCGGCTCCCCGACTAGACGGGCGTAAGTGAGGGGCTCCTCGTCGGAGTAGTCGGTGAAGTAGGACTCCTCATCAGAGTCGTACTCGGAGTCGGAGTCGGAGTCGTCTGAGGAGGGCTTTTCTGCATCTGGGTCTTGCTCATTTTGTTGGTCTTCCAGTTGTTGTTGTTGTTGTTTTCTGATTCAGTAGGTCTGGCTGAGTCTTCGTCTGCCATTGTGGTCTGTCTGTGAGTGTGAGAAGAAGAAGAAGAAGAAGAAGAAGATAAGGTGGGAAGGCGAGGCAGTTCAAGCGTTTAGCGATAGTTTCAGAGCAAATGGCAGCTGCAAGCCTGCAAGCTCCCACTGTGAAGATAGAGGGTTTTGTGGGTTTGAGGTCTACATGGGCTTGATTGGGCCTGACAAGGTGCCTTTGTTACAAAATTCAACTTAAATTTGTTTTTGTTTTTACGTGTCCACAATAAGGATGGAAAATTCGAATCAATGACTTCAACTTTATGAAGTATGGTCTCTAATTGATTGAATTATCCATTATTGCATAATTCAAGTTTGAAACAAGAAAAAAAAAAAAAGTTAATTGGTTTTAACTAATTTTTACAAAAATTTCTACAAATGTACTTTTAAGCTAAGAAGCACATGCTGTTAGATAAATATTTGTTTTGTTTTTAAGCGATAGTTCAATTAGTTATGAGTCATGCTTTATAAAGTAAATGTCCCTAGTATGAATCCTCTTTCCTTCCCTTGTGTAGACATGTCAAATTTATTTATTTTTATATTAAGGATATTATTTTTAAGGATTGATTTGTAAGAAATTTGTGTCAATTTTCTTGTTGGATCTTTCTTAGAGTATGTGAATACAATGCAATTGTTGACTAAGGGCCTGTTTGAAAATGCGTTTGAATGGCTTAAAAGTGTTTTTAATACTAAAAAAACCCCTTTGATAAAAAAAATTAAAAGCGCTTTAAGGTCCATAAAGTCTAAAAATGATCAAAACACATTTTTGACAAAAACTTAAAAATGAAATTATTGCCAAAAGCTCTTTTGACTTAAAAACTATATTTTTCAAAATCAATCTTAAACAAACTTTAAATCTTAAATTGTGAGTGCAATAAATCTTGCTCCCACTATACTGCTATAATCAAATCTAAACCATTATTATTATTATTATTATTTTCTAATTGAACAAGGAGAAAGGGTTACAGGGGTAAACCATTAAAAAAATTACAAATATATACTATATAGTTTTGTTATTTTATTTTATTTCTTTTTACAACAAGAAAAAAAAAATCGAGCACACGTGGATTATGAAGCATATAACAAATTACAAAATAAGATATTGTCCAAGAAAATGTGCTCTTTCTTTTGAAATATTTATCCCCTTTTTTTTTTCAAATTTCAATTTTACGTTTAAGTACATAAAAGAAAAATATATATACACTTATTATTCCAATATTTTCGAATATTATGAATTTACGAATCAGTGAATGGCGGTTTAACCTAAAAATGCTTCGAAATCTAAGGATGATGTAAATCTACCTTCAACATTAAATACAGATAACCCACTATTGTTGTCTGTATTTTCTATTTTTCCTGTATTTTGTGTTTTAGGTCTGTTGGGTCGATGATGTAAATAATTTTCTAACTTGCAAGTCGAAGAGAATGAGTTTTGACATGAAGATGTTGCTACCTATGTATTAGATTGAGTAGATATGGAGTAGACTTTTTTATTTTTTATTTTTTACATGTCCACACAAGGTAGGGAGTAGGAGGATGAGAGATTTGAACTACTGACTTTCGCTTCATAAGGCGTAATTCAGATTGAACTATCTCTTAGGAACAAGAGACTTCTTGTTACAATTAAAAATTAGTCATAAGTTAGTGAATTTTGATGTCATAAATAGGTCTTAAATATCAAATTGTTATGTATGTACCTATAACTTGTAACATCGTAACTTCATCAAAGCTTTTTTTTTTTTTTTGACATGTCCACACAAGAGGGGGGAGGGGGATTCGAACTAGTGACCTCCACTTCATCAAAGCTTTTGCTTTATAATGTAATAGCTTTATGCTCGTGATACTTTATCATTTAATGAGTTTGGAATGATTTTTCATATATATATATATATATATATATATATATTGAAGGGGGTTACTTAAGCAATTTCTATATCAATGAGGGTAGACGTTTATAAGTGATGTGAATATACGTTGATTGATCTACCAATTACAGATACCCAGCAATGGAGCATCTTTTTGTAGCATAATCATAAGTGATGTGAAGATAAAATAGCAAATAAAACAGTAAAAGCCTTCAAAGTAACTTGGGACACAATTCTGCTTTCAATTCTTTTGGAACTTCAATCTGTTTAGGAAAAAATGAATAGTAGTTATTAGAAGAAAAATTCAAATTAGTTTATCCATTTATCATATAATTGTAGATAAGACTTGTGTACAAATGCATAAGTGTAGAAAAAAAAAAAAAAGAAGCATAAATGCAAATAAAGCAATGAGAACTCAGAAGTATTGTGGTATATGCCCAAATCCAATGGATGGTGATGCGTGATGGTATAGACCTAATTGACCACTCACAACTAACAAGCAAGGCAGCTCCCTTTATTCCAAACCATGCAGCACGGCCAAGCTTTACCCAAAAATAGCTCTTATACACCAACAATTTGTCATTACACTCTATCAAACAAAGGGTCCATTTGAGAATGCAGTTTCAATAAGTATAATTTTAAAAAATTTATTTTGGTTTAAATTCGCTTTTTTCAAATAAGTAACCCTTTTTAAATCGCAATGCTAAACAACTTATGTTTTGTGATATCTTTTAAAAACACAAATTATTTTTGCGAAATTACAATCCCAAACACACCCTAAAGTATTTATAGCAATGGTTTTCGTTTTAACCACTCAATATATATATATATTCATTTTAGCTACTATTTTTCCATTACACACTTCAACATAACATCTATTTTAACTATCTACTCTAATTAAATATTATTTTATCATTTTTTATCATTTTCTTGTCTTCCCCATCATAAAGGGAGACAATGAGAAAGAAAAAATATAATTACTTACAAATTGCTACAGTAAACTTTTAGTAGCATTTGTATGAAAAATTTCTATTTTACAAGGATGGCTGGAGCAAGGAAATAAGGCATAATAGCTAATGGACAAAGTTTTTTTAATAACATGTGAGATGTACATGAATTTTTAATAAACTTTATTCCAACTTTGCCCTTACTATTAAAAAAACATGCGCATCTCACATGTTTAAGGGACACGTGTCATTTTTATAGACTAGGTTGAAGGAAATTCCTTCAACCTAGTTTGGAGGAAAACTTTGTCCATAGCTAATTTAGCTAAAAAAAACTAGTTTACACTTTCTCATGAAGATAGTCTAAGAATTTCCAGTCCTGTTTTATGCACATTTTATATAGAAAAGGCAGCACAACCATTCATTTCTCCGTGGTTGCATGGACCAAAAATTAGTGCTAAACAAATTATACAAACCTGATGCTTTAATGCTTTATATTGGGCAAACTGCCACAAAATTGAACGACATACCAAAGGTACAAAAAGGAGAGAAAAATCAACTCCCGTGCGGTGGATCTGCTATTTTACTGTGGGTAGTCGGTGGTGCAGGGCATTTGTCGGATGGGGGAGGGAGGAGGTCAGTGCTGGTGGTTATTGGTGGCGGGAGAGAGACTGTTGATGGAGGAGAAAGGAGGTCGGCATGGGTGCTCATAAATTTTCAATTGCAGTCCTCCTTGGGCCATTTAAAACTACAATAAAATACATGCCGTCAATTTTTCATTAACTGCCATTAACTAGTGTGAAATGCACTGTTTTGATTTGATTAAAATATTAATTTTTTAAATTTAATTTTAAATTTTTAAATCTAAAAAAAAAAATTAAAAAAAGAACTGGGGTGGCCATTTTTTGGGTCCTAGCCTCCTAGAGTGGTTTAGCCACCCCTAGACCCCCAAGGGAGCGGTTTGGCCACCCCCTAAGGCCAAAACCTCAAAACAAAAATTTTGAGCCGGTCTAGAGGTGGCTGAACCACCCCATGGTCTAAAGAGGTGGTTTAGCCACCTCCTAGGGCCAAAACCTCAAAAATAAAAAATTGAGGGTTTGGCCCTAGGGGGTGGCCGAACCACCCCCCTTAGGGCAAAAACCCCCAACCAGTGCGTTTAAAGTAAAATTTTAAAAAATTAATATCTTAATCAAATCAAAACGTGAGTTTCATTCTAGTTAATGGCAATTAACGAAAAATTGACATGTATTTTATTGTAGTTTTAAATGACACAGGGAGTAAATATTCGGAAAAAAAAAAACTTAAGCATTTTAAAATTCTAAAGGGATGACTCAAGGATTTATCATATATTTACCTTTTTTTTTTTTTTTTAATAATATATTGTTTTAATTTTTAATTTTATTTTTTTTAAAAAAAAAAAATTATGGGTATAAATGTCATTGTCTTACTTTTAACATTTAAAATATAATGGAGGAGTTTAAATTGATTGTAATTGAAAGTTCAAGGATCCAAATTGAGAGGTTTCAAAGTTCGAGATAGTCAAATCGCGTGGTTGTTTAAGGATTAAATATCTTATTCACCTCTATAGTTTAACTTATTTATTTTTTAACCCTAGGGTTTACTTTTTATTATAGGAGATCCTCTTGGTTTGCTTAAAGATGGAGATGGTCTCTATCAAAGTTTCGTCCAAAATTTAACGAAAGGCCATGTCATTACCAATAATAGTTTGACACGTGTCCATATAATTAATTAATTACTTAAAAAGTTTTAAAATTATATTTAATAATTATTATTTTTTAAATAAAGTTGAGTGGCCAAGCACCCCCTTTGGCCATGCCCTTGGAGATGATTCAGCCATTCACAAGAGCCAATTAAAAAAAATAAAAAATTGCCAGAAGGCCCTTGGGGGTGGCCAAACCACCCGCAAGGGTCATGAGGGTGGTTTGGCCAACCGAGACTAAATCACCTCCAAATGGCCAAAGGGTGTGGCTATAGCCAACCCCAATTTTTTTAATAAAAATTTTAATTTTTAGTAATTTTTTAACGTTTTAAAAAATTATTATTTTTAATTAATTAATTATACGGACACGTGTCAAACCGTAATTGATGTTGACGTGACGTTCTGTCAAATTTTGGAGAAATGATTTTTTTTCTTATCTTTAAGCAAATAAGAGAGACCTCATATAATAAAAAGTAAACCTTGTGGGCCAAAAAATTAAAAAATTAAATAACATGGACGAATAATATATATATTTTTAATATAATAAAAATGGGCTGACCTATCACCTATCACCTATCACACCATGTTAGCAACTCCGGATTTCTACTGGATTTTACTACGGTGCGTAGGATACTAGCATTACCCTTTGGGGGGCAAAAGGGTAAAATTAGAGATTTGGTTACATAGGTTCATTAACCAAGTTAACCAAATTGAATGCTGTTAGTTTGGCATTCACTATTCAATGAGGGTAGAGGTTTATAAGGGGTTTAAGGGGAAGGGTACTTCATATTAATTAGAGAAGCAAAACTGCAGTTTAACTTCTTTTATTTCATTATATATATATATATATATATAGAGCATCCTTTTCGGTATATATACGTTGATTGATCTACCAGTTACAGATACCCAGCAAGAGAGAGAGAGAGAGAGAGAGCAAGATTTTTGGCTGCAACTTTGGTTTTCTGTAATTCTAGAATATTAATTGCACCAGTTTCGGGGAAGAAGTTGCTGCAATGGGAGAATACGTTGAGTCGTTGTTGGTTCCAGAAACACCCGCAAAGACGAATGAGGTTGCTTCCAGTGCGGTGTCGTCTCTGTTTTCTTCTTCTTTTCTTCCATGGTGGTAGATGGTTATGGCGGCGCCATGGCTATGGCTACAAAGGAAAAGGAAAAGGAACAGAATTGTAAGGAGTTTGGTGGTTTTGTGGGATTCATAGACTTCAATTATTGTCCTCCTGAACAAGTAACGGAGAATTATACATGTGCATCACCGGCGGGTCATCCAGGCTTGGACTTTTTGCACGAAGGTATTTTTTAAAATTTTTATATATATTTTAATTAAATTAGTTAAACTTTTATACTTTTATATTTTAATACCTTTGGAGTCTTTAATATATAACTCCATGCCTTGCCCGCCGGCCGGTGTATTTGTAGCCACGAGAATCAATTAAGCTCCGGCCTAAGCTTAAATTAATTAAGCTTTTCTTCATTAATTCCGGAATCATGGGATTAGTTGGGGAGGTTTGGCCGTTTGGCGAGAATTTAAGTTGGATTTTTTTAAAAATATTAATTAAATAATTTTAAATATTATTTTTTAGTTTATATATATATATATTTTATGGAATCAGTTATGGGAAATATCAAGAGTATATGAAATCATTGAATCAGTTGCTGCGTGTGATTTGGCGAGATTTATATATATATGTTTTAGTTTATATTTTGTTTAGGGAATCAGTTGTGGTAGATTTAGCGAGGGATTTAAGTTGGATTTTTTTAACAGAAGATAGCATTAATCCAAGATTGTGGAATAGCCGAATTTATTATTATTATTATTATTATTATTTCAAATATATATAAATTAACAATTTTAATTTTTAGTTTATATATATTCTTATTTAGGTTTGCTCTTAATTAATTAATTTATTTTTTTTCAAACATGTAGAATTCATCTATTTTGTGTTGTGCTTGATATAATTTCTTTTACGTAGAATTTAATTTGCAAAAACAAATACTTTATTCTAAATATTATTTTGATTCACTAACTTAGTCCATATGTTGATACAAAATAACTAACATTAATATAACTTTGTATTTCTCTACCATCTTAGTTAGTAGAGAATTTGTCATTTTTTATTGTCTTGTACATGTGTAGACTAAATAGTAGGTTTTTAGTCCATATGTAACTTTTCATTTCTTTCTTTCCCTCTAAAGTCTGTCTAATTATCTATCCAATGAGCTGACCGCTCATGGGAGCCCACCCTACTTTCATTTTTAGGATCACTTACTTTTTCTTCCATTCGGATCAAGCTTATAACCCTTTTCTTATTCAATTAAAAATAAAAAAATAAAAATGAGCCGACTGAATGTAGTTTCAATATTCCTTTCAATTTTGTTGAATTATAATTCAGAAATTTGACATTTGATATTAATGCAGATGGCTCTCAGCCATGTTCAACTTCTACTTCTATGCTTGTACCAGAGAAGGGTAAGAACAAAAGATCAAGACAAATATCCAGAAAGAAAAAATATTGTCCTAAGGTGGTCTGTGAAGGCAAACCCAAAAGGACTCCAGTACCTAAAACACCTAAACCTGCTTTAGAGCGTGCTTCTGCTTCTACTAAGAAAAAGAAAAAGAAAAACAATTTCGTTACGCGGACTTTGATTTTTGAAACCCAAAATGATATGGAAAAACCTCAAAATTGTTCTGCAACTTTTGACTCGGAAAACCACTCGAGCATAATCACAACTCTTGATTTAGTTAACACTGAATTAGAGAAGCAAGCACAAGTAGATCAATGTTGCACTAGCAGAAGACTAGGACCCAATTTTCCGCAGTTATGGAAGAAAAGAAGGGCCGAGAGAAGGCGCAGGAAAAATATGGCCACCATTATTTGCTTAGAAATCTTAACATCACCTGAGAAATATTGCTACTCTGCTTCCATGGTATCTCTGCAACATACGACAATCATGAAGGATAAAAGATTTAAGTGTGAAGAGACTTTGTGCCAACCAGAAGCTAAGAGAACAAGGAAGAGGCCTAACATGTACACTCGTAGGCACAACATGCACACTCGTAGGCTCAACACAGCTGACTTAACAATTGCACGATGGCCTATACAGAACTTGTGCAAAACCTTGGTTGAAACAAAAAAGAAGAAGAGATCCAAAGGTTGCACTCGTAGAAGGAGCAACTTGACTGCACTTCCAGTCTGCAATCAACTACAAAGTGAAAGGCAAGAACAAAAGCTTGAGATTTCCCATGGACCTGAAATTTGGAAGGATGCTTTTGTCAATTCAGAGTTTTATGCTGGAAAAAGTGAAGCAAGCCTAGCCAAGGATTCAAAAGTTCAGCTCAGAGGTACATTCCACTCGCCAGAAACTACTTACTGGATAGTTAGTATTGATCCCTAATCAGGGAAGCAAAAATAACATCTTCTATCATGTATTTGATGCAGGTAAACAGGAAGAAAGCATCAATTTCCCTGTTGGAGATGGACAAAATCATCTCCTGGAGCAAGATCAAAATTCATATGTTCCTAACAGTGGGCATGTCACACTAGTTTCCTTGGAGGAACAAGAACAGATTCCAAATGGTCCTAACAACAGTGGGCATGTCACACTAGTTTCCTTGGAGGAACAAGAACAGATTGCAAATGGTCCTAACAACAGTGGGCATGTCACACTAGTTTCCTTGGAGGAACAAGAACAGATTGCAAATGGTCCTAACAACAGTGGGCATGTCACACTAGTTTCCTTGGAGGAACAAGAACAGATTGCAAATGGTCCTAACAACAGTGGGCATGACATACTAGTTCCCTATCAGGAACAAGAACAAGACCAAAATGGACAAGATCCTATCAGCAGTGGCACACTAGTTCCCTACTATCAGGAGCAAGATCAGAATGCACATGATCTTACCAGCAGTCACACTTTAGTTCCCTATCAGGGGCCATTCACCCCTGTCAAGAAACAACGAGTACTGGGCAAAGTCAACCTTGATCCAGAGACGATTACGGTTTGGAAGCAGTTAATGGATAACAAATCTAGTGAAGGTGAAACAAAAGCAAATGAGGAGAAGGAGAAATGGTGGGCTGAAGAAAGAAATTTTTTCGGTGGACGGGTAAACGCATTTACTGCCATCATGAATGACATCCAAGGTATATTCAAACTTATTGGTATTTTCCTCAACGACAATGTCCCAAACAATCCATTTACAAGGATAACCATATATAATTAATGTATAATTCATTACATGCAAAAACAGTAGCTAAAACATTTACATTTGTGACATACTAATTACAGGGGACAGACGTTTCACACCATGGAAAGGTTCAGTTGTCGACTCTGTGGTTGGAGTCTTTTTAACTCAAAATGTGGCCGACCACCTTTCAAGGTAAACAAAATTAGTTGCTATTTTTTTGTTTATATACACATTGATACAAATTATAAAGTCTCTTTAACTTAACTGTTGTTTTCACAGCAATGCCTTCTTGTCACTTGCCGCTAAGTTCCCATCAAGTAACCACCGAGGAAGCCAAGAATCTGTGGGAAGTAATACAAAAGCAGCATATGATTCAGAAGGGAATGAGTTCATTGTTTCTGAACCTGAACCTGAACCTGATATAAGTTATGGATTGGAAAAGATCCCGACAGAGACATCAGAAGGACCGAGCTTAGAAACTAGTTTACTATGCTCTGACATTATAAATGACCTCAAAATTAACCACCAAGGTGCTTCTGCATTTGAACTTCCACTTTTCCCTACAAATCCGGAGTTTAATTCGAAAGCAGAAAGTGGGATAGAAACAAGTCCACATGCCTGCCATGAAAGAGGAGAAACAGCCTCTCAAGCTGAAAAGATACCAGCTCATGGACCTGAAAACTCAGTTGACGAAAAGGCACAAAATCAGAAGAGAAAGATGCAACCAGACAATGATGACAATACCATGAAAAAGAAAGGGAGGAAAGGGAGAAAGACAAACCTAAAAGAACAAAAACCCTTTGATGAGAAAAAGGCAGCTCCTCGGGAAAAAAAGATTAAGAAGGTAGAGGAGGAAATTGACTGGGATGAAATAAGAAGAACCTATTCCTCAGCCGAACCAAGGGGTAGCAATCACATGGATTCTGTGGACTGGGAGGCTGTTAGGTGTGCAAAACACAAAGACGTTGCCGATGCGATCAAAGAACGTGGCCAGCACAACATCATTGCAGGAAGAATCCAGGTAAAAAAAAAAAATTTGTATTAACAATTCTAAATTCTAGGAATAGATCTCAAAGGTAATAGTTAAAATCAAGTGCTCCCTTTTGCAGGACTTCCTTAATAAAGTGGTTAGGCTACACAAAAGCATTGACCTTGAATGGTTAAGAAATGTTCCAGCTGATTTAGCAAAGTAAGCCCACAAAAATTATATCAGACATTAATTTCACTGAAATTGCAAATTTAGTGATAATTGAATAATCAAATACTCTGCAGGAAATACCTTCTGGAAGTAAATGGACTGGGGTTGAAGAGTGTGGAATGCGTACGGCTTTTATGCCTTCAGAATATTGCCTTCCCTGTAAGTACTCCATTGAACATACTCCTGGTCATTTATCAGCTACATTTTCGATCATGCACACAACATGTGATGTTTTTTTTGTTTAATTAATAAGGTGGATACAAATGTTGGACGGATAGCAGTGCGTCTAGGATGGGTTCCCCTCCAACCATTGCCTGGAGACCTCCAAATACATCTTCTAGAACAGTAA
Organism: Carpinus viminea; assembly: GCA_013348765.1. NCBI lineage: Eukaryota > Viridiplantae > Streptophyta > Magnoliopsida > Fagales > Betulaceae > Carpinus > Carpinus viminea. The sequence continues at coordinate 46,702,972 of CP054668.1, read as the reverse complement.
GAATTACATAGAAACAGCCACAACATTTACATTTTTTCATTCAAAGATTAAACTTATGATGTTTTTGCACTACAGGTACCCAGTGATGGATACTGTTCAGAAATATCTATGGCCCCGACTGTGTACACTTGACCAAGGAACATTGTAATCCCCAAGTTCTCCTTCAGCCGTGTTTTTTTTAAAAAATAGATAATAACAATTACTAACATGCTATATTATTTACGACAGGTATGAACTGCATTATCAAATGATAACCTTTGGAAAGGTATACCCTATACACTTTTCTTGCATCAAAATGACTTCCCTGCCTTGGATTTTTGACAAGAAAAATTCGTTCAGGTCTTCTGCACAAAGAAAATCCAAATTGCAATGCTTGTCCAATGAAGGGAGATTGCAGACACTATGGAAGTGCATATGCAAGGTTCGAACATTTTTTTGCATATCTAGATAGTAGTTTGGCTGCTGGATAATATGTATACTGAGAGTTATAGGAGTTTGTGTGTATGTGGAATTTAATGAATCACATCTAAGGTAACATGTTGGATGCAGTGCAAAGCTTGCCCTACCAGCACCTGAAGAGAAAAGTAAAGTGGTTCACAGCATGACGGGTGAAACACTTAATCTGGTTTCCAACAGAACACTGCTATCTATTCTTGAGGCCAACCCATTTTCAGGATCAGGAAGCCAAACCAAGGACTTTGAACCTATCATTGAAGAGCCAGCATCACCAGAGCCAGAATGTACAGAACCGCCAGAAATTGAAGATTTTTTTGGTGATCCAGATGAAATCCCTACAATCAAACTTGGTGTTGACAAGTTCACAGCCTATTTACAGAATCCAGATGAGAACCAAGTGACACTTCATGACTATACTATGTCAAGAGCTTTAGTTGCATTAAGTGCAGAAGCTGCTTCCATCCCGATGCCCAAACTCAAGAGTGTTAGTCGCTTAAGGACAGAGCATCAAGTGTAAGTTGGCATTTCCCATTCAATATCAATGATTATGCGCCTTAAATGTTATGATAACAACCATTCAAGTGAAATAGTACAATCAAACAACCGGTCTTGAAAAAAATGTTGGGGAAACATCTTGAATATGGTTGATACAGATTTTTTGCCAAATCTAGGCCAAGAATTTTATTAAAAAAAAAAAACTTGATAAATTTTTTCTATTTACTTTTTACAATAATTATTTATTACACTTTTTTTTATGAAACCCTACCTAGCGAATGCTGATTTAGCTTCTCTTTCTTGCAGATATACACTTCCAGATTACCATCCTCTTCTAACATTAATAGGGGTAAGTTAGCTCACCTTCTTCTATGTAAGGACTACTATTGGCATCTATGTAATTAATCTTCATCGTATATGAATTTACAGCTAGACAAACGAGAAGATGATGATCCAAGCCCATACCTTCTTGCCATATGGAATGCAGGTAAAACATAACATAAAGAAAGCACAATATGGCATGCTGAAAGAGTTGATGGTTTCTAATAACATGTTCCCATTTCTCTACATTGAAAGATTTTAAGTCTTAAATTGAGAGACACTAATGAAAATCTCAAGAGATAATATTTTATGATTCCATTAGTATGCTAATCAAATTAGTTGGGGCAATGTTCCATATCAGGTGAAACTGTGAATTCATTTGAGCCGCCCACAAAAAGATGCAGTTTCGAGTTTGGAGAACTTTGTAATGAGGAAAAATGCTTTTCCTGCAACAGTACTCGAGAACAAAATTCTAACATAATTCGTGGAACAATTTTGGTGAGTAAAAACAAGAAACCCATGAACACATCCTAACTGTTATATCTACAAAATGTAGACTATTATATAAAAGAAATGACCCATAAAACAATCAATTTGCAGATACCCTGTAGAACAGCAACGAAGGGGAGTTTTCCTCTCAATGGAACATACTTTCAAGTTAATGAGGTGAATTTATTCATAACATCTTTGTTTCTTTGAATGTTTATTGTTTTACATGTTATAAAACTATGAGCATTTCTGTTCAAGTCGCTACACTATAACATATAGTGAAACCCCTTGCAGGTATTTGCTGATGATGAGTCTAGCAAAAACCCTATACATGTTCCTAGGGAGTGGCTATGGCATCTAGAAAGGCGAACTGCATACTTTGCATCTTCGACATCAGCACTATTTAGAGGTAAACAAACATTACAAAAAAGAGAGCTCTATAATATATGGGTCAAATTAATGTCTTAAGAGAATTTTTTTTTCCTTTTTGGGTGAAAGCAGGTTTACCAGCTGATGCAATTCGGATGGGCTTTAGGGAAGGTATTATATGACTCAATGATCAAAATTTGTTTTAGTTGTCGTTATAGCTTCAAAAATAACAAAGACATTATAGAATTTGTGAAATGCTCATACACACAAAAGAATAAACTATTTCCCTCGGCATTTATAATCATTATGGAAATATCAATTATTGGCTATGAAAGCACTATTGAAAGAAATAAATTAACGGTAGTTCATCCCTGCCCCAATAGATATTTGCTCCCAAACCCGATGTAGTTAAGAGAGCAGGGCATTGAGAATTATGTACTTAAGGTGGAGGACTGGAGGTTATATATACAGTTACCTGTGGAGTAAAAGTAATTTAACTACTGAAAATAAGTACCATGGTTTTGCATACTTGGAAAAGTATTTAACATTAGCTAGTATTTGTCAGATGATACCTTATGAAATTAAGAATTTTTCTATATTATAATTAATCATTGATTTTTTTTTTTTCAGGGTTTATTTGTGTTAGAGGGTTTGACCGAAAGACAGGGTGTCCCAAACCACTGGTACAGAGACTTCACCTTTTAGGAAACAAGATGGGAAAGGATTAGTAGGAAATGAAGAATGCAAGAATAGCCATAATGTGCTTCACATTTGTACATACTATAACATGGCAAAAAAGATTCTTGTTTGTACATGATCTACATGTAAATTTGAATTGTATTAGAAACATTCACAGAGAAAGAGGAAGGGATCATCAATATATTATAGGTAGCATAAATATATTTAATTTTGTGGACAAAACTTCATATATTTATTATGAAATAATATCTATTATGAATAATTTTGCTACCACCTATGACAAAATTTCAAGTTGGATAAGTCATTTCAGCTTTGATATCAACCTGTCACTTGATATCAACACAACTAATCCGAACTAAGCTGTGATAACTTGTTATCTATTCTACACTAAATTACTAGAAATTATCAAGGGTGTTAAGAAAATGGTGGAGGCTTTGGTCTTAAGGTTTGTTATCTTCAAGGTCCAAGATTCAACACCTATGAGTGCAAACAATCTCTTAGGGCCACATCCCTTGGTGAATAACCAGTAATTTAATCAGTTTTGTGTAGGAAAATTTTCAAGGGTGCGGTGCATTGGGTTGAAGTTTACTCTGCAGTGGGTCCGAAGGGCCCTTCCTTGGAGAGGTTTTCTGACATAAAAAAAAAAAAAAAAAAAAGCAAGAAAATGAATTTTAAGAAAAAACAAACTAGTCAACATATACATGAAGGGTTGTTACTACAGACAGTTTGCCATAGGAAACTTTGTCAGCTTTGGAAAATTTGGCTTAATTGAAAAATAACTCTAAAAAAGTCATATTTTCGTACTTTCATTTGCCCTTTGAATTAGATTAAAATTATATTTATGCCTTTTAAAATATCAACTAGATTAACAAATTAACTGTAAAATTACAAAATTGAACATATGAATTAGACTCCTTAAAGTGAAATACAAAGTGGATACAAAGTAACATGCATTTTAAAAATTATTCTTAAAATTTAAAAAGAATATTAAAATTTTAATTTCTTTTAATTATCTGTTAAATTTTTTTCTTAAGTCTTGTCAAAATTTCAAAAAACTCATATTTTATTATTATAAACAAATAAAATAAAAAGTTGTAGGGATTCAGACATTTGTTTTTTTATTAAAAAAATTGCAATATTTTTGTAACATCTTTATAGTTCACTAGTTTACACTTTTTGTTTACAAAAATTGCAATATATTTACCCTTTTTGTTTTTCTAACTCATATGGTTATAAGCATCTTGTAATTTATGTACAATTCATAAGTTTTGGCTGTCATTCAAAATGTGTATGATATGATCTAACAAAAACAATAAATGCATTTGCTTAAAAACACAAGAAACGCATCCCACTTGACCACAACAAAATGATTGCAACGTTCACGTATGTATAAATATCTTGTAATTTTTATAAATATGAATGGTGAAAAATGATAATGTTATAATACAAAATTTTATTTTCAGAGTTTTACAAGGCAAAATTTTTACTTACAAACTTGAGATATTGGAAGAAATTAAATGTTTGTATATGTTAAGAACTAAAGTTGCGTTAAGTGCATTATTATTGTTTTTGCCAATGCAAAAACTCAGGAGTGTTAGCCGCTTAAGTACAGAGCATCAAGTGTAAGTTGGCATTTCCCATTCAATATCATGATTATGCGCCTTAAATGTTATGATAATAGCCATTCAAATTAAATGGTACAATCTAACCACTGTTCTTAAAAAAAATGTTGGGGAAACAACCATACAATATATTTATATTCTTCAATATGGCTGATACAGATTTTCTGCCAAATTTAGGCCAAGAATTTGATAAAAAAAATTGATAAATTTTTTCTACATACTTTTTACATGAATTATTTATTACACTTGTTTTGATGAAACCCTATTATGTGAATGCTGATTTAACTTCTCTTTCTCTTGCAGATACATTTCCAGATTATCATCCTCTTCTAGCAGCAACTTAGGTTAGTTAGCTCACCTTCTTCTATGCAAGGACTACTATTGGCATCTATGTAGTTAATCTTCATTGTACATGATTTTATTTCTTCATACAGCACTATTTAAAGGTAAACAAGCATTACAAAAAAGGGAGCTCTATAATATATATGAAGGAGAGCTACAGTCCTTTTTTTTTTAAAAAAAAATGAAATTAAGAATAAATTTAGAATTGTATAAAAAAGTCAGGGGTATAGACGTCATTGTATCATTTTTAATGTTGACAATCTGACAGGTGTGTTCAAATTGACTACCGTTCAAATTGAGAGGTTTTGACATTTAAGAGTTTGTTAAATTGCATGATAATTTAGGTGTTTAAAGTGAAGTTACCCTTTTTTTTTTTCAAACATGTAGAATTCATCAATGTCTGAATATGATTTCTTTTATGTATTATTTCCATCAATATAACTTTTTATTTCTCTACTAACTTAGTCAGTAGAGAATTGTCATTTTTTAATATTAATTAAATAATTTTAATTTTAATTTTTAGTTTATATTTTGTTTAGGGAATCAGAGAATATAAAATCATGGAATCAGTTGGGAGAGATTTGGAGAGGAATTTAAGTTGGACATTTTTTAAAATATTAATTAATTAATTAATTTTAATTTTTAGTTTATATCTTTTTTAGGGAATCAGTTGTGGAAGTTATCAAGAGAATATAAAATAATCGAATCACTTGTGTGTGATTTGGCGAGAAATTTAAGTTCGACGTTATATTTATATATTAATTAATAATTTTAATTTTAATTTTAATTTTTAGTTTATATATATATATATATATTTTAGGTCCCTCTTTTTTATTTCTACTTGCTCTTAATTTTTTTTTTCTCCACACATGTAGAATTCATCAACATCTGGATATAATTTCTTTTGCGAATTTATTCACTTAGTCCATATGTTAGTTTTAGGTTGATAGAAAATTACTTCCATTAGTATAACTTTTTATTTCTCTACTAACTTAGTCAATTAGAGAATTTGTCACTTTTTATTGTACGTCTTGTCCTTCTTCCATTTTTATTTATTTAAAATGAAGATAGGAGTAGGACATTTGTACTAAATAGTAGGATTCTAGTTGGTAACTATTCATTTTTTCTCTTTCCCTCTAAAGTCTCAATTTCATAAATCATAAGTCAACCGTTCATGGGAGCCCACCCCACTTTCATTTCTAATTTTTTAGGATCACCAACTTTTTCTTTTGTTCGGATTAGGAGTGAGAATGATAAAAATGAGCCCGCATGCACTTTCAATATTCCTTTCACTTTTTGCTGAATTATAATTCAAAAATTTGATATTTGATATTAATGCAGATGGCTCTCAATCATGTTCAACTTCTACACCAGAGAATGGTAAGAAACTGTCACGACAAACATCTAGAAAGAAGAAATATTGTCCTAAGGTGGCCAGTGAAGGCAAACCCAAAAAGACTCCAAAGCCTAAAACACCTGAACCTGCAAATCTAAAGTGTGCTTATGCTGAGAAAAAGAAAAAGAATTCCGTTAATCGGACTTTGTTTTATGACATGTAAAAACCTCAAAATTGTTGTGCAACTTTTGACTTAGAAAACCACTCAAGCATAATCATAATTGTCAGCAAAACAGAGAAGCACTAATACTTTAACCAATCATTTCAAGTAGATCAATGTTGCACTACTGGCCGGCAGAAGACTAGGACCCAATTTGCCACTGTTACGGAAGAAAATAAGGGCTAGGAGAAGACGCGGGAAAAAAATGGCCACCATTATTTGGTCAGAAATCTTAATGGGACCTGAGAATTATTTCTACTCTCCTTCCATTGTATCTCTTCAATAGATTACAATCATGAATGATAAAAATTCAAGTGTGAAGAGACTTTGTGCCAAACAGAAGCTAAGACAACAAAGAAGAGGATTGTACATGTAGATTAACGAATAAAGTGTAAAATTACAAATTAAACATAATGAATTAGACCCCTTAAAGTGAAATGCAAAGTAAATCCTTTGGGACATTATATTTTTCTATACACTTTGGATAGGTATACCCTATACACTTTTCTTGCATCAAAATGACTTCCTTGCCTTGGATTTTTGACAAGAAAAATTCGTTCAGGTCTTCTGCACAAAGAAAAATCCAAATTGCAATGCTTGTCCAATGAAGGGAGATTGCAGACACTATGGAAGTGCATATGCAAGGTTCGAACATTTTTTTGCTGAGAGTTATAGGAGTTTGGCTGCTGGATAATATTTATCTGAGAGTTATAGGAGTTTGTGTGTATGTGGAATTTAATGAATCACATCTAAGGTAACATGTTGGATGCAGTGCAAAGCTTGCCCTACTAGCAACTGAAGAGAAAAGTATAGTGGTTCACAGTATGATGGGTGAAACACTTAATCTGGTTTCCAACAGAACACCGCTATCTATTCTTGAGGCCAACCCATTTTCAGGATCAAGAAGCCAAACCAAGGACTTTGAACCTATCGTTGGAGAGCCAACATCACCAGAGCCAGAATGTATAGAACCGCCAGAAATTGAAGATTTTTTTGGTGAACCAGATGAAATCCCTGAAGAAATTCATGGGCCTAACTCATCTCATAAAACCGGTCTTACAAGAGAGGGTTGTCCATTCTTTATAAACATGCCCAAGGTTTTGTCCACAGGCAATGTGGGACTATTTTCTCAACACCCTCCCTCACGTGCAGGCCAGTATTTTTCCTAGTCCTTGTCACGGGGTAAGTAGTGTGGGCCACATTTGTCCTGTAGTAGGCTCTAATACCATAAAGAAATTCATGGGCCTAACTCATCTCATAAAATCGGTCTTACAAGAGAGGGTTGCCCATTCTTTATAAACATGCCCAAGGTTTTGTCCACAGGCAATGTGGGACTATTTTCTCAACAATCCCTACAATCAAACTTGGCGTTGACAAGTTCACAGCCTATTTACGGAATCCAGATGAGAACCAAGTGACACTTCATGACTATACTATGTCAAGAGCTTTAGTTGCTTTAAGTGCAGAAGCTGTTTCCATCCTGATGCCCAAACTCAAGAGTGTTAGTTGCTTAAGGACAGAGTATCAAGTGTAAGTTGGCATTTCCCATTCAATATGAATGATTATGCGCCTTCCATGTTATGATAACAAACATTCAAGTTAAATAGTACAATCAAACAACTGGTCTTGAAAAAAATGTTGGGGAAACATCTTGAATATGGTTGATACAGATTTTTTGCCAAATCTAGGCCAATAATTTGATTAAAAAAAAAAAACTTGGTAAATTTTTTCTATTTACTTTTTACAATAATTATTTATTACACTTTTTTTTGATGAAACTCTACCAAGTGAATGCTGATTTAACTTCTCTTTCTTGTAGACCTCTTCTAACATTAGTAGGGGTAAGTTAGCTCACCTTCTTCTATGCAAGGGCTACTGAAAAACCCTAAGCAGACTCCAACTAATTGTTTATCACAATTTATGCGGAATTAAACTATGAAGCAATAAACAATTTAATCAACAAAATATCAAAAGCAATAAAGAAGGTATACGATATTTTGGTTACGAAGAGGAAACCAATTAGAGCACTTCTCTAATTGTAAAAAACCTCTCCGTAGCCAAACCTGTGAAATCAACTAAATCAAGAAAAGAAAAAGGATTACAAGATGTTCATACTCACAAAACCTTTGCTATGACACGATCTTGTATAAGACAAGTGACCCACTCGTCTTCTACCGCAGAGCCCTTTCCGAGACAGTGGCACAATCCTTCTACGTGATTTCCTTTCACGGAACTCCGTTGACTTCACTTCAACAGACGACGAACAATGATGAACATTAAACTAAACACTCCAAGAAAGAGAACTTAAACTCTCAATATCAAAGGCTTTCTTGGCACACGACGGCAAATTCTAGATATAGAATTAAGTAACCTAAACAGATCTGAGAGATCTATTTATAACACCTAAAGACTTCTAGTCTCAATAGAACTCAAATACAATGTATTAAGTGGGCTCGTTAAAAAACGGGGAACATGAGTTCATTAATGGGCCGTCCGGACGGTAACATTGGCCGTCCGGACGGTGCTAGGGCAAATGCACTTTCTCCTTTCTTTGGCGCTTGAGAGGCGTCCGGACGGGTTGAACGGACTCGAACGGACTGCGAACGAGCACTCGGGTTTTAATCTTTGGAGTTCTTAAGCGCATCACGTCCGGACGTCTATGAATCCGTCCAAACGCTTGACTTTTTTTTTCTTTCCATTTTGCTGCTTAACATTAGCCAATACTTCAAACTAACAAACTCCCTTTGGCAATTTCGGGAACAAAATCATCTCCCCAACAACTCCCCTTTTGTCACAAATTGACAAAATATTTCAAATTTCAAACACTTAACAAAAACATCAAGGCATATGGAAAGGAAACAAAAAACAAAAAATAAAAATAAATAAAATAATAATAAAATTCATGATTAACCGATGAAGAATTGCATGTTATAACACAAGATCATGAAGAATGAAACTCCCCTAAAAAAATACCAAACAATCAACAAGAACCATTTAAAAAAATTTCTCCCTCAAAAGTCAAGAAAACACAGATGCATACATCACAAACTCATGATTTCAAGCAATGAATATTCCAATTTATCAAAAAATTTAAAATATACATGAGAGTTATATAAAGCACGAACACTTTCTGTTTAACCCAAGCAATGCCAAGAATTCCATTCAACCCATGCTTGTGTGTGTGTAAGCCAACCATTGAAATAAAACAAATTTATAAGTTGAGTAGGAGGTTTCACTACGATAAAGGTTTTAACAAGCAAATCAAATCAAAAGTCAAACCTTATCATACTAGGGCCTAGCCACCTCATCCAATGCATTCTCTTTGAAACAAAGCAAGCTTGACACTGTGAATTTAATTCCTTTGAATGTATTCTTTGAATATTTTATTTCACATTTTTTTTCATGAGAAGGTGTCTTGAAACATTTAATGCTTTGAGAAATGCAGAATTTATAAGCCCTAGGTTCAACTAGCGATGGTCAATTTGATAGATACAACTAGTCAAAACCCTCATATAGTTACCTCACACAACTCATATTAAAAAAACTCAATTTAAGCTTAAGTGTGCACAAAAGTTTAAAGCATGAACAAACGCATAATTTAAGCTTAAGCTTTAGGTAACCACAGAAAAATGTCCATTGAAATAATATGACAACTCATGCATATTGAAAACTTTTAAAACACAAGGAATTAAATCCATGGAAGAAACATGAGCACATAATGGACACTCAAGGTGCATTAGACAAGAGAAAGAAGAAATAAAAATAACCAAATTAGAATATTTTTGTCTTTTTGAAATTTTTCAAAAATAAAATGCACACACAAAAAAAATAAAATAAAAGACAAATTAAACAAAAAACAAAACAAAACAAAACAAAACAAAGCAAAACATGCTCTAGGATATTCAAAATAAAACAAGACAACCAATCCTAGGCATGTGGGTGACTCACCTAATCCAAGGTGAGATCACCACCACTCCCCCTCAAGGGGTGAATGGTATTTTCCTTCTTAACCCAAATTTTCTTCGTTTTGGGAACAGAAGTGTGACTCTTAGCCAAGTCATTTAACTGGGTGATAACACCCTTCACCATGTTAAATAATTCATCATGACTATTTCCAAAACGAAGATAGTCTCTTTTTGACTCATGATTATTCAACTGAAACAATTGTAATATGCCCAATCTTACCACAATGATGACATGTAGGAATGAACCTTTGAGTAGGTTGGTTCCTTGGCATATGAGCACGTCTCGGTGTAGAACGAGACACATAGGAATCAGTTAGAATTTCCTTACCTTTCTTACCTCTTGAAACTGGAGGAAGCATTTCCTTCTTCTTAGCCAAGTTTTCTTCTTTACACATGTGTTTCACAAAAATCAACTTTGAAGGAGAAACAACATTAGTAGAAGAAACAACAGATTTATCAAAACCCAATCCAGCTTCTATCAAATGAATGTTTCGATTATGCAACATGTGATTAAGTTTCTCATTAGAGAACGTGTTCGATGATTTCTTGAATCATTAAGATCATTCTCTAAGGATTTCACTTTGGCAATCAAACTATCATTTTCAGATTTCAAGGTATCATGAATAGCATGTGAATCATTCAAGGTACTAGACAGTTTATCCTTTTCAAGATTAACTTCTTTAAGTTTCGCAAGGTTTGCTTATTCAACTTCTTCAAATTATTGTATTCCAAAATAGAGCATTATAAGCATTTTGTAGATCACCTTCCTCTTCCGATTCATTGTCACAAATACCATAATCACTATCTAGAGAGTTACACTCACTAGCCTCATGCTCACTCTCATAAGAAACCCCAAAAGCTACATAATTAGCAACATTTTCAGCTTTTTCTTCATTGTCCGACTCATCACTTTGAGTCACATTAAAAGCCTTACTGCTTGAGTTTCTCAAATTTCCACAATTTGCTCGGATGTGTCCAATACCCCACATTCATGACACTTAGGACCACTAGGAAATTTATCCTTCGATCAATCTGTATTCCTATCTTGGAGGTTATCTCTACCATCATGCCTAGAATTTTCAGATTTCTTGAATTTCTACCCTTAAAATTTCCATTTTTCGGTTTGAAGAATTTTCAAATTTCAGACTATCATGGCAATTTCCTCCTCATCTCCTGAATCCTCATCTGTTGAACCTCCATTTCTCCTTACCAGCAGTTTGGTCTTAAGAGCAATATTTTTGAGTTCTTTGGTTGAGGCAACAAGAGCTCAAAAGTCTGAATTGACCCTACAAGTTCCTCTACTCTCATAGTATCCAAGTCATTTCTCCGGTTTATGGCAGCAATTTGGGGCAAAACCTAGTGGGTAAGGATCTCAAAATTTTCTTGATTATTTTGCATCGACATTTTCTTTCCGAGATTTATAGTATTGTTTCTAATACTCGAGCTTAGAATAGAATTCATCAAAAGTCTCATCCTCTTGCATCCTAATCTCTTCAAACTTTGAGACTAACATCTGAAGTTTTGAAGCTCTAACAACCTCGGTTCCTTCATGAGTTATTTCTAAGGTTTCCCATGCTTCTTTAGCTATTACACATCGAGAAATTCTTGAGAATTCTTCCATAGAGACAGCGATGAAGATGGAATGTAATGCTTTGTCATTTGCGAGAGGCACGATTTTCAAGAGTTGTCCATTCAGCCATTGTTTTATCCGGAATAGACCATCCAGATTCAACAATATGCCAAACATCCACAAATTTAAGATATGCCCTCATACGAATTTTCCAAAGCGTATAGTTTGATCCACAAAGACGGAAGAGAATTAGGTGCAACAAAGATAAGACATTTTGAGACGAGTCTAGGATCACACTCAAGAAATTAATCCCTACAGAGTGAACCCGCTCGATACCAATTGAAAAACCCTAGCAGACTCCAACAATTGTTTATCACAATTTATGCGAATTAAACTATGAAGCAATAAACAATTTAATCAACAAAATATCAAAAGCAATAAAGAAGGAGACAGATATTTTGGTTACGAAGAGGAAACCAATTAGAGCACTTCTAATTGTAAAACCTCTGCAGCCAAACCTGTGAAATCAACTAAATCAAGAAAAAGAAAAGGATTACAAGATGTTCATACTCACAAAACCTTTATATGACACGATCTTGTATAAGACAAGACCCACTGCCTTCTACCGCAGTAGCCCTTTCCAGAGACAGCTGGCACAATCCTTCTACGTGATTTCCTTTCACCGGAACTCCGGTTGACTTCACTTCAACAGATGACGAACAATGATGAACATTAAACTAAACACTCCAAGAAAGAGAACTTAAACTCTCAATATCAAAGGCTTTCTTGGCACACGACGGCAAATTCTAGATATAGAATTCGTAACCTAAACAGATCTGTAGAGATCTATTTATAACACCTAAAGACTTCTAGTCTCAATAGAACTCAAATACAATGTATTTTAGACCTAGAAGCTACGGGCCGTCCGGACGGTAAGTGGGCTCGTCCGGACGGGCTATAAAAACACGGGAACATGAGTTCATTAATGGGCCGTCGGACGGTAACAAAGCGTCCGGACGGTGCTAGGGCAAATGCACTTTCTCCTTTCTTTTCGCGGCGCGGAGGCGTCCGGGACGGGTTTGAACGGACTTCGAACGGACTGAGCGGAGCACTCGGGTTTTAATCGAGTTCTTAAGCGCATCACGTCCGGACGTCTATGAATCCGTCCAACGCGACTCTTTTCTTTCCATTTTGCTCACGAACATTAGCCAATACTTCAAACTAACAGCTACTATTGGCATCTATGTAATTAATCTTCATTGTATATAAATTTACAGCTAGACAAACGAGAAGATGATGATCCAAGCCCATACCTTCTTGCCACATGGAGCGCAGGTAAAATATAACATAAAGAAAGCACAATATGGCATGCTAAAAGAGTTGATGGCTCCAAATAACATGTTCCCATTTCTCTACATTAAAAGATTTTAACAGTCTTAAATTGAGAGACACTAATGAAAATCTCAACGGATAATATTTTATGATTCCATTAGTATGATAATCAAATTAGTTGGGGCAATGTTCCATATCAGGTGAAACAACGAATTCATATGAGCCGCCCACGAAAAGATGCAGTTCCAAGTTTGGAGAACTTTGCAATGAGGGAAAATGCTTTTCCTGTGATAGTAATCGAGAACAAAATTCGAACATAATTCGTGGAACAATTTTGGTGAGTATTAACAAGATACCCATGAACACATTCTAACTGTTATATCTATAAAAGGTAGACTACTATATAAAAGAAATGACTCATAAAACAATCCATTTGCACATACCCTGTAGAACAGCAACGAAGGGGAGTTTTCCTCTCAATGAAACATACTTTCAATTTAATGAGGTGAATTTATTCAGAACCTCTTTGCTTCTTTGGATGTTTAGTGTTTTACAAGTTATAAAACTACGAGCATTTCAGTTTAAGACGCTGCACTATAACATATAGTGAAACCCCATGCAGGTATTTGCTGATGATGAGTTTAGCAAAAACCCTATACATGTTCCTAGGGAATGGCTATGGCATATAGAAAGGCGAACTGCATACTTTGCATCTTCGACATCAACACTATTTAGAGGTAAACAAGCATTACAAAAAAGAGAGCTCTATAATATATGGGTCAAATTAATGTCATAGAGATTTTATTTTAATTTTTTCTTGTTGGGTGAAAGCAGGTTTATCAGCTGATGCAATTCGGACGGGCTTTAGGGAAGGTACTATATGACTCAATGATCAAAATTTGTTTTAGTTGTAGTTATAGCTTCAAAAATAAAAAGAAATTATAGAATTTATGAAATGCTCATACACACAAAAGAATAAACTATTACCCTCAGCATTTATAATTTTTATTGAAACATCAATTATTGGCTATTAAAGCACTATTGAAAGAAACAAAGGGTTTAGGATAACACAATTCAGAGGATAACACTATTAAAGCACTATTTTCTTCAAAAAAAACTTTCTGCAGAGGATCCAGAACCACTCCTTCATTGCTTTGGTTCCAAAACTCAGTGGGTCTCACACTGCTGACCAATTCAGACCTATAAACTTATGCAACATTGTCTATAAAATCATCTCAAAGATCCTGGCTAATAGATTGAAGGTCCACATGCACAAGATCATCTCTCCATTTCAGTCAGCTTTTGTTCCAAAAAGGCATATTCAGGATAACACAATTCTTGCTCATGAACTTCTCCATTCTTTTAAGTCCAATAAGGGCAAAGGAGGGTTCATGTTCCTTAAAATGGATATGGAGAAGGCTTTTGATAGAATGGAGTGGCCCTTTATCCTTGCCATTTTGAAACAGCTAGGGTTTAGCTCCATTTGGATTGACTGGGCGAACCTGCATTACTTCAACCTCTTTTTCCATTTTGCTAAATGGAAGTCTTTTTGGTCATTGCACACCTGAGAGAGGGCTGAGACAAGGGGACCCTCTTTCCCTTTTTTTGTTTATCTTGGGCACTGAAGTTCTTTCTAGGCTGTTACTTCGAGAGGAAAGCAAAGGATCTCTTAAAGGTCTAAGGATTGCTAGAGATTGTGCTCCTATCAACCATCTGCTGTTTGCAGATGACCTGTTTTTGTTTGGGAAAGCTTTTCTCTCTGAAACTGCTAGTCTAAGGTCCTGCTTGGATAAATACTGCAGCTGGTCTGGCCAGTCAATCAATGCCTCAAAATCATCCATTTGGTTTAGCGGAAACACAAATCCTGCCATATCTGCTGTTATCAGAAATTGGTTTCCTTATGATGAAAATCCTCCAAAATCTTTATACCTTGGACTTCCTATTTTTTTGGAGAACTCTAAGAGGAGAGGGTTTCAAGGTATTATTGATAAGGTTAACAGCAGAATTGAGAGTTGGAAGGCAAAAACACTTTCCCAAGCCAGCAGACTGGTCTTGATAAAATCTGTTGCAGCAACTATCCCCTCCTATGCCATGGGCACTTTTTTTTTTATCCCAAATAGTTGTTGCAAAGAATTAGACAGATCCTTTAAGAATTTCCTGTGGGGTTTCCCTCCCAAAAAAACTAGAAACCTCTCCCTGAAGGCATGGGATTCCATTTGCACTCAAAAGGCCATGTGTGGTCTTGGCATCAGGAAAATGAGAGAGGTCAATCTGGTTCTCATCTCTAAGCTAGGATGGCAGCTGCTCAACAACTCAGACTCCCTGTGGGTTTCCCAACTGCAAGGTAAGTATCTAAACTCCACCTCATTTCTCTCCCCCTCCCCCCTTTCTTCCTCCTCTTGGCTGTGGAAAGGCATCCTGAAATCACAATTCTTCATTTCAAAAGGAGCCTGTTTTAGAATTCATAGCCAATCTTCTCTCCCTATATGGAGCACCCCATGGATTCCCACCATTGCCTCTTTCTCTCCTACCCCCTCTCTTCTCCTTTCTCATCCCCCTCCCCAACTGTTGGTCTCTGATCTCTTCATTTCAGACACTACTCGGCCTCACCGGAACATCCCCATGTTCTTGTCCCTTTTGATACAACCAGACATCGTGAGATCTTAAAATTAATGTCACTACTCAAACACAAACAAAGCTCATCTGGACTTATAGCCCTAAAGGTGATTTCACCACAAAGTCAGCTCATCACCTTATTAGCGCCAAAGACATGCCCCCACGAATTCCTCTAACCTCTTATCAATGGAAGATTTTTGGAAAATCAACCTAAATGATAGTTAAAACTCTTTCTTTGAAAATTGCTTGGGACATTGTCCCTCCAAGATTAGGTTAAATGTTGTTTTTCCCATTCCCCTTTCTCATTTAGTGTGCCCCTTATGCAAAGTGGAAGATGACTCTCTTTCTCACCTCTTCTTGATTGCTTTTTGCTAGAGTATCTTGGAGATTATCCCCGGCCTCTTGATTCCTGAAATGGTCCTCTCTCACACTTCCAGTTGGATTAAAGGTATTATCACACCACACAAATCATTTGGTATCCTACGAGACTCACATAAGTTCCAGATTTTTGCATAGTACTTTGTGATATGATTTGGTTCTCCGTAAATCAAGCAATCCATAAAGGATCCTCCTAATGCTCTGAAGCTTGCAAAAAACATAAAAAGAGTAACCATGGAACACTTTGCTGCATGGTCCTCAAAGCAGAAACTTGACAAGAAGACCTGGTCCAAACCTCCTCTAGATTGTTACAAGATAAATTATGATCTTGTCTCATGAAGATTTTCAACTCAAGCAACTGTTTGCAGGAACTCCAAAGGGAAAATCATCAAGATGCTCACTCAGTTTCGCCCCCCCTGCAGCTCTACCTATGATGCAGCCCTTGTTGCTCATCTTGCTGCCCTTTTGGCTTACTCCATGAAGCTTAACAATTTTATCTTAGAAGGTGTTTCTCATGAAATTACGGATGCTCTTATGTCCCCTGCTCTAAATACCAATGCTCCATTTTACCATGTTATTCAAGAAACCATTACTAGCTTCCCTCCCTCCTCCTTATGGGAGGCTAAATATATTTCCAGAAGCCAAAACTTCTACGCCCTCTATGTGGCATATAGGGCCGCGGCAAGGGTTCTCCCGAGCTGCAATCCCTCCTTAAATTCTCCCCCTAGCTCTATTCCCATTTGTAGTGGAAAAGATCCTCCCCTTTACTCCCCCCCTTAGGTTTGGTTTTTTGGTTTTGCTGGCTAGCTCCTTGCTAGTCTGCAGATTATTTTGCTGTTTGTTCTTTGTATTGCTGACTAGCAGTTGTGTAGCTAGCAGCTTTGTCCTAGTTCTTGTTAGCTTGCTGACTAGCTGGCTTGTAGCTAGCAGCTTGCTCTGGTTTGGTTTATTACAAAAAAAAAAAAGAAACAAATTAACGGTACTTCATCCTTGCCCCAATAGATATTTCCTCCCAAACCCGATGTAGTTAAGAGAGCAGGGCATTAGAATTATGTACTTGATGTGAAGGTAATATATATCGTTACTTGTGGAGTCAAAGTAATTTAACTACTCAAAATAAGTAACATGGTTTTGCATACTTGGAGAAGTATTTAACAATAGCTAGTATTTGTCAGATGATACCTTATGAAATTAAGTATTTTTCTATGTTATAATTAATCGCTGAATTTATTTATTTATTTTTTTCAGGGTTTATTTGTGTTAGAGGGTTTGACCGAAAGACTGGGTGTCCCAGACCACTGGTACAGAGACTTCACCTTTTAGGAAACAAGATGGAAAAGGATTAGTAGGAAATGAAGAATGCAACAGCCATAATTTGCTTCACATTTGTGCATACTCTAAGTGCCGGTAGATTCTTGTTTGTACATGATCTACATGTAAATTTGAATTGTAATAGAAACATTCACTGAGAAAGAGGAAGGGATCGTCAACATATTCTAGGTAGCATAAATATATTTAATTTTGTAGACAAAACTTCATATATTTATTATGAAATAATATCTATTATAAATAATTTTGCTATCACCTATGACCAAATTTCAAGTTGGATAAGTCTTTTCAGCTTTGATATCAACCTGTCACTTGATATCAACACAACTAATCCGAACTAAGCTGTGATAACTTGTTATCTAATATTCTTTACTAAATTACTAGAAATTATCAAGGGTGTTAAGAAAATGAATTTTAAGAAAAAACAAACTAGTCAACATATACATGAAAGGTTGTCACTGCAGACAATTTGCCACAGGAAACTTGCCAGCTCTAGAAAATCTGGCTTAATTGAAAAATAACGTTGAAAAAGTCATGTTTTCGTACTTTCATTTGCCCTTTGAATTAGATTAACAATATTTTTATGCCTTCTAAAATATCTAGATTAACAAATTAATTGTAAAATTACAAAATTGAACATATGAATTAGACCCCTTAAAGTAAAATACAAAGTAGATACAAAGTAAACCTCCAAAATTTTCAAGCATTTTAAAAAATATTCTTAAAATTCAAAAAGAATATTAAACTTTTAATTTCTTTTAATTATCTGTTAAATTTTTTTCTCAAGTCTTGTCAAAATTTCAAAAAACCCATTTTTTATTATTATTATAAACAAATAAAATAAAAAGTTGTAGGGATTCAGACATTTATTTTTTATTAAAAAAATTGCAATATTTTTGTAACATGTTTATAATTACAAGTTTACCATTTTGTTCACAAAAATTGCAATATATTTACCCTTTTTGTTTTTCTAATTCATATGGTTATAAACTTATTGTAATTTATGTACAATTCAGAAGTTTTGGCTGTCATTCAAAATGTGTATGATATGATCTAACAAAAAAAATAAATGCATTCGCTTAAAAACACAAGAAATGCATTCCACTTAATCACAACAAAATGATTGCAACGTAAATTCTTGCAAATAATACTTGGTTCACGTATGTATAAATATCTTATAGTTTTTATAAATATGAATGGTGAAAATGTTATTGTATAAAATTTTATTCACAAAGTTTTACAAGGCAAAATTTTTACTTACAAACTTAAGATATTGGAAGAAATTAAATGTTTGTATATCAAGAACTTAAGTTGCTTTTAAGTGCATAATCAACTTCCGTTTCAATGCCCAAACTCAAGAGTGTTAGTCGTTTCAGGACAGAGCATCAAGTGTAAGTTGGCATTTCGCATTCAATATCGTGATTATGCACCTTAAATGTTATGATAACAGCCATTCAAATTAAATTGTACAATCAAACCACCATTCTTGAAAAAATGTTGGGGAAACAATCATACAATATATTTATATTCTTCAACATGGCTGATACAGATTTTATGCCAAATCTAGGCCAAGAATTTGATAAAAAAAAATGATAAATTTTTTCTACTTACTTTTTACAAGAATTATTTATTACACTTGTTTTGATGAAACCCTATTATGTGAATGCTGATTTAACTTCTGTTTCTCTTGCAGATATGCACTTCCAGATTACCATCCTCTTCTAACAGCAACTTAGGTTAGTTAGCTCACCTTCTTCTGTGCAAGGACTACTATTGGCATATATGTAGTTAATCTTCATTGTACATGATTTTATTTCTTCATACAGGTTCAGCATCAGCACTATTTAGAGAATATAAAATCATGGAATCAGTTGGGTGAGATTTGGCGAGGAATTTAAGTTGGACAATTTTTAAAAATATTAATTAATTAAATAATTTTAATTTTTAGTTTATATTTTTTTTAGGGAATCAGTTGGAAGTTATCAAGAGAATATGAAATCATGGAATCACCTGTGTGTGATTTGGCGAGAAATTTAAGTTCGACGTTATATATATATTAATAATTTGAATTTTTAGTTTATATATATATATTAGGTCCCTCTTTTTTATTTCTACTTGCTCTTAAATTTTTTTTCTCCAAACATGTAGAATTCATCAACATCTGGATATAATTTCTTTTGCGAATTTATTCACTTAGTCTATGTTAGTTTTAGGTTGATAGAAAATTACTTCCATTAGTATAACTTTTTATTTCTCCACTAACTTAATCAATAGAGAATTTGTCATTTTTTATTGTCTTGTCCTTCTTCCATTTTTATTTATTTAAAATGAAGATAGGAGAAGGACATGCAAGGGCGGATCCAGGGGGTTGAGTGAGGGCATATACCCTCACTCAACTCCCCAAAATCGCCCCTATTTACCCTTATATTTTTTTTAAAATATTATTATGCCTCCCTCAGCCATGACTATGCTCATTTCCTCATGTTTTAGCCATATATTATGCCCCTTTGTAAAATGAAGTTCGAAAAAAATTTAAAAACAAAGTGTTTCAGGCGAATGGAAAGAAGAAGACGATGAATAGTACTCTAAAGTCTAAACGGTGCGTTTTCTTTTGAGGCCATGTGAGAATATTGATTGGGATTTGAGGACTGGCTAGAGCCCAGAAGCTGGACAATCAAGACAAAAATAAATAAATAATAAAAACTAAAAGAAACTTTGAACATATGCCTAAATGAGAGCCAGTGTGCTGCAAGGCTACAACAAATGTAAAAAAAATAATAAAAAAATTAAAAAATGTAAGCAAATGGAGGTGCAACTGCCACAAATGTAAAAAAAAAACAATAAAAAAACAAAAATTAAAGAATGTGGCCAATGGAGGTACAACTATCGTGTAAGTTAAAAAAAAAAAAGGAAAATTAATGAATATTGTTAAATATTGTTATTGTTAAAAAATGAATATTGAGAGAGTAATTTCAGTAATAAATATTGTTAAAAACCATTTATATAACCAAATGAGAGATCAATGGATGAATGATTGTTTAATTACGTACACTGAAAAAGACATATTCTAGACTATCAGTAATTAAGAAATCATGTGATGATTCCAAGGGATGAAGACTTAGAACAATTAAATTAGCGTTAGTCACTAGTCGTGACAAAACAAATTGTAAGTTTTGTTTATATGTTTTAAAACATAATTAAAAATTTTGTTGAATTATTTACTTGTTCGGTTTATTATATTTTTATTCAATTATATTTTTGTATTTATTCAAAAAATATAGCAAAGCAAAAAAGGAGACTAAAAATTCATTTTTTATATTTAATTAATTTATTAATTTTAAAAAATGCCCCCATGTAGAAAAAATATTGCATCCGCCACTGAGGACATGTGTACTGAATAGTAGGATTCTAGTTGGTAACTATTCATTTTTCTCTCTTTCCCTCAAAAGTCTCAATATCATAAATCATAAGTCAACTGCCCATAGGATCCCACCTCACTTTCATTTCTAATTTTCTAGGATCGCCAACATTTTCTTTTGTTCGGACTAGGAGCGAGAAGAATTATCCTTTATAACCCTTTCCTTATTCAATTAAAAATATATATAAAAAGAAAAAAAAAATGAGCCACCCACATGCAATTTCAATATTTCTTTCACTTTTTGCTGAATTATAATTCAGAAATTTGACATTTGATATTAATGCATATGACTCTCAGTCATGTTCAACTTCTACACCAGAGAATGGTAAGAAAAGGTCACGACAAACATCTAGAATGAAGAAATATTGTCCTAAGGTGGTCTGTGAAGGCAAACCCAAAAAGACTCCAAAGCCTAAAACACCTAAGCCTGCAAATCTAAAGCATGCTTCTGCTGAGAAAAAGAAAAAGAATTCCGTTAATTGGACTTTGGTTTATGACATGTAAAAATCTCAAAATTGTTCTGCAACTTTTGACTTAAAAAACCACTCAAGTAGAATCACAATTGTCAGCAAAACAGAGAAGCACGAATACTTTAACCAATCATTCCAAGTAGATCAATGTTGCACTACTGGCAGAAGACTAGGATCCAATTTGCCACAGTTATGGAAGAAAATAAGGGCTGGGAGAAGACACCGGAAAAATATGGCCAACATTATTTGGTCAGAAATCTTAACAGGACCTGAGAATTATTACTACTCTCCTTCCATTGTATCTCTTCAACAGATGACAGTCATGAATGATTAAAGATTCAAGTGTGAAGAGACTTTGTACCAAACAGAAGCTAAGACAACAAAGAAGAGGTCTAACATGTACAATCGTACATGTAGATTAACAAATAAAGTATAAAATTACAAATTAAACATAATAAATTAGACCCCTTAAAGTGAAATGCAAAGTAAATCCTTATAATTTTTTCTATACATCTCATTGTTCTAATTTGTGCATCCTCTGTTACCTAAAAGATTGCATAGTGAAAACATAAGGTGTGTAAATTATAATTAAAAACCATACTACTCTACTTATGGTCTTCTACCATATATAACCAAAATCAGATTTTTCTGACCAGAAGCCTGCCCATATTGAAGTAAATAGAAATTAAAACCCTATTTTTATTAACAAGTCACTCTTCATCATCAAAATACTTCTAGCCATGACTCAAATCACTTTAAACATATGGGTAACCTAGATGACCCAAACTATGATCTTTTTTTAGGCTAAGATTAACATACTCCAAAAGGCAAAAAAGAAATGGAATCAAGAAACTATACGCTATCTCACCAAACATAATCATTCATGGTATAAATTCTCAACATCGGGTTTGGTTGCCGAAAAAATGTAGGAAAAGAAAATGAAGAAAAATTATGGGCGTTAGATCTCAGCCAGAAAAATTACGAACAATTTTCAATAGAGTGGTTCTGGGTGACTTGATTTTCAGTTTCATTCATTTCCTTTCCCTCCACTTTCTCTTTTGAAGGGAAAACAACTCCACTTTCTCAGCAACCAAACAAAGAAAGGAAATTGATCAAACATCTAGACCATTGATCACAAAACCTCCAAAATTTTCACCCATTTTAAAAGTATTCTTAAAGTTTAAAAACTCACTATTAAGAATATAAAACTTTTAATTTTTTTTAATTACCTCATTCTATTAAAAATTTTCCTTAAATCTTTTCAAAATTTCAAAAAAAACCCATGTTTTATTATTATAAACAAATAAAATAAAAAGTTGTAGGGATTCATACGTTTATTTTTTATTAAAAAAAATATTGCAACAAAGAAAGCTTTTTTGAAACAAATAAAGCGTAGATTATTTCTTAATCTATATATGCCGCCAGCAACGTCCAAAAAACAACGTGCTATATATGCCGCAACCAGTTTCTTCCATCGCCAATATATAGGGCGTTTTCTGTGGCTCATCAAAATGAGAAGGAAAAGAAGACACCCAAAAAACAAGCATTTTCACAACAAGCATTGCAATTTCACCTTTTCTTTCTTCAGTTATGATCAATTATGGGTAAGGGCAGTGGCGGATCTAAGATATTCACTAATGGGGGGCATTTTTTTATGAATAAAAATATAAAATTAATTAAATATAAAAAATAACAAGCTCTTATTTTTAAATATGCTTTTCGAATTTTATTTCTACTATAATCGTATTTTTTTTCTTAATTTGAACATCATTAATAATTAAATATCAAAACAATTAATAAAAATAAGCTGAAAATTTATATATATTTATAAACAATTAATTTAAAATAGAAATTTAAATATAAAAACAAATAAATCATTAATTTTTAATGACACGACATCCCAATTGTATTACAATTATAATCTTGTGCAAATATTTAGTTTGAGATGATATAATTATTAATGGAAAGCGTTTTATTTTTATTTTAAATCAACTAATTAAATTACAGGTGGATTTGTGACATTAAAGATAACTTTGTTTCACACATAAATGAGTGGCGCATGGTCCCCAAGAGGTAGCTCAATCGGCTGTGAACCACGCCTTATGAAGCGTAGGTCACAAGATCGAATCCCCCTCTCCCTACCCTTATGTGGACATGTCAAAAAAAAAAAAAAAATGAGTGGCGCATGAACTTTTCCTTAACGTGTCAATTTTAGCTCACATTTGTTTGTTTGTTTGTGTTTTTTTTAATTTTTATAAAAAGATGATTATTTTCTCATTAATAAAATCAAGCAAGAAGAGCAGCTAGTGGGCCACGTGGTTCCCCTCTCTCCTTACGAAGTTCATCTTCCGTATTGCCAATTAAGGAGTTAAGCTCCCTTCTAGTGTCTTCTATTGCAAGTTCCAGGCTACTCCTATATGCTCCCACATCATTGACACTAGAGTCGAGGCAGTACACCTGACTTTGGAGAATGGAGGGCGAACCCAATCCGGCGAGGGTGAAACCGGCCAGGATAGATGTGCTCTCTTGGCACATGAGGTCGAGGTCGCGGCAAGGCGAGGTAAGTCGCCGGTAAGATGAGGCTGAGCTCCGCAGGCGGCTTGATGGATTCTTGGGCGAGACGGTCTCGCGTTCGTGAGGCGAAGCAGGGGAAGAGATGGCATCTCTTTCTTTACATTTTTTCTTCGGTGACTAAATCTTATGGATTCAGCTTTTTACAGGGGGTAAGGGAAATTTTTGGGGGTTGAGGGTGGGCATATGCCCACCCTCGACCCCCCTTGGATCCGCCCTTGGGTAAGGGTGAAAAGACGGTTGTGGTTTGTGGTTAACAGCTAAAAATGCTAATCACAACCGTCTTGGTGGTTAGTAAATTTAATAAATGGTATTTGCTAACCCGGTAGTTAGGTTAACCGCATCCAACTAACTGCTTTTTTAAGCCTTTTTTTACTTTCTTTTACGGCCGATTTTGAGAATTATACTTTTTTTGGGCTCACTTTAACATTTTTTTCCTTTTCTTTTTAGGTCCAACTTTCAGTTTTGGGCTTATTTTGCCCTTTTTGGCATCAAAATATGCATTATTTAACAAGTATATAGGTTGCAAATAAAGGGGTGTAAACGAGCCGAGTATGAGCGAACTTTCCTTGTGTGGACTCGGCTTGTTTAAATTTTACTCGAGCCGAGCTTAAAAATGAGCCAAAAAAACGAGTTCGAGCTCAAGCTCATAATAAGTCAAGCCAAACCGAGCCAGTTTGCGAGTTGGCTTTCATATATATATATTTTTTTATTAATTTAAATCTTTTATTATAAATTTAAATTTCAAGTACTCTTAAACGGCTCAAAAAGATAGATTACATATAAGCATTTGCTTAGTTTGGTTAGCCGATTATGGAGCTTGAGTCAATACAACAAGATATTTGGTTTCAAAGAGAGAGGATATGCATATTAGAAAAAAGAAAAAAGAAAATCATCAATTTTTAATATTAATATGAGTAATTATGTGAACAACTACCAATTCAAGCATTATACAAGTTGCTAATGAGTTTAGCCGAGTCGAGCCAAGCTTGCTTTGTTTAATATTCGAGCCAAGATTCATATTTACGAAACGCTTCATTTAATATTCGAGTCGAGCACAAGCTGAGTTTATGCGAGCTGAGCCTAAGCTTGCTTGCAAGCGGCTTGCTCTCTTAACATCCTTGTTGCAATATACCACATTGGGGGGATATATGGAAGTTCAAAACTACATTGTTTTGCACTTTTATATTATATATATGGGGAAATTACACTTTACCCCCTTGAACTATCCACCCATTTGCACTTTTACCTCCAAAGATTCAAATGTGACACTTAACCCCCCTTCAACTTTCAAATTATGGTAATTTGATTACTTTGACATTTTTTTCCCCAAAATGCCCCTATCACATATTTTAATTTTTTTTTTCAAAATATATATATATAAAAAAGAAATATACTGGTGTGGCCGAACCACCCCATAGGGGGTGGCCGACCACCCCATTTGGCCTGGGGGTGGTTCAACCACCCCCAGACGGCCGGCCTGAGGGTGGTCGAACCACCCCCAGCCCCCAGGCCACCCCAGCATATATATATTTTGGTTTTTTGTTTTTTGTTTTTGGATTTTTTTTTAATAAATAAAAGACATTTTAAAAAAAAAAGTCAAAAATATTGAGGTCAAAGTAGTCGAATCACACCTAAAGTTTGAGTGTTACATTTGAAACTTTGGAGATAAAAGTGAAAATGGGTGGATAGTTCAGGGGGGTAAAGTATAATTTCCCCTGTATAATAATAATAATAGGAAAAATTACACTTTACTCATAGGAAAAATTACACTTTACTCCTTTGAACTATCCACCCAATTTCATTTTTATCTCCAAAGTTTTAAGTGTGACACTTAACCCCTCCAAACTTTTAGATTGTGGCAATTTGACACATTTGGCCTATCTATTCCCAAAATGTCCCCATCACATTTTTTTTTCTTAGAAAAAAAAACCAAACGGGTGGCCGGCCAACCCATAAGGGGTGGCCGGCCACCTTTTAACAGGTGGTTCGCCACCCTCAGCCGGGTCAACCACCCCTAGGTCACTAGGGGTGGTTTGGCCGCCCCTAGACCGGCCAGCTTGGGGGTGCCGAACCACCCCAGGCCAAATGGGGTGGCCGGCCACCACCTAGAGGGTGGTTCAGCCACCCCAGCATATACATATTTTTGGTTTTTTCTTTTTTTTTTTTGGATTTTTTTTATAAAAAAAAAAAAAAGTGATGGAGGCATTTTGGGAATAAATAGGTCAAAGGTGTCAAACTGCCACAATTTGAAAGTTTGGGGGGTTAAGTGTCACACTTGAAACTTTGGAGGTAAAAGTGAAAATGGGTGGATAGTTAAAGAGGATAAAATGTAATTTCCCCATAATAATAAAAATATGGAAAAAATTTATTTTACCCCTCTAAAATTTGAGGCTTTTTTCAATTTGAACCCCAATGTTTAAAAATTTGTAATGTTTCAAAAATTTGCAATTAAAATCCTCTGTTACTAATTTTCATCTAATTAGATGGAAATGACATCACGTGAGCCTCACGTGGGATTTTTATGTTGCGTCTTCCAATTTTGCACACAACCTAATTAGTGAAATGACATAATTGCCCCTCATTAAAACCCAATACTAGTTTTGATTTTTTTCTTGTCAAACCCATTTGAAACCCTTTTGGGTATTGTGTAGGTGTTGGAGTGAAAACGAAATAGAATAGATGTCTCTCACCTGCTCTTATGCCGGTAATTTTAGTATACTTAGACTGCAATTAGTAATAGATGGTGTTAATTGCAATTTTTTGAAATATTAAGGGGTATATTGCAAATTTTTAAACATTATTTAAACATCTCAAACTTCATGGGGTAAAGTGAATTTTCCTCTAAAAATATAAAACCTAAACAAAAAATGCCATTGGCAGGATCTAATTTGAAACACCCGCGTTGAAGAGAGGAATAATTACCACTATACTACAACAACTTATTATCATAATATATTATATATTTAAAAAAAAAAGACGGTTAGATGTTAGTGCAATTAGCAGTTAGCAGTTCTAAATTTTCACCCCTAATTGTGAGAAAGACCCACCTTTGCAATTCCATTTTTTTCCATCTCTGGCTTTGATTAAAAAAAATAATAAAATAAAGCATTTTCACAACATCTTGAAGGATTTTGTGGTGGAGTTCTGTTAAAAATGTGATGTTGACGTGCTCAATTGAAGAGGATATATAATGTGAGGTGAAAAAAAAAAAAAAAGCAAAAGAAAAAAAGAATCAGTTGAAAAAACAAATAAAAAAAAAAGAGGCCAAGTTGCTCATATTTTAACCATTTGTTTGTCCATTTATTTGGTCTTTTGTTGATCTATACTGATATTTGGAGCAATATTTTTGCCAGATTTGGTATTGTTTAAAGTCCATAGCTGACTCTTTTTTGACCTATTGTCATTAAATGCCCATCTTTGATCACTATCAACGACCATCTCTCTGCCGCCGGGCGTTATAACTCCAACAAGTTTTCTGTCCATCTAAAAAATAAATAAAAAATAATTCAAACTCAAGGTTTCATAATCTTACCTTAGTTTGAGGGGAATATTAGAATATATGGGAAAATACACTTTATCCCCTTTGAACTATCCATTCATTTGCACTTTTAATTCAATGTTTAAAAAGTGACATTTTATCCCCTAAAGTAAGTATCTAACATTAATAATTGACCCTCATAAAGTACATTTTATCTTTTGAAGTATTTTGAATTGGCATTTTATCTCCTGAGTTAAAACTTTACCCCTCAAAACTTAATTACTTTGGGGGTAAAGTGCCAACCCCAAAATACTTCATAAGATAAAGTGTACTTCATGGGGTCAAATGTCAATGTCAAATATTTTAGGGGAGTAAAGTGTCACTTTTTAAACATTTAGGTTAAAAATACAAATAGATGAATAGTTCAGAAGATAAATGTATTTTTCCCTAGAATATATTAGGGAATTTGATTTTAGAGATTTTATTGTAATTGATTGTAATATCTTATAATCATATTTGATTGATTTTAATTAAATTTGATTACTATAATTATCTACCTCTAATTCTCTTATAAATAGGAGTCTTTTTATTGTAACAACATTAAGCAATAATAGCAAAATGTACCCATAAGACTTTATCTTGTGAACATATATCATAGACTAAACTACGCAAATTTTGTGTCGTTTGTACACTTTAATTTTCTTTATGTTAAGTTTTCTTTCAGGATCCACTACCCATAAATAAAACAAAGAATATAATTTATGATGGGTTTTTGTTTTTCTAATTCATATTGTTATAAGCTTTTTGTAATTTATGTACAATTTAGAAGTTTTGGCAGTCATTCAAAAGGTGAATGATATGATCAAAAACAATAAATGCATTCACTTAAAAACACAAGAAATGTGTTCCACTTGATCACAACAAAATGATTGCAACATAAATTCTTGCAAATAATATTTGGTTCACATATGTATAAAATATTAGTACTTTTTATAAATATGTATGGTGAAATGTTACAATACAAAATTTTATTTACAGAGTTTTACAAGGCAAATTTTTTATTTATAAACTTGAGATATTGGAGGAAATCAAATGTTTGTATAACAATTTCAAACTCAAAAGTGTTAGTCGCTTAAGTGAAGAACACCAATTGTAAGTTGTCATTTTTACATTCAATATCATGACTATGCGCCTCAAATGTTATGATAACAACCTTTTGAATTAAATGGTACAATCCAACAACCGGTCTTGAAAAAATGTTGGGGAAACAACTGTATAATATATTTATATTCTTGAATATGGTTGATACTGATATTTTCCCAAATCTAGGCCAAGAATTTGATAAAAAAAATAATATAAAAAAACTTGATAAATTTTTTATATTTACTTTTACAAGAATTATTTATTACACTTTTTTTTATGAAACCCTACTCAGTAAATGCTGATTTAACTTCTACTTTTTGCAGTTATGCACTTCCAGATTGCCATCCTCTTCTAACAGTAAAGGGGTAAGTTAGCTCACATTCTTCTATGCAATGACTACTATTGGCATCTATGTAGTTAATCTTCATTGTATATGAATTTACAGCTAGACAAACGAGAAGATGATGATCCATGCCCATGCCTAGCTTCTTCCCATGTAGAACGCAGGTAAAACATAACATAAAGAAAGCACAATATGGCATGCTAAAAGAGTTTATGGTTTCAAATAACATGTTACCATTTCTCTCCATTGAAAGATTTTAACAGTATGAAATTGAGAGACACTAATGAAAATCTCAAGAGATAATATTTTATAATTTCATTAGTATGCTAATCAAATTAATTGGGGCAATGTTCCATATCAGGTGAAACTGCAAATTCATTTGAGCTGCACACGAAAATATAAAATTCCGAGTTTGGATAACTTTGCAATGAGGAATGATGCGTTTCTTAAGATAGTAATTGAAAACAAAATTCTAACATAATTCGTGGAACAATTTTGGTGAGTATAAACAAGAAACCCATGAACACATCCTATCGTTATATCTACAAAAGGTAGACTATTATATAAAAGAAATGACCCATAAAACACTCCATTTGCAGATATCCTGCAGAACAGCAACGGAGGGGAGTTTTCCTCTCAATAGAACATACTTTCAAGTTAATGAGGTGAATTTATTCAAAACTCTTCGTTTCTTTGAATGTTTAGTATTTTACATGTTATAAAACTACGAGCATTTCAGTTCAAGTCCCTGCATACTTTGCATCTTCAGCATCAACACTATTTAGTGGTAAAACAAGCACTACAAAAAAGAGAGCTCTATAATATATAGTGAAAACCCTTTTAGGTATATGCTGCATACTTTGCATCTTCAGCATCAACACTATTTAGTAGTAAACATGCATTACAAAAAAGAGAGCTCTATAATATATGGGTCAAACTAATGTGTTAGATTTTTTTTTTTTTTTGTGTGAAAGCAGGTTTATTACCTTATGCAATTCGGACTGGCTTTAAGGAAGGTATTATATGACTCACTGATTTAGTTGTCGTTATAGCTTCAAAAATAACAAAGAAATTGTGAAATGCTTATACACACAAAAGAATAAACCATTTCCCTAGGCATTTATAATCACGATTGAAACGTTAATTATTTGCTATGAAAGCATTATTGAAAGAAATAAATTAACAGTACTTCATCCCTGCCCCAATAGATATTTCTTTCCAAACCCGATGTTGTTAAGAGAGCAGCAGGGGGCATTGACAGAATTAATGTACTTAAGGTGGAGGTTATACATACAGTTGCCTGCGGAGTAAAAGTAATTTAACTAGCGAAAATAAGTACCATGGTTTTGCATACTTGAAAAAGTATTTAACAATGGCTAGTATTTGTCAGATGATACCATATGAAATTAAGAATTTTTCTATATTATAATTAATCATTTATTTATTTATTTCTTTTGCAGGGCTAATTTTATCAGCGGGTTTGGCCGAAAGACAAGGTCTCCTGAACACCATTGGTAAAACGACTTCACCTTTTAAGAAACAAGATGGGAAAGAATGAGTATGAAATGACACACACAATGTAAGACTTCAATAAATCAGTGAGATATTGAGTGACCTTTACATAGTATGCATATAATTATAAATAGAATACAATCAAAACTGAACTCCTTAATATATGGAGTTAGTTCTATCTAGAAAACTGAAATACAAAATTCAAATACATATAAAATTTAATCTATATATTTGAATTCAAATACATATAAAATCTAATCTATACATTTGAATTCTGTTTTGTTGTGGTTGGGTGTATTTGAATATCTGTCGCATCATACATAGAATCTTACTTAACAGCCCCCTCAAACGAAGGAGAAGATGATGAACATGAAGTTTGGTGCACAGTTGTGAGAAATGAATAGCAGAAAGTCCCTTTGTGAACACATTTGCAACTTGATCAACTTTTGAGATATATCTGGGAACAATATCTTTATTTAAAACATTCTCATGAATAAAGTAATAATCCACTTTAATATGCTTAATCTGAGCATGGTAAACTAGATTTAATGCCAAAACCCCAACATTATCACACCAAATAATAGGTAGAGATGGCAAAGGAATGTGTAATTCCTTAAATAACATCCATAACAATAAAGCTCAGCGGTAACAATAGCCAAAGACCGATATTCAGCTTCGGTTGAGGAACGAGCACTCCGTGATATTAAACTAGACCCATGATTTCTACCATATATATATCAAAATCAGATTCTTCATATCAGAAGCTTGACAAGTGCCTGACCATATTGAAGAATATAGAAATTAAAACCCTATTTTTATTAACAAGTCACTCTTGACTCGATCACTTTAAACATATAGGTAACCTAGATGACCCAAACTATGATATTTTCATTATTTTGGCTAAGATTAACATACTCCAAAACAAAAAAGAAATGGAATCAAGAAACTATACGCTCTCTCACCAAACATAATCATTCATGATAGAGATTCTCAAAACAATTATTCAAACACCAAGATCAACATCGGGTTTGGTTGCGGAAAAAATGTTGGAAAAGAAAATGAAGGAAAATTATGGGCGTTAGATCTCAGACAGAAAAATTATGAACCAATTTTCAATAGACTGGTTTTGGGTGACTTGATTTTCAGTTTCATTCTTTTCCTTTCCTCCACTTTCTCATCAACCAAACAAATAAAGGAAATTGATCAAACATCTAGCCCATTAAGGAGATAATGGGTCGGGTTTGAGATTGAAACCTGTGATGCGTACCAGTGGAGAAGGGACATGGTTCCAAATTTATACCAAATTTGGCTTGACATATGTTCCTTGAATATGTGAGATGCACTTGTTTTTAATAGTTAGGACAAAATTGGAATAAATTTAATTGAAAACTCATGTGCATCTCACATGTAATTAAAAAAATGGACATATCCTTGAGAGATAGCTCAATCGACTAGGACCACGCCTAATGAAGTAAATGTTACTAATTCGAATCTCCTTCCTCCTCTTCTGCGGACATATCAAAAAAAAAAAAGAAAAAAAAAAGAAACAGTATGGAGGAAAATTTTGAAACAAATAAAGCACAAATTATTTCTTAATGATATATTTCCTACATACTTACAATATATATATATATATACATATATATATGGGGTTTGCTAGGAGTTCTCCCCATAGTGTTCTCCTAGGTTCTCATAAACTTACATAAAACATGATTTAAGAAAAAATAAAATTGTAATACCGTTTTTTTGCCAACAAATTAATTTTTATGAATTAATATTTAGGTTCTAATACCTTAAAAATTTTTTTTTGGATTAAAAACTAAAACCTAAGGGTGGAAGGTTAGGGGTGTAAAGGCGGTTACGGTTAGCGGTTATTGGCAAAAACCGCTAACCGTAACCGCTTTAGCGGTTATTAAATTTCACTAACCGCATCCGCTATGAGGTTAGCGAATAGCGGTTAGCAGTTAGTTGGCGGTTAGCGGTTAGTAAAACAGTTAACCGCCCGCTATAACCGCTTTTTTAAAATTAGGTTTTTTTTTTTTTTACCTTTTTGGGGCTTTTTTAAAAGCATTATAGCATTTTTCACTCTCATTTGTTTTTTGTTTTTTGTTTTTTGTTTTTGTATTTTTAGTGTCTTCTTTGGCCAAATTGCTATAAAAATAGCTCATATTGAAAAATAAAAATATTTTTTACCTACTTTTTTTTTAAAAAAAAATCCTTAATTATTAAATCATAAGTTCATAACCGGTTAACATTTAAAATAAAATAAAAATAAAAAATAAAAAACACACACACACACACACAACATATAAAAACAAAGTTCAACACAACATATAAAAAAATATTTTAAAAAAAGTCAATAAAACATATAAAACAAGTTCAACATAGCATATAAAAAATAAATAAAAAAATGTTCAAATAAAAATTAAATGATACAAATAAAACATTAAAACTGCGACATAGAAAGAGCCAGAGAAAGTGGCAATGAGAGAGAGACGGTCCAGAGGTAGAGTCTGTAGAGGACGGCCAACAGAGTGAGTAAGATAGGGAAGGAGAAGAAAATAAGATGAAAATTCCTACCCTAACCCTTAATGCATTTTTCTTTCAAAACTGATGTCGTTTTGATGTGAAATTCATTATTATTATTAATATAAAATAAACAATATATATATATTTATATATATGGAAAATTAAATACATAAATGCTAGAAGATATAAATATATACAGTTTCAAAAATATTTTACTCAATTACAAACTTATGTCTTTGATATTATATAATCATATGATCTCATTAAATTAGATCATATGATTAATGATTTAAATTATTATAATATTTACTTATAGTCTTTTTTTTTTTAATTAAACTTATTATCTAATGATAATGTTCAAATTCCTAAGTCCTAAATTCCTAATGATCTAATGGTCATACACTCATACTTAAATTATATAATCATATTATCTCACAAATCACAATTCATATTAATATAATAAAATTATCTTAGATTTAAGAATATAAGATAATGTGATATATGTTTTCTAAGTATAAAGTATCTAATAATGCTTTGATTCAATTGTGGTTATAGGTAACACATTGTTAAATTTAATTGTAAGTATCATACTATCATTATACATGAATAATATGAATCATATGATTAACTTGTAAACTTATGACTTATGAGTTATATCATATTATATATATAATTTGTTATTATATAATCAAATGATTTAATGATCAATTGATCATGTGATATAATCATATAAATTATAGTAATAATATATTAATACTTAATTTGTGATTTAATTATTGAAAGCAAAAATGTGATTTAATCATTAATAATCAATTGATTAAGTTATATGTATAAATATTATTATAATTATAATTATCAAAATATATTAGCGTTAGCGGTTAAGGTTATTAAACCCAATAATCTAACTGTTAACTGCTAGGCGTTATAACGTTAACGTTAAAATTTGAAGCGGTTAAGTTGTTAAGGTTAGCGGTTAAATAACCGCCCACCTTTACACCCCTATGGAAGGTTAACCTTTCAGGGATGGTATCATCCAAAGTGGATTTGATCATCCTAAATTTAGTGATAATGCCTCAATTTTGGTGCTAATGCCTTAAATTTGATGTCAATGCCTCAAATTTGGTGCTAATGCCTAAAAAAACTGGTGGTATAGGCCACTACAATTTTATTTTTTCTTAAATCATGTTTTACGTAAGTCTGGGAGAACTTAGGAGAACACTATGGAAAGAACCCTAGTACTTTCCTCTCTCTCTTATATATATATATATATATCTTTTGAATACATTAATTATTTGTCTTTTAAATCTTTTGATAAACAATATGGGCATATTCCATCTCTTCACACTTGTATAATTTGACTAATTGCTCAAAATCAAACAGTACTAGAAAGTTGAACTGAACACCATATGAACTGAAAGGCTAATTAACACCATCTCGATCATATGAATTTTTATTTTTTTCTCCTATTGTTATGATTTTGATTTTCAAATTTAATCAAAGAAGAAAACAAAACAGTGCATTTGCCTAGAATGATTTTTATCTGGGGTGTCTCTCTGCTGTCGAAGCACAAAGTCTGTGGCATCTTCTTCTAGTCGAAGGAAAATGACAAGAATAGATTGATGGCTTTTTTCCAGTCCGGAGTGGAAATGTATGCAAGGTGAAGCAACACAATGAGAAAATACGAAGCCACAGCTCCACCGTCATCTCAGATGCGTTGGCTGGCCACCATAGAGCCAGCCATCGTACTTGTCATCCGTAGGTCTTGTTTGACTCTGAGACTCTCCACCAGACACTCTAAAAAACAACATGCTATATATGCCACAACTAGTTCTTACATCCCCATATATTGGGGCGTTCATTTTTGTGTGTTGGAATATTTTATATTTTTTTAATTAGGTTTATTAATATTTTCTTTAATAAGTTATTTCTCTTTATGTTAGAATATTATTCGCCATTATTATATTTCTTTGTAATGTTCATTCTCTTAATTAGTTTAGCTCTACTTTTGGGTTTATTGATCACTACTCATTGTCTTTTTATAAATAGAGAGTTGTATAATATTGTTTGATATAGTAAACATACAAGATGTAGCATAAACGTCTCTCTTTGCTTCCGCTCTATTTTCTTTCACTTTAATATTTTGGTATTTTATATTTTATATGTATTTCAACATGGTATCAAAGCAACGTTAGTCTTATGACGCTTGGTGTTTTATGGCATTATCTTCTGACAATATCCCAATTTTGTTGTGATCCATGGCATTTTTCATTGGTGAATCTTGGCACAATGCGGTTTGGCCCTTCATAGGGTGTTTTTTTTTTTTTTTTAAATGGCTAGTTTCCATTCTTTGGCCTCATTGTCGGTTGCAGCATGGCTCTTCATTGGATTCTTTTAGCGGCTTGTCTCCTTTTTCCAGTATTTCCCCAGCCATCACTTTCAGCATTTCTAGTCTTTCTTATTGGCGAACCTTGGTACAATGTTGTTTGGCCCTTCATAGGATTAATGACTAGTTTTCGTTCTACGATCGTCATTGTCAGTTGCGGCTTGGCCTTTAACCGGATTTTTTTAGTGGCTTGTCTCCATTCTCCGGTATTTCTTTGGCCGTCACTTTTAGCCTTTCTCGCCATTATTCCCTTGATCCAACCATCAACTTTGGATGCATTTAATTTACTATCTTTTCCAAACTCAAGCTTACACCTTGAATTTGAGGGGGATGTTGTAATATTTTATATTTTCTAAATTAGGTTTATTAATATTTTATTGAATAAGTTATTTCTCTTTATGTTAAAATATTATTCTCCGTTATTATATTTTCTTGTAAGGTTCATTCTCTGTAACGCCCTAAGAATTAATTAACTAGTGATTAATTTCATGATTCGTCTCCCAGACTTATTCTACTCTAAACAAGACTCAGGGACATCTACTTCTCGAAAATAGAGAATACTAAGTAGCATAAGTAATTAAGTTCTATAACATTAAATCATTACAACCAAAGCATCTACAAAAAAAATCAGAGTAGATGAGAATCACACTATATACATAACATTATTACAAGAGATCTATGTTAAACCTTAATATGCAAGCATGCATCAAGCCCTAAGTCTACAGTATAATTCAAAATTATTAATTACCATGTGTACCCGCTTAAGCTTGCAATAAGTCTATAAGCTTCTCCCGGATTGAATCCTCCAACATAACCGGATGCTCCGCGATACCCACTATCTATAACAATATAGTTGTACATGTATAGAAAAAGGAAAATAATGCAAGGATAAGTCCAACGACTTAGTGAGTATAAATGCACATGACATACCCATCATTAATTTGTGGATTCAATTATTTATAAAACACATGCAACATTATGAGATGATAGTTTATCATGCAGGTGATATATATATGATTGTTACTCTCTCTATATATATATAGAGATAGTAATAGTCATAATTCAACAGTATGGTCTACCCGAGATATTATCCTTTCTTAGCAAGATTGACGTTGTCCCGAGAGACTTGTAGTACAATGCTGGTGCTCCAGCCGTTGCACATCATACTGTACGTAACACTAGTAGTACGACCGAGTTCGACCTCGAGTGGCCCACACTACTAATAACGTCGTCCTATAGTGACCATCCGTTGGGAATTACTGCATCTTGGTCATGAAACCATTGGATCCAAAGCCCACGCGCACACACACACTGACCATAAAGTTAACCTGTATAGTAAGCTCATGGTTATTATATCGCACGTATCGATGTATCATGTTATACGATACAATTAGTCTTATTAGTCTTTTACATGCATAGTTTAAAAAATCTCTTTATTATATTATTAATCAACACACGTTTTCACAAAAGAGAGTTTACAGTGGTCCTAAAATGTATTTCATGAGAGTTACAAAATATGCATGTTTAATATATACAAAATAGACGTGCAATGCAAGAAAAGTAATAATAAGCATCCACGTGAGTTTGTATGTAATTTCCTTGAGACTTTATGACCTTGAATACTGAAAAAAGACCTATTATTAGTTCTATTTCTACTAAAACAACTCTAGAACAAGGAAATAGGAGCTATGGAATGGCTGGTGAAAATAAAGTTCTTTGTCACACTCTGGACCGTACGTCCGGGCTCGAGGTCGTATGTCCATTGTGATACTTCGGACCGTACGTATGCTTTAAGGTTTTCGAGGAGAACTTCATTTTTTCTCCACTATCTGCCAATACTTCAACTCCTAAGGCTATCAAAGGCCTCCTAAGTCGAAATGAAACCTCTATGCAACATAACAACGTTAAGTTAATATAACGCTAACCTAAACAAGATCTAAAGGATAACTAAGGCTAAACTATGACTAACAACATAGAACAATAATCAAGCAGCATAACAACGTAATTAAAAAGCTAAGGAACCAAACATTATGTCCTTGAAGCAAAACCTCAAGAGTTCTTCCACTCTATTAGCTCCGAACTCACAAAACATTTATAAACACTCACACGGAAGGATTTTCGCCAGCCTAGGGCGAAGAGAGGGATTTAGGGGCAGATGGGTGTGAGATGGGCGAGAGGATGATGGAGTATTTATAGGGCCAAAAAGTAGCGGACGTCCAATCTAAAGGGCCGTATGTTTGGTACTATTACTCAACGGTCCAAAGGTTGTCTCGTACGTGTAGGTATTACTCAGCGGTTAATCCAAAAAGTAGCGAAAGTTCGGTACTTTTGAGCATATGTCCGTTGTACTATTCACAAAGTACGGTGTACTATCTGTCAGTGGATGTCCGATGGTCCCCCAGCGGATGACCGCATTAAAAGACAAGAGCATATGTCTGCCAAACCTAGCATACGTCTGATCCAAAAGTCTAATTTTTTCAAAATGTCATTCTAGCTGATCCTAATGACCCAAAGTCCAAATTAACTCTCTAACTAAGCTACTTAAGCTTAGTTAATTATTTGGGTCACTACATTTTCTTCCTTAATTAGTTTAGGTCTACTATAAGGTTTCTTGATTACTACTTATTGTCTCTCTATAAATAGAGAGTTATGTAACACTGTTTGATATGGTGAATATACAAGATATATCCTAAATGTCTCTCTGTGCTTCCACTCTATTTTCTTTCACTTTAATATTTTAGTATTTCATACTTTAT
Organism: Carpinus viminea; assembly: GCA_013348765.1. Classification (NCBI taxonomy): domain Eukaryota; kingdom Viridiplantae; phylum Streptophyta; class Magnoliopsida; order Fagales; family Betulaceae; genus Carpinus; species Carpinus viminea. Next base: position 46,664,827 of record CP054668.1, on the reverse strand, counting down.
ATATATTTCAACACTATGGCTCATCAACATGAGAATGAAAAGAAGACACCCCAAGAAACTAGCACTTTCACAACATCTCAAAGGAGTTTGAGGTGGAGTTCTATTAAGTATGTGATGTTGAAGTGCTCAATTACAGAGTATGAAGACTTAATTGTTTAATTGTTTCTCTCACATTGTTTGGTGGAGACTTTTCCATTTATATAAAGAATGCACAACACATGGCATACATAAAGACACTTGGCTATTCAAAATATAAATACAGCAGCACTACTGAAAACATAAAGGCAGTTGCACTATTCAATCCTTTGAAACTGTTGGATTAATGTGAATGGATGATGTAACAGCTGGATTTATTTCTGCAAAAGAAATTTGTGAGGTTAGCATTACTAGAAGAGGAGTAGATGTGAAACTCTTGGTTTCTTGTCAAAAAAAAATCAGTTGAAAAAAAAAAGGCCTAGTTGCCTATATTTTAATCCTTTGTTTGTTCATTTATTTAGTCTTTTGTTGATCTAGACTGATATTTGGCCAAATATTTTTGCCCTTTGTGGTGTTGTTTAAAGCTCATACTCATTTCAGCCACAATTGGCTCTCATTTTTGTCCACATTTGACTCTTTTTTGACCTATTGTTATTAAGGGCCCATCTTTGATCACGTACTATCAACAACCATGTCTAATCACTGCCACTGAGCGCTATCAACTCCAACAAGTTTTTGGTCCATCTAAAAAGAAAATCAAACTCAAGGTTTCGTAATCTTTTACCTTGAGTTTGAGGGGAATATTAGAATATATTAAGGAATTTGATTTTAAAGATTTTTATTGTAATTAATTGTACTATCATATAATCATATTTGATTAATTTGATTCACGGACTATAAACAGATTTGAGGTTAATTAAATATGATTACTTTACTTATCTACCTTTAATTCTCTTATAAATAGGTGTCTTTGTATTATAACAACATCAAGCAATAAGAGCAAAATATATCATTTAGGCTTTATCTTGTGAACGTAGGTCATAAACTAAACTATATAAATTTTGTATCATTTTTCCCTTTAATTTTCTTTATGTTAAGTTTTCTTTTAGGAACCACCGCCCATAAATAAAACAAAGAATATAATTTATGATGGGGTTTTATTTTTCTAATTCATATGGTGATAAGTGTCTTGTAATTTACGTACAATTTAGAAGTTTTGGCCATCATTCAAAATGTGTATGATATGACCTAACAAAACCAATAAATGCATTCGCTTAAAAACACAAGAAATGTGTTACACTTGATCACCACAAAATGATTGCAACTAAATTCTTGCAAATAATATTTTGTTCATACATGTATAAATATTTTGTAGTTTTTATAAATATGTATGGTGAAAATGTTACAATGCAAAATTTTATTTACTGAGTTTTATGAGGCAAAGTTCTTACTTACAAACTTAAGATATTGAAGGAAATCAAATGTTTGTATGTATGACAATTTCAATATTAGAACATGATAAATTATATTGAAATTCCCCTAGAGTAAACATTGGAGGAGCCACAAATATGTGAGAATAACACAAAATCTGTTGGGGCAACATATATATGATTCAGAAAATGGAAGCCACAAATATGAATTATGAGCCTGAACCTGAACCTCATATTAGTTATGAATTGGAAAATGAAGCAGAAATTCTGACAGAGAGAATGACCAAGCTTAGAAACTAGCTAGTTTACTATGTTCTGACATGATAAATGACCCCAAACTTAACCGTGCTTATGCATTTGAACTTCAACTTTTCCCTACAAATCTAGAGTCAATTCACAGGCAGAAAGTGGGATAGAAACAAGTTCACGTGCCTTCGATGAAGGAGGAGACACAGTCTCTCAAGCTGAGAAGATACCAGCTCATGGACTTGAAAGCTAAGTTGATGAAAAGGCACAAAGTCAGAAAAGAAAGATGCAACCAGCGAATGATGCCAATACCATGAAAAAGAAATGGAGGAAAGGGAGAAAGACAAACCAAAAAGAAGAAAAACTTTCTTCTGACATGGCATTTGATGAGACAAAGGCACGCAGCTACTCTGAAGAAAAAAGATTAAAAGGGTAGAGGAAGAAATTGACTGGGATGAACTAAGGAGAACCTAATACTCAGCCGAATTCATGTGAATGCAATCACATGGATTCTGTGGTGGAGTTATGTTAAGAATATGATGTTGATGTGCTCAATTGTAGAGGACAACATGAGATTAAGGGAAAAGAAAAAAAAAAAAAAAAAAAAGGTGAAGTGCTGGACATGTTTGTATTATTGGGTTGCTTTTTGTAATTTTTATTTTGTGGAAAAAAAAAAAGTTCCTGTTTCAAGTTAAAATAAATAAATAAAAGCAGAAAAAAAAGAAAAAAACAAATAGTTGAAAAAACAAATAAAAAATAGGCTAAGTTGTCCATATTTTAACCCTTTCTTTGTCCATTTATTTGGTTTTTTGTTGACCCAGACTACAGGGCGATATTTTGCCCAATATCTTTGCCCTTTTTGGTATTGTTTGAAGCCCATACTCATTTCAGCCACATTTTCCTCTCATTTTAGCCTATAGTTAACTCTTTTGTTTTTTTTTACCTATTATTATTAAAGGCCCATCTTTGATCACTATCAACGACCACCTCCAATCACCACTGCCGGACGTTATCAACTCCAGCAAGTTTTCAGTGCATCTCAACAAAAAAAGCAAATTGATTTGATTCATTGATTGTAAACAGATTTGAGGGTAATTAAATTTGATTACTATACTTATTTACCTCTAATTCACTTATAAATAGGAGTGTGTATTGTAACAACATAAAGCAATAAGAGCAAAATGTACCCATTAAGTTTTATCTTGTGAACTTAGATCATAGACTAAACTATATAAATTCTGTGTCGCTTTTTCACTTTAATTTTCTTTATGTTAAGTTTTCTTTCGGGAACCACCGTCCATAAATAAAACAAAGAATATAATTTATTTTGGGTTTTTGTTTTTCTAATTCATATGGTTATAAGCTTCAAAAGTTTTGGCCATCATTCAAAATGTATATGATATGATCTAATAAAAACAATAAATACATTTGCTTGAAAACACAAGAAGTGCGTTCCACTTGATTACAACAAAATGATTGCAACGTAAATCCTTGCAAATAATATTTGGTCCACCTATATATAAATATCTATTTTTCTATAAATATGTACGGTGAAAAATGTTACAACGCAAAATTTTGACTAAAGAGTACTTTTACTTACAAACTTAATATTGGAGGAAATCAAATGTTTGTTCAATACAACAGCAAATTCAATTTGTTGTCAAACACTTTTATCATTCTTCTTGTTCTTCATTGTTCATTATGAAAATCAAATATGGTATTAGAGCAACCAACCATGGCTACTGGTTTTCTCCTTCGCCATTTTTCGTTGAAGACTCTTCGAGTCCTTATTTTCTTCACCATGGAGACAATCTCGGGTATGTTTTGGTGTCTCAGCTCCTTCATGGAGATAACTACCATACCTGAAACAGGTCGATGAGTCGATGACTACGGCGCTAACCGCCAAAAATAAAGTTAGATTCAAAAGTGTCTTATTACATATTACATAAACAAATATCTAAGACTGTTTTTTGATTCGTAGGTTACTAAAAATATCTAAGGCCATTTATTTTCAAAAATAAAAACAACAGTTAAAAATGGTTAAATAGAACTTCTGGTCTTTAGAGCACATTGACATCATCACATCAACTTTTGGTTATAAAATAATTTTAGGCTTTGTTTGTTTCGCCGTAAAATAATTTCCATTAGAAACATTTTACGGAATTTAGCGCGTACGAAAAATCACATTTTTTTATATTTATATTTTTAATTAAATCATATTAAACTCTAAATTTATGAGTAGGTCCCATGACCCCACAGGGACCCGCTTGGGATTTGACTAGGACTTGTACAAGACACGAACAAACTTGCCCGAGACTTGCTCAAAACTTGACAAGGACTTGCTCAGGACCTTGCCAAGACCTGTTCAAGACCTCGTCAGGACCTACCTAGGACTTGACCGAGACTCACTTGAGACTTGATTAGGACCCGCTCGGGCAAGCAGGTCCCGATTGGGTCCTGAGCGGGTCTTGTGTGAGTCTTGATCAAATCCTATGCGGGTCTCGAGCAGGTCCCACGCAGATCCCAGTCAAGTCTTGGTGAGGTCCTAGGCAGGTCCAGTTAAGTCTCAAGCGGGTCCCAAACAGGTCTGGTCAGTTGGTTCTGGGTAGGTCGTAGGCAGGTCCTAAGCAGGGTTCCAAACAGGTCCTAGTTAAGTCTCGGCATGGTCCTGGGTGAGTCTTGGCAAGATACGTCAATTTAAAAATAAGAACCATAAACCATTTTTCAAAAATTAAAGAAGAATTTTTGGTCAAAGAGAAAATATTTTTCATTAAATATTATTTTATGTTGCACTAAACACCAAAAAGTACAAAAAGTACAAAAAATATTTTTTGTAAATCATTTTATAGCGAAACAAATGGAGCCTTAGTTAGAAATAATTTTCTTTTCTTTAAAACACATTGATTTTTTAGTGTTTGGTTTTCACCTTAGAAAACATGTTTCACTATTTAGTTTGCACCAAACATTTCCTCTAGTGGAGATTGTTGCCAGTAGAAGAGCAATGTCTAGGGGAGTAATTTTATAAGTTTATTTTGTGTTACTCTTGTGTCCCTTAAAAAATGTGGCTACTTTTTGAAAATTACTATTAAATCAAAATTCAATAATAATCAATTATAAGCGCAATGTGATTTTAATTAAGAAACATATCATTTTTGGAAGGACACAAAAACATAAGTATGACTTTTAGCGACTCGTGTCTGGGGTGTATCGTGGCGTGGCTGTTTGTTGGGAGAGATGTTTGAAGAGAAAATATTTTTAATTCTAGAATCCTTTTTCCAAAAGTAAAATTTTACGAAAGTATTTTTTGGTCCACCAAAAAATATTTTCAGAGTGCGCAATAAAAAAAATTTAACCGAGTCTAAGTGTGCATTTGTCATTACAATTTTAGAGACAAAAAATAAAATTTTAAATTAAATTTAAAAAAAAATATAAATTATTTGGGATTGCGGCTATTTTCTTTGTGGAGAAAAAAACTTGTTGGGCATGAGGGTTTTAGGAACAAATGGACTTGGCACTATTGAACTGTGTTGGGCTTGGATTGTTTATGAGGCCCGAGATTGATTGGCACGGGCTTTTCTTGTCAATCGCTGGCACAGCAACTCTACCCTATTGCTTTACTCTTTTTCCTTCTTTTTTTCGGCTTACCCTATTGCTTTACTGGGGGTAATTCTAAATGCCACCTTCAAAAAAAAAATTTCTCCTTAAAACTAATGCGTTTTTTATTTTTTATTTTTTAAAATTAATAGTTATTTATCAAAAATTTGATGATGATTTTAAAAGTTAGTAAACCACATCAATTTTAAGGACACACAATGAAGACACGGGACGGATCTTACATTTAGCATTGCTCTTTATAATATTGGGGCATTTGCATAATGCTAGGCTGCTAGCGTCAAAATGGTTTAAAAGGTTATTTTTGTTAGTTTTGTAGTAAAAAAATTAAAAAAAAAAAAAAAAAATTCCCATCCAACTAGCCACTTTAGCTAAGGAATTTATTAGCTGCGACAGTACTTAACAAATTTGTTGAGTAGTGTAGCTCAAAAATTCATAAAAAAAACTAAATTAAAAAATCAATATAATTCTCTATTATTTTGGAATAATGAAAATAGATAAAATAAAGTAGTGCAAGTGAATATTTAAAGATGATAACTCACATTAATATTTTCTTCTTTTTTTTTTTTTCATCTCATCCTACAAATTCAATATATCAACCATTAGATCTATACACTTATATTGATCCCACACAAATTCAACGGTAAATTCATCCATTCATTATGATGATGGTTAGAAAAAAAATAGCAACTACTTTACCTGGATATTTGTAGGGTTCAATCCGAATTTTTCATACCAAACGACTAACCGTTTGGGCAACAGAAAATGACATTTTCAGCCAAATTCAGGCACGCGTTTGATTGATTCTCTTGATTATTCTTTAGCTTTCTTCTTAATTAATTAATGTGTATCATGCCGCCACCCCCCAAAAAAAAAAAACGTAAGCATGCACATTGTACGTGTTGAGCGACTTTTCTCGTGTCGTTTTGTGAATGGTTGGTTCGTCTTAGTTGCTTTCTGGTCTTGAAAAGAAAAGTTTGATTTGATGCTGCCCTCCTCCACGTGGTCCCATTACATCAATTGGCCAACATAATTAATTAATAATTGCCCTTAAGCTTAAGAACTTACCATTAATACAGAAAAAAAGGGTGAATTAATTAATTTAACTATATGACCGTATTGAAGGAACGTGATCCTTTTTAGTTCATTTGAACTCTCAAATATATAATATTTAGTTAATTATAATTGAAGAATATTTTTATCTTTTTACTTTTTAAAGGAACAAAAATACTTCTCTATTATAATAAACTAGATATTAAAATTTAAACAGAGACTAAGGGAGGGAGACCAGGATAGGCCATGGTCCCCCTAAATAAGGAAAAAAAAAATTATAAGTAAAAAAATAATAAAGTAAAGTTTTAATTTTAGTCATTCGGCCCACCTCCAAAAAAGAAATTGACCCTATTTAAAAATTTTTTGGCCCAATTCTTAATTTTTTTTTTTGGACCATACGACCCACACCCATTAAGGTGTATGGCCCATACCCATTAGAGGTTTTTTTTTTCCCAAATGCTCACTTTTTTTTGGTCCTTACGGTATTCTTTAGTTCATAGAAAATAACCCAAAAATTTTTTTTTATAAAAAAAATTCTAAAGAACAAATTTTTTTTTTTTGGCCCCATTCCTAAATTCAATTGAACTGGAGAAGATTCTAATTCCCTGTTGAAAGGGTGTTTGTTTGTTTGCTCATATGCTAAGCATTGCTTAATAAATTGGTTTTTGGAGGGCCTAATGGGCAGGGCAGCTTAGGTATTTCCAATCAAAATATCATATTTTGTCCTTGGACATTTATTTATTTATTTATTTTTCCGGGGCTAGAGGATAGAGGCGAGTCAAAGTCTTTTTGGTTCCTAATTCTACCCCACCCTTAAAGTGGGAAGTGGGAAATGGTCCCCATCAATGTGTAATTAAAATTGTTGTTCTTTGATATATATATACAAATTCAATTTGTTGTCTACAAAGAAACAACATAGTTTAATTTTCCTTTTTACATATAACATAGACAAAGAAAACAAACAACAATGAAGAGCTCTAATTAGGTGCTTGTGAACTTGATCAGTTTGGTTTGATTAAACTCAATTTGATTTTGGTTTGAATAATAAATGAGTTGTTCGTGAACACAATGATATGTTCACGTACATTAAACAAGACATAGTCATATAAACTCGGCTAAGGTCGTACAAACTGGTATAAATAAACTCATATATATATATACCTTCATTTTTATTTCTCTAATAAGTGAAGTGTATAGACATAATACTTCAACTTGTAATAAGGAAATTCTCTTTCAAACCATCAACTTGTCATATATATATATATACCTTCATTTTTACAATTTTGTTTTTAGTATTATTGTAATTTTGTAATAAGGAAATTCTCTTTCTTAATATTATAATATTATAGATATAACTTGAATTATTGTTGATGTGATGATTGAAAGAGTAATTCTACGTATCTTTTTGTCAGACTAAAATCAATCAACTTAGGGAAGATGGTTTTTTTCTTTTTTTTCTTTTTTCTTTTTCTTTCTCTCCTTCCTTTTTGCCTCTGCTCCTATGATGCCAAACGTACTAAAAGTCTAAAACAAAGAAAAAAGAAGGGGGAGAAAAGACTGTCGTAGTGTCGTGTGTTATATTTCTATACCAACTCCATTCAATGATCGAGATTCGATTGTACATGATGGAATAAGAAGCACTGCATGCTGTAGAATATTGGGAAGGAATCTGATGTAACTAGGCCGGAGTGTAGTTACAGTTAGATTTATTGTGCACCCGCTTTCACCGTGCCTAATGCGCCGGCACAGGTCCACCCTCCTCCCTTTACAGATCCTGAATCCAGCAGCTAACCACCCCCTCCGCCACATGTGTAGCTAAACTGCCGCCATGGTGTGGGTGGCCTACACTTTTGACTCACACATCTAGATATAGCTCTCTAGCTCCTCTCTTAACACTTTTTTTTTTAGTGACCTCCAAATCTAGATATGGTGTCCCATATGGCTTCATTATTGAGTACTTGCCAAATATTTTGGCTTCAAATTTATTTATCAAAAAGGGTAAGTTGAGAAAATCAATCTTACCTAAGAATGATTCCTCCCTGTTTCACTGATTTGATTGAAAAAAAAAAAAGACTATCTTTTCCCCAACTTTGGGGGCACAAGAAGATACCATACCTCCCAGTCAAACTACCTTCTCCAGTTCTCCGTGTTTATAAAACCACGATGCCTTTTTATGGCACTGAGTCACTGACCATCCAAAATGGTATTCTGGTAAATCTCTCGATACGGCGATACATATGATCTTTATTTTGAAGTTTAAACTCATAAACAATATATGTTTACTTTTTTTTTAATCTAAGCCTTTTTTTTACATACTAACATATATATATTTAAAAAAATGTAAGAATAATATAAAAAAGCTAAAAAATTATTTTACAAAAATAAATAAATATATTTTCACATGTCTGAAAAGAATAAATAAATCATTTAACTTGGAACCAAAAAAGTTCATTTATTTCTTTCGAGGTCATGTAAGAACTTTGCCTCCTCTACTCAGTAATTAAGATAGTAATTTTAAAAGTTTCTTTTGTGTCACTCTAAAAATAATGTAGCTAATAAAATCACCACTTGATCAAAATATAATAATAATTAATCACAAGTCTAATAATAATTTTAATAATTACGTTATTCTAGATGAATTCAAAATGAACACAAGAGGGACTTATAGCATTACTCAGCAATTGAGTATGTTTGGTAATAAATTTTGAAAGTGTTTCTTTTAATTGCTCTAATATGATATAAAATGAAACTATTTAGTGTTTGTTTTTAGATGTGCAATTTATACCAAGAAGAAAGGCTACTCACCCATGACCACCATAGTGAATTTTTTTTAAATATATATATATAATATATAGAAAAAAATATAATAAAAGGGTTGGTTGGGGTAAATTTGAGTTGTTTGTTAATATTTTTGTTTTGATAACCTAAAATAAAAAATTAACAAATAAAGCTATAGTATTTTCCTAAGAAAAGAGAAAAAGAAAAATATCAGCAATTAAGGGAACATTCCAAGGTCACACGCTATGACCAAAGCCGAAGCATCAACTTGGATTAATTAATTAATAAAATGCTTCAACTTTATCTTTCTTCTACGCAATAATAATTAATCTTCCCCCCTGCACCCCAACATAATTAATAAATAATATACATGCATATTTAACAACAAACACTTAAGCCTCACATAAATAAGTTAATTAAAAAAAGAAAAAGAAAAAAGGAAAAACTAGGATAAACTATATGACATAACTACCCCTCTAGCGCCTAGCCAGCTCTTCTGACATGTATTCTGCTCTGCCGTTTCCCAACTCGTCATGGTACGCTGAACACGTAAATTAAATTACATGTTTTTAATCTTATTTAATTTACCTCGACCCTGCTGGGTAAATCCTAGAAACAGCGGTCGTGGTCGATGATCATCTCTGTGGTCGCGGCAATGGTTTCCAGGGTTCGAGCACCGAGTCCCTGTACCTGGTCGGTAGAACCTGGGTTCTGCCGCGCTTGGACCGCACCACCGGCGACGTGTCCTCCTCCACATCTCCCAACCAATCCTCCACCCTCCAACTCTTCTTGTTCTTCTTCCTCTTCGATCCGCTGCTTTTACTACTCGACTCGTTGCGAGTGCTGCTGATGAGTTCCTTTTCCTTACTCGGTGGTTCTCCCGAGTCCGCCTCGTCGTCTCCGAAATTGCCGGAAATCAGCTTCGCCGCTTGGACGAGCAGGCCCAGATAGTCATTGCTCTTGTTCTCTCTACCCTTTTCAAACGCCGACGTTTTGACTTCTTCTTCCTCTTCTTCTTCGACGAGTTTTTTGGTTTCTTCTTCGTCGATTTCACTGCTTTCTACTCGCTGGTTGGTGATCTCCGAAACTTCCTGAGCCTTGTCGGCGACCGCTTCTGCGGGTTTCTCTTTGGGATCGCATTCACCCTCGGAACTCTTCTCCAGTGCCGGCAAAACACCGGTAGACTCCGCCGCCGAATCGCTCTCGGCGGCTTTACCCACAAAGCTGCAGGCGCTCAGGTTCCCATTCTCCGCCTGAGACTCCGATTCTTGGGCACCCACAAAAGGACCCAATCTGAGGTTCAAATCTACACCAACCCCTCTGTTATTCCCATTCATTTTTGGGGTTTCGTAGGGTGGAATAGAAGAAATTATGCTCAGAATCTTGTTCAAGCACATTTGGGCTTTAGAACACCGATGGTTTATATTGCTAGAGCAAGAATCGCGTTCCTGTAGGTACGAAGCAGCCATTATCGAAGCTCTGTTTCAGCTATCTACAAACCTGGGGTCTTCCGCAGATCACGAGGAAATGGTGTAGGACCAGATAGCCATGAAAAATCAACAAAGAGAGAGAGAAAGAGAGAGAGAGCTGAGGGAAACAATAATAGAAATAAATAAATAAATAACCAAAAATGGATTTAGTAGACGGGAAGGACAAGTCTGAGGCCAAGCAATAGCATGCCCGAAGCTAAGCCTTTTTTTTTTTTTTTTGGGAATATTTATTTTACATATTCTACTATTCTTAAGCAATAGCTGTGACAAGGTTGTTGAACACGGATTGGAGCTTTACTGACGTGGCAACGAGCTGCCAAGTCATCTTGTACGTGGCAGCTAGTTACTCCATCAGATGTATGTCATGGTATGGCACGTAGGCAACCTCGATCTGTAAAGTAAGTAACTCCCAAAGCGTTTCTCTTAGGGCAAAGGCAAACCGACCAGGTGAAGGAGAAGGATGTCGGTTTTTACCGTGGTTTTTTCCGTGTGACATGAGCTATCGTGTCGGGGGGATATATACGTTCTTTAATGATTTGATGAAAGAAATCACAACCTTTTCCTGCGCTAATGTGTCACTAACTTGGCATGGTTTTTGTCCAAATGGCTCGACGCTGCGGCTGGGCTGAATCGGACCCTTATCTAAAATCTTCACTTTCTCATTTTTTCTCCCTTTTTCTTTTTGCGTGGCAGACTACTACATTGAAACTGAATTCTCTCTGCTTTATTTGAATCGAAGAATATTTAGTTAGTTATATTTTAAGAGTATTTTTGTTTTTTTATTTTGATGAAACAAAAATACCATGCTTCAAATGAACTTGACAGTATCCAATTAGTTATATTTGATGGATATTTTTGTGTCTTTACTTTTTGAGGGAACAAAAGTATTCTCATTATAACTATCTAAATTGAAAAAAATGATAAGAGGTAGTATCAATGGAGAAGTATGTTAAAGTTGATTATTATTTTCAACATTGTGTTTAATTATCAAAAGCTTTAGGGTTTTTTTTTTTACGAATCTATAGCCTATGGGTTTAGGTTGCATCTAAGAACACTAACAACAGACTCCTTATAGCTCATTCCCCTCCTTATGTTTAGGAAAAATCTATAAAAAAAAAAAAAAAAACATACATCATCACATCAGAAACCACAAATTTAACCAACATCAATGCATTTACAATGTTTTCCACATTGCATTATTTTTAATTCTAAAATAACACAACCTCTCTCCTCTCATGTTTCCCACTCCCATCTCCTTCTCGTTGCTCTCTCTCTCTCCTCTTCTTCACAGCACTCTCATCTCCCCTCCCCTTCTTTGTGCTTTGGTATAGGGCCACCCCTTCTGCTCCATTAATTCTCACCCTTGAGTATTTCTGTGGGTACTGCCATATATGAACGTACTCTGTTGTTCCTTTTGTGTACACGTGTCACCCTTGAGTATTTCTATGAGCACTTCCATAGCCATGGCCATATATGAACATTGTTCCATCTGTGTACACATGTGTCTTGTTGTCCAGCCTTCTCCACAAAAAAAAAAAATAAGGATTTGATATGCATATGAGTTCCTCAGGACTTTGCTTAAGGTGGATGCCGATGAGAATGTTTTCCCATCAAGATATATGTTCTCCCCTTTGATCCTCTGTTATCCCTAGAATACATAGAACATAATAGTCTTGATGATGAAACACAAAATCCTCAAAAAGCATAAATCACAAATCCACAAAATTTTCAAGCCAAAAATTGAATATTCCACCACTCAAGATCAGCAGAAATCAACAAACAAAAAATACTAGAAATCAACCAACAAAAAAGAACACGAACCTAGAAATCAACGGGATGAGAGAGGAGATTAAGAGACAAGGATAAGAGATGAGAAAGAGGGAACCAGACTTAGAGATGAGAGAGAAAGAATAGGTGAGACGGAGAAGAGAGAGAGGGAGAAAATACAATTTTTTTTATAATAAAAAAAAAAAGAAAATGATAAAGGCACAACTTAAATCCAATTTTTTTCTTAAATTTAAAAGAAAGACTGCCTATAGATGAGAGAGAGAGCCTTAAACTAGAGAGAGAGTAAAATTTGGTTGACAATTTGGGTCAAAGTTAGATTTAAATTGGACTGTATCACAACTCATAAAAAATAAAAGTAAATAAATATTATTTTAATGATATAAGGAAGATTTAGGGAATCCATTATGAATTTTTTTTTTTAGGGAATCAACAAATAATTTTATTCCCTAAATATAGAAAAAATTGTTGGGAAACTACTGGTAATGCTCTAAGAACCTACTCTAAAATAAAAAATTTGGAAGATAAATAGTATTGTCAAAAAATTGATTCAAGCGAGTGATTTTGGTTGATGCTTCTTTTCTTTTTGGTCAATTGCTTGATTTCCAATTTTCCATACATTTCCACCCATTGGACCACGTTTGGACGAGAGTCCAACCAAATTCTAAGGCCAAGTTTGATTTGCGAAAAGGCCATTATAATGGATTAGCTAATCTAGGGTATAACTAATCCTTTGTTTGAAAGCACGCTATTCCTGTGAATAATTTATTCTCATGAGAACTACTAATCTCATGGAATAAGATCCTCTCCAGTCCAAAATGGACTGGAGAATATCCAGTTAATGGTCAAGATCTCTCATGAGAGATCCTAGGGCCATAAATGAGACATTTGTCATTTTAATATAAATAATAATAAAATATTATTTATACTTTAAAAATAATTAAGAATTAAAATTTAAAAATATTGAAAAATATTTTTAAAAAACTAAGGGGTGGCCAGCCACAGCCAGACCGCCACTGTTGGCCTGGAGGTGACTTCAACCACTCTATATTGACCGGTCAGGGGTGGCCGAAGCCACCTATAGCCATTGGGAGTGGTCCGGTGATGTAGCATAACTTAGTGGGCTGCAATAAAGAACATCAATAAGCAACGAATAAATACTTCTAGATCTTGATTCTATTAAAGGATCTAAGAAATCTTCTTAAAACAATAGATTATATCTAAAGTTTAAGAAAAAAAACAAAAAGAAACTCAACTCTGAGTATTCTTATTCAACCAAATCTGTGTTTCTGGAGGCTATAAGCATGTATTTATAAACCCCAAACCCTAAATCTAATTAAACTACAAATTATAATTAGAATTGAACTTCTATGAGGCCCCATCTGGATGGGACAAACCACTGTTCAGATGAACCCTCCTAAAACTAAAAGGAAAGTGTGTAAAACAATTAAAATTGAAAATGACATATAGCCGTTCAGACGCTTTTGAACAAGTTGCAAATGGATGCCTTTTTGACCTAGTAAACATCGATATTAGCAAACTCTTATGAAACATGATTTTGTAGATCTTTGAGTTAGTTTTTCAACGCTGCAAAGATTACTCCAATTGGAGGTCTGAAACTCTAGATATGATATTTTTAGTAGAACTCATTAGGTGCGAGTTTCTCTCTAATTATTGCTTTTCTTTATGGAATCTTTAGCTTTCTATTCTATAACATTCTGCCACCCCCAATGCCCAAACTAAAAAAAAAAATCTTTGGCCCTTGGGTTGGCCGAAGCCACCCCTAGGCCAACAGGGGCGGTCTAGCCACCCCATAGGGTGTTCGGCTACCTGTTTTTTTTATTATTATTTTAATTTTCATTTATTATTTAATTTTTTATTTTTTTATTAAGATGATATGTGACACTATTAAAGAAATCTCAACTATGAACTAGATATTTTCTAGTTCATAATAGACTAGAAAGAATTTGGATCCTAATATCATACATTGGATTAGCTAAGCCACTCATTTTTTAGTGGCTTAGCTAATCCTTAAGAAATGAAATACACTTTTTAAAAATACCCATATAATTTTTTATTTTATTTTAAACATAAAACAAAATAAAAAATATTAAAAATAAAGTGAGTGGGTTGACCACCCATTGGGGTGGTCAGCCACCTATGGAAGAGGTCGGGGGTGGTCCGACCACCCCTGTCACATTTTGGGATGGCTACGACCACCACATATTTACTTCAGGGGCGGCAACAACCACCCACGAAGCTCCTATGGGATGACAACGGCCACCTTGAGGGCTGTTCCGCTTCAGTGGTTGACCACTTATTTTATTTCATTTTTTTTTAATATGAGTTTTTAAAAATAAATAAATAATGTGGTTTTTCGTAATTTTGATTAAATTCCAATATTTTCACTATGTGTTGTTACCAAACTAAGGATAAGAATAACTATTTTATTCAACATAATTCTTCTATTCCTATTAGTAGCTTTTTGCTATTTTATTCAACATAATTCTTCTATTCCTGTTAGTTGCTTTTTCTTTTCTTTTTTTTTTTTTTTTTATTTTTAAAGGGAATAGACTAGACATTCCGTTTAACAAACAATGCCAAAAACTACTAGTTGAACTATCGTCCGAAAAAGATTCCAACCGGATAGTTAGTTATGTCAGAACTCCGAGACCTGCCCGTTGGAGCCGCCGTTTGGACATGGAGTCCAACTTGGATGGTCTTGTGCTGCATCATATTTCATTGGAAATAGTTTTATACAACTTTTCATTTTTTTATTTTTACACAAATGAATAATATGAGAATAAAATTTTATCACGTCATGTATTTTAATGACTTCTATGTGTTTGTAGTATTGAAACAATCGAGGGTTAAATACTAAAAATTTTTTAAGGTTTAATTTTTTTTTTTTAGGGTTTGACTTTTATTACAGGAAGTCATTGTGATTTTAATAAATTATCAAATTAGTCATTTCGTCTGTTAACCATTAGTTGATTTAATGAAAATGATACGTATACTAGTTAAATATCATTACGTGTCATGTAATTTATTTATTATTTTTTTTAAAAAAAAATCATTTAAATTTTTTTAAAAAATATGTTTAAAAAAAAAAGAAAAAAAAAATTGGGGGTGGCTCCCTTGGCCGAGCCACCCCAATTTTTTTTTTTTTGTTTCTTTTTTGTTTTTCTTTTTTTTTTTTAAAAAAGATATATGTTTTTATTTTTATTTTTTTAAATAAAAACAAAAAATAAATTACATGACACGTGACAAGATTTAATTGGGTTACAAGTCAATTAATGGTTAACGGATGGAATGACCTTTTTTTTTTTTGAGAAAAAAAAATTAGTCATTCCGTTCGTTGACCTTTAGTTGACTTAACAGAATTACATGTAGACCAATTAAATCTTACCACGTGTCACATGTTTGTTGACGAAATGATCAATTTAAACCTTTATCAAAAGCATAGGAACCTCATATAATAAAAATCAAGCCTTAAAAAGAAAAACGTAAAAAGTAAAACCCTTGGGGGTTTAGTGTTTAACCCACAATCAATCCATTTTCGTCAGAGCAATTCTAACAACTCTTTCCCCCTTTTTTTTAAAAAAAAAATAAGAAAAAAAATCTAAAAAATAAATAAAAAGAACAAAAACAAAAAAAAGGTATAAAATACTAAAAACCAAGAGGGTCATTTTAATTTTTTTAAGCAATTATTTTTTTAATTTTAGTTCATTTATTTATTGTTTTTTTTAGTTTATTTATTTATTTTTAATTTTAGTTTTTTTTTCTTTCTATTTAAAGAAAAGTTGTAAAATCAAGTGACGGCAGAGTATTGGATATTTGGAATGATCCATAGATTTCCAAGCTACCTTACTTTAAAAAATTAAACATTGATTAGAGTTTAAAACCCTGCTTAACCCAAATTTCACTAACTAGAATGCGAATTTATATGTTGAAACATTAGAACATGTGTTCTCAAATTGCTGTTTTACACAGGTTGTTTGAAGAAATCCACCATTGCCGCCTTTCAATCTTAATCAATTTTCTCATTTGAGCATCTAAAAATGGGTTAAAATAATCTTAAACCCAAGCTCTAAATTGGACCTTAAAATTGTTGTAGACATTGATTTCGGGATATATATATATATATATCATAGTATAGGACCCGATTTGAAGGACAAGGAACAAGCAAAAGCTCTCCAAATTGCCAACCGACCCTATAGAATCCATAATAAAGCTTGTACTAGCAAAGTGGATCCATTTCTTTAACCTATTTAATTCTTACCTTTTGTAATTATTGTAGCACCATTTTAATTTGTTTTTTGTTTGTTGTTGGAGAGTCCATCACATTTTTGTTTTTAAGATCACCCATTTATTCTTCCTTTTGGACCAGGAGTGGCCATAGAAGAATCCTTACCGATAATCCTTTCTTTATCAAGTTAAAAAAAAAAAAAAAAAAATCATTTAATTTAATTTAAAAAAGAAAAAAAAAATTGACCCATTTTTCAGCTAAGTTCCGCAAGTTAAATTTAGATGTGGTAAAAAAAAGATGGATTTTTTTTTTTTTTTTGACATGGTTAAAATCCAAATTTAAAAGTGAGGATATAAATCACAAAATGGCATTTCTCTTTGGTAAATGCGTATGACCTAATTATTTTGATAAATGCTATTTAATAGATTGTGCCTAATGTTCCAAAAGTGTGTAAGAATTTATTAAAAGAGTTTGTAAGAATTAGCTACAAACAATTTGTAGTAAATTTTGTCCTTGGAAAGATATGTCAGATGTTAATTGTTCCTAAATATCTAAGTTTGAGTAGAAAGTCTTGTCTAATCTAAACTGCTTGGGGATTAATGCCATAAGGGCAAAATATCTTCACAACTCCAGTCTTTTTAAAGTCGTTGTCCCACCAAATACAACTTGCTTTTAGAAAGGTATTCTCAAAACATAGGAAATGCTTTTCAAGGAAATGATGGTAACTCTGTATGTGATTCTAGGCCAATTTTTTTTCTTTCCTATTTTTCATTCTAAATCTTGCTTTTTTATTAACTTTTAAGTCCTAATTAAGAATCTCTTAACCCTAATGTTGACCAATGTATTACAACTAGGGCCAAAAAGGTGGGCGTTTATTAATCACTCACTAACTGTATTAACCGCTAACCGTTATATATATATAAAACGATGTCGTATAGAATAAGGTATCATCATATTACCATATAAATGACTTCATTTTAGTTTTTTCTTTTAATTTTTAATTTTTTTTTTTAAAAAAATTACCTTTAAAAAACAGTTAACAGTTATTAGAGTTATTAATTACTAATCGAGAAGAGGTGGTTGGTGAATTTTAGCGGTTTTAGCTAATAACTGACTACCTTTTCACCCCTAATTATAACTTTCCTATGAGGCCAATCTATAAAATTTATAAATTAATTACAACATTGATGTCAATTATCTTGTTTAAAAAAAAAAAAAAAAGGTGTAAAATATTATTTCTATGCAATCATCACCATAATTTAAGATGTTGGGGCTACTCCTAAAATATATATATTTTTTGATAATCACAACTTCCATTACATCTTATTAGTTATTACACTGTAAAGTTGACTTTATGGCTTAGGATGCTGTGACTACTACCAAATCACTATATAATACTTACTTCTTCGTGATGACAGATTAAAACTTCAGTCTTTATATTATAAAATATGCTTATATCATAAAACACTTTTGTAATTTCAATTAAGAGTGTGTCAAATCTTGCTGCTGCTGCTCTAATTTCTATCCCTTTGCGTTTGTCTTCTAGAAGAGATGGATAATGCATGCCCCAAGCACTTCAGTTTCTAAAAATAAACCGAGGATTGGAATTTAATCGTTCTCTCTCTTTTCTGGCAGGAGAGGACCGGCCATTTCCAGCACAAATTCAACTCGACCCATAAGTTAACACGTTGCATGTTATGATGTTCCCCGCTAACTGACCGTGATCATTCCATGATGTTTGGCCTCTGTTTGCCCCTGTTTCTCACGCCCGTAACAGAGCTCCAACAATCTGGGGACTTGAGCAGCCAGTTGCTGCTGTCTGGTGGGAAGAAGACAGATCGAGTCAGTACTCAAGCTGCTTCAGATCACTCTGTTTCGGCAAGAAATTAGAGTAAGAGAGATGTGTGCACTTTTTTCAACAACTAATTTCCGAAGAAAATGATCGGAGGGAATTTGTTGTGTTGTCCCATGTGTCTGAAGTTCGTAATTTAGCTCCGTCCGTCTCCGCGTAAAATATATATTTAAATTTTTGACAAGTTCTTAAACTATTTTTCGAGTTTAACTTTTCTCTCAAATTGTCAATGAGACCTTCACTGGACTGCCTCCGAAAGTCGCCGGCTATTTTCCGCCGTTGCTATTTTTGTGACTGCGTATGAATTGGTAAGAAATGAAAAATAATGGGGCTATTCAATTTCTCAAGGGCATCTGAACACACATACCTGTATTATATATATATATATATATATATATATATATATATTGCCTTCTTGGAAGTTGACACATGTATTCTGCCTAATGGTTTTCTGTTCTAGAATAATTTGACCCTCAAAACATGGAGATTCGCACCTGAGTTCCTCTTTTATGAAGACATTGAGCATTGTCTTCAGTTTCAGAAGAATTTGGTCTTCTGAAAGTACTTGCCTTGTTAATCATACCTTAATTTCTCTGTAAATATCACCTGTTGGCTATTGTAATGTAATTCAACACAACAAGATTTCTCTTTTTGGTTTTGCTCTCTTACACAGAGACAGAATGATAGAATGGGGGGTCGGTATAGGCCATGGTAATTGAGGGAAAAAAAATTTAACGTCAAATTTTAGTTTTAAGTCTTTAGCCCAAGTTAGAAAGAATAAAAATTGGCCCTACCCACAATTTTTTGGCTCTACTTTTAAATGTTTTTGGCCTTGCTCAGTAAAAATTTTGGCCACCCACTAAATTTTTTTGACCCCATTGCTTCTACTCAAAAAGATCTTTTAAGTCATACCCATTAAAACCTGAAAGCTGGTTACTCAATCTCAAATCTTTTGGCCCTTACCCATTTAAAATTGTAGTAAACTTATTTTTTGCCCTAACCCATTAAGCTTATTAGTTATTACCCATTTGAGATTTGGCCTTAGTTATTAAATTTTATCTTTCTTGAGCATTTTGTTGTACATCTCGTTACCATTCAAATCCTAAAAAAGCATAAGTCCACAATCATGAACCTTAAAAATTTGAAATTTAGAGCTTACTTTATACTAATTTAATTTTTCAAACGAAAGATAAATGAAAAAACGCAATTTGCAACACAGAAGTAGTACAAAGAAATTTATTTTTATCTTAAACACAGCTTAAACTCACTTTGATCTCATATCATGGTTGTTGCTTCTTCTTCATGTGATTTTCAATCTCGGTCTTTAACTTCTTCTTCTATTTTTTCCTTATTTCTTCTAGTTTGTACTCTAGTGTGTATTTGACCACTTTGAGGATTTCATTTGGCTATTGAACCACTACTTTAGAAGATAAAAATAAATGAACAAATTTATGCCTAGCCCTTTTTTTTATTATTATTTTATATGCTTATGCCTTGGCCCCTGCCCCTGCCCTGCTCGTACACTACGTATATTTTATTATATATTTCTATACCACTTATTCCCTCTTCTCAAGGGAAGAGCTTATGTAGAAAAAGTAGCTGTATGGTATGGTTGGTTACCAATTGTTTTTTTAACACTTTCTAGATTAGATAGTTGTTTCAATACGAAATCATAGCATTTCTAGGGAGATTAGAATGCTTCAAGTCAAAGTATTCTATGTTAACTTCTGTTTTGCAGTTTGATAATTTCATGTTAATGGCAAATCAAATGGCTTACTTCTTGATGAAGTTGGCTCTTGGGCTTGTGCCCCTGTAATATCCTAGAGTCACACTTGGCCTTGATTGAAATCTTTTGGATGGATAAAAGCATACGAGAAACAAATAGAGATTCTCGTCAATTTTGTTGTTCAAATTGTTAGATTCGAATTTCTAAAAATTGAAGAGTCTTACCTAAAAAAAGAAAACGAAAAGATATATATATTTGTTAAATCACGGGCACTAACATGTCAGTAGGTGGGCCATTAGTTTAAAACGACGGCCGCTAAAAAAAATATATTGTATCTCGTGCAATACCTAGGGTATTGCAAGTTATTTATTTGAATCCAATTAGGTACCCAATAGCAACTTGATGCTTCAAAAGCAAGGCACTAATTTAGCATGAATCATTGCAAGAGAGAGAGAAAAAGAACAGGGTAGCAGAATAGAAAGTGGAGTCTGAGTCATGGAGATTTGATAAGTTCATTGATAAGAATGCATGCTCCTTTTTCTCTTTGCTCTGAATCCTCTTCAAACACAACAGGGGGGAAAGGGACACCCTCCACATCCTCTTCAAATTCAATGATTCTTGTCTAAGATTTAGGACAATCCAGGTTCCATTTATAAGTACTATTGCCTAAACCAACATATACTAAAAAAAAAAAATCTTGTCAAGGGTATATATGAAAATAAAATCTGTAACTGGACCCCGCATTGATCTTTCTTCAAGCAGTGGCATCTAAATCAGGTCACTCCTTGTCCTTTTGCTCAAGTGAAAGGAAAAAAAATGAAGCACATAATAAAATGCTACAAAAAAAAAGCTCATAATCACTTTTCATTTGAGTAGTGGGAGCAAGTTTTGGATAGAATTTAAAATGATATCCAGCCTTTCCTTCCTAGTTAAAGAGGTTCATTAGGGTTGACAATTGGCGAATGTCCCCAGTCTTTTTATTAAGCAATGAATATCACAATGGAGTAGAAAGTTCACTTTAGCAATTTAATCAATATTCAAGTCGCACCTTAATCCAAGAAAACATAAAATAAAATCAACACAAGAATTTTGGTGATGAAGTGGAACCCAGAACTTCGACAGTTGAAGGTTTTCATGCCTCAATAGACTTATATAAGCATGGTGAAACTTGGTTTTAAACAAGTAAGTCAGCTAAAAGAATAAAATTGTTTATGTCCCCGTCGATCGATCAAAGATCACTCTAGTATCAATTAAATTGTTGGGTTTCAAGATTGTATGTGTTTGATGATCATGCTGCAATTGAGTTCCTCGAGTTTCAAACTGACACTTATTGCACATTTCTTCAATCGATTAGACATTGATTGTGGGAACAATTGAAACCTCTCAAGAATTTGTATGACACTTGATGCACATCTTCGATTGATCATGGTCATGGGAGCGATTAAACTTCTCTAGAATTTGTATGAAGATCTTTTACGCTGTTTCGATTGATCTATATGCAATTGAAGTCTTGAATTCTTCATGTCTTGGACCGACTTTTACACCGACGCAACCCTAACTTACCTGTTACAAAATATAAATCAAGTACCATATATTAACACTAAATTTTCCAATACTAAAAACCTAACAAGGGCGAATCAATCAAGTTCAGATCCTTCTGATCATCTAAACTGAAACAATCTCCACAAGGAAGTGGCCATTCGTCCATCCTTTTTTTTAATATTCTCCATCTCTAGCATTTCACTCAAACTCGCTGTGTTTTTGTTTAAAGAGAGGGCAACCTCATGCCTAGTCCCTAGACCAAAGGTCCAAAGTTTCTATGGACTTTGTATGAATCATCATATTGAAGAAAAACATAATGAATTAATCCCTTTTTCTCTCACTCCTCTATTGTTCTTTCCCCCTCTCCAATAATTTGACGTTATGCTGCTTTATAATTTCTCCCTTGAATTTCTTTCCTTGTCTTTTTGGATATTTCTCAGAGGATGTATTCACTTTCAAGGGAATACTTCTGAATATATGGAGCCCATGAGGCAAAAGCTTCACACGACTCTATGTAAAAGTTGCTGATGCAATGAGATTGTAAATGGTTTAATCCATTGAGTTTTGGCCAGAGTAACTCTGCCACTATTAATGAAAGAAAAAAATAGGTAACAACAAACTTTGAGGCTTCATGGGCCCTGTGACTAACTCAAAATTTATGATTGCAGGGTTGATACCTACTGGCTACTGCTAATTCAAAAGTGGTTGGTTTTGATGATCCAGTGAGAATTAGAATTTTGTTGGGCTGGAAATGGTGGGTAGAAGAATTAAAGCATTTGTCTTCTCTTCTCAGCAATCAAAGAAAGCATAGGTGCTTGTTATGGTGTCATTTATATTATGAAAGCTTCTAAATATGATTATCAATTAGTAATTTAGCAGATAACCTTTTTATTTAGACACCCCTTGTCCCTTAAAGGCTTTGGTTGGCTTAAGAATGGAGAGGGGCAGAAAAATAATCATGTACGAATTGGTGTTTGAAGAGAATTTTGTGTGGGATATTTCCAAATTCTTATTGAAAAGAAACTCAAGTGGCAGTTGAAATTCAAGGGAAGTAAATGCTGTTGAAATCCTCAGTGGCCGACTTCCCAACTGTTTATTTAATTGCTTTAATGTCTAATCCCCAATTCACCAACCAAGTTTTGGAAGTTTCTGCATGGCTTCCCTCATACAATTTTCTGGAAGAATCATATGCTTTCTAGCACTTACTTGCAACCAGTAGATTAATCAACTAATTTCAACACAATATACCACAACACAATATACCAAGAATATATATATCATAGGCTAGGCTAGATGTTTTAGACCATAAACTCTTGATTAATTATAAACAGCTACACATACAGAAAATACTAATCTCTGAACATATATTTGACAGTCACATTGTATCATAAGGAAAATATAATTAACCTCAAGCCCACTCTAGTAACTCTTCCAAGTGCTGTAGTTGTTTATCAAGAAGTCGAGTAGAATACATTCTAGGATATTGAGAAAAGGGGCTCTAATTAAAATAAAACGATACAGAACTTTAATTCTTCTGGAGGGTCATGGCTTGCGGTGCTGGGTGTAGATGTAGTCCAAGTGAGCCTCAGAAACTATCCTTCTCTGTAAGCATTCTTCATCTCCCTTATTACAATCCTCCAACCCCATCAGCTGCTGGAAATTAGCTCAAAACCCAAAAACAAAAATTGTGAGACATAATTCAAATAAGAAGAAGAAGTGGGAAAATAGTAGCATACATTCATGGATTCTACAAGGGAATCTGCAGAAGTGACTTGGTTGACCTTCATTTCCTCTTGTCCTGCAAAAAGGGTTAAACTTTTCAGTTTCTCAGAGAAGATATACGAAGGCAGCAGCTGTAGGCTAATTAATTTACCTTGTTTGGTTGGTGTGGAACGGGCGGATGTTTTTGAGAAGGAAAGGAGGAGCAAAAGGGAGAGGAGAAGAGCAGTAGAGTAAAAGCATTGCTTCTTCATTGTTGGTGACTTGAGAGACAGAGACAGAGACAGTGTTGAACTTTGGTTAAGGAGGAAAGAGGCGATGTTGGCAACAAATATATGCAGAGAAAGCCAACAGTGCAAGTCACATGAAGGTCTCAAAGAAGGCAGTTACAAAACATCATGTGGCCCCAACCCACCATCCTCTTATTGTACTGCTCTCCTTGCTGTGGTGACAACACCACTACTTGACGACACTTCCATAAGAGCCTCTCTCTCTCTCTCTCTCTCTCTTCTCTCTCTCTTTCACAGAGAGAGAGAATGAGAGAAAGAGAGAGCTTTATGAGTCATTGTCTGCCATAGTGGTCCAGGTAAAAGTCCAAAGACCAAAAATCAATGTAATAGTGGTTGACAGTGTGAACTAGTCAACCTTTTGGACATGCAAACAGCTGTTGGCCATCATCACGTGGCTTGCCTTTCCGAGTCTTCTTACACGTGGTGAGATCTTGAGTCGTCTATTTTAACTAAGAAAAAGACAACATACTCTTAAAGCAATGCCAAATCACTCCTGCACTCGTAAAAAATTGCTTCCCACTCCCAAGTATTCCACCAATTTTTAGTGAATTTAACGGTAACTTTTACTGTAAATTTTGCCAAATAATATAAAAAGCATGCCTCCAAATGATGAGGGTTTTAGCTAAATCATTATCTTATGTTTGATGTTTATCTAGTGCTAGGCAAGATTATGAAACTTCTTGCAACTTTCGCATTGTATCCTAGTGAGGGTGATAAAAGCAAACTTATCGTTTAGGTAGATAATTTTTTATTTTTTATTTTATAACAATGGTGGTGGGTTGCTGCATGCTCCATTAAAGAGTTCATCGATGCGCGCATCTGTCCTCTTTTGAATATATCGGGAGATGGTTGGTTTTTAAATTGGAGTGGGAGATTATATGTTTCTCTTTTAGGGGATTTGATTCTTTGAGAGTTCTTGCTGCAGATGAATAAACTAATTTGAAAATTCCATTGCTGAGTTTGGATTCTGTAAGACATGTATGTAATTCCCTAGGAAACCAATAAGATATTAATGTTTAAATTTGGAGCTTTGAAAAGAATACAACACATAATATGATGTCGTTTTATTACGGCACATAAGCCAAATCCGTTGGAATTCGTCTCAATTAAGCTATAGTGGCTGCTCCATATTATGCTTATGGATTCATATTCTAATGAACTTTATCAATTTGATAAAGTTAATTAATGAATTTGATATACTTAAGCTGTCAAATAAAGTGGACCTAACTAAATTTCTTCTTGTCGCCACTAACAGCCATGGATATATATATATATATATATATACCTTCCATGTTGAGAACTTTTTTGTTCTCCTGGGCGTTTTCCATTTCAGGCTAGGCATGATCATTTTTCGGGTGGTAACAAGAGCTATGTGTCACCATATGAAAGGGACACCCTTCTAATTAATTAAATTCAGATCTGCAAATCCTTTAACACCACTGAGCTTTATCCATCTGGTCCTTGGATGTTAGTGAAGTATATTATAAAAGGGATAATTAAATAATTAGTATACTTTTTTCTTATCACTTCTTCTTTTCCCGTTATCTTTGGTATGCATGATCTTATGAAACTATATATATTATTTAGCCCCTCCAGTTTGGGGTTATACAAAACTAATCTCTTGGGTATCAAAAATATCTTAAGAGATTAATGCGCTAATTAAGCTATTTGTCCAAAATAGTTCATGTTATCAACTGTTCGACAAACGATGCCACGAAGGACGGAACAAAATTTTAGAAGAGTCGTTCTAATGATTTTGGATAACCGTCCAAGCGATAATAGTGTGCATGTGACAATAATACATTCAAAAGCTTAGAAAAACATAGAAGAACCTTATTTAAGAGTTGGGGAACTCTAGCAAACCCATAGCTTGCCATCTTTCCGCATTAGAGAAAGATAAACAGAGAAAGAGGGGAGGATCGAGTTTTGCTTGATCTTGGATGCCTAAAGGCTAAAGCTTCCATCATTGAGGTAAAAATATTTTATATTGATCTTGTATTTTATGTTTTGATTTATGTAAGAGCTTCTTTACTTGGTGTTAGTTTAAATGTTTGCTTAGAATCTATTGAGAAATGTTAGAAAGCTAGGTTCTTTTGGTAAATAACCTAAACTTTGCATGAAATCTTGAGACTTTAGAGATTAGCCTTCATTTTGAAATTTGAACCTTAATCAGTGCATAACTAACCCTTTGATATTTGTCAAAACAAAACACCCCTAGGTTTTTTAACAAGTGGAAATTGTTAAGAGAAAGAAGAAAGTTAGGATCTTTTGTTTGTTTTGAAGCATAAGGATGTGTTAAGTAGGCACCTTTGGGGTTTTATACCACCTTGGGGTCAAGGGTGCTAGAGTAGAAAAATAAGAACTAATCGGTATTAAAAAAAAAAAAAAGCATTATGTTGCAAAAATGTTTGAATGGTGTTGAAGACTTTTCCCAACAATTTTTTGAGACATACTATTTTGACACTTCACCTCATTGACACATAATATTATCCGTTTTTTGTTCTCTTTTGAAGAAATTTGTGAGCATAACTCATTTTATAATAAAACTAGTTCAATAAGTGAGAATTGTCAATTCCTTATAAACATATCAAAAATCTTGTCCATAAGTAATGTGTGATTATTCCTCAACACCCTCTCTCACGTGTAGGCCAGTATTTTTTTAGGTCTTTATCACAAGTAAGTAGTATATGCCTCATTCATCTTATGATAGAATTTGAGACCATGAATAAATTTATGGGCCTAACTCATCTTATAAAACCAGTTCAATGAGTAAATGTTGCTTATTTCTTATAAACATGTCAAAGATCATATCTACGTGCAATGTGAGATTATTCTTCAACACCTTAACCAGACTTTTTGGAGTTCGAATAAAATCATGATCATCATGACTTTAATGCGCATTGTTGTCATAAATGGATATGGGCTTAATTACTATATCATATTCAATACCTTAATTATAGTGATTAAAATTCTCTCCATTTCTAACATTCATGAGAAATGAAATGGCTGAATTAGTGGAATCTAGATGTAATAAAATCCCTCGGGAATAGCACAATTGTTAATAGGTTTCCTTCCAAAGTTGCACTACTTCCTACTGTTGGCCCTACAGTATACAAAATCAATGGTGTTGACTTTCCAGTCTGAATTCTCTAGATTCCATGGGGAGCATGCGTACTTGGGGACAATCTAATGTGTTTGTCCACTTGCAAAGATGACAGGTTTTTTTTTTCTTAAAAAAAAAAAACCATTATTGGACAAAACCTTATTATCATATCTATTTGTATTATTATTATTATTATTTTTGGCAAAATTCAATTTACCCTTTGAAGTTTCAGAAGTTTTTAATTTGAACTCTAAAATTTTAAAATTGACAATTTATCCCCTGAAGTATCAAAAAGTGAATTTAAACCTTCCGTTAAAAATTTTCATTAAAATGGATGGAAATTAAAAAAAAAAAAAAAAGCTTGAGGGCAATTTTTTCATTTCATAGTTTTCCATCCAATTTGATAGAAAAAGTTGACGGAATATTTAAATTGCCACTTTTTGAAACTTCAGGAAGGTAAACTGTCAATTTTAAAACTTTGGGATTCAACTTGAAAAACTTCCGAAAGTTCAAGAGGATAAACTGAATTCTCTCTTTTTTTTTTAACATTTTAAACTTTATTAATTATCATAAGAATTATCGAGAGCGTAAAAATTGCTCTAAAATTACAAAATCATGGATATACAACTTGTTTGACAGCTACTTTGGCGAGACCATGAACCGCTCAATCTGCTTCTATCTCTTCGAGTGTACCGAATCTACCAGGTGCTTAACTGGTTGAGCATTACTTTAACGTCTTCAAACACTTGCGCATCTAAGAACCTTATATCTAAGTCCTTTGGCTCATTCCAAATTTGATCAAATGCATTTAATGGGACACTCTAAATTAGGGCAGTAACTTTATTAACCTCTTTAATTACCACTCATCAGTAGGCAATGGGGAAGAAATTGGGATTAGAATTCACTCCATCTTATTGTAATTTAGTATCAAATAGACAATCAAATTCACCAACATAAATTATTTATATTCTCATATTATATTAAATTATTATTTACTCTAAAAGCTTATATCGATAGAAGTAAATTTAACTATTTAATTGATATTTTGACTTTGGTGAAGCAAAAAAGTTACTGTTTATGTAAAAATTAAATCTAAATTTATAAAAATATCACGGCACATGTTCTCAAATTTTTACGAGACCTATGAAACACCAACAAGGGGCCACAAAAAAGCCTCATACTATTCATTTCAAATTTAATTTCTAACATTCTTACTTTTTATATCACACCAATCATTCTACTAATAAAACAAAAAAAAATTCACATTTTTCATATCAAACATTCTTATAAAACAATTTTTTTTTTTTACTTTTTTATATCAAACAATTTTTTTTCTTCATCTTTTTACTTTTTATTACAATTTGAGCCACTAAATAAACAAATGCATAAGAGGTGAGTGGAGTTGAAGAGAAAATGCTAAAGTTAAGGCTACATGCAGCACCTAGGAACACAAACAATAGAAAAGGCTTTGCTTTAGAGGTTTGTCAGAATCACCAAAAAAATAGAACAGGGAATATGCCCCCAAACTCCAATGCAAATGACAACTCTGCAAAAGATTTTGCTTGAAAAAACAAATCTAATAAATGCCCACTTTTTCCTGCTTTTCTTCCTCTCTCCACAAATAGTGGTCTCTCTTTTCTTTTGCATTCCACTTTGTGTGTACATGACTCCAAATAAAGTCACATCATCACCATCCTTTCTTTCTCCATTTCATGGGCATGAGGAATATCATAAGATTTTTGTTCTTCTAGGGCTTGAAAATGTTCATTAAGCTTCACCATGGCAGCTACAATTAGTTTCATTGGTGCCTTCCAAATTAAATTTCATTTAAACCTATGGTTGAATTGCTCATGCATGTATTCTAAGAGTATAATTGGTAGGGATGTCAATTCGATCACAGTTCTCAATTATTGGCCAAAATGAAATCGAGAACTAAGGTATCCTTTTTTTTTTTTTTTGAAAACCGGAACACGAACCAAGTACCCGATTATACAATAATTGGCCGGTTTCAACCCTCACTCTCACTCGCTTCCTACCCTCTCACTTTTTTTTATTTGTGGTGGACTTCTGCTTCCTATCCTCTCACTCGCTTCTCAGCCACCAAAAAAAAAATCTCCCTCTCATCCCATATGTAGGCAGCGGCAGCTGCAAAGGGTTGGGGTGGCGTAGGAGCACACGACTTTCAAATTTTTTTTAAGGTAATTTTTGTTAGTTTTATTATTTTATTCTATACTCCTACTTCTTCTCTCCTAATACAAATTTTTATACCGCCACTAAATTGTCGGTCTAATATTCAAACCAATCATTCATAGTTGGTGTTTTACTATTTAGTCACCATGCATGCTAGAAATCCAGTTGACATGCACTTGTGTTGTCACGTCGAGGGAGTCTTCTCTACTATATATGCTGATCGATGCCTCACGGAAACCCAGCAGCCTGTCTCCGTAGACAAGGCATTAGAGTTAGTGCTTGTAGCTGTTGATTATACTCTTCTTTCACCATATTCATGCACCTTGAAGCTTTTCATTTTCTTTTATCTAGGCTCCGTTTGTTTCACTGTAGACTGATTCATGAATATGTTTTTGTCAATGAACGATTAGAATTTAGACCCACAAGTTTTCATCTCACTTCCACGAAAAATAGAATTGTCTCTAAATTATAGTTGTTGAGACAGAAACCAACGTTTAAATATGATTAGATTGAGACAAGTCAGTAAGTGTTGAGATGGCCGAGTTGGTCTAAGGCGCCAGATTAAGGTTCTGGTCCGAAAGGGCGTGGGTTCAAATCCCACTCTCAACACAATTTTTATGCTTTTCTTTCAAATTCTCGGTTGGGCTCAATCAATAGTTGAGACCGGAAAAGTATTGGGCCATGTCTGATGATCCGTGAGCCCCATATTTTGGGTCGGGCCTGGCATTTTCACCCCTCAAGCTGACCCATTTTAGGTTGCCTTGGGAAACTGGACTGACCCAGCTTAGTTCTCACCTCATTCCTCAGGCCCATCCAAATTCACTCTTAAATTGTGCATGAAACTTGTATCTCGATCTAGTGAATTGTACTCTTTTATTTTTTTTGGGAACAAATTGATGATTTCATTCCTTAAAAAACAGAAACAGACTAGAGCATAAAGCCTTAAATAATAAGGGCAGACTGCTCTATAATAAGAGTAGACTACTCTAAAGTGACACTATTAAAAATACAATCAAGAGATTTTTCCTACCAAATGCGCTCCCTCCCGGTGCCATTAACAGCAAATTTCGCTGAACAATGGGCCGCCATATTTGCTTCCCGCTTCACATGAAAAACCATCCAACTACGAAGCATCGGTAAGATCAACCGGGCATCCTCCACAATTCGACCATAGGGTATCAAATTCATTCCTTGATCCCTTGCAGCTTGAACAACCAAGAGGAAATCACCTTGTAAAATAATATCCTGGAGGCCCAAGTCCCTGCTAAATTCTACAGCTAACAAAGTTAGCCATTAGTTCCGCGATCACAGGTTCTTGAAAAACGTTTAGTCTCTTGCTTTGGGCCGCAATGACTGGGCCTTTATAGTCCCGAACTATAATCCCACAACCCAAACATTTTTTGTGCTTGGTCGACAGCAATGTCCCAATTCACCTTGTATCTCTCGAAAAGTGGTTTTGCCCATCTCACTGGAAAATCATAAAACCTTTAATTCATATTTGCATATTAATTTGGGCCAAATTAATTAAACATTTTAAAAAAAAAAAAAAATTGAAATTCCTAAAAATTCTAAAAGATTAACTATCTAAATGCCCCATTTACATGTGGATCAACATCTGCAAACACAAAGAATAATCTAATTTATATTGTCCATTAAAAGAAACATTCAATATAGAGAAATGTTTGGTTTTTTATAATTTACTCATTTTTTTGGCCAGAAAGGGTAAAAAAAAATTGACATCAAACATGTCTCTTCAATATATAAAGAAGCAAAGTTAAGCAAGTAATGATATAAGGAGAACTAGAGTTTTTTTGGAGTCATCTCAAATATAACGTGACATTTAAAATCATCAATAGATTAAAATTTAATAATAATCATCTCAAATTGAATGGTAATTTTAAATGTTATATTATATTTGAGATGATTGTAAGAAGAGTTACACTTATATTATTAGTGCTAGAAGCGTAGAATATGAAGTTGACCAAATAAAATGACATACTAAAAGACTGCAGGCTTTAAAAACCAATCTGAACTTGACCGTGGAAATCTTGTCTTTAATTTGAGAACAATATTCTGAAAGAAGGGCCCATCTTGTTTTTCAATTATTTATTTAAATAAATAAAAAATAAATAAGAAGACTGAAGAAGTGCCCATCTTGTTCGGAGTCATTGTGCACTCTCGTAGAAAATAGCAGCAAGAAAAAAAGAAAAAGAAAAAGGGACACATAAGCGTAGGACACAAATGATCTTCCAAGGGTTGGTGAACGCTTTAACTATGAAGGTACTTTAAAGAATTTAATAAGTCATATTTTTTTATTAAATGTTAAAATATAACTTATTTTAAATGTTTATATGAGATAAGATAAATGATTGGGATTTATAAATGTTGGAATCTCAAATTTGAAAGGAATTCTAAGATTTCAATTCTTTTTTTCTTCTAACTATTATAATAAAAAAGATTCTCTCCATTTTAAATGAATATTTATATTATGATTATAATTTAAAGTTGACGGCTACGTGCATCTAAAGGTATACATAATGTCAATGTTTACAGGACATTTAAAATTATTTTTAAATACACCGAATTAAGATCATGACCACAATTATTTCTTGGAAGGGTTTTCAATGTTATTTTCAGGAGGACCTACTTATTAAAAAGCTTTTAATTCTGTCTTTCACGACGGCTTAGAGCCTATTTGGTATTGGATTAAAGAACTTAAAAAAATAGTATATAAAAAGTTGTAGCAAGCAAAAATTGGTCTATTTAGCAACAACAACAACAAAAGGTATAAAATTGCGTTTTGCAAGAAGATTGAAAATGAGGCTTTTTCTAAAAAGCTAGTTCATACTTTTCTTTTGACAAAATGTTATTTCTCAATGCAATTTTGAACAGACTCTTGGAGCAATTATTGTAGATGGACTAGCCATTTACCTAGTATTTGTAGTCAAACATTTTATTAGTGTTTGCAGACAAGCAATTTTTTTAAAAATTTTTGACATCTCCAAACAAGAGAAGGGGAGGGGAGGGGAGATCAAATTAGTAACATCCACTTTATTAGGTGTGATCCACAGACAATTGAGTTACATCTTGAGAACTACAAAATTCATATTCCCTAGGACATGATAATGGTGTTTTCATTTTGTTGAGTTATTGGCCCTCCCTCGATGCTTATCACTTGAGTTTTTGTAAAGTTTGATTCTCAGATTTGTTTTTGCATTTAAAATATATTCTAATACATGATCAAAACACATCCTATTGGATCACGCCTTTAACCCATTTTTTAACATATATCCTTTTTATAGACCGAGTTATTGGAGTTTCTATAATTACTACTAAATTTTAAATTCAATAATAATTCGCATAAACTTCACTTTACTCTTTAGATATTTGTACTATCGCACGTTTTGAAAAGGCCCTTTAAAATTTAAAAACTCTCAATTTACACCCACTTTCAATTTTAATCACTTTAACCCTCCATTAGTTTTAGTTGTTAACTTCTAACATAAATGCTTAAAAAAGACTAAATTATCTTTTGATTTTCATTTATTTTATTTTTTATTTGAAATTAAGGTTAAATTTAAAATTTTATAAAAAGTGGCGGGTATAAACATCATTTTATCACTTTTAACATTTAAAATATGACGAAAATGGGTAAATTAATTGAAATTGAAATTTTTTAAAATTTATGAGAGTCTTCTCAAAACACGCTGTAGTTCAGGAATCTAGTAAATATTTTCCTAAAAATTTTATGGTTAAATACTTACTATCCCCTAAAATTTCACTTCTTTATTTATTTTTTTCTCTTAAGGTTTGATTTTTATCACATGAGCTACCTGTGGTTTTGATAAAAACCAAATTGGTCATTCCGTCCGTTGACCTAACGGATATGACACGTAGACCAATTAAATCTAACAACATGTCATATAATTTCTTTTATTTTTAAAAGGGTTAAATACTTAATTAGTCATTAGGGTTTGAAACTTTATTTTTTCCTCCTTTTGAAAGTGACAAATTGTCCTGTGGTTTGAAATTGTTAGTCCAGTCTGTTGACCGTTAGTTGATTAAACGGATGATATATATAATTAGAAGTTGACGTAATATAAATTAATTTTTTGAAAAAATTAAAAATATATATTTTTCAAAAAGAAAAAACACGGGTGGCTCCACCCAGATTTTCTTTTTTTTTTGAAAGATATTTTTTAAAAAAAAAATTAATTAATTACATGTCAACTTCTAATTGTCATACGTTAACCGTAACTAATTAGTCAACGATGATGACTAACTGGTCACTTTTTAAACCATAAGGACCAATTTATCACTTTCAAACCCTATGGAAAAAAAATAAAGTTTCAAACCCTAAGAATAATTATGATTTAACCTTTTTAAAACAATAAAAAAAAAAATGGAAGTGGCCTGGCCAACCATGGAGCCTAATTTTTATTGCCTGCACTTAGAATTGGAGATTGCATGTGTGAATGCACATTAAAAAAAAGGGCACGAGTGACCGGCCGTGAGGAAATGCCGACGATCGTGCGTAAGGGAGAGGTGGAGAGGGCGTCATAGTGAAGTCACGTGTGGTAGCTTTCAACCACTCATTATTAACAAAGCACACACACATCTTCACCTACCAAACCTTTCGTCATCTTCCCCTCTCCTCACCAAACCCTCTTTCTTCTTTCTTCTTTCTCACCATTTATACATATATTCAATGATCCATCAAGTTTAATAATAATTTTAAAAGTCAAATCATTTTTAAATAGACACAAAAATAACTTATAAATATTACCCAATTTTGTATTATGAAAAGAACAGGACCGGATCAGACTCAAAATTTTAAAAAAATTCTCTCAAAATCAACCATAATATTCTTATTTTTTATATCACATCAATCATTTTTTATTATTATTCAAATAAAAAAGATCACTACAAAACAAAAAATTTTACTTTTTATACAAAACATTCTTATTTTTTTCTTACATAAATCAAATCTGCTACAGTACCGATCAACTTCGTCAAATCTAGTCATTTGCCAAACATAGCCTAACATCTTCATTTTTCTCACTACAAATGAAAAGAAAAAAAAATGGTTAATTGTTTTGGGTTTGAGTTGGGTGTCATGCAAGGCATGAGAGGGAAAAAAAAAAGGGTTCATATTATATAGTCATATAGACAAATGTTAGGAGTTATTATTTTTTCAATATTTGGCTCATCTCATATTACAAATCAACCATTAGATTTGTAGAGTTGATCTATTAAATTTGTATGAGAATATGGGTCAAATATGGAGAAAGTATTTACTCTTAGCATTTCATATATATATATATATATATATATATATATATATATATTCCTTTTGTTTTATATTAACCAAAAAAAAGTTTGGTGGGGAAAACGATAGAAGAGTAGATTTGAGAAATGAGAGCCAATAATTTTGGTTTGGTTCAAAGGGTAGTGGGATATATATATATGCTAACTTGGTCTTTAAGACTGTTCCGAAAAACAGAGTGCTGTGTGTGTGGTTTTCAACCTTTTTTTTCAGTTGGTTGGTGCAGAAGTGAGAAAGTAAATATAGGTGAATGAATACATAGAACCCAGTCTTGGTCTTATTCTTGACTTGTTCTTCTATATGTGGCCAAAATAAATAAACAAATTGCTACAAGCTTGACTTGTTTATTTTAGCTAGCAATCATGTTTGAAAGTAAAATTGGCTTCACTTGGTTGGTGAGCAAAAAATATCTGAATGAGTTTCTTAAGTGCAATATTTCCTGCAAAGTCTTTTTTATATTTTAGAGCATTTTTAGCTGTTGATGTCTATTTTAGCCACTCAAAATCAACTTTTTTTAGTTTAACTACTACTTTTTCACAATGAACTCCAGCAAACTATCTATTTTACAATCTACTTTATTTAAATATTATTTTTTAATCTATTTTTTATTATTAAAGTAGAGCGGAGAGAGAGAAGAGAAGAGAAAGGAGAAAGAAATAATAAAATATGTTTATAATGTATTACAGTGAACTTTCAAATACTGTAGCAAATTTTAGAAAAATTGTTATTCTAGAAGGTCTGTTGGAGCATAAAAATTGCTAAATTTAACTTTAAAGTTAGTTTAAAAACCTTGCTAGAAATGCTCTTAATTATTATGAGTCATTTTACCTTTCCACTAACCTTTAAAAATAGAGAACTTTTATTCAATTTGCTATAGTAAACTTTCATATAAATTTTCATTCATCTTGTTGCTCTCTCTCTCTCTCTCTTCCTTCCGCTAAAGATTAAGAAATAATATTTAAAGAAAATAGAAAGTAGAATAGAGTATGTATAAAAAAAATGAGTAGCTAAACTAGAAAAAGAAAGAATAGAAACTAAATTTTTATCTACAATAACTACATACACGACTGTCGTAACTAACACGTGGATCAGTCCTTGTTAAAAATTAAAAAAATAAAAAAAATTAGTTAAGACTGACACATAATTTTTAGATAAAAATGTTGTATATAGTATTACTCAGAAGTAAAATATGCAAATTCCGTCATCTTAAAAGGTCCTACATTTTCAAATATATTGCCCCACTTGGATAATGCATTTTGATTGCAGCAACATATCAAATAATGTAGCCATTTAGAGACAACAATGTCCCATTTGATTCTCCATTTGATAAGAGAGGCACCCAATATGTTGATGAGAGAGGCACGTAATATTATTAATGGGAGATGAAATAATGTAAACATTGAAAATGAAATTACAAAAACACCCTACTCTTAACAATCAACCCAAAAACATGACACCCCCACTAACAAAGTACTTCCTCAACAACCCTCTTTCCTCAAAGTAATGTACTTGTTGTTGGAAAAGTTTGGAATAGCCTCATAAAGTCATTGCTATGTAATGCATATTAATAGAGTCCTTCTTGACTCAGCAAATTGATTAATTCCCACATATCTAATTCCAATGGAGATTGATTAGATATATGTGGATAAAAACATACTTTAG
This sequence comes from Carpinus viminea, assembly GCA_013348765.1. Taxonomy (NCBI): domain Eukaryota; kingdom Viridiplantae; phylum Streptophyta; class Magnoliopsida; order Fagales; family Betulaceae; genus Carpinus; species Carpinus viminea. The sequence continues at coordinate 46,628,798 of CP054668.1, read as the reverse complement.
TTTCAACAACCGAGAAAAAGACTAAATTTTGTTTTAAATTAAGCGGGAGGAGTTTCCTTCAATTCAACTTATTGAGCTGACACACGCCTCAAAACCCATTTTTAGATTTAAGACTAAATCTTAAAAAGGAAAGTTAACCTGCTTATAATGCTGCATGTCATGACCTAGCCACGGATCGAGTTTTCTCTTACAATCTATGCTTCTCTCTTTCTCTCTCCTGTGCTTCTCTCTCTCTCTCACAGCATCTCTCTTTCTTTGTTAAAGGAGATGAGTTGTTGGTAGAGGGTAAGGACAAGGAAGAAGAAGAAAATCTTCAAAATCTAGTGTTTTAGGTTTTAGTTTAGTTTTATACATTTTTTTTGCTTTAGGTAATGTGTCTTAATTCTATTGGTTGCTACAAATGGCCACTTTTGCAGCCCGACCGGATAGAAAGTTTTTCCTTTTAGTTTTGGTTTCCAACAATTCAAAAGACTAAATTTTCTTTCAAATTGAGCGGGTGAAATTTCCTTCGATTCTATTTATTAAATTAACACACGTCTTTAAAGCATATAAGAATAGTAGTATATAGTCTCAAGAGGTAGTTCAATTAATTGAAACCACGTCTAATAAAGCTAAGTCACTCAAATTCTCTCCTCTCAGTAATAATGTCAAAAAATAATAATAGTAACATATAAGAATATACTATGAAAAAAATAAAATAAAATAAAAATTCTTCTAACTAAGCTTGAAAAAGAATTTGACAGCTGAAAAAATTATGACATTTACGTGGTAAGGTTTTTTTTTTTTACAGCATCTAAGTGAAATCCATATGGCTTTTAACTTCGAAAGGGGGACAAAGAAAGGCTGCAATGATAGCCACTCATCTGTTTGGTGGCCACCGTCGAGGGGAATTTCCCCACCTAAATTTCCCGGGCTGGCCCAATAGTTGCTATACGAGCTAAAATTGTCTTTTTAATAGTGATATTTGCAAATAAATGTTGAGATTTAAAAAGAAAAGAAATATATATATTATAAAAAAATATTGATGACAAAAAGTTAACGCATGATCCCAACTTGATTTGTTGTTTATTTTTTCTTTTGCTAAGGAATCTCCTTTTCGAATTATTCTACACAAAAGGATCAAGAGTAGTGGTATTCATATGGGTGAACAATACTCATCTCAGCATTAAAATAATATTAAAAAACTCTAATATTAACGTGGGTGCTGTTCATCCACGCCAGCAGTATAAATATCATTACTTACGGACCGAAGGTGCCTAAATTCAGATTTTTTTTTGTTAAAAAAACCATTATACTAAAGACCCAAGATTTAATTTTGCTATAGATTAGAGACTTGAAGATCTAATATTGTGTCTAATCCAAATTCCAATAGGCAGAAGAAGCTGATCCAATCCTAGGTAGAAAACAACAACAAAAGCAATCAACTAGCTTAGTGTGTATTTGATATTGTAATTTTGCATGTTAAAAGTACGATTTTTATTAATTATATGGACACGTGTCAAATCGTGATTAATATTGACTTGGCGTTTCAAAATTTGATGAATGAACCATCTTCGTTTTTATACAAAAAAAAAAACCTCCAATAAAAAATAAACTATAAGGTTAAAAAAAAATATTAAACAAGCGGTAAACACAAGCATGAAGCAACAAGGACCTCATCAACTTGATTCCCAAATAGTGACGATATTGGTGTCATTTCACAGCGTGGCGATAGTAACTTTAAAGAAAATTACTGATGGTAACTTTTAAGAAAAGTATTGAGCAACACACGGGATTAATCGTGATTAGCCCCAAGATTTACATCAATTGGTGAGAGTTTTGTAATCTTAGAATGGTGATTGAGGATCAAATCTTGGGCATCTCTCTAAATTGAAATCAGGATTCACACCAAAATTGGGTACAGAAGAGAAGTTTCAAAGAAATGCCAAATTTTTAATATCCTATTTTCTGTGAAATTCAATTCAATTTAACTTACAATGAAATGATTAGGTGGATGGTATTGACACATCCACACATAACCACCACAAATATCGTGACACAACATCATCAGCATCATTGTCATCATCACATCTACATACATACATCGAAGCCAGCAACAATTCCTGCCTTACTTGTCCATCCATGACCCATGATCCATGATCCATAATCAATCACTCAGAGATTACAAAAATAAAAAGAAAAAATAAAATGGAATCCCTTTGGTTGTCAAAAACAATACACGGGATTGCGTAAGAGTAACATTTTTTTTTACTGACATTAAATAATATATTATATTCAATTTTTTTTTTTGGTGAGAGGAGCCGCCGGCGTTGCTAATCTCCACCGGAGGGGCACCAAGGCGTCATGTCCATGGGATAACTGCCCAGGACCCTCAAGAACGACGTGAACTCCTGAACCTCCGCCAACGCATTCTGGGCCCGGACCTCCGCCATCGACGCTTCGAAATCAATGTAGAACATGTACTCGAAGTGCTTCGCCGTGCCCACGTTGGCGTCATCCACCAGCCTGATCGGGCGGTTACGGTGCGGCCTCGATTCGATCTTAGTCAGGCTGATGTTCCTGAAAGCGAACGCTGAGAGCACCTTGAACAGTACGGATGTCCCCTTGTCGTGCGCGAATACAATGCTCGTCTTGAAAGGCCGGTCTGTGCGAGGGATGATCGGCTCTCGGGCCAACATCACGAAACGGGTCACGTTGCTCGAGTCATCTTGGATCCCGTCGGCGAGGATGTTCATGCCGTATAGATCAGCAGCTCGTGCGCTCGCAATTGCCGCCGTGTCGCGGAGGTTGTTGGCGGCGACGAACTCGGCGGCTCCGGCTGTGTCGTCCACGGCCTCCCGAGCCACGTTGAGGCCGAGTTTGGTAAGAGTCAGCTCGCACTGAGCCAGGGCCTGCGGGTGGGAGATGACGCGGGTCAAGTACTCCTTCCTAACACCCGGAAGCGCCAAGAGGCAGTGATGGACGGGAAGCTGGACCTCACCGACTATGTGGAGGCGATGCCTGAGGAGGAGGTCGTAGTTCCGGTGGATCGAGCCGCCGAGTGAGTTCTCGACGGGTAGCACAGCCCGATCGGCGATCCAGAGCTCCACGGCTTGGAAAGCCACCTCGAATTGGTCGCACGGAATGGCTTCGCAGTTCGGATAGGCCTTTCCGGCGGCGGCCTCGGAGTAAGCGCCGGGCACCCCTTGGTAAGCAACTCGGAGCTCCGAGCCGTGCATCGGAGCTGGGGACAGGTCCGTTATGGTGAGCGCCTTATGCGCCAGCTGATGCGGCTTGTTGTTGTTGCTGTCAGTGCTAATCGGAACCAGGTCGAGATCGATGCTGGCCTTGTGACCATTAACGGCCGCGACATGGTCGGCACCACCGGCCGCCCCAGCGCCTCCGGCGGCTCCAGGTTTCTCCGTGGGTTGCTCCTGGGAAACAACCTTACTGGCGAGTATAGCGCAGGAGCTCTGCCAGTCGGTTCTGCTCAAACCGACGCCGTTGGGGAAGTTAACGGAGTCAGATCGGTAGACGCTCTGGACGACGAGCCGGCTGGGACCGAGTCGGGACAGAGAAGGACGAATCGCCCCCGTTAAAGACTTGAGAGTATTAGGCGTGGATGGAGCAATAGCCTGCATATTTGTATCTGAGTGATCGGACTTCAACGGAATAAATAGAAAAGAAGTGGGAAAAAGAAAAGAAAAATAAGAAGAAGAAAGAAAGAAAGCTTGGTGTTCTCTGTAAAATGGAGAAACGTCAAGCTGAGAAAAGAAATGGGGTTAGTGGGGGGTTTAAATATAATCGGAGGGGGGAGAGTAGAGGAAAGCATTAGGAAGATGGTACGTGTGCGGAGGTGGTTCGGTCAATCTCACACCTACCCCCCTTCTCCCTCTCTCTCTCTCTTACTCTTTCGTGTCCATTTCTCTACGCGTATTAAGACTAATCCCTTTGGCTAACAATAAAATACCATTACGCCAAAAGCACCTGTACTCTACATAATTTATCCCATATCAAGTTCCTTTCTCTCCAGGAAAATTATATTTATTTATGAGATAATTAACTCACTTCACACTGAAGTGAGGGTTTTTTTTTTTATTATTATTTAAACTGTTTAAAAGTTTGTAATGTATTTTTTTAATGTTACTAATTATTGTTTATTTACTCACAAGACACCTAAAAGGGATTTATAGAAATAAGAGCAATTATATATATTTTTTATAAAATAATTTTTACATATAATCAAAAGGACATTATTTAAAAATAAAATCAGATTTCTCACCATTTTTTAGATATTAGATTAAATTTTAATTAGCAACAAATTTGATTAGCAACAAAAATTGAGGCATTAGCATCAAATTTAGGATGATCAAATCCATTTTGGGTGATATCATCCTAAAGGGTTAACCTTCCACCTTTAGGTTTAATTTTGAATCCAAAACAAGTTTTTAAAACATTGTAACCTAACTATTAACTCATAAAATTAATCATTGGCAAAAAAATGATACTACAATTTTATTCTTTATTAAATCATGCTCTATATAAGACCTATAACACTAGAGATAATTAATTAGAATTTTTCTAAACCTCTAAAAATAAATGAATAAAAAAACACAAGGACATCAAGTAGCATTCCCCTTATTTAATTACTCAAAGCCGCAAACTCTTTCTTTCCAGATTTGACTTTTTTTTTTTTTTTAGTGTCTGTAAGAAGATGAAGAAAATTTGAATTAGTGACATTTATTTTATTAGATTGAATTTAATTTTCTTGACATGTTTATGCTCTCAATTTTTTTTTTTTAACGTTTCAAATTTAATTGTAGCAGTTATTTTTTGGTGAATTATTATTAAATTTTAAAATTTTATTAAAAGAGTTAAAATGTGAAGTATTATTATTATTTAAAGAGTTTCTTCGCAAGTGGACATTATTCCCCCCAACGAATTTGATGGTTTTGGGGAATTGTGACTTTGTGTTTCCTTGTGCTTTCTCTGACTGTCTCTCTTTGTTGCTTCTTTATTTTATTTTGTTTTATTTTGTGTCCTCTTGTCCTTTTTTATGGAAACAAACTCTGGTTTTCAAATGCTATAATAAAAAAGTTTCTTTCCAAGATTAATGTAATTACAGATTAAGGCAGAGGGACTATGAGGCATTAATTTTAATTTTAAGCTGCTTTTGTTTTAATTACCAAGATAGTAATTTAATAAATGATTACGATTTCGTAACACGAAAATTTCTAATTTTATGTAATTGAAAGAAATCTTAATTCAAGACAATGTATCAAATCCTTTTATTGTAAGATAACAGGTACAACGAAGAAGATGATAAGTACATATCAATATTTTTTTAAGATAATAGAGCACTTAAAGGACTCATTAATGGATCCTCTTCGAATCTGATTTAGTTCGCTGTAAAAAAAAATTAACAGTAAAATCTAGTTTATGCCTGAAACAGTAACAGAAAATGGTATTAAGATCTTCTTTATTTTAAAATTTCTCAATTTCCTTCATTTAGTATATATATATATTTTATTTAGAATAGTACATTAAATGCATTATTTTTTAAAATATACTAAATAAAAGAAATGAAAAAATTTTAAAATAGAGAGCATCATTTTCCCAGAAAATGTACCTGTTTTTTGTTTGGTAAATACCAAGAGAGCCCCATACATGGGGGGCTGTTTTTAGGACCACACCGTTAAAAGGGCACATGGTGGAGAGAGACAAGGAGAGGGACCTCAGAACGGGGGTCCCAATTCCCAAAGGCCGTTTTCTGCTGTTGTACTTCTCTCACTCTCTACGATGCCCACCCAGTGGCGGATCCAGACAATTCATATTGGGAGTGCCAATAAAAATTTTTTTGGCGTCTTAAAATTTTCTCCACCCTAAAAATTTGGTAATTCACATAATATATGTATCACATAAAAAAAAAATATAAAAATTCATAAACATGTGCTCAAATTAATATATTAGAAATATAACATGTTGACACTATATCAAAAATATAGAAATACAAAAAAAAAAAAAAGTGTCTAGAACTACACTTTTACGGCCTCTTAAAAATACAAAAATATCAAGATTAATCTAAATCGCCTTAAAGTTAAAGCAAGTAATTCATAAACTTAAAGTTTATTCATGAACCTAAAATTTTTAAGTTAAATCATGACCCCATAAGAGATAATCAAAGTTTATAAACATTAAACAAGAAAATAAATAATCATACGAATATTAAAGTTTACTATACATATGTATTAAATAAGATTTTTTTTTTTTTGGTTACCATACATATGTATTAAATTTCAGCATTATTAAAGTTTAACATACACAGCATCCTTGGAATTTATTTATTTTTTTTAGTTTTTGGGAAAAAAAATCTTTGGCATTTGGGGGTGCCATGGCACCCCCAAAGGTCTATGTGGCTCCGCCACTGTGTCCACCCTCAATTTTTTTTTTTCGTCTATTTATCTATTGCTAATAAATTCTACAGTGGCTTCACTTATTATTTATATTGAAGTGTGACGGTATCATGTTTATAACGTGACATATTGCGGTGTGCAATTTTAAATGTCATAAAAAGTTTTGACTCATTTCATTGTATACTATTTAATTTTTATATGAGATGGTTATCAAGGGAGAGAGCAATGCACATCATAAGGGAGAGAGAAGGTTGAACAGCTTGAGAGAGACTAAGAAAGCTTTATTCTCTGTATAATCAACCTTAATTAATGAATGAATACTACTTATATATACTCAGTTACATTCATAACAAGAGTTGAGAACTAACAAACTTCAAATTTGACCCAAAAAACAAATGAACTGAATTACAACTAAATAAGTTGAAAATGAGCTGTCTAAGATCCAATCTCTCATGCTTTTAAGTTTTTTTCTCATTATTTCAAAAAACTCTCAATTTTATCGCTTAAACTTTTAATTTGATGCAATTTATCATCTTCATCAAATTTTAAAAGTTAAAAGTGATTAAATGACCATTATATCCCAGACCTTTTTTTTATTTATAAAATTATAAATTTACCCCTAATTTCAATTTTTTTTTTTTAAAAAAAAAATCACAAAGTGACCCATGACTAGGGTTTAATGGCAAAAATTGACGGAATTGGGTAAATTGTATCAAATTGAAAGTTAGAGAGGTGAGACTAAACTATTAGTCTTACATAGTTTAGCCACCCCCAATTGACGGAGTTGGGTAAATTGCATCAAACATGTTTTCATTAAATTGCATCAAATTAGTCTTACACAATTTATGACATAATTTTTTTAATTTTTTTAATTAATTAATTATATGGACACATGTCAAATGTGATTGGTACTGATGTGTCGTTCCATCAAATTTTGGATAGAATTTTGACAAGGGACCATCTCCTTCTTTAAACAAACCAAAGGGATCTTCTGTGATAAAAAGTAAACTTTAAGGGTAAAAAATAAAAATAGTTAAACCACAAGGATAAATAAGGTATTTAACCATTTTTGTTATATCATGAATTTAGCAATTTTTTATTTTATTTTTTTTTTTTTCATTTCCTTTGGAAGAATGTGGATGGGGTTTGCTACTAAAACAAAATATAGAATAAATTCTCAATTTCATCTTCGAGAAACAAAGTAGCTAGATTTAATGGTGAATTTGTAAAAAAAAAGGAGATGAGTAAGAAATGGATATGTAACATCTTTCTTTGGTTAATATATAAATAAGTATTATGATCCAATGAGATAGCAACATATAATTTAACAACTTCTTTTCTCTTTTTTCTTTTTTTTCTTCTTTTTTTATCCGTGGTCCTTAATTATAAAAAGGCTATATGTCACTTGCTTGCTCACTTTTATATATACATATATATATACTATTCATAGTAATTTAAAATGATATGTTAAGATATTTACCACATAACAACACATACACTATTAAATCCGTAAAATTTAATTAATATCAACCATATAGCAGCAATATGGTGCAATGTCGTTTAAAAATTTTAATTGAAATAATATTGATCATGGTAATAACATATATATACACCATTAATTATATTTATAACATATTTTCATTTCCTTTTCAATCATATTGCAAACGAGGGCACTATTAAGTTCTAAGTTATTAATGGACAGTTAATCACGTTTTCATAATGTTTATGTCATAACTATGTAAGACTAAACTGCCGACACAAATAGTAGCCTAAAACAATGGATTATTATGGAAGTTAAACTCACATCCCAACCATCTTATAATCATGAATGCAATAAGAATTTTTTATTCAGAGGAACTAAAATATAAATGAGACTTCAGATTTAATTTTAATAAATACTTAGTTAAAAGACTAACCTTAATTTTGAGCCTTAAAACACACACACATATATATATATATAGTAAAGGGAAATAAAAAAAGAATAAAATTGTAAGAAACCAAATAATTAAAGGGGAACGTGTTTCCACTTGATACCCACATACCTAAAAGGCATCATGTTTGGCACAAAATAGAAAGACTTGCCATTGGTCATTTATGTTTTATTTGAGAGTTTGTAAGCTTTTTCTTGGATTAGGGTTTTTATTGCATTATGTAAGGTATGTTCTATGAATCATCCACGTGACGAGAGCATCATTGTTGCATCTTAACGATCTTCCCCTCATCATGAAACTTTCACGATTCAAACCAATGATCCGACTCTAATACCATTTATTAGATCGATCATCTGACCTTCTTATCTAAAAATCAATTAATGTTTCATGAGAAAAGCCAAAATCTTTTATGAAATTCAAAATCATATTCTACAAAATATATTCTAAGAGCTATCAACGTGAGGAAGGCGCGCACGGTTGCACCTCAAATACTTTTATTAATTTATTAATGTTTAATGAAGTTTCTTTCATTTTGCTTGCACAATTGCTTCTGCATTGGTGTTTTTGTCAACTACCATGACGAGAAGAAACTAGGTTGCTTTGATCTGTGTGTTCTGATGTTTGATAGCTACAATGCCTGTGCTACCAATTTACGCAAGCTCGTCGGAGTTCCGGCCGGTGCCACGCAAAAATAAAAATAAAAAAGATATTTAATTTGGATTGTACGTGGCAGTGGAATGACTCTACGTGTGTCTCCCACATCAAAATTTAAATTTAAATAACACTTTCACAATACTTCTAAGAGAAGTGTAGAAATATGAAGAAGATGCAAAAAGCGAAGGAAAAGAGTCGGTTCGTTGGCATCTTGAAATTTTTTTAATTTTTATTTTTCTAAGAATTATTATAATTCTTATAAATTTTTAGAAAAAGGGTTTTTTTTTTGGCGATTCTTTTTAAAAGCATTTCAGTCTAAATTGGAGTCTTTATGCATTTGGTACTGCAATTTTATGCACTAAAAGTTTAAAGAAATTCTGAATTTTCAAGTTAAAAATATTAAATTATAATTTTATTAAAAGCTTAATAATCCTAAAACTTTGAGGAATTATCCTATATTAAGTGTGGAAAAAAAAAAATTGACATGCACATAAGAGAGGATGTTGAAGAATAATCATATATTATCAATAAACAAGACCTTATGCATGTTTATAAGAAATGAGTAGCTTTCTCTTATTAAACCAGTTTTATAAAATGAATTAGGCTCACAAATTTCTTAAGAAATGGCTAGTGTAGACATGTTTCCGAACCAAGTAAAAAAAAAAAAAAACTTTAGAAGGTAAATTTTCTTTTTTACCTATTGGCCGTACCTACTAAAATTTTGGCCCTCAGCTCCTATCCATACCAAATTCTACCTCCATCCCTAACAGCAACAAATGTTGAAAGCTCCACAACACAAGAGCTTTTGGCTTCTCTAAGAGAGAGAAGCTCTAACCTCTCTCTAGAATTTTCACCCATTTTAAAACCTTCTAGTGAGATCTCCAACCACTTCCGGCGGTCCATCTAGAGCCCTTCTCTCTCCTTTCTTGTTCTCTAAGCAAAAGATCTAATTAACGTAATAAAAATTCGAACAAAAAACTTGTCGGCTTAATGTATTATTGCTAGGATGTATACATATAGTGATGAAGTAATTACCCATCTGTCACTAGCTATGACGCCATGAAGACTAACTAATGAAGTAATTAATCAATTCCGGTGATCTGACAATAACCGTCCCGTCGACGGCGACGGCGATCTAGGTGGTATCTCGATGTAGAAGGCGACGTTCCACTCGTATGAACAACAAATTCAAAAAAGGATCTCAAAGAGATTCAATATTTATTTTAAATTTCACACCAACAATTAATACAAGTTGTACGTGGCAGCCATAATAAAATGATCATGTCGGAGATCTTGTTAATATATATATATATATATTCATAAGAAATAGCCTACGAAGACGATACCATAGATTTGGAAGAGAATATTTTTGTTATTAACCATGCACTACGCTACTTCTTTTCAATATCTCACAATCTTTGTTTTTAATTATGTAGCATGAAAAATCACCATTAAATTTTGAAAATCAATTATGATTTTTAGTGTAACATGAAGTGTGAAATATATATTTGAAAATGTGAGAGTGGAGACGTGAGAGCGTGGATAGTATTTCTCTTGTTTTCATGGGAAAATTTATCACAGAAACAGAAGAAATTGATGTGTTTCATTAAAAAGTCATGGAGGACGAGTTTTGTGTTTGGTCAGACGGTTTTCTATGATTAATTGCTTGAATATATATAATCAGTCCCTTTGAAAATCATGCCTCTGCTACATCATTGGCTAAGATTTCTATTTCTATCAACCATTGATTATAATATAATATCATAATGTGTCACACTTTTATTTATTTTTTTATGAATTTTTTTCTAAATTTTTTCTTACATTTAGAAGAGGAAATGGGCTTTGAAGAGTCTGCTATTTTTTCCCTTAAAATAGGTGTCAAAGGCTGATTTGGCAACACTATTGTAAAAATTTTGCAAGTCTTGATTTTTTTTTCAATTCCCTCCCGAAAAGTTAAGGGTAGGGTAGGTTAATAATGATGAGGCATTCTATGTTAAGTTTTTCTTAAATAATTATCATATTAAATACAAATTTGATCTTTGTACGTAGTTTTACCACTTTATTAGAAAGTTCCTTGTGTTTTTAAGAGTAAAAAAAAAAATTCCATACTTTTCACCATTATTAAAATGGTCTTTTCGTTTATCGGTTGTTAAAAATTTAACAAAATTATTTATCATGTATATAGAGGTAGTTCAATCGGTTAAGATCATACTTAATGAAATAGAGATCATTAATTCGAATTCTCTTTCCTCTCTTGTGCAGACATGTTAAAATATATATATAATATATATATATATATATATGCATGTCACTTCAAGTCACATTAGCATATATATCATCACTTCAACAAAAAAATAAAAATAGTGTGTTTATGAGGTAGAAACACCTTTCATAGGCGGTGGTGGGGTTTCCAATGACCCAACCCCATCATCACTTCCTCACGAGGGATCTCTACCCCGCAAAGGTGGTTGTAAGGGTGAGGAAGATCCCCTGCAAAGGTGGCTATAAGGGTGAGGAAGTCCCCTACAACCCGCCTTCTCACCCGAGAAGGCAAAAAATGGTGGGTTGCAAGGACCCGGCCTCCCCCAACAACTACCAATCATACTAACATATCAAGAATGAACATGAGATAATGTTTTACTTTTTATACATGCGACAAAAACTTTTGTTTGTTTTGTAGATCAAAACATAATTTTAATAATTAAAGACGAAAAATAGTGTGAATAAATTTGTCACTTTCAAAATGACTTTTTTTTATTTTATGATAAAGTAATAAACCACACGTGAATAAAATTCTTATTTATTCTACTAGCTATAATTTCCTCTTCTATAGTATAATAATAAGCCTAATTAAGAATTTTTTTTTGATAAAGTAATTGACCACGTGAACCAATTTTTCTTATTTATTTAATCGATTATAATTTTTTCCTCTCCCTCCGCAGCAAAAGATTGACGCCTACAATGAATGAACCGTATCGATAATTACAAGAAACGGCGATAAATTTGGACCGAAGAGTAAAAGCCGCAATTAAATAAAAGCGCACTCTTTAATATTTAATATTTATTATTTATTATCAAATTGCATCGTAACATTGACTTGACTAGAAACTTTCCTAAAGTCTCAAATCTGATAATGATTTTTCTCCTTAAAAAAAAAAATTAAAAATTAAAAATAGTGGGGATTATTATTAATTTAATAATATTTGTTAATTTCCAGGTGGCCGGTTGGTCAGTTTTTTCTACTAAAATACTTGAGATTTTCAACTGTAAAGTTGAAGTCATTTTTGACGTACGACACGACAGCAGAGGAAGTAGTAGGTGAGGAATGAGGATTTAGGGCAGGGATTTCTAAAGCCAACAACCGCCGGCCGGCCCTCCACAGTAATAATTTGTGAATTATTTATATTTAATTTTCAAAGTTTTTATTTGATTTGTATTTTAGTGTTATTGGGTCTCCACTTTCGATAATATGAATATTATTTTCCAAAAGAAAAGGTATTTTTTGTGCCATATGTTACATGTGTCTCAATTGATATGTCAACAACCATATAAACAGAGATTGAGGGAAAGGGGAGACCGGGGGAGCCCTAGTTTCTCCCCAATTCTGAAAATATATATATATATATATATATTGGTCCCCCTCAAGTTGATCTAACAAAGGCTGGTCCCCCACCAACCTTTGTTCTGAATCCGTCCCTGCATATAAGTATCTAATATTAATGTTATATCATTAAGCGCCTAATCATTTATTTATTAAAAAACAAAAAAAGACTCAACTCCGAAAACAGAAACTATATTTTTCATCATAATAATACTTTGGATGAGTAGTATTAGACGAAAACTGTTAACTTTTGACATTAAGATGGATGCTAACATTTATATTGGGTGCTAACATGCACCTGATGTGTCAAATAAGACAGACATGGCAGACAAGGATGGAACTAACTTTGAATTTTAGGAAACACAAGCCATAAAAACTTTGGGAGAGACTAATTAGCAAAAAATATCTTAAAATTTTGTTTTCCTCCTTTTTTTTTCTTATCATCTGGGAGGAACAATGACCCATATTAGTACCTCCCAGTTCTATCTCTAGTGGGAAATGAAAAACATTAACTTCGACAGTAAAATGATAGAGGGACAAATTTAAAACTCAGATAACACATAAAGATTTTATTAAAATTTAATTAATGACTAAATATAATTTTTAAATCCTTGTACAACATTTTTTTTTTAAAGAAAAGAAAAAACCCTTATTCCGGCCACTTGTGGGTGGAAATGTTAGTCTACCTACCTAAAGGCTACAACCTACGAAGCTACCGTACGTAACACGTTTTACATGATGACGTGTTCTGCCGTAGAATTTTCCAAACAAGCCTTGCAATACACGTGCTTTATTAATTACACGTACAGGCTACAGCCGGAGTCAAGTCGTTTACGGAAGGAAGAAAACTTGGTCTCATTCGATCTCACAGTTGATTTTCGTTAAAGCGACAACAACATATATTGTCCATTTCTTGTACGACAGTTTCTTAATTAGTCACTAACTAAGGGTTTTTAACTTTTGTTCCTAGCTATGGCTATACGCCAACAAGATTATATATATATATGGATCTAATTAATTTGATGTACCATAATATATCCACATATACATGACATAACGTCGCTATATATATATATATGTTGAACTTTAAGCTTCCATGCATGCATCGATATCAATATCGTTGCTAGCTGTCCTCAAGTAATGAGAATTGAGATAATCAAATCCAAGCAGCTTAAGCAAATATATCATGTTTATGTACATATGCATGTTTTTGGTATGTAATAATATATGTTCAAATATTTTAGCCACTTTGTCATTTTAATATATATACATATTTTATCTATTTATTTATAGTCGAGAAAGGCTAAAAATAATATTTTTATTCTACAATTATCACACAATGATGACAGAGTAGTCTCAACCAACTATTGGATGATCAATTCTTGTTATTAAAAAAAAAGGAGCGTTAGTCAAGACTATTTAGGGTACTATACAATTGCATGTGGTTTTTTGCATTGCTCATTTATTGTTAGAAGTAATGTTAAAAATTATATTTTTATCTCAGTTATCCTACAATATTGACGTAGCTAGCAAAGGGGTAGTCCCAACAAACCCTTGTCTTTGTTAAAAATAAAATAAAATAAAATCCAACATTAGTTGAGACTAACATGTCAGTATTATGAAATAATTGTTTGATAAAAATTTATTTTCTAAGGGGAAACTTTAGATTCCCCCACCGTCGCGCAAACTTCCAGCAAATTGTACAAACTCCCCTTGAACTTTCAAAACTCTCACTTAGGCCCCTTGAATTTTTATTTGCTCTCACTTTAGACCCTTTTAATGCCCAAAACGGTATCATTTTGGGGCTCAAAATAGTGGGTTTTAACATGAGGGATTCTAAGTGAAAGCAAATGAAAGTTCGGGGGTAAGTGAGAGTTTTGAAAGTTCAGAAGGGTTTGTATAATTGGTTGAAAGTTCGGAGGGGCAAACTGAAGTTTTCCCATTTTCTAACATATGGTTAGTTCTCTTAATGAAGTTGTTCTGCTTTGGTTGATAAAAATAAACAGTATCTCACCAAACCCCTGTTTTCAGGGATAGAGGTCCCCCCCCAACTCCAAAAAAAAAAAAATTTTGCTTGTAAAAAAAAAAAAAAAATTGTATATTGGTCTCCCCTTAAAAAAAACACAAAGGTTGGTCCCCCTGCATTTGTTTTGCTAGCTCCGTCCCTGTCTATTTTTGGTCTGTCTCAAAAATCTATTGAAATGCCACATACACATAAATTTTATCTAAATGGATTGCCTATTTTATTATTTTATTTTTATAATAATATCTTTTCCTTTGTTCATCTCTTAAAAATAAAGCATGTTGCTCTAAGAAAACAATATCATAGATACATCCTCGATTTTTTTCCCTTCAAACTTGATTTATAATTTGTTTAACAGCCACTTTGGCTAATTCGTGGCACCGCTCGATCCACTCTTTTGTCTTCTAGCTTCTTTTTTTTTTTTTTTTGACATGTCCACGTAAGGGTAGGGGGAGGGGGGATTCGAACTTATTACCTCATTCATACATGGTTGTATTAATTTTCACTACCAGGACTTGTCTTCTAGCTTCTTTGTTTGCTTAGAAAAATATATATATATATATATATATATTTATATATGATTTACAGAATTGGATTAGAAAGTGCATGTGCTGCACGTACGCAATGAATATTTCCATGTGTACTTAGGATATATAGGAAAACTTGCAAGTAGTCAATGGAAATTGTTAGAAAAAAAAAGTCAGTTAACATGTGATCTCCTTAATTATTTATATGTCAACGATGGCCCTGGCCCCTAGCTGGCCAGTCGAGCTCCATTAATTATTAGATATAAAAGCTAATCAGGCTTATATATATGCAAATCCAGGAAGGAAAAATCCAAGAAGATTAATTAAGAAGCTTATCATATCAGGCCCATCCAGTCTAGCTCCACAACTAGCTTCCCTTTGTCCACATTCAAAATTCTTTTAGGAGAAACCTATAAACAAATTTGCAATATTCACCCTAATGTTTTAATTTTTGCAATGTTCCCCCAATCTAGCTACCACTAGGGTTGCATTAATGTCCTCATTTCAAGACCCAAAATGATCAAATATATTCTTGATAAAAATTTAGAAAATTTTTTTATTAGGGTTTTTTATTTTTTATTTTATCATTTTGGCCGGGCACATAAGTTGTGATTGAATGTCATGTCTGTAACGGGATAATTTAGGGTAGTTTTTAGAAGGAGACTAAACCTTCGAACCAATTAAGGGTTTAGAACAAAACTTGTTCATAATTTTTTATTGACACTCAAACAATCTTTAAATTGACTTATCATAATATAAGACAACTTACAATATTGTAACCACACCGAAACATCAGAAATATGACCTTAATTTATTTGACAACAACTCTATATATTACTGTCTATTAAACTGAAATAATTGAGACCGTACCCTTTAAAACACTAGCCAACAAAAAAAAACTGTAGAAACATGATCTTTTAAAGGACTTGTAATTCTTAGATCTCTCTCTCTCTCTCTCTCTCTCTTGTATGCCTGTCTTGATCATTAGAACCAAAAAAAAAGCTCCAAGTCCATGGAATGGCGGTTGGCTGTTGTAGAGTAGTACTATTAGAAATTAAATGTTTACCATACCCCATGTGAACCAAGGGTAGATCAAGGCCGGCGACCTAAACTTCAAATCTTCTTACATACCATAATTAATCCTAATATAGATTATAATTAATTAAGGATTTATTCTGATAATTGAAACTCCTATTTAAATTATTTAATTAAACAAGTACATGATCAGTGGCAATCAGATTGACATATATATATATATATATATATATATATATGCAACTAAATCTCTCGTTTTGGGCATCATGGCAGCAAAATAGTACGTTACCCCATGCAGCTATGCTCTTCCCCACATAATCATCAAAATAGTTGCAGAGCTATCGACATGGACAAAAAAAATCTGCTAGAGAAATCCCATGAATGGTGAATATATATAGGAAGCTGTGTGGGGAGTAGGTTGATATATATATATATATATATTAGTTTTTCCAAAGTAATGACTCAGAGTTTGATTGTTAAGTGAAGCAGCAGCAGTTGCAGCTGCAGCTGCATGTGTGTTATGCTGGGGGTTGGTTGACCACCTTATCATTAAAAATTTGTGAACATAATAAAAAAGAAAGAAAGAAAATAATGGAGGGCGATTTTTTAATTGAAATTTAGTTGAGAACGACTCGCAGGATCGGAACAAGTCAGACAAGATTTAGTCAAAAATGTGTTCTCAAGGGCTACTCACCTAACAGCAACCATGCACGACCACATGCATTTCAGTCTTTTGAGAGAGAAAGTGTTCAAGAAAATACCTCCACGAGGGAAATTCAATTAACTAACCAATGAGTTGTCACATTTTTATTTTATTTTTATAAGTAATGAGTGGTCACAATTAATATATATATATCAACTCCTTGATGTCGAGAAAGGGATGGCCTATGATATATAATATAGAATTTGTTGTATCCAAGCATGGAACTAGGAATTTATATTGAACGGGCCAAAATATGAAGGAGAAATACATAAAACAAGGAACCAAAAAATAGATGAAAAATATATTAAGATTAAAGATTAAATCAACATATAAGAAATAAAATTACTATTTATTGAGTGTTAAAGAAAATAAAAGACATAAACTATTTGCTTTTCTTAAAAAAAATATTATTTTTTACAGTGTATTTAATACGAATTCCAAACCTGGGGTAGGCCATAGCCTATACCTTGGTTTTCACATACATCCGTCTTTGGTTGTATCGGTTTTTATTAGAATATAAATTAAATTATTAAATTTTTTTTTATGAAATTAAAGCTACAATAATTTAACATGATATAAGAAAAAATGCGGAACAATTTGGTCGAGAGCACTGTCATTCAATTTGAAAGGAGCATAAAAGTTCAGAAAGCCACACAATTGGGTACAACAAAACGTAGGTGCATAGCATCATTGGAAGGCTTACTGCATGAGCTTTTTTAATTTTTCATCTTCTTAATTTCCTTTTCTGACCAGGTTTAGGCTCATCTGAAGAAGGTTGCGAAGACTTAAAGAGAGATCAAAAACTTATTTATTATGTTAAAAATAGGTTAATTTGGTGGGTTTTTGGCATATTGCTTAAGATTCACAAAGTTTGGTATTAGAGTAGATGAAATTATGCCTTCAAGTTTGAGCTTATAAAAGGGCTTTATCTAGGCGAGGTCTAATGGAATGTAACCATCAAAATGTTAAAAAGCTTTACTTGTTGCAGGATTGTAGTTGGTGTAACCATTCCAAGTAGGACCCCGCCATATTTTGGCTCGGTGCTATAAGGCCTATTGATGAATCCAAACCCCTCTCTTTTCTAAATTAATGGCCAAGACGCAAAATTTGCTTAAAGGGGCGTCGGGATATGGCCAACGAGTCACTAGAAGGACCCAAGACAGGAAAAAGGGCTTGACAACTAGGCCAACAATCGACACTAATTCACCTCCACGGTGCACCTACTCTCTGATGAAACCCGCCACAATCGATCTCCTCTCTTGCTAAGTTAGGTAACGGCTTCCCACACTAGAAACCTTCCAAGTATTCACAGAAGGAAATGTCCACCTCTTGGTCGCATGACCAAAAACGGCACTAGATTCTCTCAATAGAATGCCATGTTAAAAGTCCCGAGCTCAAGACATTTGCTTTTATACCATATTAAATATTATTATTCTACAAATTTAAGCTTATAAAAAAAGGTAAATTTAGTTAGTTAATTAAATTTCTAACCATGGATAGTAAAAGACTTGGAAGGAGACTTTGAAGGTATGGTTTTTCATCCTCTATTTCCACTCTAATTTCCTCAAGTCTGTATTTGATTGTCGTTTTGTCGTTATAGAATTAGTTATGTTTTGGAAATGGTTGGATATAAGAGGTTTTTTAGTGAAAAGAGGAGAATTTTGACATAAAAAGTTGATGTTTTGAGTAGGGTGTTTGGGTAGAATGGGGTATAGGGAATGTAGGAGGGGAGTTATGAAAGAAAATTGGGGACTTGGAGTGATTTTGCATGAAAAATACTTGGAAAGAAAATCCCATCCCAACCTTACAGCAGTGCAAGCTAAAAAAAACACACATTTGCATATTGTAGAAGAAATTTCCATTAAGAATTAATCCAGCAGTCACTAAAGCAGATGCAGGGGCACCAAAAAAACACAAGAACAAAAAACCATATACATGAACGGGTTGGATTCTCAAAGGTTGCTCCAATTTGAGAAAAAAGTCCTCCAACTGGATATTCTCAATGACTCAAAACTAGATACATTGTTTATGAGCTAAAATTACAACACAAACTGATCCCTCTGGATCCTGAAATGTACAAAAATCTCTATAAGACCTATAGTCCCAATAAGTCTCACCGTGGAGGGAAATCAGATTTCAGAATGATACTTTTTTACCACACGAGCCCGAGGGAATGACTTTTAGAATCACAAAGCAGTATATATATAGCCATTCCCTGATAATGAACTGCATGAGAGCTTGACAATGTGACAGTTACCAACACCAACAGCAACCAAAAAACCTTGCCTCTCAAAGTCCAACCCATTTCACCCATCTAAAAACCCGACCGACTCTGAAGGGCAACTCATAGTCCTTGGTGACAGCAGGTTCCCTCCTTGCAGCGTCAGGCTCAGACCAAACATACACCCCACGTTCTTGCCGACTACCCGGTACGGTATTGTCCAGAATAACAGCAACAAGGAATGCAATCACCATGTGTAATGACAGTAATGTGTTCAGGATATAGTTCAACTGCGCATACATGATATTAACATGTTATATAGGTGTTAGCAATACCTGTTAAATGCCAGCAAAGTAAAAGGTTTGCATTTGTGAGATTCATCTGTAATAGTACTAGATTTAGGGTGGGGGTCCAATATTTTGCAGTTTTTTGCTAGGGCTCCGCATATGTATTGTGCAGCTAGCTCTTCATATCTATTTAGCCATATACATTTGCGACAGCCACCAGACAGAATAATCACGACTACCTCCAGAAAGATTGCCAAGCAGTTAAATTGAAAAGAACCAATTATTCGTTGGTCCAATTAGATCCAGGCAGCTTCCCAAGCAAGAGGTTAATTTCCACCTTCTTGCCACCTAGGGTTTTGTTAGGGTAAAGAGGTAGGACAAGGCAAGACGAAATACAGTGATTGTCTCACCAGACTCACCCGTAATAATAATGTGGGCGGAATAGGGGCAGTTATTATCTTATTACCCCAGATTTTTTTGCTATCATTCAATTGGAATGATCTTTTCAGCAGGCTAAAAGAATAATCAAGATTGACTAAATAAAAAACATTTTCTTATTACAAAAAGGTCATAGAGAAGCATACCCCTCCATATTTGCTGCGGAAAGGCCCATGAGATGCCACAGTGTAAGGCTGAAAATAACTTGGGACAGAGAAGTTTGTATTTGGAGAGATGCCATATTGCTGAAAGTAGGCTGGTATTGAAAGAGAAAAAAACAAAGATAATCCAACTATGATAATATTCCGAGAGCTTCCAGCCTCACTATAGCGTAGATTTGACAAGCCTAATGCAGTAAGCATTGCCCACATGAAACACAATAAAGCAGCCACCATGACTTCGGGAATTGATGCTATAAATCCTCCAACTTTACCTGTGCAAGGCAAAAACGTTTTTAGGTAAGTACAGAATAAAGTTTAGGGAATAACACACGAAAGAATGAGCTTTATGCTGCAGCTTATTTTAAACTTCAATTAATAATAATTTCATTATAGTAAAACTGAAAAGATGTGTCCCTACACACCACCTGTATATACATGTTGTTTAAGTACTAGAGTCTCAAAGTTACTTGACCTGCAAATTTAAATCCCAACAAACCCACACCATCTCCTCCTTTTCTTCCAAAAACTAAATAAAAGAACTTTCACCGCTTAATGAAAGGTTTGCAAGCATGATGATAAAAGTATATCAATTTGGTATATACAGCCAACGTCAGAATCCAACATGTTAATTTGGCAAGACATCAAACGTGGCACTTTTGCACCTCCACTGCTTTGGGAACGTTGACATTAACCTCAAACTAGCCCTCGTTTGTTTCATCAGCTCAAAAGGCTAATTAACCAAAATTACTTGATTAACCCATGGCAATCTGGGTAGAGTTGTAGTCAGAACTTAAAAATTCAGTTCCCTATAATCACTTTCATTGAACTTAAAGACGCTTAAGCACCATTAGCACAAAGAACCAGCAGACACACAGGTTATGACACAAACCTGCCTTAGGCCAATTCTGAACTTCTCAATCTAGAACTAAGCAATATGCACATATATACGCTAAAGCTAGACAAGATATGTCAGTACCTGATTATTAATTTAGACAAACTCAAGTTGTGATTTGGTTAACAGCATAAGGATCACAAACTGCAATATCATTGGAAAGGCAAAAGCAGGCCAAAGAAATATGCCATATACAATTGGTTACTGAAAAATTGCAGAGAAATGTTCAGAGGACACTCAAATGGGTGGCAAAGGATTCATCCATGAGACCAGTAGAATTCCATTAGGTCTTCTAACAATGCAGCAAGAAACAAAAGTGTCATTGTAGTTACCAATCTGTGCATATACAGCTTACAGTTGATATGCTATGGTGAACATATCTATTGCATAATTGACGAACAATGGCAAAAGATTTTGTATTTAGTTAATATGTTCTGGTTAATAAATTTGGAAACAGATAACAGATTCTCACCTACAAGGGATAAGGCTATCAGAAAGCATGCACCAAACACAACCGCTCTGCGGCTTCCCATTTTGGTCACAGCAATAGTGTGCACATTTTCAGTTAGAGTGGTGGACCCTGTTCCTGTGCCCCAAAGACCAGCCAAGACACTGGAAAGACCTTCCAGACCAATCCCTCGACTAAGAACCCCTGGGGTTGGAGGTCTTGATGCCACCAACAATGAAGATGCATGGTATGATCCAATCTAAGAAGTTCAAAAACAAATCAAAATCAGAATCAGACTAACCATATAAGTTTGCATGTCACGTCATATGAGCAGATTTATACAACAAAATGTACCAATGAATAAAAAATAAATCTTGAAATACTACAAGCATTCATTTATCATTCTTGAGGAACTAAACATGATATGTTTCACTTATTCAGACATCAATACGATGTTCAAAGTGATTTTATAATAGTAAAACAACATAAAAATCTGTTCAACTAGCCTAAAAATTTCCAACGATTCTGCAGAACATGTAGAGCTGACTGAAAAACATTGCAAAATAAGGACTGGTTCTGTAATAACAATAGTTTCACTGTCCATTGATTAACTAAGTTTAAAATTCAAAATAAGTCAATAATGGCATCCTTACTAGCATAGTCCCAAAGTCAGTGTTAATGAGACTTTTAAGGACACAAAATTGTGTAGTTTCCTCTCTTCCCCCCTCCCATGGTAGGTAGGTCAGAGCCCAATACCAAAGCCAAGTCATCTTATCTATATAGAAAAGTAAACACCTCTTACCATATGGAAAGTTGAGGATCTCTCACATTTATAATTACTTATAACATAGAATGATGTATAAATTATGAATCCCCACAAGATGTTTTAACCGTGAACTAACAGAGAAAATTGACAAGAAATTAAATTTAAAAGGAAATTGTAAATCTCCAAGAGAAGTGTAAGTCATGAAAAATGACAGGAAACTAACCGAATCCACTGATGAGATAATAGACACCACACACATAACAAGAGCCATATTCCAGTGGAAGACAGGAGTACCCCATTGTAATGGATACGGAAATCTGAACCATGGGGAAGACTTTAATGCTTGAGAAGTATCAACTCGGCAATGCTTCATCCTTGAGACATGCTTTCTGCAGTTATCAGATATTATGTTTGAGGCAGGTACATTTGCATCACAGCCTTTGTAATTATAGACTCCAGTTTCAGTTAGAAGGAAAGCAGCTGCCCATGTTATTGCCAGGCCCAATGGAACCTGACAATCAAGTAAGGATAACCACATTACATTAGAAGCGACAAGCAATATTATTTCAAACATACACTTTGTTATCAACAATTGGAAAGAGGACGAATAGAAATGTAATTCTAACTTACCGCATATATTAGAAATACACGATGACCAAAAACAGATACCTTACGAAGATACTGCAGAGAGTAGGGAAACAACAAATTAGATGTTTCTGGCACACAATCCAATTACAAAAAGAAAAGTCAGGCATTATAACATTTATAGCAAGACGAATTAAACTAAGATGATATTACAAAAGAACTAAAACTCCTATAATTGAATACATATCTACAGTAGCTTCACCATACTCACAAGAGAAAAAAGAATAACAAGTAATATCTGCACCGATCCAATCTCAAGACAGGTACCAACTAGTGGGAAACCATAGCTAAAAAAGGAAAGTCCAACAGCAGCAATAGTTGGGGACACAACAACTGGATTGATCAACCTGAAAAGAAAAGGCAAATGAACTGAGGTTTAGTTATTGGGCGTATAGTACACAACGTTTAACACTTACTGCAACAATTTAGAACATTATGTTTTGCATTCAACAAAGAAAGATACTGCACTTGTAAAACCAGCACTCATTTTTGATACTTTAGTCTAATAGCATATAAGTACTACATGCCCAGTAATGACTCAATCTTTACAGCAGTAAAGCTATGGAAAATTCAGAAAATAGTTATCTACATTTTCCCGCATCAGAAAATAGTTTCTTATTTAATGATTTTAATCAAATTCCAGTAACCCTGAACATGAATTAGGTTCACATCTTTCCCTGAAAATCCAGACCTCAAAATCCCAAACTACCCATCCATCAGATAGCTTCCAAAATACCAAACACTGGTCTGATCACTGTTCACAGCACAGAAAGTTCCTCTTTTTGTCTTCAAACCAAATTGTTATGATCCGAGTGCTCCACATGGTTAAATTTTATAAGCTCTTAGGCACCCTCCCCTTCCAAGTCAGTTTTCAAGAAGTTTTACCCAATATTTGTATCATTTGGTACTACAGCAAGCCATCACGTCAAGTATTGGATCAGATGTAGTTCATCGACTAAGGGATCAAATAGGTTGCAACTTTGTGGTCAAGTCACAGCAAGGATGACCAATAGGTTGGATTAAAATGTCTTGGCACTATAAATGGGCATAATATTAAGTAATGAATGCTGATAAATAAGTGGAGCCACCAAAAGAAAAAGTGTTACTATTGGATCAATAACGATAGATTGGCCGCCGTGTATGTTGAATGTGGAGTGTGGTGATATGTTATGATCCTAACATCCAATATGGTTAAGTTTTAAGCTCTAGGGCACCCTCATTTTGCACACTAAATCAAACCAAAAAGAAACCACTTAATGAAGCCACAATAAATCAAATAAAGCAGAAGCATTTTTTGCCCACAAGTTAACCAAGCCAACTAACCAACGGGAGGCGTAAGAAGTCAAAGCCTTAATTTAGTCAATCAGCTCCCCCCCACCTCCCCCAAAAAAAAAAAAAAAAAAGAAGAACTATTGTTTGCAGTCCATGTAAATTATTAACTCAAACCCTAAGCATAACAAGTGAAACAATACAAGCCCAATATGTTCATGAGATCCATAGATGCAGGTTTCTATTGTAACTTATCAATATTGAATGGGTTTTTAAGTTAGCATGCAGATTTTAAGTCAGTCATTTATACCACTCTCACCTACACTCTTTTTTAACAACAGGAAGACTTGATCCCCTTTAATCACAAGAAATATAGATGTTATAGTTTATTTCACAATCTACCAACACCTTGCTTTAACTACACAGACTTAATCCCTTTAAGCATGTGAGAATGTGACATAGCATAACCTGCCTCCTATTTTTTTATGAAGAGAATAAATCCGTTTATTGAAGGATCAGAAAAAAGTAGGTCCGGACCTCCTACAAGAATGATTTGGAAGATCCAAAACCATAGAGCCTGGTTTAATGCGGTGCATTTAGAAAGAAAAGAAAAAGGAATGCTCAAAGTTTAAAAGTTAGTGAGAAGACGAGCTCAAAGCTACAACTTTGTTTTCTTAAATCACTCATTGAGTGATTTTCTGTTAACGACCTTCTCTATATCTCTAGTTTTGTAGATTTTGCACTCTCTTTCCTCGTTCTTGATCTTGTTGGGTGTATTTCTCTTATATACTTACTATGTACTTAGGTTAAGCCCCTTTGGTTTTGATGAATTTGATTTACTTTGAAAAAAAAAATACTCTATAAAGTATACTAGTCTATTGCATCATTTTAACAATCTATATAATTCAACTGTAAGGGGAAGAGAGGTAACTTTGCCCCCTTTCGATAAACCCTAATCTTAACATGGTATCAAAACTTTACCATCATCACCAACCATGCTCCATCTTCTCTTCCATATATCTTGCTACATTACAGGTTTACTTTAGTCATCTGCAACCACCAGTTCTTTGCCACCCTTACCATGTGTGGACCCAAGATCACCTGTTTCATCAAAATCTGACTATTGCTCTTCAAAAAGGTACATGCTCTTGTTACACTAAACATCCTATTACTCACCGTTTCCATTCTTTATCTTCCTCCTTTTTCAGTTTGAGCATTGCTAGGACTACTATAGCTTTTACTACAAGCCCCTGACATGGCACCAACACCAATGATGCCAACCACTTCACCGACTCCTCCACTGCTACCTTTTAGAGACCCACAGCTCTGTGAGCATTGAGTTAATGTGATTGAATATAGGGCTGTGGAAAAGAGCTTTAGGGTTGTGGTTGAATCTGGGGCTGACATGGTAAGTGCAACATATATTGTCACTTTAGTTTGTAAGGTGCTTGTAATAAAGGTTGTAGTACCCCAAACTTTTTCCTTCTAGTTTACCTCTCAGTGTGTTCCTATTTCTATTCCCGAGATAGTAAAGGATGCATTATCTTATCTGGATTTAAAGAAATATATGGAAATGGAATTGATGCTCTCCACCATAATGAATTGAGATCTTGTTTATTTTCTAGTAAGCAATCAATTGGAAACAAACGGGTGTACACTAGTAAATATAATTTGGATGGTTCAATTGAGCCTTTGAAGGCACAGTTGGTTGCTAAACGTACACACAACCCTACAGTATTGTTTATAATGAGACACTTTCACTGGTGGCCAAGACCTCTTCTATCTGGGTGTATTTCTCCTTCTGCTAATCCGAACCGGCCTTCGTTGTAGTTGGAGGTTAAAAATGCTTTCCTTCATGGTAACTTCCTAGAGAAGTCTACATAGAGCAACTAACTAGATTTATTGCTCAAGGGGAGTATCAAGATAGAGTCAGCAAGTTAAGAATGCCTTATTGCCTCTTGTGGTGTCATTGGAGCGAAAGAAACAACATAAGTTTCAAGAACCACGAGATAACGTTGGTGAAGCTCGAGTCTTTTTTTTCTTTTTCTTTTTTACTCTTTATCTATAGACAATTGTGTTTGTAGCTCCTTTGTTGCTTAGTTTCATGATTTTCTTGTTCTTTTTTCTTCTTCTAACTAGGTGTTTCTCCTGTATAGTCCATGTGTACCTGAATGCACCATTCACTTTTGATGATATTTCAATTACTTGTATAAAAAGCTCTATACAACTTAAACAATTACCGAACGCATGATATTGTTACATCCAGATAAAAATGGTTTTTGCTACACATGTTTCAAACCAAAGACTTAAACAAACTTTGATACTTTCTTGGTATTAGAGCCGATTAGTCTAAAAAGGGTATTAGTTTATCTCACAGGATATTTTTAATTGACTTATTGGGAGAACTGATTTATCACAACTCATTGATGTTCCCATGGACCAGAATCACAAATCTGTGAAGGTTGAGAAATTATTTGAAGACCCAGGTAGAAATCATTGACTAGTTGAAAAGTTGACTTACCCTCCAATTACTAGACTAGATATCTCATATGCAGTCAATGTTGCAAGTCTGTCCTTAGAAGCTCCTAGAATTCCACATTAAGATGTTGTTACTTGTATCATCCATTATCTTAAGCGAACCCCGAGTCTTGAACCAATGTATAGGCTGAATGGGCATCTTAGAATAGAAGGCTTCACTGATGTTGATTGGACAAGCTCTCCTTCATATAGAAGAACTACTTCTGGGTATTATTCATTTTCAAAAAGTAATTTCGTTACATAGGAGTGTAAGAAACAGACAGTAGAAGCACAATCCAGCGCAAAAGTCGACTATAGGGAAATTAATCATGCCTTCAATGAGTTAACAAGGTATCAACATTTTGTGATAATGAAGCTGCTATTCATATCTCCTCTAATACAAAGTCTTTGGATTGTAGTTTGTAAGAATTTATTTGTTCCAAGTTGGACTTTTCATTCCCTCCGGAGGTGCACTAGGGTTTCCTCTGAGGAGCACTAGGGCTGTTACAGTTAGGGTGTTGTTTTGGTCATTCGCTTGTTTGGGTTGTTTCGGGTTTTGTTTTTGGGTTCCTTTGTATACTTTTTGTGTACTTAGAGGCATGTTTGCACTTTCCTTGGATGGGTGGTTTGGGTTTCCTTTGTATGCTTAACGCGCTTTGCGTGGTTCTTGTGTATTTGGAGGCGCTTGGCGCTTTTTTTGGTATATAATACACTGACATATAAAAATAAAAAATAAAAAATTGAAAGGAAATGTGAGAATATGAGATTGATGGCATTATGATAACAAAGTATAATATAAGGGGAACACTAGTCTATTGAATCATTTTACAATTTATATAATTGAACTATGAGAGGTAGAGAGATAACTTTTCCTTTCTTATGATAAACCCTAATCTTTACAAAGTACACAAGTTACTCAGAGACTACACTATGTTACATTGGAAGTACCACATTCAAACATGGGTCAACGACCCACAAAACCAAGTCAAAAGGATTCCTTAATTGAAAAATGTCTTGCTAGGATGAGTGTATGCAAACTGGAGAAGCACCCATTTTGCAACCTTTTCAGGTAAACATAATCTCCAATTCAACATACATTGCAGTTTGCACAACTCACAAAAGGACATTTATACCAAATTGATCAACATAATTGATTCTATGAATATACCAAAAAATCAGAAACAGGGACCAACAAACAAATCATAATTTTAAGCAATTAGTTCATCAATACAATTAAAGCAACTTATCCTAATGCCCCTTCAAGCTTCCAACAGTTACTGATTCTTGCTTCGTAAATGGAATGGCAAGCATTTGCTAACAATGAATTATCAAAGATCAAAAGCTATAAAGACACCGGAATCATACCTCACTAATACAGACATAAGTCCACTATATCCAAGTATTGCTTGGAAAGCTGAAGCTATGATTATAGCACCCTGTAGCTCCTTCATAATATGCTTAAATTTCTGCATGTTAAATGACTATCTCAAGTCTTTCAAAAATTCAACAGAGTAAAAGTGCTTGCTCTAATTTAAGATCATTTTAGTGAAAATAAACGACTAGCATGTAGAAAAATTTTGAAAAAAAAATTAATAAATTGAATTGAAAAATAAATATAAAGGTAAAGAGGTTTTTTTATAGTTAGGCTGCTAAATGTACTACAACTAAGCATGCCCATATAATTGTGTGTTTATAGATCACAGGTGATGAGTTACTAAATACTAACACATACCCTGGAGCAGAAGACGAATCGTGAGGCACAATTATTAGATAGTTAACTAGAGATAGTCACATAGCATTTGTAACAACTTGAGCATTACTGATTGAATAATGCTAGATACCACATTTTTATCCTATAACTATTCTATAATATTGACGTGGTAGTCGCAACCAACAATTGGATTAGTCTTGGACCTCTTGGTTAAAAACAATAATAATAATATTAGGGTTGGTTGTGATAGCTACGTCAATATTGTGAGATAATTTAGTGATAAAAATGTGATTTATAGAATTTCTCTAACTAATTAGCTTATACAATCTAAATAAATGCTAAACAATGAAGTTAGGACAAGTTTGATGATGATTTCATTAGTTAATAACATTTTCCAGCCTTTTGTGTGTGTGTGTGTGTGTGTGCAAACACTTTTAGTGTTTTACCATGTAGATGGTCTTAAATAGTTGGTAAATATGATTGATTCACTAAGAGAGAAAGAAACAGTGAGAGATTGTCTAAACCGGCTACTATTTTCTTTTTGTTATAGAGGACAGCTTTGTAATTGATTGAGATATAAAAATAATTTATCTTTGTCCTTGTTCAGTCATTAAAACCCTCTTGAGAGTTACCAACAGATCTAGAAACATCCAATTTGCACCATCAGGATTCAGGCTCTAAAATGCTACGATTTAAACAGATAACTAGACGTGTACAAACAGACTAATTACAATTAGCAGCAGCAGCTTTTGAGACTCTCCTCCATACATTAAGAAACAAGCAGAGCAGACAACATGTGTGACATAGCAGAATACAAGTAAGCTTAATGCTGTAGCCAGCAGTAAGTTATTCTATATCCTTTGTACGTGTATATGTGTGTGTGCGTATATAGCTAGACAATATAATGGGACTAAATGGTGACAAACACAAAAGGACAGCCATGAACTTCTATATTTAACTACACCAAAGCATGATAAGAGGAGCTTACATTTCCATTAAGTCCTTGAAACTCTGGGGAGTTGATTATTGCCAACACAGGAGCCAGGAAAACAAACGATGGGCCCTGTATCAAGGGCAGCCTTGACCCAAACGACGTATGCAGAAGTGTGGTCACTCCCGACACAAAGAGCACCGTTGATACCACATTTGCAGTATCCTCCTAAAACCACTAAATCCAATCAGACCAAGGAGCCCACAAAACTCTTTTACTTTTCTTACTAAACAAGCAAATATTATAGAAGTTGTAACTACTCACATAAGTTCCACCCATTGCGGGAACAATTACCAGCGGAATGAGAATCAACGAACCCAGCATCGAAATATAATGCTGGAACCCATATAGACCAATGGGAACTGAAAATTTGTAGAAGAAACATAAGCCATTACAAAATATCCATACATTCGAAAGAAAAAAAAAATCACTGTTTTCCTTCTAGTCCAACAACTTGTAACAACCACCAATAAAAAGATAATTAGTTTTAGAATTATCCATAAATTATATAAAAATCACTTATTTTCTCTCAAAATATCGAATTACGACAATAAGCGAGGAGTTGTTGGCAATACATCAAGCCCCCAAAAAAAGAGAAGTAATAAATTAAAAAAAAAAAAATTATCTATGAATATCAAATATAGTAGAGCAGACCGGTAAACAAACAAGTGGAAGACTCACCAAGACCAGGGCTATCTCTGAGTTCATACTTCATATGCGCATGCCTACCCACAAATTCATCATCATCCACAGTCAGTGGCAACACATCAACCACTTCCGCACTCCTGACCGGCCTCCGCGACGCCTGGTCAGTGGGACCGCCTTGAGCCTGCCCGTTCTGGCCCGAGCTCTTGGGCGGCCCATCCGAGTCCCTCCGTTTCTTCACCGTCACCGTCCGATCCTTATCCGTCTGCGGCGGTGTTGGAACAACCTTCTCACTTTCCCGCTCACCGTTCACGGCCCGAGCCCGACCCGCTTCGAGATCCGGCTGCGCCGCGTCGGGCTCTCTGGCCTTTGGCTGCGGCGGTGGAGGTGGAAGCGAAGGAGCCACAACCTGGCCGGCATCGCTGGCATTGGTCTCCCCGGAGAACTTTGGCCGGAAGCCGGTCCGCTTGGCCCACGAAGAAGGCGGCATTGCCGAGGACTCCGGCGCCGGCGGCCACGGACCCGGTCGTTCTCGGGTTTTCGGGTCGGAGTTCGACATTTTGACAACAACAAAAACCACCGGTATACTATCTATCGCATAGTTCAAAAATGCAACCACAGATCTGATCTCCCCGTTTACAGCTTCGAGTTAGTGCACAAAGTCCAACAAATGAAGCTCCAAGATTTTCCACAACCTAGAGAGAGAGAGAGAGAGAGAGAGTTTGGGTGTGAGAGTGAGTGCAGAGAGAGAGAGACTGAGAGTAAAAGCCAAAAGGTAGACAACAAATGTAGTGGTGGTGGTCAGTGGTGGAGGAGCTAAAACCGCGTTTTATTTATTTATTTAGTTTACTTTCTATTTTTGAAATTTAATGTCTTCCTGGCTTTTCCAAAATAATTGGATGATTTTTATTTAGATCGCTGTTATTTATTAATTATTATTATTATTATTATTATTTTGAACTTTAGCAGGTCTTCATGGAAGAGACAAACCAATATATTAATATTTTAAATAAGGAAAATGTTGGATATTCTTTTAATATTTTTTTGGTATCCTTTCATTTATTATGTGACTTTTAAAATCATCGTTAAATTTAAAATTATTATTAATAATTTTTAATCTATTAATAATTTTAAAAATCATATCACAGTTAAGAGTACATAAAAGAATACTAAAAAAAGCCAACCGTTTCCCTTTAAAGAAAATCTAAAGAGAATCTAATGTTGGATTTTGTCAAAAAAAAAAATAATAATTGTATTTCCATTCTTTAGAGTCTAATGGTGACTTTTTCTTTTTTCTATTTCTGAAAAAAAAAACATTTTAATTACTATAAAATTCATTTTTTTCGTCTCTTAGGTAGCTCAGTCGGCTAAGATCACGTCTAATGAAATGAAAATCGCTAGTTCAAATCTTTCTTCTCCTTCTGTGCAGACATATTAAAAATTTAAAAAAAAAAAAAAAAAAACATTCCTTCCAAGCCTTTATCTTTTTTCTCGAATAAAGTTGATTTAAAAAATCTAGTGTTTAAAGAAGAAGAATGGTGTAGTGCGTAAATATAACTAATTTTTTTAATAGAATCTTTGATTTTATTCTACTCAATATTAATTAAAAAAAAAATTATAAAGAGAATATACTTGCCCTTTGAAATACGTTGTAGCCGGTTTGACTTTTTTTAGCCTGTCTACTTCTTACTTTTAATATTTGGGAAGTTTCGTTATAACTTTTTTAGATTTTCCACGATTTTAATTTATTCCTTGAGAGTTTTTAAAACAGTTTTTTTATTTTTTTAATATCTTCGCACAAAAAAAAGGAAGAAGATTTAAATTATTGATCTCTACTTCATAAAATGTGACAACTGATTGAACTACTCTTGAGGTTTTTCATTTCATTCTTTGTATCCAAAACTGATTAGTTGTCACTATCTTTGTTAATGTAATTTTATAAGATAATAATAATTAATTATTTAATATGTGGTGTATTAATATGGTAAAACCGCTTTAATATCACTTAAATCCGTTTTGAATGAAAGTAATAAAATGAAAAATATAAACAAAAAATAATGAAGAAGTTAAAATTCAATTTAAAAAACTCACAAGAATCGAAACAAAATATCGAAGGAGTTATAATGTAATGAATATTTACATTGGAAATCTAGATAATAAAGTTGTACGTTTGATGTTATTTTATAGCTATGAACCAATGTTCTTTCTTACCGTTGGATAGGCAGCTACAATATTCTCAAAATGTAGGAAGGGGGAAGAAAGGAAGGTAATTAAAAAAAAAAAAAAACACATCCGTTGCATATTTTTCCTTGGCAGAGAAAATTCAAGAAATAAAAAAGAAAAAGTTTTCAGTTCATTATCAAATTATAGAAACTCTATAAACAAGTTGCAACGGTCAACAGTAATAAGGAATCCAGCCAAATTGACAATAAATAAATAAATAACCGTGTGCCTATTCATGAAAGGAAAGCTCCAGGGAAATTGCCAAAAGCATTGGATTTTATTTTTTTATTTTTTTGAGGTATGGATTGTATTAACTAAGCATGCTTTTTGGCAAATAATAATGACCGTAAAAAGGCTGACTTTTGGATGTCCTTGATAATGACTTTGGTAATTTTATTTAAATAGAATAATTTCAACCATATCACAGTGTAAATTTAGTATTTTATGCTCTCCAAAAGAAAGTAGACACTTCAACTTGATAGGCTAAAAAATAATATAACATTTCAGGTTAATATAATTTTGCATTTCTTATCAAAATATCTCATAGACAAAATACGTACCCAATAACAAAACTACCGAGAAAACCATTAGAATTATTGTCTTCGTTAGTTTTGGAGACTCCAATATCAATAGCTCGAAGGTGGGATGGGGGGTATAAAATTCATAAGATTGATTGAATTAAAGATGCAATGTTTCTATGTTTATTACAT
This sequence comes from Carpinus viminea, assembly GCA_013348765.1. Taxonomy (NCBI): domain Eukaryota; kingdom Viridiplantae; phylum Streptophyta; class Magnoliopsida; order Fagales; family Betulaceae; genus Carpinus; species Carpinus viminea. The sequence continues at coordinate 46,596,008 of CP054668.1, read as the reverse complement.
TGGGTGTTTTACTTGATGTATCAAATTTCTATTGAAGACGGTAAAAGTGGATATAACACTGCATCCTTATAGAATTGACTCTTTTGCATTTGTCTTTATAAAACAATCTTAAAAATATAAAAATAATTTTTACATTTATTTGAACAGCTTTTTAAATCAAAAACAAAAAATACAATTAAAATCCATCCACAAATAAATATCACACGAAAATAATAGTATATATAGCATTACCATTTTGTTTTAAGAGGGTTTTTAAATTACCTAAAACTCTTCACCCGTTAATCTTATGATAAGATATATATATATATATTCGCATCTTCACATAAGTAGAAAGAAAGAGATGAATGATTTCAATTAATTAGTGACATTTACTTCATACTTTTTAAAGACTGTAAAAAAGAATATAATCCATCGATGCTTATCCGATTAATAAAAAAAAGACAATAATGGCAAAACAAATGCCATACAGCACATCAAAATAAGATAACAACAACTGATGTGGCTCGATGGGTCCAAGAACTATGGGAGTGACATGACCCATAACAAGGATTTCGGTGAAAAAGATAATTGAAAGTATGATTTGATATACATGAATAGGTCTTGCGTGTGGCACTCTTCCATCACGAGCAATAAAATCACACAATTAAAGCGTGTAATGCGTTATAAGTGCAACGCATTCCCATGCATCTCAATAAACCTTAGTCCTTAAGACACACACGAGTCGAAATCCACCACAATGAGCTATCAAAATAGGTAGCTAATGTGAAAAGAGTACACACATATATATATAGGTGAAATTACATTTTACTCTTTGAAGTATTCACCAATTTTTATTTTTGCCTTCAAAGTTTAAAATGTGACACTTTACCCCGACAAACTTTCAAATTGTGGCAACTTAACCCATTTAACCTATTTATTCCCAAAATGATCCCATCACATTTTTTAAAAAAGAAAAAATCAAAAAAATATGTTGGGATGGCTGAATCACCCCATACGTGGTGGCCAGCCACCTCGTTTGGCCTGGGGTGGTTTGGACACACCCAAGCGTTTGGGGTGGCGAACCACCCCAGGGCCCATGGTGGTTTTGGCCCCTAGTGGCCCATGGGGTGGTTCAGCCTCCCATTGGGCCAAACCACCCCTCGGGCCAATGGGGGTGGTTCACCCAGCTGCCGATGCAGTGGCGTAACCACCCTAGTGGCCAAGGGTGGTTCGACCCTGGGCCAATCACTCAAAATTTTGTTTTTGGGCGTTTGGCCCAATGGGTGGCCGAACCATCCCCTAGGCCACTGGGGGTGGTTCGGCTGCACACAGACTGGCCAGCCTGGGGGTGGCCTAACCACCCTAAGCCAAACGGGGTGGCCGGCCACTATCTATGGGGTGGTTCGGCCACCCTAACATGTTTTTTGGATTTTTTTTTTTTTTTTTTAATGTGATGGGGCATTTTGGGAATAAATGGGTTAAATTGCCATAATTTGAAAGTTTTGGGGGGGTAAAGTGTCACATTTTAAACTTTGGAGGTAAAAGTGAAAATATGTGGATACTTCAAGGGGTAAAATGTAATTTCCACATATATATATATATATATATATATATGTATATGTATGTATGAGACTCGGCCTAACATTTTATTTGAGTAGGCAAATTTTATATATGGTATTAAGAGTAAAAAGACAGTTATGGTTAACGGTTATTAGTTAAAACCATTAACCATAATTATCTAGGCGATTAGTAAAACTCACTAACCACCTAAGTGGTTAATAAATTATTAATTAAAAGAAAAAATTTAAAAAGAACAAATTGTTTTTGAAAAGAAAAAATTAAAAAACAAATTTGAAAATTAAAAGAAAAAACCAAAACAATGTTGTTTATATGGTAATACAATATACTCTACTACAAATGACATCATTTCTAAATTTTTTATACATTTTTATATATATTTAAACATAAAAATGACGTCGTTTCACGTATTTTCATATATATATATATATATATATAAAACCGCTAACCATCTAATCGTAATTGTCTAGATGGTTAGCGGTTTTTCTTAACCATATTCAAAAGCAGTTAGCAATTAATGCGGTTAGCAGGTGGTTAATAACTGCCTGTCTTTTTACCCCTATATAATATTTCCTTAAAACTGCTAACCATTTAACCGTAACTGTCTAGACGGTTAGCGATTTTTCTTAACCACATTCAAAAACAATTAGCAATTAATGCGGTTAGCAGGTGGTTAATAACTGCCCATCTTTTCACCCCTATATAATACTTCCTTAAAACCGCTAACCATCTAACCATAACTATCTAAACGGTTAGCGGTTTTTCTTAACCACATTCAAAAGCAATTAGTCGTTAATGCGATTAGCAGGTGGTTAATAACTACCCGTCTTTGCACCCCTATATAATACTTCCTTAAAACCACTAACCATCTAACCGTAACTGTCTAGACGGTTAGCAGTTTTTCTTAACCACATTCAAAAGCAATTAGTCGTTAATGCGATTAGCAGGTGGTTAATAACTATCCGTCTTTGCACTCCTATATAATACTTTCTTATGTTAGTTGTCCAAATTACTTGTAGGTGTGTCTCATATATGCTCTATCACGTTAGCTATCTAAATTAGTAACAATTTCAACAGCTAATTTAAACCCTAAGTCCTAATAATAGTGCTCCGAAGTCATATATATATATATATATATATATATATATATATATATATATAAGACTTTACTTCATATGGCGGTGGAGTGGGTTTAATGTCAAATATGCATAGTTGAAAAGATATAAAGTTGTGCATCAAATGCCTTTTCTGGTACGAAATATGATAAAACCACTTCAAACCATTGGCGGAAACACAAATGAAATTAAAACGCTTAACAGTAAAACTCACTGTTTGAGCTACTCAACTACTTAGAGCATGAATTTCAACTAAATATACCCCACGTACCCTCCCTCTCTCTTAAAAGCTCTTTGCAAAAAAACCCTCTCCCGTCTCAGATCTAGTAATGCTCTTCCCTCGTGTCTCCTCCTCCGTCGCTAGCGGCTGCTCAACCATTTATCGACCTCCTTTCTTCCATACATGTGTACCCTATTTGCCGTTGTGGAAAACTTGAAGTGATAGTTTAAAACATGAAAAATGTTATTGTCCTTATTGGAATTCTTCTAATCTTACATTGATATTATTTTCTAAAAAAGTAGAATAACTTTACCACACTAGTCTCTCATTTTTTTATTAAAAAAAAACAATATCCACGTAAGATCGTAAAAACACTAAAAAGAATTATAGCATTCCTCTTAAAGCATTTACATTGAACTCTTTAGTTTTGACTTTTCTTTAAAATTTTAACAAAACTTTCACAAAGTATATCATTTAACAAATTCTTTGCTAGCTCAATGTTAAATTAAACTTCATGCTCTCATGCTCTTTAAATACAAACAGCCCAAAAGTGAAAGTTGTTTATTTTTGGGGAAAATACACTTTACTTTCTTGAACTATCTATCTATTTATACTTTTAACTCTGATATTTAAAAGTGACACTTTACTCCTCAAAATATTTGATATTAACATTTGATCATATGAAGTACACTTTAACTTCTGATGTATTATGAATTGACACTTTACCTCCAAAATTTGGTTACTTTGGAAGGGTAAAGTGTCAACTCAAAATATTTCATGAGGGAAAGTGCTCTATGGAGTCAAGTGTCAATGTCAGATATTTTGAAGAGGTAAAATGTTACTTTTTAAATATTGAATTTAAAAGTATAAATGAATAGATAGTTAGGCTAATACTAGACATCCCAACACTTTTTCTCAAATCCCCCTTCCCGAATGATCTGATCCATTCAATAAATAAATAGATTTATATATTTTTTTCCTTAAATGAATGTGGGGTCCAGATCATTCGGGAAAGGGGATTCGGAAAAAAGTGTTAGGATGCCTAGCAGCCCTCGGCTAGTTAAGGAGTAAAGTATACTCTCTTCTTATTTTCCGGATGGAGCTCTCCACAAATGAAGCAAAATTGATAAAACGATGGATGTTCAAAGGAAGAAGGTTTTGCAAGCTGTACTGAGTTGTGCATACCAATGCGGATAGCCACTCCATTTGGGAAAGCAACCGTTAACTTTGGCTTCAGGTTTTGTACATTTACCAAAATGTCAAAAACACCAACTAGCCGTTGAAGACGAAAGCGATGTGTCTGGAAGTTCGGTGTAAAACGACACCGCCGTATCTATTACGCTGTATCGACAGGGGCTTGGAATCTGGAACATGTTAGAATGAGTTGCTGAGGTAACCTTTTTTTGTTCCTTTTTAAGTTTCCTCATTTCTGCCACTTATACATAATCATAAAGGATTGTTTGAATGTCGCTGTCTTTCTCCCATCCTCTCATTTTTCAAAATCACCATTAAATCTACAAAATTAGAGGATGGAAGAAGGATTGCTGTATAGGCTAGGGCTCAAAGCCGAAGGCCCAATTGAAGTAAAGGTTTGTTCTCCCATTAGTCCAAAAAATGACTAGGGCGCCTCAAATAAAAGACCATTCTTCTTTCCATTTCATTATTCAAATCCACCCCGAGTCGGCGTTATTCTGATAGTTCTTTTCTTGTTTTGCAAGTACCCGTTACCGGATCCGACTTTGCGAAATTGGTATCATCAGTTGGTGTCTTTCTTTTGTAGGAAATGATGTTTCTCATCTTTGTAAGCGCACAGTTTGAGCTAGGCTAATTGTTTTCCTTTGAATTTGTGTTCACTTGTGATAGTTTTCTTTTCAAAAAACGCTATACTTACTAAATTTTGTTAAACTCATAACTAAATCTTTGAAGAAAACCACTTATTGGGACTTTTAAACTCATAAGTAAATCCAGAGCAATGAAAATAAAAATTTAATGAATTCAATAGGGCTTTATTTCAACCAAATCCTTAAAAACCACGACACCTCAAAATTTCTCTTAACTTGAGCTAAGATTTAATAGGTTGTTTCTGGAAGGCGATACTCTCCAAGTGGTGCATGCACTCTGGAGGGATGAGAGGAGCTGGTATCATTATAGACATCTTATTGAGGAAGCTAGCTAGAGGGGTGCTAAATTATCTCCATAGTTGGAAGGTTAATCATGTTAAACGAAACTCAATGAAACAGCTCATCGCTTTACGAAAGAGGCGCTATCTCCCACCATTAAAAAAAGGGCTCATTAAGGAAATTACATTATGTATTTCGAATATCATTTATGTAAAACATTGTGCTTATTACGTTTTTGCTATTTATAATAATCGCTCTATTATTCTGAAAAGAAAATAGAACTTTACTCCATGTGCCACCGAGCACTTGGTATAAAATCTCAACTTGATTCATTTTGCCTAATAATTAATCCGGCCAAGAAGAAGAAGATAACTTTGAAGTTTTCAATAATTTATGAAATGTTTCCTTTGAATAGCATAAAATAAGATAACTCTTAATTTTTCATTAATTTAATGCTTACATATTAAAATCTCTTCTTCTTGCCAACTATTTTGGAATTTTCAATAAAATAATGAGTTCATAGTAAAATCCATTATTCTTTAATAATTATCTTTGAGTTTAAGAAGTTTTACGTTTTTGATCATAAACATAAAAAATAATCCAAAATAATCCCCACTAAGCTTTGTCTTTTCACTTGTTTTGTGGACTTTTGCACGCTATTTTACATTGCAGGAGAGGGGAAAAAGGGGAATTTTCTCTTCTCCTTGAGTTCACGAATAAATTATTATTATTTTTTTATTCTTCTTTTATAATTTTTTGCGACTTTTTATAAATATTTTTATTTTAAAACAATGAGGAAGACAATTTTACCAAACAAACATAAACACATGACCTATTGTTATAATATTTTATATTATTATCTTTATTTTATTTAATAACACAAATACTTCTTAAAGAGGATAAACACCACCCATAAGCATATAGTGGGTTAATTAAGGAGGACATTGGGCGGCAGTGAATGAACAGACACACAGACTGGGAATACCAGGTGGTGGGAAAACAGTGCACGTCCCATATCCACGGTAGTGCCTTTTACAACGATGATGACAATCGTGGCCAGAGTCTCAAGCTTTTTTACACTCTTCTGCCTCCACCATGGGCATCATTTTCAAACCTATGAAAAACAAATCATTCATTAAAAAAAAAAAAAAACACATATGTTTTTGGGTTTGGTCTCTAAATTAAATTAGCATTTAAACAAAACAAAATGGTTAATTAGCTAGAGATTAACCAAAATAACCTGAAATTCATCTAACTTAGCCCTAAGCATGCTATCATTAATTCTGAAAGCAATTAATTAAATATACTCCATTTCCAGCGATTATATATTAAGAAAGTAAATGAATAAGAAATGATATATCACCGCAGCTGACGATTACCAGAAGAACAAGAACAAAGTAAAAGGTAAAGAATTTTGCCATGCTTGATGATGCTGTATGGTCCCTTGAAGTTCATTTTGGAACTGATGAGGGTTTTAAATTGTAAGGTAACGATGTTATTGGAAGGTTTTACAGTATTTTTGTTAGATAATATATTTCCTACATAAAAGGAAATATATCAAATTGATATTATATATTATTTATTGATTGTAATCAGATTGGATTAGATTTGATTACCATACTTATTTATTTTAATTCTTCTATAAATAGAAGCATATGTATTGTAATATCATCAATTTAATAAGAGCTTAATGTAGCCCCTAAGGCTTTATTTGTGGATGTAGGTCATAGACCGAACTACGTTAAAATCTTGTGTCTCTTTTATTTTAATTTCACTTTTATTTTGTCCTCAAGGGGTAGCTCAATCAATTGTAGACCACACTTAATAAAGCGAATGTCACAAGTTCGAATCCCTTCCTTCTTCCCTTGTGTGGACATGTCAAAAAAAAAAAAATCACTTTTATTTTATTTCTGCATTATGAATTCTTTCATGGTATCAGAGCCAAAGGTTTTGAGATTGAACCTTAATTTCATCAATTCACCCACATTTTAATTAAATATTTCACATATTGGGCCTCACATATTAAAAGAGAGTTTTATTTAAGGAAAATGCTAGGGATTCTCCCTATAGTGTTTTCCTGGGTTCTTTCAGACTTACATAAAACATGATTTAAGAAAAATAAAATTGTAGTGGCCTCTATCACCAGTTTTTTTAGCCATTAGCACCAAATTTGAGGCATTAGCACTAAAATTAGGATGATCAAATCCATTTTGGGTGATACCATCTATAAAGGGTTAACCTTTCACCCTTAGGTTTTAGTTTTGAATTAAAAAAAAAAAAGTTTTCAAGCATTAGAACCTAAATATTAACTTATAAAAATTAATTTATTAGCAAAAAATAGTACTACAATTTTATTTTTTCTTAAATCATATTTTACGTAAGTCTTGGAGAACCCAAGAGAACATTATGGGGAGAACCCCTAGCAAATCCCTTTATTTACATATAATAACTTCTAAAAAACGTTATGTAGACTCCAAGAACTTGTCTATCACAATTTATGAGTTAATATTATGAAGCAATAAACAATTCAATCAACAAAATATATAAAGCAATAAGGAGGCAACACAGATATTTTGGTTACGAAGAGGAAACCAATTAAAGCACTCTCTAATTGTAAAACCTCTCCAGGGCAGCCAAACCCAAGAAATCACTATCAAAAGATTATCCAGAGATTACAAACACTATGAACACTTACACCCCTTTGCAAGACCTTGACTCTGTAAGATCGACAAGCCTCCAACTCGTCTCCTTGCTCACAATTTTCTTCAATGTGACTCTCCTTTATCGGACCCTTCCAATAGGCTTTTTAATGACGCTCACAATCAATTAACAAAGAACAAACACTCTAAGAGAGAGAAAACAAAGTTTAATATCAAAGGCTCTCTTAGCACACGACGGCGAATTCTAGATGCAAAATTCGTACCTAATACAGATATGTAGAGATCTATATATAACTTATAAAAAAACTCCTAGTCTATTTAAAACTCAATTACAAAGAATTTTGACCTAAAGGCTACGGGCCATCCGGACGGTAAGTGAGTCGTTTGGACAGTAACATTTGCCGTCCAGATGATGTTAGGGCAAAAACACTTTCTCCATTCTTTTCATGTGGCGCGTTCAGACGGACTTGCAAATGTGACTTCAGACAAGGCTCTTAGAGTTCTTGGCATCCAGACGGGCCTGCGAACGGGCTTGCAAACGAGGCTCTGGGAAAGAATCAATATTGCAACAGTCAGCTCCCGTCCAGACGGCTATGAATCATGTCCGGACACTCATAGTAGTTTGGCTCTTTTCTTTTCATTTTGCTCACGAACATTAGCGAATACTTGAAACTAACAAACTCCCCCTTTGGCAATTTCAAGAACAAAATCATCTCCCCTAACAAACTCCCCCTTTTTGTCACAAATTGACAAAGGTTTCAAGGTTTCTGAAACACTCAACGAAAACATCAAGGCATATGTGGAACAGAAAAAATATATAAATAAAATTCATGATCACCGATAAAGAATTGCATGTTATAACACAAGATCATGAAGAACAGAAACTCCCCCTTAAAATAAGACTCAACAATCAACAAGAAACTTTTTCCAAAAAATTTCTCCCCCTCAAAAGTCAAGAAAACACACAAGAAGCATACATCAAAACTTATGTTTTCAAGCAATGAATATTCCAAATTATCTCAAAAAAAATTTAAAATATATATGAGACATATAGAAAACAAGAACACTTTTTGTTTAACCCAAGCAATGCCAAAAAATCCATTCAACCCATGCTTGTGTCGTGTGTGTTAGCCAATCATTGAATAACAAAAACAATTTATAAGTTGAGGAGAAGGTATCACTGCGATAAAGGTTTTGACAAGCAAATCAAATCAAAAGTCAAACCTTATCATACTAGGGCCTAGCCACTCTTATCTAATGCATTCCTCTTTTGAAACAAAGCAAGCTTGACACTGTGAATTTAATTCCTTTGGAATATAATCTTTTAATTTCATGTTTCACAATTTTTCTTCATGAGAAGTTGTTTTTAAACATTTTGTGTTTTGAGAAATGCATGAATTTATAAGCCCTAGGTTCAACTAGCGTATGGTCAAATTAATATATACAACTAGTTAGAACCCTCATATAGTTACCTCACACAACTCATATTAAAAAAACTCAATTTAAGCTTAAGTGTGCACAAAAGTTTAAAGCATGAGCAAAAAGCATACAAAATTAGCTTAGGCTTTAGTTAACCACAAAAAAATGTCCATTGAAACAATATGACAACTCATGTATATTAAAAACATTTTAAGACACAAGGAAATAAATCCATGGAAGAAGCATGAGCACTTAATGGACACTCAAGGTATATCGAAGAAGAAAGAAAAGAAAAAAAAAAAACCAAATTAGAATATTTTTGTCTTTTTGAAATTTTTCAAAAATAAAATGTACAAAAAAAAAAAAAAAAACTGCACAAAAGGAAAAGAAATAACAAACAAAACTAAAAAAAGAAAAGAAAAGAAAAACAAACATGCTCTAAGACATTCAAAATAATGCAAGACAACCAATCATAGACATGTGGGTGACTCACCTAACACAAGGTGAGATCACCACCACTCCCCCTCAAGGGGAGAGTGGTATCATCCTTCTTAACCCAAACTTTCTTTATTTTGGGAACAGAAGTGTGACTCTTAGCCAAGTTATTTAACTAGGTGATAGCACCCCTCAACGTGTTGAATAATTCATCATGACTATTCCTAGAATGAAAATAGTCTCTTTTTGACTCATGATCATTTAACTGAAAACATTTCGGGCGAATATGCCCAATCTTACCACAATGATGACATGTAGGAATGAACCTTTGAGAAGGTTGGTTCCTTGGCATATGAGCATGTCTCGGTGTAGAATGAGACACATAGGAATCAGTTAGAATTCCCTTACCTTTTTCACCTCTTGAAACTGGAGGAAGCATTTCCTTCTTCTTAGCCAAGTTTTCTTCTTTACAAAAAGGTTTCACAAAAATCAACTTTGAAGGAGAAACAACATTAGTAGAAGAAACAACAGATTTATCAAAGCCCAATCATGTTCTATCAAATGAATGTTTCTGATTATGCAACATGTGATTAAGTTTTTCATTAGAGAACGTTTTCAGATGATTTCTTGAATCATTAAGATCATTCTCTAAGGTTTTCACTTTGGCAATCAAACTGTGATTTTTAGATTTCAAAGTGTCATGAATAGCATGTGAATCAGTTAAGGTACTAGACAGTTTATCCTTTTCAAGACTAACTTCTTTAAGTTTCTGCAAGTGTTGTTTATGCAACTTCTTCAATTTACTGTATTCCAAAAATAGATTATTATAAGCATTTTGCATATCACCCTCCTCTTCTGATTCATTATCACAAATATCATATTCACTATCTAGAGAGTTAGACTTATTAGCCTTATGCTCACTATCATAAGAAACCCCAAAAGCTACATAATTAGCAACATTTTCAGCTTTTTCTTCTTTGTCAGACTCATCACTTTGAGTCACATTAAAGGCTCTGCTTTTGAATTGATCAAATTCCCACAATCAGCACGTATATGCCCAACACCACCACACTCATAACACTTAATCTCATTACTAGGATTCACATAATTTTTTGACTCCCTACTTCTAAAATTTTCATTGTTTCTGAGAAATTTCTTAAACTTCCTAGCCATCATAGCCATTTCTTCATCATCTCCAAACTCCTCATCAAAAAGATCTACAGATTTACCTTTAGTAGTATTGATCTTAAGAGCTAGATTTTTTGAATTTTGGGGCTTAGGTAGCAAGAGCTCAAAAGTTTGAAGTGAACCTACAAGTTCCTCTACTCTCATGGTTTCTAGATCTTGGCTCTATGTTATTGCAGCAATCTAAGGTATAAATCTAGTAGGTAGTGATCTTAAAATTTTCTTGATTATCTTAGCATAAGTCATTTTCTTTCCAAGATTAATGGTAGAGTTTCTAATAGTGCTAAGCTTAGAGCAAAACTCATCAAATGTTTCTTCCTCTCCCATCCTAATTTCTTCAAATTGAGACACTAACATCTGAATTTTAGCTTTCACAATTTGAGATCCTTCATGGGTAATTTCCAATGTTTCTCATGCTTCTTTAGCTATTACACATCGAGAAATTCTTTAGAATTCTTCGATGGACATAGATGCATGTGTAGATGGCATGTAACGCTTTGTCATTCGCAAAATAAGCACTCTTTTCATCCCTTGAAAATTCAGCAATTACCTTATTAGGATTAATCCATCCAGATTCAACAATATGCCAAACGTCCACAGATTTGAGATAAGCTCTCATACAAATTTTCCAAAACGTATAATTGGATCCGTCAAAGATGAGAAGTGAGTTAGGTGCAACTATGTGAGACATATTTAGATGGAGTCTAGGATCACACTCAAGAAATTAATCCCTACAGAGTGAACCCGATCTGATACCAATTGAAAAATGCTATGCAGACTCCAAGAACTTGTTTATCACAATTTATGCGGAATTAATACTATGAAGCAATAAATAATTCAATCAATAAAATATATAAAACAATAAAGAGGCAAATACAAATATTTTGGTTACGAAGAGGAAACCAATTAGAGCACTTTCTAATTGTAAACCTCAAACCCAGGAAATCATTATCAAAAGATTATTTAGAGATTACAGACACTAGGAACACTTACACTTCTTTGCAAGACCTTGGCTCTGTAAGATCGACAAGCTTCCAACTCATCTCCTTACTCACAATCTTCTTCAACGTGATTCTCCTTTATCGGACCATTCTGATAGGCTTCTTAATGACACTCACAATCAATTAACAAAGAACAAACACTCTAAGAGAGAGAAAACAACGCTCAATATCAAAGGCTCTCTTAGCACACGATGGCGAATTCTAGATGCAGAATTCGTACCTAATACAAATCTATAGAGATCTATATATAACTTATAAAAGATTCCTAGTCTATTTAAAACTCAATTACAAAGAATTTTGACCTAAAGGCTACTAGCCGTCCGGACGGTAAATGGGCCGTCCGGACGGGATGTTAAAATACATGGGGAAATTAAGTCCTCTTATGGGCCGTCCGGACGGTAACATTTGCCGTCTGGACGGTGCTAGGGCAAAAACACTTTCTTCATTCTTTTCGCGCGACTCGTTCGAGTGGGCTTGCAGACGCGACTTCAGACGAGGCTCTTGGAGTTCTTGGCGTCCAGAGGGGCTTGCGAACGGGCTTGCAGACGAGACTCTTGGGAAAGAATCAATATTGCAACAGTCAGCTCTTGTTCGGACGGCAATGAATCCCGTCAGACGCTTGTAGTAGTTTGGCTCTTTTCTTTCCATTTTGCTCACGAACATTAGTCAATACTTGAAACTAACAACTTCAACTATGTTGACTGAAAGTTTCCTCATCTCTAGTGGGCACAAAAACCGAGCTCTCGCTCTCAACTTTCCCTTTCGAGAACTCCCTAGGTCTCACCTCTGTTTACCTGAAACACTTCACTCCCTCTATCCCCCTCTTCATTTTGACCTTTTCTCCACACTTTCCTGCGATTCCATCATTTTGTATCTCTCTATGGTGCCCAGATCGTCAGTTTTCGCTACATATCTCTCTGTTTGTGATTTCCTGCAGCTCGCCCATATGCTTGTCGTCTCTACAGTGTTTCTGGTCTTCATGCTGCCGACTGCTTTTATGTCGACCATGGATGATATTCAAGCTCTTATTGATGGCACAGAGGTGTTGGGATGGGGCTCCCCTATCCAGTTAGAGACCCATGTGGGCAACCTAGCTTGTAGGGAGGGGTACGTCTTCATTGGTAAGCTTTTAGCCCCATGACCTTTCAATACTCATAATGTTAGGCAAGCTCTAACATCTAGTTGGAGCTTTGCAGTACCTTTTACCATCGAAATTTTAGCCTCCAATAAGTTTCTATTTACTGTTCAAAATGAGGCTGTTTTCAAACGTATCATTCACCAAGGACCATGGAATATCCGAAATTGTCTGTTAGTTCTCTGTCCCTGGTCTCCCTCACTTGCCATTGATGAAGTGAAACTGGATTTTTGTCCTTTTTGGGTGCAAGTCCACAATCTCCCTCATCAACATATGACTATTAAAAATGCTGTTGGGATCGGAAAGGGAATTGGAGATTTTCTAGAGTTGGATAATGTTTTTCTGGGAGTCTTATCTGCAGACAGTATATCCGGTTCAGAATTAATGTTGATACTTCAAAGCCTTTGGCTTCGGGCTTCTATCTTGATCATCCGAACATGGCTCCTCATTGGATTGCTTTTAAGTACAAACGCCTAGATGATTATTGTGTTTTTTGTGGCCTTATTGGACATAAAAAGGGGCAATGTCCAGCACCTCAGATCCTGGATCCTCCATCAAAATATGATATCTCTCTCCGGCCAGAAACAGCCAGTGGTCCTAGGTTGGTTGCGGCTGTCCAGTCTGAGGATTCAGACTCCGGGCTCTCTTCGACGGCATCGGTTGGTAATTCTCCTTCTAGCATCGGTCCATCACATGCTTCCTCTTCCTCCAGCAAGAATCTGGCTCAGCTGATACCTCACGTGAGCTCCGGACTCCACCATTTCACTGCACATGTTGCTTTCTCTCAAGCGTTGGTTGAGCCCCACGTGGATGCTCCCCACATGATTCTCGATCTCTCAGATATTCCCAGGCGCCAGCACTTCAGGAGCACATGGTGGCTTCTCTCTTGGTCCAAAGTGTGCCACGTCTCATCACAAATGGAAACCAGCCACTCAACCTCAAGCTATTTGCCAGCTACGGGACAAACTAAAGGTCTCAAATATCTACTCCAAATCTGCAGATCCTTCCCCCCAACACACCATAATAAATGATCCCACGTCCTTCCCCTTACTTTCCACTTACTCCCACCAAAATATCCCACAACAGTTCCACTCCAGGACTCAACCAATCCTTTACTCCTCTTGTTTTTGAATCTAGTCAGGACAGTGCCAATTATTTCAACACTTTTCTCTCTTCTTGGGCCTCATACATAATAGCCCAAACCTTTTGGGCCCCTCCTCCTTTCCACAAGGACCTTTCATGGGTCATTCTCTACACTCCACTCCATTTAGCTCCAAGTCCCACGTGAGTCACAACCCTCTATCTGGTCCTGCACCTACCCAGTCGATTACCACTCCCACTATTAACCCCTACACTTCCAACATCACCCATTCTCGTAGGACCCATTTCCATACCCACAAGCCTTCACGTTTTATGCCATATTCTCATGATTGGAAGCCGAATGCAGTGGCTGGCCACAAATCACATTCATCAAAACTTGCTCTTGAGCTGTCTCTATCTTCTGTTCCCAGCTTGGCATCCTCCTCTCCATCCATTACAGCTCCTGTCTCAACTTCTCCTGCTTTGCTACAGGCCGCTCTATCTCCTCCTCAAGAGATGCAGATATTGGAGGATTCGGTTTCAGTTTTGGGGGCTCATCTCCTAGTCTGGTTTCACATACCAGGGGGAAGGGAAAAATGAAATGGCTTAATGATGAGGATGACATCCCTTTGGCACAGTTGAAGAGGTCTAGGCGTGCGGACAGCAGCTCTTTGGATTCTCTTTCACCGATTGAAGTTGCTGCTTACTCTTTAACTCAACTCCAACATGCCCCTCCAGAATTTGGTCTAGTTTTCAACTTTCTGAACAAGCCTTTCTGGATTTTCAGGGATGTGTTACTGGAGTAATGCCGCAGCCACTGAGTTTTGCACTTGACCCTACTGCTACACCTAATCTGAAGTTTTCCCCCCCTTTCATTCCAGCTGATAATAGCTCCATTGCTTCCCTCTTGTGGCAGGCCTCTCACGGACCAAGACACGCTCTACTGTTTCTTCAGTTAGTACCGTTGTTTCAGCAGCTTCTGTGGCTGCAAATTCAGGCACAACCCGACGCTCTCCCCGGTCTCATAGAGGGCGTCGCCGTGGCTCATCTAGGGGGGTAGTTTCTTCGTTGGCCCCATCACTTGCAGCTGATGATCAGGCTACACCAGATTTTAAGGAGGAAGGCCTAGCAGGGCCTCCTCCCGTCATATGAGGTTCCTTGCATGGAATTGCAGAGGGTTATCCCGTGCCTCTGCAGTTCATAGTTTACGGGGTAAGATACGAAATCATTCTCCTGATGTCCTTTTTTTGTCTAAAACTAAAATGCATCCTAATAATGCTGTTGTGATCTTAAATCGTCTGGGTTATTTTCATATGTTGCATGCCCCACCCTCCGATTCTAAGGGGGGACTTTTGTTAGCATGGCGACATGGTGTGGACATTGAATGCATTTCGTCTTCTGTAAATATAATAAATGTTTGGTGCTACTCTGATCCTGTTCACTCCCCTTGGTTACTTTCTTGTATATATGGTCCACCTGAGAAACAAAATAAACCTGCTTTTTGGAATTCTCTTTTGGATGTGGGTTTGGGCTTTAAGGGCCCTTGGTTGTGTATAGGTGACTTTAATGTGGTTGTTTCACAATCTGAGAAATTTGGGGGCCGTCCCTATGCCTGCTCCTCAAATGATACATTTCATGGTTTCCTAAACTCTTTTGGAATGATAGACTTAGGATTTACTGGAAACCCTTTCACCTGGTCCAATAAACGCATGGTGATCAATTGATTAAGGAGCGACTAGATAGAGGGGTTGCAAATCCTCAATGGATTCATTTATTTCCCCATTTCTCTGTTCACCACCTTCCTGCTCACTCTTGACCACAATCCCATCCTTCTTGATACTCCTGCTTCTGATCTTTCTTTACCTCGACCCTTTCGATTCGAAGAATTCTGGACCTATGATCCTACATGTGGCTTGACTATCTCCTCGGCATGGAATGACACTCTTGCAGGCTCTCCTTCTTTGGTTTTAACCAAAAATCTCAAAAGTACAAAGAAGGCTCTGAAATATTGGAATTACACTCATTTTGGAAATATTCAAAGGTGTATCGCCGATACTCTTTGTCAGCTGGATCTTATTCAACAATCTTCTCCTTCGGCACTCTCTTTTGAGAAAGAGGTTTTGCTTCAGAAATCTCTGGATGATTTATATCTTCAGGAGGAATCTCTATGGCGAAACAAATCACGGGAAATGTGGCTTACTTGTAAAGACCTGAATACAAAATTCTTTCACACCTCTACAGTAATCAAACGGAGGAGGAATGCTATTGACTTCCTGAAGCTCCCATCAGGATCCTGGTCCTCTGAGAGACACGCTATTGGCGGCTGCTTTACTGCCCATTTTAAGACTGTCTTTACCTCCTCAGCTCCTATTATTGATGATGATCTTCTCTCTCTTTTTGACAACTGTATAACTTCGGGTGATAATGACTCTCTTTGTTCACTCCCCTCGGAGCAGGAAATTTTCTCCGCTCTTTCTGATATGGGGTCCACAAAAGCTCCCGGTCCGGATAGCTTTATAGCTCTTTTCTACAAAAAATACTGGAACATTGTCAAAAAGGTGGTTATTTCTAGTGTTTGGGATTTCTTTGGCAACAATCACCTTCTGCAGGAGCACAACCACACTTTTATCGCTCTCATTCCCAAACTACTAGGGGCTTCTTTTGTGCATCATTTTCGCCCTATTAGCCTTTGTAACATCGTCTATAAGATTATCTCAAAGATTTTGGCTACCCGTTTCAAAGGTCTCCTACATCGTTTTATCTCTCCTAATCAATCTGCTTTTGTTCCATCCAGAACGATACAGGATAGCATTGTTATGGCTCACGAACTCCTTCATACGGTCAACTCAAAGAGAGGGAGAGGTGGGCTTATGGCTATTAAAATTGACATGGAAAAAGCTTTTGATCGAATGGAATGGGCTTTTCTTCTTGCAATTCTTTCAAAGCTTGGGTTTCATCCAACTTGGATAAATTGGATTCGTCTTTGCATTACCTCCTCGTCTTTCTCTATACTGCTCAATGGCAGCCCATATGGTCATTTTAAACCAGGACGAGGTCTCAGACAAGGCGATCCTCTGTCTCCTTTCCTATTTATACTAGGTTCAGAGGTTATCTCTCGGTTGTTTCTTCGCCAGGAATCACGAGGTCTTCTGAGTGGTATAAAAATTGCGAAGAACTGCACACCAATCTCGCATCTTCTTTTTGCTGATGATCTTATTATCTTTGCAAAGGCTACATCTACTGAGGCCCATTCTCTCAATTCAGTACTGCAACAATATTGTGGTTGGTCTGGCCAATCGATTAATTTCAACAAATCCTCTATTCATTTCAGCAAGCAAAAATACAACTCCTTCTGTCATTCAGAGTATTAAGGGTATTTTTCCCTTCACCACGGCATTGAACTCCTCCAAGTACCTTGGGTTACCTCTATTTTTTGGTAAGTCCAAATCTTTGGACTTCAAAGATATTGTGGAAAAAGTTTCGGGGAAAATTGAGGGTTGGCGTGCAAAGACTCTTTCTCAAGCTGGTCATTCTGTCCTTATTCGATCGGTGGCCTCTTCAATCCCCTCTTATGCTATGAGCTCTTTCCTTGCCTTCCACTGTTTCCTCCTCCTTAGATCAAGGCGTTCAAAAATTTCTGGTGGGGCTTTCCCATGGGCAAATCAAGAAATTTGTCGTTGAAGTCTTGGAGCTCCATTTGTTCTCCGAGGATTGAGGGCGGTCTTGGCTTTAAAAGGATGCATGAATTTAATCTGTCTCTTGTTGCTAAGCTTGGTTGGAAGCTATTAAACATTTCGGATTGCTTGTGGGTTAAACAACTTCAGACCAAATATATCAAATATGGGGACTTCCTCTCTTCTCCACTCCCACAACAGCTTCCTGGCTTTGGAAAGGAATACAGAAAATCAAACCCATCATTGCTGCAGGAGCTTGTCTTAGGGTTTCTCGGACTTCCTCATCTCCAATCTGGACTTCAAACTGGGTCCCTACTCTTCCCACTTTCAAGCCTAAGCCCAAATTTCCGTATAATCGAAATCTTCCATCTCTCCAGATTATGGATCTCATCGACCCTGTCCGTTCTTGCTGGAAAACCACTGCTATCCGTGCCCTGTTTGACTCCATCTCAGCCGAAGAAATTCTCCATACTCGTATCTCTATGGATTCTGAAGTTGGTTTTCTTTGGACTCCTTCTACAGGGGGGTTTCACTACTTCATCCGCATATCAATTCATCACTGCGTCTACTTCTTCTGCTCTTTCCAGCTCTGTTTCCTCCCTTTGCTGGAAATCCCTTTGGAAACTGAACTTAAATGATAGGCTCAGGTTATTTCTGTGGAAAATTGCTTGGAATCTGTTGCCGACTAAAGAGCGTCTTGGCCAACTATTTCCCATCTCTGATAATAGTTGTCCTCTTTGTGGAATGGCGGGCGATTCTCTAACTCATCTTTTCTTCGAATGTTTCTTTGCTCGAGTTGTCTGGCGTCACTCCTTTTGGCCAATGGATTCATTAGCCTTCAATTTTTCTTCGATGACGGATTGGATCGCCTCAATATTGTCTCCTGGTAGTTCTCTGGGTATCCCTTCTGTAGAGCATCATAAATTCCATATCTATGCTGCGGTGGCTTGTGATATCTTATGGTTTTACTGGAATAAAGCTTTTCATGACGCCCTTGCTTTTGATGCACGTTCTGTGTCGGCTCACATTAATAAAATCTCTCTTGAGCATTTTTTGGCTTGGCATCCGCCCAGTCAAGACCTTGAGGAGCACGTAATCGGGTCAAACTTAATTTTGACACAGCCATCAGAGATTCTTACTCGGTTCAAGCAGTGGTATGCAGGACTCATTGGGACGAATTCTTCATTTGTCGTCCAATATCAGCCCTTCTTGCACTCCAAATGTTGGTGAAGCTCGTGCTGCCCTTCTCGCCTGTTCCACTACGGTCTCCCTATCCTATGATAATTTTATTCTAGAAGGTGATTCCGAAGTGGTGGTTCTTTCCCTTCAACATCCAAATTCCGTTCGAGATTGGAGGATCTCTTCTGTTATATTAGATTGTTTAGATACTATCCTTCCTTCTTCCTCTTGGGAAGTTCGGAAAGTTAAAAGAAGTGCAAACTTCTGTGCTCACTCCGTGGCATGTTGGGCAGCATGGATTCCACTCTGGCAGCATTCCCATCTCTACTTTTCCTTCTATTATTTCTTCTACCGCCTGTGGTGAAGATCCCTTTCCTGTTTGTTTTCTGTAATTCTGTTTGTTTGTCGTTCTTCTATAAAAATAAAAAAATAAAAAAAAAAAAAACTTCAACTATGTCGTAGTGTAAATTTAGTGTTTTACGCTCTTCATAAACACATGACCGACTGTTATAATATTTTATATTATTATCTTTATTTTATTTCCCATTAGATTTTATTCTCTTCCTTCATATTCTGGTGCTCATTATTTACGGTCTCTTTATAAATAGGCTTTATGTAATATTGTTACTATATTCATCATGAATATAGTCGAGCTGCAACTCATCAGTGTCTGTTCGCTTCCGCTCTTTCTCTCTTTCTTATATTTTATCCCATCTTATATTTCTGCAAAATATAAGAGTTTTTTTTATAACGTTCAATTAACTTATTTACATTTTCTTGGTGCGCTTATCGATGATCTAACTATATTTCAGTAGTCCACATTCAACGTAGCCTCAACCCGCTTGCAGTGCCTGTGTCTTCTTAATTAATTAGTCTTTCTCGAACCAATTTCTAAAAACTTAAAACAATAATTAGGTTTGCAATGTACAAATCTAATTATGTGTGACAGTGTCCATTAACTTTTATTTATTTATTTTTAGTAAAAAATTATCCAAGGGCTCATAAATGCACTACCACACCAGCACGATAGTGGAATGAGGTTGAGTATAAATTTAAAATTCTCACTTCCAAAATAAAATAAAAATTACTAATTACTAATTATTGTAATTTGTTGTTTTGTACTTAAAAAAAAAAAAACTATCAGTACATCTTAGCACGTGGCATTTCCTCACCGTCTCCCTCCTCTCTGAGGATTAGACACAACGGTAAGTTGGTAACCATATAAAACGTTAACACTCGAACACTCCAACAAACAGTACCTCAAAGCAAAGATACTTCCGAATGATTTCGATCGGACACCCTCTCGTCCTCCACAACCGTCTCCTCCTCCTCAACAGGAACCCTAGCTTCTTCCCCTCCACTACCAGACGGAGCCCTAGCTTCACAATCCGATCCTCTTCCACCGTCCGAGAGAGAGAGCTGGGCTCGGAGCTGTACGCTTCGGCTCCATTCCCCCCGATAAAGACCGCGAAGAGGGTCATCTTGGTGAGGCATGGCCAGAGCACGTGGAATGAGGAGGGTCGGATCCAAGGCAGCTCCGACTTCTCGGTCCTCACCAAGAAAGGTGAGGCTCAGGCCGATACCTCGCGCCAGATGCTCATTGACGACGCCTTCGATGTCTGCTTCTCCAGGTTCAATTTTGTTGCCGCTCAAAACATATTTCGCTACCATTTCTTGCTCAAACCAGCAATAGAGCCAAAAGTAATTTAATTAAATGCCTTTTTTGGGAAACTCCGTTTATCCCTTAATCTACTGTCCACCGTCCAAATGCTTAAGGTTCGAACTCATGATTAACACGTTAAATCATCACTTGTACCAAGTAGTTAAGATGATAGGAAGTGGTAAATTTAGTCATTTAATCAATACTTTAACAAATGTCACCTTTTTGTTTCAGCCCCTTGATACGATCGAAAAGAACGGCTGAGATCATATGGGGGGCTCGCGAGGACGAGCTGATTACTGACTCTGATTTGAGAGAAATCGACTTGTACTCATTCCAAGTTAGTTAGTTTTTTTGTTTTTTGTTTTGTTTACAATTTTTTTTACCCTCTTTTTATTATTTTAGTTTTGGTTGAATTTGCTTTGAAAATTGGGTGAATTTAGATTCTGCATTATGGTTGCTGAGTTTATTGGTGTAATGTAGGGCCTCTTGAAGCATGAGGGGAAAGCAAAATTTGGTGCAGCTTTTCGACAGTGGCAGTTAGATGCTGCGAATTTCAACATAGATGGTCATTATCCAGTTAGAGAGTTGTGGGCGCGTGCTAGAAGCTGTTGGGATAAAATCCTAGCCCATGAAAGCAGGTCTGTTCTTGTGGTTGCACACAATGCTGTTAATCAGGCTCTCGTTGCAACAGCGATTGGTACTATTTCCTTCATCTTCTGTAACTTGATGTCTACATGTGCAAGGTGTGATTTTGAATGTAGTTTCTCTCTTTTTCCAAAGAGCAGGTTTGGGAACAGAGTATTTTAGGATTTTACTTCAGAGCAATTGCGGTGTTAGCGTGCTGGATTTTACCCCACGACCTGAGGTGGGTCACCATTAATTTGTCTAAATCGTTTAAATCAGGTATATGACACCTTCATTGATAGAAATAATGGGAAACTATATATATGTGTGCATGTGCATGTGTGTATATATATGTTATTTGATAGTACTATCATGTTGAAGATAGTGTCAATAAAATGTAGGTAATGCTTCTAGGTCTGAGCCAGTGAAGGGTGTAAAGACCCAAAATCTGCATTTTTTAAACCAAAATAGTTGAATGGATGCCATTTTTAGGGCATATTGTCAATTGCACTTGTTCCATTGGAAGGCTTATTTGTTCTGAACTCTATATGATTATCACTTCAAGGAGCTCTCTCTCTCTCTCTTACTTGTTTATCATTTGGAAAACCAAGTCACTCACAAAAGTTAATTCCAGTCCATTTGAAATACTGCTTTTGCTTATGCAAAACTTAGTCAGGGAAATATTACTCAGATGCAGCTACAACTGAAACAACTATCATAATTCATACTACCCAGATGCTGCTTCAACCAAAATAATATGGTTTGATAGTCCGTGTGTTTGGATGAGGACATAAGCTTTGTGCAGTTTTGAATTCTGTTCTGCATATTTATCGACTTGTGATCTTGAGCTCTTGTATAAGTATCTTTTGCTTATTCATGCATGCATAATCTGGTAAGTGACACAATCAAATATTCTATAAAGAGGTAAGTGGACAGTTATAAGCCATCTATTTGGGGGTTCTCTGGGATTGTGCTTGTATAAAAAAATTAATCATCAAATGTATTTAGATTTGACATTGCAAAAGACCCCAGAACAAATGACTCTTTTTGGTAATTTTAGTTGTAATTGGGTTTTGTGACATATTATATGAATTTGAAGAGGTTGTACCGTTGTACTAGTATTTTTATCTCTTGAAAATCATCCATCTTAGGTTTTCCACAATCCAAGTGATTTTATTCCAATTCGCTTTTAAGTTTTAAGGATTCTGCTGCTATGTACTGATTTAACGTGCATTGCATGGACACATGGCCTAGAGTGATTAGACTCAATTAGATTCTCTCATTGCTCACTTTGAAGGCTTATATGCATTTAGTAATTCCATATTGAGAAACATTAGGTTATATTTTTTAGGATAGTGTTGACTTGGAAATTTTATATAATGGAGACTTGGCTAGATATGAGCTGCCTAAGTTCGTGGTCAAGTATGTTATTCTTCAATAGAAGTATCAAAGTTAAAGAAATTATTTATAGTTATTTATGTGAGAAATTACCTTTTTCAAATGACTTGAACCCAGATGATAAATTTTTTAGGCTCTGCTCTTTTCTGGGACTGAAATTTTTTTATCTCAAAGCTTTTATATTCTGTACATCATTATTGGAGTTTTAATATTTGCTGGATATATGAATTTCTGAAGATTACTGTGCCACTTGCAAATGAAATCCTTTTCTATTTTCTTGTTTATTTTTTTTTTAATTCAAGTTGTTTATGTGGTGCCACAATGTCAATGTTATATAGGTTGTGTAACAGGCAATGCTGTCCTTTAAATGATATTGAACTATTAATGCAGACCCCAAATTCACCCATTGCTGCTTCTGGAGGCAGGAAAGCAAGTGAGCGGATCATACTCGTCTGTCATGGAGCTACACAAAGTAGTACAGAAGTAAGAAGGATTGGCCAAAAAGTGTTCACTAATTTTCTGAAATCCACAAAATTGGTGTTAATTAAAAAAAATTAAAAGATTACAAAATATTTATCAAAACTTAAGCTGCCATGATAATAAACCTAAAAGAAGGAGGCGAATTAAAAAAATACTACAAAGAAATTGAAACTATGATTTTGCCTATAAAGAAATAAAAAATTGACTGTGATTTTGAAAAGTATTAAGAAAAAATACGAAAATTGTCATGATTACATAGTTTAAAAGTAAATACTTTAGTCTCAATTTTGCTAGAACATCATTAATTTCATTGGATTTAAATGAATTGAAAATATTGTTTTTTTTCTTCTTCTATTTTGCATGTTGGTAGGCAACTACCAACAATATAATAAAAGTCTCACAATGTTCGTTTCCAATCACAATCTAGGAAACATGTCCCAAGAAAATGTTGACATGGTAATCCCATATATATTTACTAACTTATAAAAAATCAAGTTTTTTTTTTTTAATAATAAATTTGGAAGGATAAAAAAAAAATTTAAGAAGGGGGTGTGGGGTGTTTCAAAGTTTGCATTTGAATTTAGAAGTTTTAATTGAGAATAAGACTTTAACTAACATATAATAGATATTGACTTTAACTAACATGTACTAGATATTCTTGAATTGTCTGACATTCTCCAACATAAGTCTGCATCCACTTGGTTTTGTATCTTCTTTTATGAATGTGATTGACAGATATTATTGCCTTCGATGTTGAACAG
The DNA here is from genome assembly GCA_013348765.1 of Carpinus viminea. Taxonomy (NCBI): domain Eukaryota; kingdom Viridiplantae; phylum Streptophyta; class Magnoliopsida; order Fagales; family Betulaceae; genus Carpinus; species Carpinus viminea. The sequence continues at coordinate 46,572,302 of CP054668.1, read as the reverse complement.
GCTAGTGTATCTAATTCTGGGGATCTACCAATGAACATGCTTGGGATTATACAGGTACAACATCTATACCATGCGTACAACAGGTTAAAAAATCATTATCTGATTTTCTTCAGTGGCAAATGACAGTCCCAGAAAACTGCAGAGCTACTCCTTGATTTGAAAGTGAGTTCTCTAATTAGCAGTCCTAAGAAAGCTTGTACTGAGACGGCCATGGCTATCTCCAGAGTAAGTTCATTCTTTATGCTGTTGAGTCAGGATGTTGCAAAATGCTCTCTCTCTCTTTCTCTCTCTTAATTCTCTTAAGAGGTGGCCTTTCTATTTTTACTCCAGCTAGCCTTATTGATTGTAGGTACAAGAAGCTGCAGATTGCTTGGGTGCTGATTGTGTGCCACGCTATCTAGAGATGAAGCAGATTGAGTACCTTGATGTTGAGAGCATCCTTCAGCAATCGAATATGGTAAGAGATCTTAACCTTGAAGTTCTCTAGTTCTTGTTTGGTTGTGAAAGGTTGCAAACTAAGACAATATGAAAATCAGTTTAGAAAAACTATGACTAAACTACATTGTGTGTATATATATTCGTGCTAGTAAGTGACTAATGGCATGAACTTACATGATATAGACTGCAGTTTTTACATGCATATGTATATATGAACTCACCTATTCTTCTGTGTATGTTATTCTCAGGATGCAACTGAGGTTTCAGGTCTTAAGTCTGGTTGGTTAAATGAATATGATGATAGAATCACATCAACAATATGGCATCAGTCTGAGAAGGCTTGGCAGTCACTATTGAGTGAACTATCCAATGACGCCAAGCCGGAAAAGATAGTTGTCGTAGTCGGCCACCCTGCAATTCACATAGCGTTGATGGGGCACTGCCTAAATTTGACTAAAGATTGGATGGGATCATCTCATCTTGATGCAGGAAGCATCAGCGTTATTGACTTCCCGGATGGACCAACCGGACGGGGTGTTATCCGGTGCATAAATTACACTGCCCATTTGGGGAGATGGTCAATACCCATCACGAGATCGATTGTGGATGATGAAAACTTTTAACTGTAAATGTATATATATGTGTATATACTTGTTAAATTAACTTGGAAAGAATTATATTTCCATTCCCAAGTATAGGAGTATCACTGTATCAAGGTGGTTGTAATTATAATGTAGTAAATCAGAGGAAATGAAATTCTGAATTTCCAATACGCCAGTTAGAATGGGATTCTTAATTTAACATGACTTCTTTGAAGCTTGAAAGGCCAAACTACCAGTCAAAAAACAAACTATTTTCCTTGAAAAAAAAAAAAAGCAAAGAAAAGAAAAGGGTGATAATCGTAGGACACTTAGGTTGCGTTACGAATTGTGATTTCGCAAAAATAATCTGCGTTTTTAAAAGATATTGCAAAACATAAGGCGTTTGACATTGCGATTTAAAAAGTTAAGTAGGTTAGAGGGTGTTTATTTGAAAAAAATGCGAATTTAAACTAAAATTATGATTTTACTTAAAAAAATATTTAGGACAACATTTACTTATTTGGCTATGAAACTGCAATTATCGTTAATGTTATCCAAACAAGATAAAAGGAAGCCTATGAGAAGCTAAAGGCCTAATTGAATTCATCCCAGACAATCAGACGGGCCTGAATATTAACGTGGTCGGCCCAGTCTATTCCAGCAAGACCATTTCATTTCAGTGGGCACATCTGGCGGTGGGTTTTGCAGAGGTTTTAGGGTTCGATTCGACTCGAGACTGAGCAAGAAAGAAAGAAAAATGGCAGCTTCGGTGGCCGGAAGATCCAGACTAGTGTACGCTTTGTGCAGAGCATCGAAGAATTCTTCTTCTTCTTCTTCTTTTTCAGCGCCCAGAAGATTCTCAGTGCCATTGCGTCCGTCTAATTTGGTGCCTCGTCGGTCTCCAATTTCCCCTCCTCTTCTAAGGTACAACATTTCTGCTTCTTCTTCTTCTTTTTTAAAAATTCACATTTCTTAGAAATTTAAATATGTGTGTGTGTGATCCGATGCTTATATCTACTTCGGTTTTGAATTTTGATCGGGTTAAAAAAGGTTGGTCCGACGAGAACTGTGCTCTCTTCAACCCGTCCACGCCGCAATCGCTTCCGCTTGCCTCGTCTCCAAGCTCCCCTGCGAAGCCAGCACCTCCACCGAAGGTAACTCCCTCTCCCTCTCTCTCTAATACATATATTGCAATTACTGATAGAGAGTCCAAAGGACGCTAGAGCTTTTCCTCTCCTCAAATTGTTTCATTGTGACTTATACTAGTGAGCTCTGGAACTTTTTCGGTGGGCAGAATGCTGAAAACTGTTTTGTGGTGGGTATTGTAGCGTGCAATCAGGTCTTAGTAGAGCTAGTTTGATGCACAATTACATTATAGAGAGTGGTGCACATTCGGTGAGAGGACAATTACAATAATGAATAATGTTAATCTTTCAGGTGGATTAGTGATGTATGATGCAGGTAATATAATTAGTTGTGATAAGCGTTGGAATTTATTTTGCTGTGTTGACAATGTTTGATCCATAATTTATCGTTTCTTTTGCCAACCATTTGATCCTCCATTGATATGTGGGAAAGAAAAGGAAGTGCTTAAAAATGTAGAATGAAATTTTGAGAAGGATGCCAATGCAATTTTCTTTTTCTCTTCTCCTTGTACGCTTCAAAGAGCCTACGTCCATTGGGTCATGGAAAGCTGATGAAGTCAGAAAAATTATCAATAAAGATCTTGATAATCCGATAGCACAAAAGTTAATGTAACATGATGCCATGTATCGGTGATCTTTAGAACAATCTATGATAAAAGAACGTATGGATAACACAAAAATGAATACAGCTTGACGCCGTGTATCAGTGATCTTTAGAACAATCTATGATAAAAGAACATGTCAGAACAGTAAATTGTTGCATTAAGGATGGTAGTCTTTTAGACTTAAGAAAAAAAAAAAGAAAAAAAAAAGTTGAGTGTCTTTATTTGAGGGGGCATAAAAAAATGGAACCTGAATTCTTTTGGGGAACATTGTCTGAACAAGAGCAAAGATGAAAAGGGTGAAGTCGAGGAATTTAATGGGGTAAAAGCTTTCAGTGAAATGAGCTATGTTTGTTAAACATTTTGAAACTATGTTTGGTAGGTTCATATTTGGAAATTGTGGTCCATTTAAGAAAATTGTTTGGTAAGCTTTTTGAAAAAGAGTGTCACTATTTTTTATTTTTCTGGAAGTAATAAATCATCCTTCACACTAAAAAAATAAGCACATGTTTTTCTCAAATTATTCATATAAGAAGAGTGATAAGTTATCTAAAAAGTATGCTGTGTTTTATTTTTTTAAAAGTGTTTTGTATTTTGTTTTTTGAGAAGTATTTAGTGTTTTGTTTTTGGAAAAGTGAATTGTTTGTTCAATGTTTTGAGAAAAGTGTGCTTTTGAGATGGTTAACAAACATGGCTAACATTTTTTGTTTTTTCCTTGTTCCCCCTCTCCCTTCAAATGGAAAAAAAAAAGGAATATGTAGCATTAAACTTGTTTTATCTGTTGAAATATTTGTATTTTCAGGTTTGCTGAAAAGTTGTTGTTACTCTGAAAAGAAAATTTGTAACATTTGTTTTCTGCCCTCTGTTGATGACAGGTAGATTTGCGAACTATCTCAGTCCCATCTAGTACCGAGTGGATGGCAAGATCAAGAGCTTGTTCTAATTTGTGTCATTGGCTGATTAGTACTTTTGGAAAAAGTTGGGAGTTCAGCTCTTCCAGGCTTAATTGCTGAACATGATTTTTGCCTTTCTTTTACTAAACAGCAACCCTTGAGCTATTTCCTGAAATTCTCCTACTTTGCTATATGATAAATTGGATTTAACTTTGATGAGTCAATCTATCTTTTCCTGTTGTTTTCAGTTATTACCTCATGAATCATTTGCGAAAATATTTAGATGTAACAATAATGTACAATGGTTATGCTGGCAATGATTGAGTTAAGCAAACCATTAAAAAATGATGTATCTCTTTCCAGTGTAGTTTCAGTAAGTAAATTAATAAAAAAGTCATATTTTGGTTTCTAGAAGCTAATTTGGTAATTGTTTTATGTAGAAGACACTAATATGCTCTATGTAGGTATAAAATTGGTAGACGTTAGATCTAGATTGTGTTCCAGGATATTTTCTGTCATATACTTACAAAACCCTTGCCATTCATTTTAAGAGAAGTTTGTCTAGAAACAGAAATGTACATTAAACATTGGATAATTCAGACGTCCTAACATTGTTTGCTCAAATCTTGATGAATAACCAGGCAGAAAGTTTGAAACAATTCTAAAAATTGGACAGAATATTACAAGCTTTGGGAATATTTTAGGTCGTCTGTTGGTGGCTGGGACAAGCAATTTTGTGCCCATGTGGATGTTTTGAAGTTAAACTGTTGCTAACCCTGAAGCTCTACTTGGCACATCCGCATATTGAAAGAATTGGGGTGAAGTGTGGGGTTGCAAGTTCAAAACCTAATAGCTGCTTGTGTAACTTACCTATATCCTAATAGCTGCTTGTGTAACTTACCTATATATATATATATATATATAAAATGGATTTGAGAACCTTGAGCATCAGAAATTGTGAATAGCTATGGTGTATTAGGGTGAGAGATTGTGGATTACATACCAGATTTATTCATTGCATTAGTTTTGTGTTTTTGAACCAAAGTGTCTTATACTTGCTATAGACTCATCTGAGAGAAAATTAAACAAATGAGAGGTGTCTGTAAAGGGGACCGGTGGTCCTCATACTGTTGGGTGCTTGTTACATCATTTATCTTGGCATGGCTTGGTTTGGTTGCTTGCTGTATGATACTGAATACTTCGCTGCAGCAGCAGCATAAAAAGAAGGCATATTGTACATCTAATCATGAAGGTTTTAAGGTGTGAGGGCTTGGGTTTTATTTTACCCCAAAAAGTAGTGTGCTTGATGCTCACGATAGTCAAATATGAGAAGCATCGATTGCCTTAAAGAAATAAGTGTCTTGGCCCTGCCTCTGAATAGCCTGCTTTAAAGAAATAAGTGTTTTGGCCCTGCCTCTGAATACTTGAGACTGACTCTTCAATACTTTCATTGTCGGTGGTCCGAGACTCCCATGTGTTATTCATCAATGCCACATGCTGGGTTGTGATCAGACGTTGCTTTTCTGACATGGCTGGCTAGCTATTTAGGGCTGGTCTTTTGCTTTGTAATAGTTTGTACTTTGTAGATTTGTATGCATAGAATTATGTTTGGCCTGATCCTTCACCACTTCAAACGGAAAGAAGCATAAAAGAATTGGACAGGAGAAGAGTCCCTTCACAATGATTATACTCTCTGTGAATTGGACCAGAACTTCCTTTACGTGCTAAAAAGTTATAATACAAGGATTGGAGTACCAATGTTATGTGACCCCACAAAATATCTTCTGTGGTTTAGATAGTTTAGGTTTTTGCAAAGGTCCATATAATAAGGTTGTTTACAGTTAAGGGTGGTGATTCGTGTTTATGTCGAGGTATGTGTATAAAATTATATATGTCAATTCTAATACAACTCATTCAATTAAATGGGTCATATATTTCAACCTTAACTTACTAATTTTATATTAGATTCGTATCGATTCATGAATTGTGTTAAAAAGTTGCCAGTCATTATGTTAGGTGTTGGATTCGGGTCGTATTGAGTCATAGGTATAAAATTATATAGATTAATCATAACTCAAACCATTTAATTAAACTGGTTAATCTCTTAAACTCTAATTCGCTAATTTTGTTTTAAATAAAAAATTATTGTCATTTTGATAGTCACTTTTCAACTAATAAATATAAGAGGAAATGAGGAAGTTACCGTTATGATACACCAAACAGGGTTCGTTTCTACTTTCTAGAAACACTGTTATAGAGAATGGAAGAGTTTTTAGGGTCTAAGAAGAAATGTTATACAAAATAAAGCACCACTTCGTCCCCCAAACTAGCAACCCAAACAAGATCCAAGGAAGAAAGAATCAAGAAAGAGGGCTATTGTATTGGGTGCTTAACATGACCTTTCTCTACAAAGAAATGTTACTTCCATAAGCCTATGTTGTGTACACGTTAGTAGTACCCCAAAGGCTCTATGAAAATGTCTAATGCACAAATTAATTTGTGGGTTATTATTGGTGAGGAAAAGGTCCACTCTCTCACAACCCCAATACCATTGAACTAAAAAAAAATTAATAATAATTAAAAACGTCATTAGCTTATAATGCTTTGACCCGAGGGAACAGGATCCTGTCCATTTCAAATGAAATGGACAATATCCATTTAGTGTAAAATGAGGGATAATATTGTCTTAACATTAAAATTGAAGGACTAAATTTACAATATTACCCCCAATTTTACACTAAATGGATATTGTCCATTTCATTTGAAATGGACAGGATCCTATTCCTGACCCGAGAAGCATGTGATACGTGGAATCAATCCCTTGTAAATGAGCCAAAATTGTTAATTTGACTTTTGCAGGCACCAAAAAGAAACAAAACAACAATTTGTTCATCAACTACTACAAAGTAGCAAATCTTGCGAACGAAAACGAAAGCAGATTCTCTCAACTTCTGACAAATATTTTTATGGGTAATTATCTATTGTTTCCATGAACTATAACGTACTGTAACTTTGTTCTTATAAATTGACAATCCTACTGTCTGATTCCATCAAACTACAATTTTATGTCCATAACCTCCTTTCTGTTAGTTAAAAACGTTAACTCAGACGGTTAAAGTGACAATGCGTTGTACCTCATAGGACAAAGTGACGAGTTGATCATCTTAATTAACTCCTTTGAATGACGGAAGATGGGATTTTGGACACAAAATGATAGTTTGATGGGGTCGAGCATTAGATTTGTCAGTTTATGAGAGCAAAGTGACTGATTAGGGAAAAGTAATTATCCCATTATATATAAACCCAAGCATCGAATGTTTCTTTTCATTTTTATTTATTGATTTAGAGGGTCAGATTTTCAAGTGTTTTGATTGAGACGAACACTAATTAATTCGGCTATTATATATTGTCTCCTTTGTTATTATATATTGTCTTGTCTTCTCAACCATTCGTAATTAATCATTTTCCAATTTTATAATTTCAAGTGGAAATTTTAAAAATAATATTTGACAAATTTTATAATATTTGTTTGGGTCTCCGCTATTTAATTCGTTTTGACCTTCCCAGAAAAATTCCCCATGCTGCCTACATGTGGATGAAACAACTGAAAGCAGATATAAAAATGTATAATTTAATTTATGCACTTGGTTAAAATATATCAAAATCTCTTATAATTTCAAAATTATGTAAATTTAGACCCTTTTTTTGCATTAAAAGGCTTGAAGCATGCTACTTTTTAAAAAGACGGCAAGCTACCGAGACAGCCAATTTTTTTTTTTTTTTTTTTTTCATTTTTGAAGAGACGCTTCTTAAAAAAAGTGAAAAAACATCTTTTGACTTATCAAAGTTTTTTTACAACATAAAGCACAGAGTCAGAAGAAAATAACTTATTGATAATGTGTTATCTTTTTAATATGAAGCATTTTCAATGTTATTTGATGTAACCACCTAAAATCGCATAATTTTAGAATTCCTTATCCAGTTAAAATGGCGAGGAACCATTTCATAGTCTAAACGAAATTTCATAGATCTAATGATGTATACGTTGCCATATAGTAAATATCGTTGATAATATAAAACTATATATACACCATTAAATACAATAAAATGAAACCTGAAATATAAAAAGATGATATTTCACATTCATCGACAAGAGAGACGTGTATCCCCTGGATCTGGATGACATAAGAAACTGATGCAAGAAAAATTGTGGAATGGAGAGTGTCACTTTCATCAATTAATCTGAGTTAACATTGAAATGAGCTGTTGAGAATTTCCAAGAAGCAACAAAAACCCATTGGCCTCTTCAGTTACTGTTTATTGTATAATATCTTTGACTTGGTGAATACATTAATGGTGGCGTGGGACTCTGGATTATTTATTATTTATATAGAGATTAGACTTGGAAGACTAAAACTAGCTAGCACATGCTATTGGTTGATGAGATGTCATTTTAGGGTTTGATAAATGCTTCTACAGCACAGATTGTGTTCATGAGGCTAATGGGTGTGTGAAGAAGACACTCAACTAGCTAGTTAATGCTTCCTACTCATTTCACACAATAATTGTCAATTTTAGTGATGCAAGACAAAGGGAATTGAGGAAGAAGAAAGGACGGAGAAAAGGGGAAAAGAAAGCGGATCGAATCACACGATTCAAAGAGAAGGAGAATTTGATAAGAGTTTCAAGAAAAAAAAAAAAAGAATCGTTTAATCATCATTTTGATCTGTCTCATTGGAGTACGAAAGAACACTTCAATAGACATCAACAAAACCCTAATTTTAACTTGTCCGACATCGTTTAGGGTAATTTTTTTTTTGGTCATGATTGGAGAGCAAATTGTTTACAAGCAAATTGCACTCTTAAGGTATTGTGGACTTGAGAGTCTAAGATGCAGACATCAATGATCCTTTGCTAATACGTTGGCTTAAAAGTCTTCTCAAACAATCTAGCTCATGTCCCTTGATGACTGTAGAAGATAACATTTGCAGCCGAAACTCAATGGCTGAAAGCAGAAAACCCTATTATATGTATCCTTTGCTGATATTGGAAAATTGTTTAGCTTTCCCAAAAAAGTAAAGTCTATATATGCAATGCTAGGTTGTTTTTTGTTTTGTTTGTTTGGTTTTTTTTTAATCTTGAGTTGAAAGCTATATATGTTTGTGGAAGTGACTTATAACTAGATGATAATAAAACTCTCTGCATTTATATCATGCATGTGCCCTGTTTTGGTCTCAGAAAATTTTTCAACACATTGCTAGCAACCACACATGATCAAAAGCGATGTTTATGACTAAACTTGTTTAAATCTTTTCGAGTATGAATTCTCTCTCTTAGCACTTGGGAGAAAGAAAAGAGAACGAAGCAGAGAGATGTGTGGGTACATCTTTACTATATTACAAATGTCTATCTATAGAGAGATAATGAGTATCGAATAAAAAACATAGTAAACCTTAAAATACATGTCTTCAAGAGGTATTCAATCCCATTTGGGATCATACTTATTAAAGTGGAATTACTAGTTGAATCTCCTCCCCTCTTGTGTGGACATGTCAAAAAAAAAAAAACCTTAAAATACATAAGGAATGAAATAAACACTAGGAAAGAAATACAATAAGAAAAATATAAAATATTCTAATAAAGAAAATAATATATTCTAAATATTCTAATAAATTCTAACATAAAGAAATAGGCATTTTTCTATCCTTTCTAATTCTAATGTTTTCCATCTTTGATTGTCTTGATCAACTCATATTTATGAATGCTTGCAGCCTTCTTCTTCTTCTTGTAACATCCCCACTTGTAAGTTGTAACATGCTTGATTTAATATGTAACATGCATTATTTGATGTTGCCTTCCAAACAAGTATAAGTATATATATTTTCTTATTAATAACTTAACAGACATTTAATTGGTCCTCAAACAATGTCATTATCCTATGTTTCATTCTTATTTAGAGAGAGAGAGAGAGAGAAACCGGTAGTGATTTGATCTAAATATATGTGTGGGAAATTCATGAGCTGGCCAAGTGGGCTTTTCGAGCCAATTACTTCCTTGAAGTTTCAAAGGAGCTAGGCCAATTCAAAAAGTCTACTGGCCAGGGCATATGAAGAAATTCCCCTGATTTAATGCACATTTGATGGTGGGTTTTGCTAATATAAGATGCTTGTGTTTGGACTGTTTGGTTGGTGGGAATTTCTTTGTATTATTTATGATGAAAAAAGAGAAAAGTTTTTAATTTCCTTTCTGGATTCCAATCTCTTTTTGCATTGTTGCTCCCACGTCTGTTGCGTTTAGGTAGACTATAGCCACTTTTGATTATGCATAGCTTTATCTTTACTAATATTTTCTTAAAGGAAAAGTTGGGGAAAGTTTTGGATTCCAATCTGTCTTCTCAACGACCAAATGAAGTATAAAGTTGTTCACTAAACCATCAACAAAGATTGAAAATCTCAGATTCCTATGGAGATTATTGCTCAATGATCATCATATTAACTAAAGCTCCAACAATTTTGAGTTCTAGCAACTCTTTGACAAAAGGATTTATTAGTTTGAGCAAATATTATGGAAGCTAGTTATGTTATTCTAGTAGAGATTGCTCATTAAAGCAGCATGTGCTTTTTGAATTTCTTTTATTCATTATATTCAATGTATAAGAATCGATCGGCGAAAAAATAAGTGGAATTTGACGATTTTGGTCTCCTCCTATTCTTTGCCTGCATAGAATGCCTCACAGGTAAACTCCTTGTTTAGACAGAGTACTCTTACTCGGGTAGGAAAGCCTCTCTCACATACTTCTGTCCTAAAAAAAAAAAAGAAACAAAGAACCCCAAATACAGTAAATCCTAGTCTGGATATGTAAATATTTTAGGAAAAATTACAGGTTACCCTTCAAAGTTGATAGTGTTTTCCAATTCAAACATCCAATTTTTAATTTTTGCAATCCACCCCCCACAAAGTTTCAATTTTTTTTTTCAATTTAACCAATATTATCCCAAAATTTACATATTACCCATATTTTTTATTTTTTATATTTATTTTTTATAAATTAAAAAAAACAAATTTAAGAGCGCAAAAATGGTTAGATAGCCAAAGGGGTGGCTCTTGAATTTTTTTTATGAAAAAAAAATAGAAAATTAGGGGCAATATGGAAGTTTTGGATACAATTGGTTAAATTAAAAAAATTTGAAATTTTGGGGGGGTGGATCGCAAAAATTGAAACTTTAGTGTTCGAATTGAAAAACGCTGTCAACTTTAGAAGAGTAAACTGTAATTTTCCCATAAAATGTTCAAAATTGGAGCCCTAGTTTCATGCCTTGTCATATAGGGTCCATGCCTAAAAGCATGCCCTTCAAAGGGTACCTAAAGAGAAGTGACAATTCCCTTTGTTCATGTTTGATATGAAAGATTCCCCATCCCTTCTCTGCTTCTCTTTTAAATGCTTCTTCTTCTTTCTCATCATATATAGAGACAACATATGTACCTACCACAAGGCATTGTCTTTTTCCTTCTCGTATCTTCACTGTGCCAGTGAAAACTTCCACTGCAGTTTTATCATATCAATGATTCGTGTTCTGAGGAGAACTGGTGGAGGGAGAAGGGGTTGACCTAAAACTTTGGAAGACTTGATAATCATATTGATTTTAATGTTCCTTCTTCCCCAACTGCCACCTTTATTTTTTATCAAAGGATATTGTCTGTCTCAAGTAGACCAGTAGGAATTAAAATAGTAACGCAGGCTTCTTTGTTAGTATATTCTTAATTTCATAATTTCTATTGAGAGTTGAAAACAGGAGGGAGACCAAGGGAAAAATAAGGAAAATCTAGTATCTACCATCAAGGGTGATGGTTCAATAATCCAAGAAAATTCTTAAAGTGGTTAGACATGTACTAGGACATGAGGTCGAATCTCCACAATAAAAAAGTCCCGCATATGCTTGATTAGTATTAGCCACCTTAATTCTTATTGATGCCTTGGTAGGGTTGGATCAAATTATGGCTTAGTTGAACTTAAGGGAACGCTTGTAGTTTCTATCATCTAAGCCTCTTATGTGCGACTCCTAACAGGTAGATGCTACCATAGTTATGCATAGATAGGATAACCACAAAAAAGAGAAACCCAATAAATAGTATTTGTAATTTTTGACACGACTTATAAACCCGATACAAAATTAATAGATTAAATTTATATAACCTTATATCTATAATTTAACATGATTGAAACTCGACATATAAATCCGAATTATAAAAGTCACATTTGCCTTTGCTTTTAATCGTGAGAAGGAGTTGGTGGGTCTACAGCCCAAATTTAAGTTGTGGGCCAACAATCACCATCATAATCGTCACACTGCTCCAATCATCACTGCTTTTTTTCTTTTTCTTTTTTTCTTAGAAAAAAAATTGATCCCATCACATATCACTGAGGAACCCATATGATTTCTCCACTTTGACAACCATACTATATTCTATCCCATCAAATATCAAAGAGATCGATGACAATTCTTTGCCCTATTAAGCTGTATAAAAGAATCCTTAATTCGATATCAAATGGATTGAGTGGTGATCCAAATCATACTTTTATTCTATAATTATTTTATAATGTTAATGTAATAGTTTTAATTGGATATAAATTTTCTTCAAACTAATTTTGGAGGAAATTTCTTCTAATCTAGTCAAATAAATGCCAAGTCTTGTCTCTCACATTTAAAAAAAAAAAAAAAATTCATTCAAACTAGTTTAGAGAAAATTTGTGTCTGTTTTAATTTTTTTAAAAGACTAATTTAAAGATTAGTCAAGATTGTTAGGTTAAGATTGTAAGATAGTTATGAAATAAAAATATAATTTTATCATTATTATTACATTATAATATTTCTATCAAATAAATGTAGGGGCAGCTCTAATAAGAAGCAAATGACCCTTTTAACAACCATCAAGAGTGGTGGTTTAATGGTTAAGAAAATTTCCAAGTACTTAGGTAATTAAGTACTAGGGTGTGGGTTTGAATCTCCGCAATAGAGACTCCTCATCCCTAATTAAAACAACCTAAGTCATTGTCTAATGGGCCTGAATTATTTCTTAAATTTTATAGGTATCTAATCAAATGTAAATAAAAAAAATTAACATAAAATTTTATATTTAGATTGCTCTTTAAATTAACTATTGATTATATATATAGGAAAATGCTATGATTTTCCTCTTAGTGTTCTCCTAGTGTTCTCCCAGTCTTACGTAAAACATAATTTAAGAAAAAATAAAATTGTAGTGGTTTCTACCACTGGTTTTTTTAGGCATTAGCACAAAATTTGAGACATTAGCATCAAAATTAAGGCATTAGCACTAAGGTGGTGTTTGACAAAGGTTTTGTGGATGTACTGTTTGTGGATGTACTGTTCATATTTTTGTCTTTTTCTTAATAACTCTTCTACACATCACCGAAATACCCTTCTTCTTATACCCCTCTTCTTGTTCTTGTTCTTGGTTATCTTCATCCATGGTTTCGTTCAAGCAGACGAAGACGAAAATGGTTAATCCATGGTTTCTCTTCATCCATGGTTTTGTTTATACTCTTTGTCAAAGTGAAGATGGCTAGACAGTGGGTAAGGGCGATGACAGCATGGTGGTGGTGGAGCTGCTGGTGGGGCTCAAGCGATGCAAGCGGTGTCGGCATCGTCGTCATCTTCGCCCTCCTCAAAATCCATCCTCTGTAGCTTCTAGTTCCACCGAACCCCAAAACTTAGGGGTTGAGACAACTCTCTGTTCAAAAGATCCACAACTCTTTGAGACTCTACGGGGTCCAATCCACCTTCGTTGGCGTTGAGCCCAGCCACCACCGCCTCGTCTTGGGGCAAGTAATTTACGAAATTGCCACCTGAGCTCTACGACACCCACTCTCGTTCTCCCCATCCGTCTAGTGCCGGGCGCTCGACAGGAGGTTGCCATGGCGCCATCCGATTGCTTCGAAAGCGATTGTCTCAAAGAATTTGAGAGTGTAGGATTGGAGTTGGGATTTGGGTTCGGTTCTTTTGGGCTTGAGCTCTGATTTTTGGGTACGAATTTCTTATGGGTTTTATCAAACCTCCTTGTTTCTCTTGCTGCTCTTTTAGAACGATTCGACATTTTTGCCCAATCAAATTCAGTGAGAGAGAGAGAGAGAGAGAGAGAGACGGGGTGATTGAACTGTGTTGAAGCCGTTGAAGGAACGCGTTGAAGGTTAAATCTGAGTCGGAGGGAACGATGGAGAGAACAAACGTTGTTGGTGGGTTCTCCTCTTAGTGTTCTCCTAGTGTTCTTCTCTTAGTGTTTTTCTAGTGTTATAAGGTCTTATATAAGCAGATTTAAAAAAATAAAATTGTAGTGACCTCTACCACCCGTTTTTTTAGGCATTAGTACTAAATTTGAGACATTAGCACTAAATTTAGGATGATTAAATCTATTTTGAGTGATACCATTCTTAAATGGTTAACTTTTCACTCTTAGGTTTTAGTTTTGAATCAAAAAACAAGTCATAAATATTAACTTATAAAAATTAATCTATTGACAAAAAAATAGTACTACAATTTTATTTTTTCTTAAATCATGTTATACAAGACTAAGAGAGAATATTATGGGGAGAACTCCTAACAAACCTCATACATATATATATATATATACACACACTATATAATTTATTTGAACTACCAATCCTTAGATATATCATACAAATATTTTGTGGCAAAATGGCCACTCTGTTAGCGCTAACCATTATGTTGGACGAAAAAGTGGTTACGTGCCTTGCATGTGGCCTTTTAACCACAAAATACTCATACTTTCACTCTTAAATAACCCGATTTTACCTTAAGAAATTTATTTATTTATTTATTTTATTTATTTTTATTTTTTTAATAAAAAAGGAAGTCGAACACAAGAGCCACCCACATATTTGATTTTGGGGTATCGAGCCACCTCCAATAAAATTTTACAGGTGGTCAAGCCATCCCTTTTTCTTATTTTGGGTGTCCAATTCACCCCTCATGGGGTTATTGTAAGACAAAAAAGCGGTCACCCACAAGGCACGTCTCTGCACTAATTAAAGGAGTAGTCTTTTTGTCTCATAATAGTAGTTTAATATATTCACGTGCCACACATCAATTCTTGAGGCTCTTTTGAGAATAACTCAAGGGCTTAAGTATATTTTCCTCATAGAAATGGGCTCTTCCACAAAAGATGCTTTAAGGAGATCCGAATAAACTCACTATTAAATTTGGGATGGAAATTTATTTTACATTAATTTGATATTCGGAATGAGGGGCATGTTCTATATATATAATTGTAGTTATATAAGATTATGAAGAATAATAATGACTTTATTGAGCCCTAATTCTAAACATGTTCGTGTCAAGGTAGATTAACTCTAACTGTGAAAAATCATTTGTAAGTAATATTTATATGTTTTAAACACCAATTAAATTGTGTTTTTTTAGTTATATTCTTCAACATCTTTAATTATTTTTTTTAAAATTTTCCCTCGGTGAACCAAAACCCTAGTTCCGCCAGATATATGTATATGTTTTTTTTAAAAGGAAATTCTAGGTGCTCTTTGGTGTTCTTGTATCCTCATGATCGAGGTGAAAATTATTTTATAAAAAACAAAAGAGAAAGTTACTCTTATTTCTTTTACTTGATTTTTATAAAATAATTTACACCTAGGACGGGAAGACACAAGGAGAACACTAGCTATTTCTCCAAAAAAGCTCTCACTTTCCAAATAATCTAGAAAATGGATATTTATATTTTTGAATTATATTTGTATAAGAATACTGTAATCTGTTTGGATATTCATGTTTTATTATTTGTATCAAAGACCTCTAATTAGTATTTGTATTTGAATTTTATATATATAAATTAAAACAAATAAATGCATTCGAACACAAAACATGCATGTACGACAGACATGTTTTAAATAATAATAATCAGAGAAATGAAATATTACTTTTATATATTAAATTTCTTGAATGTACAATAAAAATTGAGAAAAAAATCAATCATTTGGATGAATATCCTAAATGAGTTGATTTTTGAAAGGTCTTAAGAAATTATACTAGGGTAATATAAATAAACTATTAAATTGATTTTTCTAATTAAAAAATAGACTAACTTATATACCTTTTTGTTGTTTTGAATTTTTAATCAAATCAATAATGTACCTACTTATGTTTCTATTTATAACATTTTTTATTCCAAATTTTAATAAATTTAAAGTTTTAAAATCGTATAAAGCATGTTATCCATAAGTCACTGACTATGGTTGGAGGCTGCAAATTGGGGGCTCTATGGATAAAAATTTAAGTCATGGGACCAACATTCACTATATATCATAATTTCATAATCAGCTAATTGCCCCTATCACCTGTTAATAAAATAAATAAATAAAATCATGAATCCCATTTCTTAAAAATAAATTATAAATGAATTATCTCAACTCTCTATTAGTACCCAAAATAGCCAAATATATTTAAAATTTAATCTTCTGAATCTTTAATGTCCCTTGTCTACTTCGATTTCTATTTTTATGTTTCGAATATGTTTGGATACTATAACTTTTACAATAATCTATTTACAAATTAATTTGTTCATAATAATGTAGACTATGATGTTGTACTGTGGTAGTTTATATTTTAAATTTTTAATGGTTGATATAACAAAATACCATTTGGACTGTCATATTAATTTATGAGTAATGCTAATTTTCAAACTTATTTCACACTGGTTAATGTGATATGTTTTAAATGTCTTCACGTTTTAGTCACTTAAAAAATGGATTAATTTTTTTTAGTACATATTATTAATGCCCAATATCAAATGGTTACATCAATTTCAAAAAGTGTCATGGGTAAAAGTATGTAATAGGATCATCTCCATTTCATTTGAAATAGAGAGTAAAATGGGAGGCATTATTGTCTTAACATTAAAATTAAATGATGATATTTACAATATTTCTCTTATTTTATACTAAGGGCTTATTTAGAATTGCGTTTGATGGGCTAAAAAGTGTTTTTAATACTCAAAAAGTCCGTTTGAAAAAAAAAAAAGGTACTCATTTAGTAAAAAAAGTAAAAACACTTTTAAGGTTCAAAAGACAAAAAATAGCCAAAAAACCATTTTTGACAAAAGCTTAAAAATAAAAATTTTGTCCAAAAACTCTTTTTAACTTAGAACTCTATTTTTCAAATGTAATTTCAAACATACTTTAAATGAATACTCTCCATTTTCAAATGAAATGGAAAGATCCTATTCCCTATGTAGTACATGTATACATCTAATAAACCGATATGGTACTTTTGTCCATAAAATTAATGGTGATCCACCTTGATGCCTTTCAAATTGCGACACATATACCACATGACTTATTCATATTATTTAAAATTAATTAATTTTTTTAAAAAAAAAGTAAAAGAAAGAAGAAAAAGAGATATCACAAGGGAGCATTCCATCCTTGCCATCCCCACCTCCCTGGTTCCTTTGGGGTGGCCGCAATCCATTGGAATTGGATTGCAGCCACCCCAAAATATATATATATATTTTTAAAGTTTTAAATTTGTTTTACTATTTTAATTATCAAACTGTATTAATAAGGTGTATGAGACACGATTCGGTTGTTGAATGGTTCAATGTGTCAATGTTATAAAAATATTACACAGAATGATCATCTCGTTTTTAGGCTTAAGACAAGAACTATAGACGATAATATATATATATATATTTTTTTAAAAAAACCGAAATAACCGTTTGATATTAGGCTTTACCACACGGTCAAAGACATTTAAACGGACTCTCAAAACCAAAATATATATATATATAAATTTAATATGATAAATAAGTGTAAATAGCAATATTTATTAAAAGTTATATAGCAATTTCTGTTTAATTTCCAATAACGTAAAGAGTAATTCCTATTTCCAACTCACGGTACTGCTTTGATAAAAGGCATAAATTATCGTTGGTGTCAACTGTCAGAATTGTGGTAATGAAACGACGCAGAAAGTCATGACCTTTTTATTTTTATTTTTATTTTTTTTAAGGTTCTTTCACTGTTTATTTCGAAGACTTAATGAACATCTAAACCCAATTAATTAATTAATAATTTTCTATTTTTCCTATAGTGTTCCTCTTGTTCTCCTAATCTTATATGAGCACGTTTATTTAAGAAAAAATAAAATTATGTCTTAATTTTTCTTTCATTAATTTTTTTGGAATTTAGTTAATTAGGTTAATCTTTTAAAACTTTCTTTTTGGATTCAAAATTAAAAACCTAATGGTAGAAGGTTAACCTTTAGGGATGATATAATCCAAAAAGATTTGATCATCTTAAATTTGATCTGCTAATGCTCAATTTTGAGCTAATCTCACAAATTTAGTCTAATGCCTCAAAAATAAATAATAATAATAATTTCTGCCTACTTACTAAAATATATTCATTTCATTTCTTTTTCTTTTGTTGTTCTTGTTTTTTCAGGACAACCCAAAAGAGAAAGAAAACACCCATTTCGATCTCCAAAACCTCCAGATCTGTGTCTGTCTGTGAAATAAAAAAAGGGAAAGAGAGAAAGAGAAGAGAATGAGAGACATGGTTTCTTGTTTCAGCGAAAGCGCAGTGAGTGTGTCTAATCCTTCATGTTCCAGCTATTCGAACACAGCTTGCATCAATCCAAGCCTTTCCCCTTCAATCCAAAATTCAGTCGCATGTGTTTACAGAATCACCCTCTCCACCCAGAAGAAAATCGTGATCACAGTCACCTGGTGCAAGACGAATTCCACTCAAGGCCTAAGCGTAAGCTTCGGCGATGACCCGTCGACGGCTGCCTTCCGGCTCAACACGAATTCGCGGTTGTTCAGGAAGAAGAAAGGAAGCAAATTGATGGAATCCGGTAATTCGAACATCGAAGTTTTCTGGGATCTCTCTAATGCCAAGTACGAAGCAGGGCCTGAACCTGTCGAGGGATTCCATTTGCTGATCGTGGTTGATTCAGAAATAGGCCTAATTTTAGGCGACATAGCCGAAGAAACCGTCGCCAAGAAATTCAAAACGACGACTTCCGCAGCAAATGTCTCTCTGATTTCGCGGCGGGAGCATTGTTCCGGAAATACCCTCTATTCAACCAAGGCGCAGTTCTGCGACGCCGGCATTGCCCACGAGATTTTGATCCGGTGTACCGGAGAAAACGAGGGGTTGAGGTCGCCGGTTTTGTCGGTTTGCATCGACAAGAAGACGGTGATTCGCGTGAAGCGGCTGCAGTGGAACTTCAGAGGGAACCAGACAATTTTTGTCGACAATTTGTTGGTTGATCTGATGTGGGATGTGCATGATTGGTTCTTCAATCCTGCATCTGGATATGCAGTGTTCATGTTCCGTACCAGAAGTGGGTTGGATAGCCGGCTTTGGCTGGAGGAGAAGTTGGTTCAGAAAGATCAAGAGAGAGTTGAATTCTCTTTGTTGATCTATGCCTGTAAGACCCAATAATTTTTTTTCTTCTTGTTTTTGTTTCTTTTCATTGGTGTTTCTTCCATTTTTACGTCGATCTCATCAATATTTTTTTTTTTTTTTCTGCTTAATTGAAAGGATGAATAGACACTTACTCTTTTATATGTAACCAGAAAATTAACTTGGAGTTCTTCAATTTTACATACAACTACTACTTGTTTTGATCTCTCTAGCCATTTCTCTCACCTTAGAACTTGTTTTTTTTTTTTTTTTTTTTTTTTTATTTATAATTTATTTATTTTAATGTTGTTCATATATTGTTCATATAATGAAAAAGGGTACAAGAAGATATAGGCAAACGAACTTTTGGGATTGTGAAAGATATCAAAGAAGATTTGCTGAAGGGCCAAATAGTGATTTTCAAAGGTGTTTGTCTAGCCATGGAGAGGAGTGCTGCTTTAGTGCTTTTAGCCATAAAAAGGAAAAATCAAAATTGAGAATCTATTGACATTGATCGGTGCATTTTTACTCAGACAAGACAATATGGGATTTTCTCTGCTTTGCTTTTAGCCTTAAGACTTTAAGAGAGTGTGTCTTGTAAGGTTTACCAAACAAAATTTTTTGGCTTGAGTTCACCTCTTTGTGTCATTTCAGGCTTTTGAAATGGTCTATGATTATTTAACATGCTTTACTCTTTATTTTAATGAAATATTTTTACAAATTGATCTCTCTTTTATTGACAGAGAGTTTGAGCTTACACATAAAGTAGAGTAGTGGTAAAATGTTAAAGAGTAATGTTATACACTACACTCCTATCTATTGGCTGCTGTGGTAATGCTCATCCATTATTCAATGATTAAATTTACTCGTTTTTATCTGCTTTAACTTTTAGAATAATTGATAATTTATCTTAATTGCAAAAAAATCACTTATTTTCTTTAGCCCCGGTCAACTCAATGGTACTTCTCATATATCTTGTGTTATTGATGGTTACTAACATGACTCTTAAATTTACTTGTTTAGTAACTAAATAGGTTACTTTTAGAAGAAAAAATATATATTTGTATTCCAAATATACTTTTACAAAAGCAATATCTCACCATCTTTATATCTCATTTGAAAATATACGAAGAAGAAGTAAAGTGTCTTTATATATTTGAAAAAAGAATGTTCTAGTGATCCGGTTTCACTCTTTATCAAATTGCTTCCTAAGGTTTAAAAGTTATCAAATCACTCTTTAAGGTTCGCACCGTTATTAAATTACTCATTCCGTTCGTCTCAGTTGAATTTTTTAACAATATTTGATTGTACACATGGCCATCGCGTTACATCATGTCTAATAAAAAGAAGACAAGTGTCCAAACCATTTAGTCAGTTAACTTACATTAGACACACGCCATGTTGGATTATTGTCTCAGCCCACAATTTAAAAATTGTACCTGTATGTTAAAAAGGAAAAAAGAATGCTACCCGGCCACCACTTTGTTGTCAAAGGGGCTGGTTGCGAATTTAAAAATTGTACTTGAATGTTAACAAGGAAAAAAGAATGCTACCCGGCCACCACTTTGTTGTCGAAGGGGGTGGCCAAGTGACCACCCCAAAGGGGTTTTTATTAGCCATGAAAAAGAGACAAAGAAGTAAAGATTGCAAGGGGTTTAACGGCGATGTGATCGACATCGACAACGTATTCAAATATGTCAATGTGTTGTTGGAGGAGATGCTTGAATGTGGCATGGTGTACGCGTTCAACAACCGAAGGCGGGGATACCGTCCGATTTATACTTAAGGACCGTGCGATTGTTGTTGCAGGAGCAGTTCATCTAAGAATGCTTCAAACACTTGAATGCTGGATGTCCAATTGTATTCTTAGACCTCCCTGCACGTCAATGGTCCCCCGTTTGTCTTAAAACAGCACTATCCTGCAAGCAAAAACTAATGAGTGTGCTTGTCATCTCCCCAACACACCTTGCTAAGGATGGTGACCTCCAGTCCCCCACCAAATAATATTCTTGGCCCTTTACATCCTAGTAGTAGTACTTCTCAAAAAGGTCTAGAGGATCATGGCTAAGTGAGAAACATTAGAACATAGTTGCTGACAAAAGTGAGATGATGAGAATAATGGTCGGATGGAAGATTAATGTAGTCTCTCGTAAACAAATGAACATTTGAAAATGCTGAATAACAACATTTCTCCAGTCTCATAAACGCGGATTAGTTTCATGTAAAAGAAGTTTATTTGGGAGTTGTTTAATTAGTAGCCATGCGTCCTAAAAGATCTGGATATACACAAACAAGCATTATTACCTTAGAAGGGACAATTATAATTGCAGCAGCAGGCAACAACATCATAAGAAGAACAGTTTACTGGACAGTCTTGTCTTAATCATGGTATTATATATGGAGCAAGAGTGAGTGAAAAGGTTGGAAAGAGTTCCAAAGATGGTGGGATACTTATCATATCATAGTGGGATTTGTTGGGTTGGGTATCATTATTTGGACTATTTTAATTTTTGAGCATAAGTTTTCAAAGATTTATCATGAGCATAATGAGCACCAGCGGTCAAATTGATTGTACATCACGGCCTATATCTTTGAATCCAGGGCCACCACACTATGAGTGTTGCTAGGACCACTGCCTCCCATAGACCCCAACTTTCACAACTTCTCTTCTTTATTTCTTTTTGATAGATTTTCACGTGTTTGTTGTACAAATTTGCTAGCAATTCAAAATATATATATATATATAAAAGAAAAAAAAATAGGTAGCCCGCCGACCCCACCCATATGCTGAGGTAATAGACTCCATAAAGACTCTTATATTTTTTGTCCGAATTACTAGTAATCTAAACAAAAAATAGCTTACCCATTTCGTTGATTTGGTCATGTTTTTAAATGTGTTTAATTGTTTTTTTTTTTCTCCTCTCCATTTTATTTTGTTTATGCAAAAACTTGTATCATTTGACTGTTTTAACCATTGGGTAGCGTGGAAATTCCTTCTTGTTTACTCCATTTATATTGGTTGGCTGTTGATATTGGGGTATATTATTGGATTTTGGGAATTGGGAATAAAATAATATTTTGAAAAAAAAAAAGAGTAAAGAAAATAACTAAAAAAATAAAAAATTATTGAATATCCGAATCCTTAAGTTTATTGTGAACTCGCCTAATTTTTGGGAGTAATTAGCGCGTGAGCCAGCTATAAAAGGTAAAACCTAAAAAGGCTGCCGTTGAAACATCCCCTCTGAAATTCTCTGTGCAAGCTTTATTAATTATAGTTTGAAAGCATTTTTTGCAAAGAATTAAAACTTAAAAGGTTAGTCCAATAATCAATCTAGTCAACTACTGTGCTCTTTTACCCTACTGTGCTCTTTTACCTACCAATCCCATTTCTTAATGATTTATATAATTATATGTTATCTAAATGGCCACCAAAGTTGATCATCGGAAGCAGCAGCATCTATTTGAAATCTTCGTGCAGCCTCTCTCTCTCTCTCTCTTGTCCTTTATTTGTAATGGGAAGATGATGATAAGCTCATTATTGAACTCGAATTTTCTTAACGGGTGGAAGTTCCACCAACTATTCGTAGGAATTAATAAGCTTGGTTGGTTGACAAAACCTAAGAAAAAAGGGTCGAAACTTGACAAATGCTGCCATGAATGAGGGCATATCGTATTTCCAAAGCTATAATTTGATTTCATTTCCAGCCACGATGGATCACCTACCCAAAATTGCCATTTACATAACTCAAAACCTAAAATGATTGTGTGTTACGATTCTAAGTGTTTCATACGACTTAAGTGTAATCTTAATTAGGTGTATATAAATTTTTAGACATCTTTCCTCTATAAGTCTTATCAGATTTGGCTTTCTCCATTAGTTTGTCACCGTGCTTCTTGGCTACTCATTCTTCTAGTTCTGGCCTTCATGCATCATTCTACTTACCAGTGGGAGTGGGGTGATTTTTCCCTTTCTTTTTGATTATCCATTTTGTTTTTGCTTCTGAATAAGATAAGTATATTGTTGCTCTAGTTGCAGCAAGTTTTAGATTTGTTGTTTTCTTTAAGTTTTTCTTAAGAATAATGAAATGGTTTCTAGTAGGTCTTTTGTTTTCTTTTGGTTATTTTTCTAAGAGCAAACTATTGATTGATGACGGATGAGTTATCAAGTTTATAAAAGAATCTGTCATTGATGAAGACAACGACCAAAGATGTGATTCATTGGTTTATGCTATAGAGCTATATACTAATTGTAATGATGACATTTCTAAGGTGTTGTTTTGTAATAGTCCTAGAAGTTATGAGGTATGTCATAGGCCATAAAGTTTTTAATTTGTATTTTTGGCATTGTATAATGGAGCATTTTACTCTAGGTTGATTTTATATAAATGAAGATAACTTGTTTGTTGAAAGGAGAAAAAGAAAAGTCTTATCATTTGTGTAATTTGATATTAGAAATAGAGAGCGTCTTTTGTGTGGTCGTTGCACAAAACAAGGGTTTTGTGCAATCCACTCAGAGTTTGACACATCATCATTAAAAGAAAATTGCAAGAAAAATATATGTAAGCAAAACACTGGATTATTTCTCTCACAGACATTTGAATCACCACTTGCCTCCGCCGAATGCTAGCACCACCGCCTTAGACCGCCTCTGTCGACCACGTGGGGTGGCACCAACTACCCCAACCATCTGGGGTGGTACCTGACCACCCAGGGCCATGGGGTGGTCGGTGAAACCACCCAGTTGAATCTGTGGTGGCTCACCAACCACCCAATGGCCTGGGGTGAGCTGCATGGCCACCCTAGATTCGGATCTGGGGCCGCACAGCCTACCCCAGGCCATTGGGTGGCCGGTGAGCCACCCCAGATCTGGATCTGGGGTGACCACGCAGCCGTCACCCCATGGCCTAGGGTGGATCGCTGGCCACTCCAGTCATAGGTTTTGCCATGCCCCACCTTAAAACCTGTCTGAAACTGTTATGATCCGCCCCAAAATTCGTTTTTGGATTTAAAACTAAAACTTAGAGGTGAAAAGTGAACCCTTTAAAGATTTTATCACCCTTAAGGCCGGAAAAGGGAGCTCAGGCAACAGAGAAACCACTAGACCCGTGGGTTTGGCTTGACCCGCTACCCAGCCAACTGGTTTTCTCATTAATTAATTGTTTTATTTTTTATCTCAATAATCTGTTGTAGTTATATTTATCGAGAATAACTTCAATACGGTCGGTGCAAAAAGGTGGGGTTTTTTGCCCACCACTTACAAACTGACACATTAGATAAAAGGAAAAAAATGCAAAAAAAAAAAAAAATCATGCAGTAGAAGAAAGAAAAGAGGTTGAAGAGAAAGAACACACGGTGTAGAGCCAGACCCACGGCTGGCCTTGATCTAGCCGGCCACCGAGACCCATGGCTAGGTCTCGCCAGCCATGGGTTTGGTTTTTTTTTTTTTTTTTTGGTTTTTCCGAAGAGGTGTGTTTGGGTTTTTTTTTTTTTTTTATATAGTTTTTAGGATGATAAAGTCCCAAAAAGGATTAACCTGTTTTAGTTTTTAGGCATTAGAAAGCAGGTTTATGACATTATAATTGATTTTTGAGGCATTAGAATCGATTTTGAGGTTGGATTTGAGTGTTTCGGTGTTTTTTGGTTGGGTTTGGCGAAAATGAAGAAGTCGCCGAAGATGGTTTGGCCGGAAATGAAAAAAATCATTTGGAGATGGTTTGGCGGAAATGGTGGAGTCACGGCTAGGTCAGGTCAGAGAGTGAGGAGAAAAAAGAAGAAGACAAAACCGGAAGAAGCGTGTGTAAGGTGAGGGAGAAGAAGAAGAAAAGAAAGAAGAAAAAACCATGGGAAAAAGTGTGCGTGAGGGTGATGGAGAAGAAGAAGAAAAAAAAGAAGAGAAAAAAACCAAAGGAAGAAGCGTGTGTGAGGGGTGAGGGAGAAGAAGAAGAAGAAGAAGAAAAAAAAACCAGGGCCGGGCGTGAGGGAGAAGTTGGATGTTTTGTGCTCATTTTAATTTGTATATTTTTTGAGGTGTCAGCTGGTGAGTGGAGGGAAGAAAACCCCATCTATATAGTAGCTGCTCTCATATTTATCTTCTTATTATGTGTTATGCTGATGTGGCAATTACTGAATGGTGTGCATAAAACATGAGTTTTGTGCAAGACCACATTAAAGTTATTTTCTTATAAATAAGCACTATATTTTGAGTTTGAGTCAAGGAGGGGCCAATCAATGAAATAGAGTGGACCACTGTAAATATCAAATGTGATTATGTGAAGAATTAGGATTTTGTCCACGCTTAATGAAAAAGAGGTCATTAATTCGAATATTTCTTCCCCTCTTGTGCGGGCATGTCAAAAGAAAAAAAAAAAGGATCTTGTCATGGATAATATTTAATTAGTTACAGTTGATGAGTATTTTTGTCTCCTCAAAATATAAGAAGACAAAAATACCCCTCCTCTATAACATCCCAAGTGTATTCCACAATTTTCGAAATCAGGGTTAACTTGAAAACAAAGATATTATCCTTTTTTTCTTCTTCTTCTATTCGAGAATGAGTTTTGACTCTCTTTTTTTTTTTTCCTCAAAAATAAAAATAAAAATTAAGCGATTGTCACCACGTTGAGGGTGAGTAACGGTCACTATAAATGATTACAATATTAATTAAGCTGCATGTACGGCAAAGGAAAACCGAAAAAAGGTCAAATTATAGAGGAAACCAAACCAAAAAGCGTGGAAATTAAGCACATTTTAGCCATTATAACTAGGCAATAAAACGCCCGATTTGGTTGAAGTATTGTAAGTAATTTTTTAAAGAGCTTAATTTTAATTTCAAGTTTTTCATGAAAAGAGAGTATTTTCATCTTACTCCTATACAATTAAGCTAATGTGACTCTGCTCACAAGCTATTGGATTAACTTTTATTAAAAGAAGAAAAAATTTGAAAGACTGATAAGCACGGTTACGTCAACCCAATTGTATATATGGGAGCTAGTGAGATGAAAGTTGAATTTTTTTTTTTTTTTGACATGTCGCACAAGAGGGAGGAGGTAGATTTAAATTAGTAACCTCCACTTCACTAGGCGTGGTCCTAACTAATTGAGTTACCTTTTAGGGATATGAAAGTTGAGTTTTAACATTACTTTAAGTCAAAAAGTTGTTGCTAATGAGTTGTCACTACTAGCTTTAGAACTCAAAACGAGATGATAAATCATCAATGACGATTTTTGTCATCATTCTAATGATAAGTCATTAGCGAAAGAGGAAAAAACACTAGTCACATGTGCTATTACACTCCAAAAGAATTAGTTAATTTGAAATTTTCTTAGAATCAATTATAAAATTCAGTTTCACCTAATAACTAAGAAATTATAAACCTAAACATTGTGATTTTTTTAACCACCCCATTCTTTTTTTTTTTTTTTCTAATATCAATTTTCGTATTCTATGTTTTTTTCTGAGCTATGTGATGAGTTATTCATGTTATTTGTTTGATCGAGTAGGTGCTAAATGATTAAACAGATACTGAAGTATGTTATTGATCTCCTTGACAGAGTGCATATGTGACATGTCTGAAGCCAAGCCTTGTCCTGCTACTTGTATTTCTGGCTCTAAGTTGTCTAAATTCGATGGCGACCCGTTGGACAATCCGACTATGGTCGTGTGGTTGGTGCTTTGCAATACGTCACCTAACTCGACCTGGCAGTGCCTACTCTGTCGACCAGCTTTTTCAACATAGAGTCCCACAACAACACACTAGACAAGAGCAAACTGTGGGCTGCATTATTTGAAAGGCTCCATTGATTGTGGCCTACATTATAGGCTTATAGCAGGAGTACCAATCTTTCTTTACACGGGTTTTATGACTCTGATTGGGCTCGAAATCCCGACGATCAACGTTCTAGTAGTGGGTATGGAATTTTTCTTGGACATTCTCTAGTTTGGATTCGAATGCTACTGCATGAGCTGCGTGTTCCCCTACATTCTCATTCCACATCATGGTGTGACAATGTTGGTGCTATTGCCTGGGCTTCAAACCCAATGTTTCATGCTCGTACCAAGTATATCGAAGTTGATTTTTACCTCATTCATTAGAAGGTCAATAACAAGGATATCCAAGTGCTTTTGTTCTAATACCATTTTAAATTACCACTTATTTCAAAAGCGCTTAAGCTTATAATAAGAAATGAATTTAATAATTTAATAATTTGGTTAAAGATGGATTTCGTTTTTGAGTTTTATGGCCCCTGTGCATCATGTTCTGATTTCAACGATTGTTCTATTGAGTATTGATCTGTACGTCACTGGATCACAAAGGAAAGGCAAGTTGAGCAACAGGATGCTACTGTCGTTTAAGAGGAAGGATGGATGAGCTTTGCTGTTCTGCTTCTTGGCGTTTATAGGCTAGATGTAAGGCACAACTTTCAAGGAGGATGCATTGGATTCTTGAAGTAGTGTTTCTTATTCTTCAAGGACAATCAGTTCTGGAGTGGCTCGTGGAATAGTTCTGCTTAGCTTGAGGCTGCTCCCAAAGCACCCATCTCTCTCTCTCTCTCTCTCTCTCTCTCTCCAGGGATCCAATGTAGCCATCTGGTATGTGCTACTTGTGTTCTTATTTTACCTTCTTGGCAGTCTGTGCATCAAAGATTCTTTGTTTTAAGGGTGATTGAAATAGCAGAATGCCAGTGTCAATACTGTTTGATCATAAATGTTTGATTTTTATCTAAACTGAATTTGTTGCTCCAGCCACACACTTAAATAAATATTGTGTTAGCTTTAGATCGTGTTAAAACATTGGTATAAAATTATATATGTTAACCATCCGTTTAATTAAACTAGTCATACTCATCAACACGATAACTAATTTCGTGTTGAGTTCACAGATCATGTCAAAAATTGCTGGCCGTACAATTATACCTCTCACTTTGTTCCTCTCATTCATCTGGTGTTGAATATTTTCCTAAAATTTACACCTTGCTGATCAGCTTCATATCATCTATTGGCTTTATCAGTTACCCATAGAGAAGTGATATCTAAGTAACAGCCGACAAATTGAAGCATTAATTAGTATGCTTTTCACTGGTATTAGATCATGCAGATATGAATTCATTTTAGGGGAAACAATTATTTGATAAGAATAGATCTGTGATAGATATGATAGTATTTACGGTTACCTTGAAACTGTGACTTTACAACCATGAAAAAAGGACACAGGAAAAGATAATAGGCTTTTGCATTTCATATCTGTTTCTGAATTGCTTCCCTTATATATCAATGAGGAAAATTAACGATCACAAGGAACAAAGCAAGCAAAGAGAGGACATTACCAAAGGGGTCCACGGATCCGCCCATAGAAATGACCTTATTTTCTGCAAAATCACCATTTTGATCTGTTTAATATCATATATCGAAGATACAACTTGTTTACGTGACAGTAAAAAATAAAACATTGGATGAACACTTAGAAAACAAAAAATGAATTAACTTGTAAGAGAGCAGGAAGCTTACTACACTCATTTGGGTGGCATATGCACCTCAACCCAACTCCACAATTGCCATTAGGTTTCTCACACTCATCACAGGGATTTGGTACGTGATCAGGAATGTCAAAGGAAATCCTTGTCCCCAGCTCATACCCTTCATAGCTGTGATGATCATCAGCCAAAGATCTGTGTATGTGGCTGTAATGTGAGCAATTTAGATGTTTTGGATCAAAACCCACGTCGACCTTTTCAAGATCATCAACAAGAAAGCATGAAGGAGGGACTTTTGGCCGTTCTTGTTTTTGAACTTCAGAAGAAAAAGCTCCACATGGATGGAAGAAAGAGCAGTTTCCAATAAAGGGTGACATGGGATGTGCTTTGTTTGAGCAGTTGAAGAGAAGAAGTGAGTTCGGAAGTGGAGGAGAAGGAAAACCAGCTGAGAGAAGCAAAGGAGAGACATAGTGGAGTGAAGAAGAACAAGGAGGGCGAGAGATGGTTAGGAATTTTGTGGTGTAATTGATGGCAGAGACAGGAAAAAGGCCAAGAGAGGTTCTGAAGTATAGCTTCTGGGATTTGCATTGGATCATGCGGTGTAATAGAGATGATGATTCGGTTGAACTTGAATTCAAAAAGGGTGCCTGGATTCGGATTTTGCCACAAAAGCTTGTCGGACGACCATCTTGAGCTATGGAAGTAGTGAAGAACAAATTGAGCATGAAAAGGAGAGGTTTCAGAATATGGAGGTTCTTGCCAGTCAGCATGATTGATCTTTCAATTGGTGAAGAATACTGCCGGGATGGTGTGTTTGATGATCATAGGAAATGGTACATAGATAAAGGTAGAAAACCAAGCATGTTCAGAAAGACAAAATGCATTTTATTTGTGATAATTTCCCTTTTCCCTTGAGAACTTCTTTTTCTTACCTTTTATTTGGATTCCCACTTTGGTCTTTAAGATATTTGAATTAGTGGTCTCAGTTCTATCCTTAGGGCATCTTGTTCCCTCTTTCTCTCTTTCTCTGTGCCAAGATATTCTCATAATTTATAAATAAAAATTGCCCCATTCCCTCTCAATCATAGAAATCTGTATAATTTTTCCTTGTTCTTTTCTTCTTGTGCTTTCCTCTCCTTTCTTATCTAGAATTGTCAAGCTTTTAGGCTGTGTTTGGCAATGAACTGAACTTGAGAAAATAGACTGATACTGTAACAGATTTGATTGATATAAAAAAAGAAAAAAAAAATTGTATGAAAAAGTGAAATTTTTTATTTTGTAGTGATTTTTTTATTTGAATAGTAATAAAAAGTAATTGATGTGATATAAAAAGTAAGAATGTTGGATTGATTTTGAGAATTTTTTTTGAAATTTTAAGTTGGGTCCCGTCCAGTCTATCCCCAAACAAGCCCTTAGTGTATGTGAAGAAGCAACTATTATGGCAGACAAAAAAGGTTATCATGGGAGCTCGATTTGACTAAGTAACTGTTCTTGAATTATTAGCATCGTCACGATAATTACTTGTCTAAACTGCTGTCAATTTGACAGATAATTGTTGTGATTCCGTATCTAATGAAGCAGCAAAGTCAAAAAGTAGGTTTATAGCATTTTGAGTTCCCCAAATCCAGATTAGCAAGAAAGGACTGAAAGGGTATATAAAATCCCACCAATCAGGGAACCTGTCTGCTAATGGAAATGTAAAACAACTGTAACATAAATCCACAGTACAAGCGTTTACAAAAAAAAAAAAAATCCACAGTACAAGCTACAGCACACGATCACTTGTGACATGTCCCATAAATAGTAGTAGCAAATTAACACACATATAAGATGCACACAAAAATAAGACACGGATACTTGAGGGCCTTTTTTTGTTGTTTAAAAGGTTGTTTCTAGAGATCAAGCTGGTGCCTTGGCAAGAACAGCTGGGAAATCAAGGAGCACGATTTTCTCAATAGCTGCAGAAAATGTTGCAGAGAATTCGAGGTGATTGGGATGGCCAAGAAATGCAGTGAAGTCTTCCTTCTTGTGAAATGTCATCAAGAACGCATGAGTGAAGCCTTGTCTAAGCATCTCTTGGCTTTCGATGTCCTGCCCCCTGTAAAGAAGAAGAACAAGTACACACTATCACATACATTTTCTGGTGATCATTATAAAAAAATAAAAAGAAAAGGAAAAGAGCCTGTGCATGCAGAAGATTTAGCAATTTCTTCCTCTCTTTGCTAATAATAATTTGTGCTTTTTGCTTACTCGTTTTAGGAGGGATTTTTTCTTTTTTCTTTTTTCTTTTTTTTGTGATGTCACATTAATTTTGCTAAAATAAAATATTTATTAATATTTTGACTTTTTTTTTAATATATATATATAAAAGGAATATAAAATAGGATTTACAAACGGGTTCATTACTTTACTTTTTTTATTTTTTAATGTCGAAAACCTCTCCAAGGCAGGTTCATTTGGATCCACCCCTACAGAGTAAATACTGGTCCTGTGTACTGCACCTTCGAAAGTTTTCCAGTTAAATTGCTGGTTTTTCACCAGGAGATGTAGCCCTAAGAAATTGTTTACACCTATAAGGTGTTAAACCTTGAACCTTGAAGGAACCAAACCCAAGATCAAGGCCTCCACCACAAGGCAAACCCCTTGCAGCTACTCATGACTTTTGGGTGAAAGAAGCATAATAGTGACCAAAGAAAGGCACCCCATATAGATATAGGTACTTCAACAAGGTAAATTTGTACTTTTTAAGCATGCAATTGCCTGAATGGAGTATCTTTGTGAGTTCTGCTCTCTCCTACTCAGCTTTGCTAGCTAGTGTCATTTCTCCCCAATTTTTCCTTAGTATTATTATGCAGAAAAGGAAAAGAGAAAAAAAGAAAGACTTACCATTCGAAGGACTTGACAGAATCGATCTCAGAAACCAACTTGGTCATCCCATTCAAAATCTCCTCAACCACAACACCATCGTTGAACTTTGCAATCACCAAATGCTTGAAGTCCCCCATGGCCGCTAGCTAGCTGCACCCCTGAGCAAGAAAGTTTGGCACCAATGCCCAGCTTATATACACATCAAATGCACCATTATTTGCGTGTCAACTTCAACAGTCCCTATCTAGCTACATCTCTCCTCTGTCACACACCCCATGACCCATTTCACCTCTCTTGTTGGCAGCAAGCAAGCAATCAATCAACCCAAAGTGCCCCGCCACTCCTTTCCCAGACAGTATCTACAGAACAATATTTGTAAAAGGTACAACCTCATGGGGCAATAAACCCCACTTCTTCACCCAACTTCTTTGCTCCATTGTCCAGCCTAATTGTCGTAGCCTTAGCTTTTGCACATGAATGGGGTCCTTGATGCAATTTTTTTTCTTCTTTAAATGAGCCATTATCATGACATGACAGAAACTTTTCTCTATTTTTCATTTTCATCACCTTTTTTTCTTCTCTGCAATCCAGAATGCCAATGCTTTCTGCTGGATTTTTCTCCATGCCCTTCCCATGTGCTCCAAGATATATTATTGGGCTGTAATCATGGATGCCATATCCCTACTTATCTTTAAGGAATCTTTAACTCTCCCCTCCCTGATCTTCCGAGGTGGGATTATGATATAATTTTGTAGCGTTATATATACCTTATGATGCACGTTTCAGATAAGACTTTTAGTTGAATACTATTTTGAAAGTATTCATACTGTTTTTTGAACAATTTCTTCTCAAGTTATTTTTTTATTTTATTGGCATGTCTAAATAAAATTCTTTGGTCAATTAACTCTTATATCCCTACTGGAATATGGTTAAATTATCAATTATTTCAAAAGTTTAAACTAATAGGAGAGAATGAATTGAATTAATTAATTAGTTTATTAATAAGGGGGAAGGAAAATTTTATAAACATCTTAAGAATATTTTGTGGATTTCAATTATAGATTGTTTGATTTAACACTGAATTTTGACGGAATGTTAACATTGAAAGTTCTAAAAGATAGTGGCCATGAATTAACACTTTTTAAAGTTTAAAGATATGATTACAAAAGTAATAAAAGATCAAGAGTAGTAAAGAAAGTTTTTCCTTAGCAGTTCAATAACTTGTTTGAACATTGGCCAAAATCAATTTGCCATCCAATTAATTTTCTTTGACTCAAGTGTCTAAAATCATCACAAGAATTTCTAATCAAACTACATATCTTAGAGTGCATTTGACATTGCAATTTGATAAACAAAAAGTATGATTTTAAACCAACTTACTTGGGATTGCATTTTTAAAAAATTATAATTTGAAAACACAGAAAATCTGCATTTTCAATTAGTAGATAAGGAGGTGTTTTTTTGAAAATGTACAATTTTAAAGATTAAATGGTGATTTTAAAGACTAAATTGCGATTTTGCCTAACGCTTAATTGTCTTCTTAAAAATCATGTTTTAAAATCGTTATTTTAAAATTGTACTTTTTGAAATCACAATCACCAAAGGACATTTAATACATCATTTGTAAATAATTAGTCTTTAGACTCTAAAAAAAATTATACCAAAGCTCATTACATTCACCAAAAACGTTGCACTTGCACACATTGATTTTTTTTTTTAATTTTATTTCGATTTGAAGTGCCTGTTCAAATCTTAATCCAACCGGTTTAGCTGTAATTTATAGACCCCATTGATAAAAATGATAATCAGTGTCACTTTTTCAAACATATAACAATTTTAATTACTAATTAAGTTGCTGGGATATATAGTAGGGTGAAGCTTTTCTCATCCAGGTTTCACTAGGGTTGATAATTTTTAATATAACATAAAATTAGTGGATTAAAGTTGAAGAATTGACACATTTAATTAAATAGGTCAAGTTATAGTTAACTTACATAATCTTATATTCATATAACACAATCCAAAACCATGACACAACACTAAAACTTACAATTTTTTGACACAATTCATAAATTTGGAATGAATTCAATACAAAATTAGCTAATTAAAATCTTATATAATCTTAGACTCTAACCTTCTCACCTCTTGCATTCAACTAATTTTGCGACTACCAAGGGTGGTGGTTCAATGGCCTAAAGAAGCTTTTAAGTAGTCAATGTATGTACTAAGGTGTGAGTTTGAATTTTCGCAATGAAAAGTTTCTACATATATCTTATTAGTATTAACCGTCTTAAATTTTTATTGATGTCCTAGTAGAGTTGAATCAAATTATGATTTGATCAAATTTGAAGAGAGCGCTTACAATTCTTACTGTCTAGGTCATTCTTGTGCAACTCATTGCAAATAAGTGTTAGTCATGTCCAAATACAATAGCTACATTTGATTTTCCTGACCTATCTCGTTTGGTTGGGGAAAAAAAAAATTGCGACCTTTAATTTTCACCGGAGCCAATTAGCTTACCGACAAAAAAAGCATCCCCTCGTGGGATGAAATGAGTAATGGTACTACAGTCGATCCATAGTCCAAGTCGGACCGAAAGTAAACTGTTGATTCAATCATTCGGGATAATTGAGTGCAGACAGTCTGCTGCATCATAATGCCATAACTTTAATCAACAAGGTTAGGTAGCTCAAAAAAAAAAAAATTGTTGTTTTTTTTTTTCTAGTCCACGTTGGAAAAAGGATGACTCCAATAAACAAAGATTTATATATGTGGGATGACATTAAATTTTAAAAATATATCATCAAAACTAAATGAAAGTACTGTCATGACCAGTGATATGCAATTGGAAAAGAATTTAATTTTTTTTTTTTTTAAAGAAAAGATTAGCATGGAGAGTAAGGAGCGAGAAGTCTAATAAAATATGGGGAGATACGTGGTTACAGTCTCCTATATTATAACGTTTTTTGATAAAGAAGCTAATTAAAGTGAAGGAGCTTATTGATGAAAGTTTGTTTGATAGAAGAAATTTTCAGTGTGGTATTATGGCTATGATCTGTCTCAATAGGCAGCAAGATCAAAAGGACTGGATTCATACCAAGAATGATGAATTTTATGTCCGAAATGCATATCATCTAGAAAAAAGGAGAATTTTGTAGGAAAGAAGAGGCTGCTCATATACTCTTTACCAGTACTACTTTATGGAAAGAGATTTGGAGAATTTGGATTTTGGAGTCCGCCAGTCTGCGGGTAGTGAAGATGTTCTTATGGAAGGTCTGTAATAATGTATATACTCCCAACAAAAAATTGATTTATTGCATCATTCTAGCCTCGTAAGAAGTGCAAGCTTGGGATACGGCTTTTTTTTTTTTTTTGTTTTAAAAAAAAAAAGCTTGAGAATATTATATGTTGATAAAAAGAAAAAAGAAAATGAGAGTTGCGATAATAGCCAGAGATCATGAAGGGGAAGTGTTTAGCATCAATGTGTGCCACAAACATACAGGAGCTATTGGAGTAAATATGAGCATATGATGAATGATGCCATAATTCTTCTGATTAATATAGGTTTTAGACATAGACTGTTGGACATGTAAAGAGGAAGTCAAATGAAGCATTACATAGGTTAGCTAAGGCGATTATTTCTTAGTCATTATACCAAGTTTGAATAGAACATTTTCTGACTTTATTTATGATATTGTAGTTGTTGAGCAAGATGTTTCCTCTTAATTGATTAGTGAATAATTTGAAATTTTTCTAAAAAGATAAAAAAAAAAAAACAAGTGTTATTGAATATTTTAGGGTAGCTTATAATGTAAATAGGCTAGCTTCTATAAAGAACAATGTCGTTATAGAAGAAGTTTTTGTAGTACAAGTTAGCCATCGAATCCGAATAATACCACCCAGATACTAGAAAATGTGATGCACAAGACAATTTGCACTTCTAGAGGTCTCGGAAGCTGACCAAGTTGGAAAATGATTTAGCTTGAGCTAGATATCTATCTCCCATTCGGTGAAGAAACCTGCTTGAATAATGGACAACCACTTTAATTGCCTATCCATTTAGCTAGTCACAGTTTTAATTATGATACCATGATCAAAGTTCAAGTGAAAGGACCTCATTTTTCAGAAATGATTTTTTTTTTGGATATTAAAAAAAACTCAATAATTGACAAAGAGTACGTCAACTCGACAAAAATATTAACAGGCCAAGATGCAATATATATATTGACATGTCCACATAAAAGAGATGAGAAAAATTCAAATTAAATGATCTTCACTTCATTAGTGTGATTCTAAATAATTGGACTACCCTTTTTTTTTTTTTTTTCTTTAAGCATATATATATATAGTTGTTGGTATGATAATGGGATGGTGGGGGCCAGCCGGCCAGGTCATGAACTTGTGGCTGATTGAGTTTGTGGGACTGGGATCGTGCGCAGGGCTGCACGTGCGCGTGCGTGTCTCAGAAAACGAGTGGAGTAGTACTGGTGGCACCTTCACCGGCCGCCGGAAGTTCCAATAAGACAACCCAAATAAGGTCACATTATGCGGACCCAACAAGATTTGGTATCTTACGGCCGGGCCCCTCGAAACAAAAAAACACAAGATATGGTGTCCACTTGTCACAATATATATGACTATGAGTACATGTGTGCAGTGAATTTAAGCAACCAACAAGAAGAAAGAACATGTTCATCATTCATTCACCTATTAGGAGAACTATATATGAACACTTTGTTGTCGTTTTCTAATGATAAAAGATGCCTTGATTTTTTTTTTTTTTAATTTATTTATATTCAAATGAAAATAAGAATGAGGAAAAAAATGCTAGATGTTCTTTTTATATTTTATCTTTTCTCGGACTATGAGAACTTTAGGTGAATGCCTAGCCTTTTTCAATGAGAATCAAAAACCAATTATAAATGCTTCCAAATTCAATGTGAGAAGCGGCTCATTTAGCGAAATATTTTGATTTCGAATTTGCTTAAGTTACTATATTTGTTTTTTTGAAGTATGAAAAGTAATGGACAATTTGTCTCTAGGTTCTAATGAACTAGATGTTGGAAATAAAATGGTTGTGGAGTTTTAAAAGAGTACATTAATATACATAATTAAACACAACACTGTCCAAAAGCTAAGCTAATGGACTAACGTTTACTTAGATATATTAAGCACTATTTTTCTTTTATATTTTCTCAATGTGAGACTTTAAACCTGACACATCTAGACACTTGTCTCAAGAAAGTAATTATGGCTATGATACTATTTGTTGTGAGATAAAGTGGTTATAGAGTTTTACCAATAGTACATTAATATATATAATTAAACACAACTCTAACCCAAAAACCTAAGCTAATGGGCTAAGGTCTACTTAAATATATTAAGCACTATTTTTATTTTATATTTTCTCAATGTGAGGCTCAACACTCACAATTATACTCACAACAAAAGAGAAAGAGAAGTAAGAGTCTCTTAGAGAGAGGTCATGAGAGAAAGACGTGAGGGAGGAGAAAGAGGGAGATAGTGAGAGAGATTTTCTCTCTCTTATGGAGAGAAAGAGAGAGTGAATCCCTCCTTTTTTATTTTTTTTGGTCTTATGGGTGGGGAAGAGGAGAAGAAGAAGTCCTCTCCCTCTTCCTCTTCCCTCTTTTCCTCTTTTATCTAGGCTTTAAAGTAATGTGTACACATGTCACCAAATGAATGGGTGATGACGTATTGTAAATATACATAAAAGAATGGGGCCCACTAAAAGATACTTTCTCCCCAACACGGCAACACTTGTGCCTTAATACGACCTAAACTCAACACTCAACATTTATGGGTAGATAATTTTTTATTGAGGTTGAGGAGTACTCTAACCCTTTTAATTAAATAAGTCGGGTTAATATCAACTTATATATTCTTAAAACCGCCATGTCTCAATATGATATAAATTTAATATACAAACACGAATTATCACTCAGAAAGAAAAAATTGTATATCTTAGGGACGCTTGGTACCATCCTAATTAATGATTGAGATCAATTTGATGCCCATTTGGAGGAATTTTGGTCTCAAGCCGGAGGATATCTCCCATGAGAAAAAGGAAATGCCCATGAGACGGATGTGAGAGCTGGGGTTTAATTTGGTGTTTTTCAAGTAGGGTTTTCAATATCAATTAATAAAGCCTCGCGCGTGGGCTCGTGCGAGAGATTGGCAGCCTTACTAAAATGAGCTGAAGAGTTTATGATGGGCCGACCATGTACTCAAAATATAGATTAATTGTCTCTTATAGTATTAACCATTTTTTCTTAAGGGAGGTGTTGCTATACGGTCATGACAGAAAATATGAGTTTTTACCTTCTATTTAAATGCTACCACCTCACCTATTGCATCTTAAAAAAATAAGAACAAAACACAATATTAACTCTTAATGCTCTCTCTCTCACACATGCAGCAGAACCACCCTGTTTTTTTTTTTTTTATCATGGTTTTTGGGCGGCCAAGCCTGTGTGGGTCTCAAATTGCTGGAGACCCACCCACCCAGCCGCTATGACCAGCCAAGCTGACCCAGCCATGAGTCTGGCCATGACCCAGGGTGGTGCTCTCCAAGAACCATCTTCGCCATTAGTGGTCACCTTCTTTGGCCACTTTCTCTTCGGACCAAGCCACAAAATTCGTTTTTAATGCATCAAACTCCGTTTTTAATACCTCAAAACTCGATTCTAATGCCTCAAAAATCGTTTTTGGATTTAAAACTAAAACTTAGATTTTGAAAGTTAACCCTTTAGCGATTTTGTTACCCTAAAGGGGTCCGGGATCCACTAGAGAAGATGAACGTGGGTCATGCCAACCCACGGCTAGGTCTGCACTACAAAAAAAAAGGTTTAGCGACATTGGTATTTAGGGCATTTTTTGTCAAAAAAACGCCCCAATGACTTAACAACGCTTTATTATGGGCACTTAGAGAATGTCGGTTTTCATAACGACTAGAATATAAATTTATGACGTTTTTTATTAAAAAATGCCTCTAAAAGGCGGCGTTTAAAACAAGCGCCCCCTTTTAAAAAATATGGCGCTTTATGGCAAGAAAACGCCCCATTTCTTAAAAAAAAAGTCCCTATTTTAAAAAGGGGGTGTTTACATGCAAGCACCCTTTTTTGTAAATAGTGTAACACCCCTTTTTAAGGCTAGGTTTGTCACCTTTCTTCTTTATAATAAAATCTTTGCAAAGATCCATAAGGTCTATCAGTACTTGATTTTTCAAAGAGTACGATAAATGTATAAAACATTTATCAAGAGCTTTATTACAAGCAAATTAGAAAACATAAATTTAATTATGGAAGATCATTTTATTACAACAAAAAGACTATGAAAATTTAATAGTTATCCACTCATTCCTCCTATTCCAAAGCAAGCTCTACCGAAAACAAGAAATAAATGAATGAGCCCAAAGGGGCCCACAAGTAAAATCCACAACCATAAATAGTTTTACTCCTTGTTCTATTTGAAAACTGTTTTCACAAATAAATATACAAGACCATAATGATATATGTATGCAGTTGCATTTCCATAACATATACATATTATTACATGTAATAATTATCGTTATCGAAATCATTATTGTAAATCATCGTCATAAATCATCATTGTAAATCTTCATCATATCGCATCATTATAAATCATTGTCATACTTTGTCATTTCAAGTCATCATAGAAAGTCATCATAGTAAATCATTGATGCAAATATTTTGTCATTTTCTCATTTTATGGCCCATGTACACTATTACCCCTTGCACGAGGGTTGCGGGTCCTTGTGACCATGGCACCATGTACCTCAGCCATGCGACCGTCAATTAACTCTTTTACTTGGTGCACTCAGCAGTGCATTGATGGAATACCACTTTCTTATATAGCTTTCTTTAGTGGTTTCGCCTCCATCCAGTATCCGAACTCCTCTCATTCTTTCTTTCTTGGGGCCAAAATATTCCTCTATACATGTGCCCTCATTTCATAAACATTCATAACATTTCTATACTTTCATTGTACTTCTTTTGATGCATCTTAGGGCAACATGTATGAGGGTTTTATTTTCATTTTATAATCATCATGTTTCACAAAGAAATTCATCTTTCTCAATCTTTCATGCATGCCACATAACTTTATAATATGTAAATAAAAATACATAAACATTTACATTTGTACATAAATTGCATGACATGATAACTTTAGAAGGGGTAGTGAATGTACTTACCTTTAGACTAAGGCTTAAGTTTTCAAAAGAATCTAGCTGCTCCAATCTGACTATCACCCACTACTTTATTTGAACTAATTTCTTAAGACCGCTTTCTCTCTCGTGTTCTTCCTTTCTTGCGGCGCCTTGACTCGCCCTTTCTCTCTCTTTTTCGTGTAAACACTTCCGAAAGAAGAAAGACCGAGTAGAAAGCGGAAGAAGGAAGAATATATAAAGAAGAGAAGGGAGAGGAGTGATGAATTTGTGAAGGGAGAAGCTCTATTTATAGGAAAATTTGAAGATACTATTCTACCTTTCATTTACAATTCTACCCTCATTTTACTATTTCACCTACCCATACTATTACACCTACCCATACTATTACACCTACCATACACCTACCAACATTACTATTTCATCTACCATTTACTATCACCTTATTCAATAACTACCATTATCTAATTACCACCCTCCATAATACCCTAAACTCCTTAAAAGAAAATATTTGAATAATGTTATCAAATAAATATATCAAAAATAAGAATATTAAAATCTGGGGCGCTACAGTGCGCTTTTAGGTAAAGCGTCCCTATTTCTATATGAGGATGCTTTCAAAGCGCCCCCAATAATTAATATATGGAAAAAATGTTTTCCTCCTACAATCCGTATATATATACACGGATTGTAGGGGGGAAATATTTTCTCCAAATCCATAAAATTCAAATTATATAATTTCATCCATTCATCAATATCATACAATCTTATTTATCTCTCATAATATATTTCTAAATCTATATATTCAATCTTATCATATATCATAAGATATACTAAATCTAAAATGATATCATAACATAAAATATACCACATCATAAAGAGTTAACCAATGAGGCTCATACATATGAAATAAAGTATCCAATATCATAAACACAAAGTGTATCAACTCTTAAAGAGTTAACAAAAATTGTACCATACATATGAAATAAAATATAAACAACCGGTATGGTATACGTACGTCATTTAACAATTACCTGCAAAAGATGAAACAAAAAAGTAAAAATAAATTACAAACCTATATCTAAATATTTTGGAATTGCAAACATTATATTATAAGTAAGTGATAGAAAAATGAAGATCTATACATACTTTGTGATGATCTATGATGATCGTAATGAAGATCTACACATATTTTGTGATGATCCACGATGATCACCACTAGCTGCAGGCTCATCTTCATTTGTTAATTCATTCTCACCTATATATAAAAATTATTAAAAAAACTCATAAAGAAAAATAAGAAGAAAGAAAAGGTGGATTACAGAGAGATTAAAAAGAACCGACATTGATGCTTTTATTAAACGAGCTTCTTCTATTCATGAGTGTGTGTGAGAGAGAGAGAGAAAAGCGCATGAGAAATTGGGTATGCATGCATGGGCATGTTAGCATAAATACATCAACAAATCAAGCCATCTTAAAAAAAAATAACTACCTTTTTAATGATATTTAGATAAATGTTAGTAAGTTTTAAATAACTATATTTTTTAATTTCATTTAGATAAGTGCTAATAAGTTTTCAAACAACCTTTTTAAAAGTATTTAGATAAATGCCAGCAAATTTTAAAACAATTACTTGGCATTTAAAAAAACTTATCCAAAAGAACCTTATAATTTGGCGTTTATTTTAAATACTAGGTAGTTATTTTGAGTTTAAAAAAAATATGCCACCAAAATTTAAAAAATTTGGCATTTATTTTAAATGCCATGATAAAAAGCGCCAAGAGACCCATTTTTGTTGTAGTGAGAGGGGACTGATAGAGGAGGAGGGAAAATATTGAGGGAATAGATAGTACTGGGCACTAGGCGTGAGTTCGCGCTTCCAAAAATAATTTTGGGGCGTTTTTCAGTCGAGCACCCTTATTTAAGAGCGCTTGACTGTTAGGCGCCCCTAATTAAGGGCGTCTGACTAGCAGGCACCCTGAATTAAAGGTGTCTGGATGAAAAGTGCCCTTAATTAATTTAATTAGGGTATTATTTAAGGGCATCTAACTAGCATGCGCCCCGAATTAAAGGCGTCTGGATATAAAGTGTCCTTAATTAATTTCATTAGGGTCTTATTTAAGGACGCTTGACTGTTAGGCATCCCTAATTAAGGGTGCGTGACTAGCAAGCACCCCAAATTAAAGGCATCTGGATAGAAAGTACCATTAATTAATTTAATTGAGGTTTTATTTAAGGGCATCTGACTAGCAGGTGCCCCGAATTAAAGGCGTCTGGATATAAAATGTTCTTAATTAATTTAATTGAGGTCTTATTTAAGGGCGCTTGATTGTTAAACGCCTCTAATTAAGTGCGTCTAACTAGCAAGTGTCCCGAATTAAAGGTGCCTCGATGAAAAGTGTCCTTAATTAATTAAATATGGACGTTTACACATTAAAATGTCCCCTTATAGGGATGTTTTATTAAAGCACCCCTATTCCAAGCGTCATTAAACCTTATTTGTTTCGTAGTGCTGGCCAATAGGGATGGGTGGTGTAGCTGGGTAGGGCATCTATAGGTCAAGGGTGGCTAGTGTGCGTCACCGGAGTCACCGTTTTGATTTGGTTATGTTTGTAGATCTAGATCTGGTATCGTGGTGGGTGGGCGTCGTTGGAATGGTGGTATTTGGGTGGGTGGAGTATCCGTCGAGAGGTGGTGGTGGTAGGTGGCCTATTCCTTTCTTAATATTTTGTTGTTAAACTTGATATAATCAGGTGTTTTTGGTTTTATTTTCTTATCATGCTCCATGCTGAGGTGTCATATTTTCATTGGTGGGCAACATGTGAGGGTTTTTTGCCACGACCGTATTGCAGATATTCTCTAACTCATATACTAGATAAGTATCCATCTTCTATCCGCTAAAAGCTAATTGATGACTCATATATATATATATAAACAACTCTCACAAGTCACAATATAACTAAATAAGGGAGTACGCACCATTTTTCTTAAGAAAATACTTGAGTACTACACCTTTCACAGTACAAGAATATAAAAATTTATTTGACATTGTCACATCAAGCACAATTTAATTACTTATGATGCACGTTTATCAAATCCTTTCGTTTCATAAGGTATAATCTCACAGCCGATTGAGTTACTTCTTGCACAATTTAATTACTAAAATTAAAAAATAAAAAAAATTAATTATTTAGTGATTACTTTGGTAAGTGTCATGTTAACTTACAAACTGACGCAAGATTCGTGTGATAGATGCTACGTGGTGGCATTGTTATGCCAGCTACAATCAAATTTAATTGTTTAGTGATTGTTTTGGTAATTAAGTGCCATGTCGACTTACAAACTAATTAATGTAGTAGTACTATTGTGCGTTGTTAAATTGTCACATCAATTACAATCAAATGTAATTATTTTATGATTGGTGTGATAAATGCTACATAGATTGACACTTGCAATAAGGATCATCCTTTTTCCTAGCTAATTAAAATAATAGTTTACAAAGGCATAATATACACCATTCTCCCAACCATCTTCAAACTATCTCTTTTTTGCAAATTCAATGGATCCACTGTTAGATTTGTGAACTCAGTATAGGTTTCACACAAATTCAACGGTGAATTCACTCATTCACTATATAGAGACAGGTGAAAGATAGGCGGAATGGAGAATTATTTTTATCATTTATTTAGTTTACAATCTTATTCATATGATAAATAAATAAAGAGAAATGCTTCAGTGCAATATAAGATTTACATTTGACCCATATTTAGTGACGTGGTAGATGAACAATCACATGAAAAGGAAGATTGAAATTTGAATTTTGAATTTCAATTCTCTCTCTTCTTTTTTTTTTGAAATAATTTCAATTCTCTCTTTCTCACTAAATATGGGCATTTTGTAACATATCTCATAAATAAAGGGTCAGTACCATAAAGTTAAGTCCATGTCAGCAGCCAAGTCATCCCAATCAAATCCTCTCTGCATGGCTGGTGGTGTAAGAATCAAGCCCTCTGCCATGCTGTGCAACAAACCAGGCATATTGAACAATGCCTCCTCGTCCAAGAAAAACGTCGACCTAGGCTGCCGAGGAACATCCTCAGCGCTCTCAGTCGTCTCACCACAGAAAACATCCAACGACGACAAAGGCTTCAGAACCTTCTTTTCGCTCTCTACACAATGCACAGAAACTTCTAGAAGCCTCTTATCTCTTAGAAGAGCGGAGGCGGCCGCTTGTATATCCTTGGGAGAAGATGACTTGGCTCTCGGAAGAAGCCAAGCGGAGTCGATAAAATTAAGGGCGGCCAAATCTCCGTGTAGGGCCAAGGCGGCAACGTCATGTGCCCTAGCGGCCATTTCTGGGGTGGGAAAGGTGCCTACCCATATTCTTGTCTTCTTGCTCATCGGCTCACGTACTTCACAGACCCACTTTTGACCGTTTCTTTGCCTGACACCTCTGTATATTGGGTGCCGTGTCTCTTTGAACTTCTTTCTCCCCGCCTTTCGCTTGTGCGATATTGCACGTGACGCTTGTGATGAAGAATTAGAAGGTGAAGATGAAGGTGGAGGTGAAGATGAAGCTGAAGATGAAGATGAAGATTCCGATTCAAATTCCATTATCAGAGAGAGAGAAGTGTGAAATGTGAAGAAGGGTTCAGCAATTAGAGAGAGTGGAGTGTGCGGGTGATAAAAAGAGAGTCATGGAAGTTGGAACATTAGAATCTGGGCTTGTGATGAAGAATTAGGGTTGCATGGAGGAATTCAGCTCAAGCAGGAAGGTGAAGATGAAGGTAGAGATGGAGATGAAGATGGAGGTGAAGATGAAGATTCCAACTCAAATTCTATTATCAGAGAGAGAGAGAGAGAGTAGAAGGGTTTAGCAATTAGAGAGAGTGGAGTGTGCCGGTGATAAAAAGAGAGCCATGGAACATGAGAATCCAGCAACCGTACAAAAGAACACGAGGAGCACGCGGGTTGACACGTGAAAAATATGGGGACGAGTTGAATGAGAATGTGTGATCAATTGGTAAATGGTCCC
The DNA here is from genome assembly GCA_013348765.1 of Carpinus viminea. Lineage (NCBI taxonomy): Eukaryota > Viridiplantae > Streptophyta > Magnoliopsida > Fagales > Betulaceae > Carpinus > Carpinus viminea. The sequence continues at coordinate 46,527,607 of CP054668.1, read as the reverse complement.
AATTTGATACCGTCTATTATTATTATTATTATTATTATTAGGTCAGTCCTACATGGACCACCTTATACATAGCAAATTGAATTATTCCTTGATGACATGGATCGCCTAATTTTTTTTTTTGAAGCCACATGGACCACCTAATTAATTTCTATTTGTGCACCACAAAATTTATAATCTCCCTTTTTTCTAATGCAATAAGTAACCTTCAACCCCATAATTATTCTACTCCAAACGTACGTGATATGAACTTGACTTCACGTCTTGACTCTACTCTTTCTTATCTTCTTAAGCTAAGTAGATAAGAAAGAGTAGCCATGTAAGAATTTAATGTCTCTCGTGACATGGTACATATGAGTATTTATTAGACTCCTAAAGTTATGAGATTATTTAATCTCAATCCTTAATATATAAATTGTTGGTTAATTAATTAAGAGAAGTGATTTTCTATTGAATTAACTCTTTGATGGGAAGTTGAATTATAAAGGAATAAAGGAAACAAGTAATGCTACAAGTGTCTCTTGTGTTACTTTTATGTCCCTTTAAGAATGATGCTCTTAAATCGCCATTGAGTTTGTGATTAATTATTATAGGATTTTGATCAAATTGTAATTTTAAGAGCCACATCATTCTTGAAGGACACAAAAGGGACTTCTAGAATTATTCAAAGGAAACCAGTCATCTTTCTACATGAACTCGTGGCTATTAGCCTATTATGCGCAATAAAGGTTGGTTTAGTCTTTATCGTGTACGTATAAACTATAAACTTAGTTTATCAATGCTTATTGTGTACACATGTATATGTCTTTATTTTTATATGATTAATCAAATTCTTTCTTTTATTGTGCAAAACTCTTAGTGCACAATTTACAAATATCATTTAGTGCAAATTATAAATATTAACAGATGCAAAAGTTTTACATAAATATATTTTCTATTCAAAAAATTCATTGCTCCAAATGTATTGCTGCTTTAAAGAATTGAAATTAATGTTCTAGCAGTAAATATTGTTTTATCTTTAAGACGTTGATTATTTATGGAAAATAATATGTGCTCTTCTAGTGTTCTCTTGATGTGACTCTTGTTGTGACATTGATGGCTAAACTTACTATAATGAAATTTGATGGTAGATATGGGGATGCATGAGCATATCCATGAAATGACAAATCTATCTACTAAACTAAAATCTCTTGAGATGAATGTGAATAAGATTTTTCTTGTGCAAATTATCCTGATCAAATTCCTTGCCTTCTTAGTATGGGCTATTTTAATTCATTACACACTATTACCTATAAGTGAAATGTAAATGAATTAGCCAATATGCTTGTTCAAGAAGAGGCAAGGCTTAAGCAACAAGAATATCATCTAGCTCACCTTGTTAGTCAAGGAGCCAAAAAGAAGTTTAAAAAGGGCAAAACGATGGTGTCAACTATAGTTAATGGACATCCTAAAGCAATTGATCAGGTTCATGAGAAGATATAAAATAGTGTCAAGTGCCATTTTTTGCATAACGTATGTTTTGACATGTTGAGAAAGATTGACAAAAACTTATGAAATGGTTCGAAAAGAAAGGTAAGCGTTTAACTTGTATATGTTTTGAATCAAATCTCATTGAAGTTCCTTCCTATACTTGGTGGATTGACTTAGCTAGGTTATATTGATATGTTTTTGATTCGATCAATGGCTTTCTTTTTCGTTTGTTTCTAGATGCTGGCTATTGTCTAGATTTGTTTTCAGACACTTTATGTTCCTTCTATTTTTTCAATTTGGTTTCTTTGTGTAAACTTTATCTTGATGGCTATCACTTTAAATTTGGCAATAAAAGATTCAATTTATTTTATTAAAAAAAAAAAAAAACCTATTTTTGTTGGTTTTAGGATCAATGTGATTATTTGTATAAATTGAATCTTAATTAATAGTCATTTTGCCAAATGCCTTTTGAACATGTCCTCAAGAGATAGCTCAATCGGCTAGGAACCACGCCTTATGAAGTAAAGGTCACTATTTCGAATCCACACTCCCTCTCTTGTGTGGACATGTCAAAAAAAAAAAGCCTTTTAACCTTGCATTGTAATGTTGGAACTAAACATAGCCTCATTAATGAAAAGTCCTATTTGGAACTAAATTGTTGGTTAATTAATTAAGAGAAGTGGTTTCCTACTGAATTAACTCTTACTTTGATGGGAAGTTGAGTTATAAAGGAATAAAGGAAACCGGTCATCTCTCTGCCATATAAATGTATAGAATTTTCATCATCTTTGTATATCTTAAGTGAGTCAAGCGAAAGAATCCGATTTATGGTGTTTAGGCTTTCAAAGAAGAATTAAAGAAGCAATAGATTCTAGATTTTTATTATTATTATTATTAATTTATTGTGAAATTCATGATAGTTAAGATCAGCTTGGAAGTTATTATTACATTGTGAGTTTTGTTTACGGGCCAACCACCCATTGATCGAGCTTCATTTTTTTTTTTTCTCTCTTCTTTGGCTTTTTTTTTCAATATATATTTTAATAAAAGTTTTGTATTATAATTTGTTTGAAAAAATATATATATTTATACTAGAGTCTAGACATATGTATATATATATGTCTAGACTCTAGTATAAATAGCACATAATATATGCAACATTTATAACATTAGCATATATATAAACAAGATCTAAATAAGTTAAACGATTTGGATTGAGTTTATACAAACTTTATTTGTTTTCGAGCCTAAGTCGAGTCGAGTCAAGTTTATACAAATTCACTTTAATTTATAACTGAGTCAAAATTAGTGTTCACACCTTGCTATGATTCGAGCTCAAGCTCGAGCCCAACTACATGAGCGGACATTGACTTGTTCATGAACAATTCCGTTAATTTACTAGCTATATAGAGCTGGATTCATCTCCAAAAACAACTTGTTCCCACCACTATTTCCTGCCTAAAAGACTTATCAAACCATCTCCAGTCCTATACGTTGTTTTCAAATCCAGATTTTTATTTATTTTTTTTTTTATATCTTTGTTGTTCTATGTTGTCGGCCACAAAACTGTGAGAAATTTCCTAGCTAGACCCTACGCTACGTACCATCGATGCACCTCTCTCTAATTTTGTTGATATTTATGGTTGTGTGAAAATGAAATAAAGGTCCATTGACACACAAAATTTTACGCAAGCCACTCATTTAGAGGTTCGGCTTATGACAGACGTCTACATATAAAATTTAAAATGACTACATTAAGATCTTATTCAAAATAATATCTTCTATAGTACTCTTATCTACAAGAGAATATAAGAGATTACAATCAATGACAGTCAATTACAAAGAAATCGAATTTCCAAACTAAGACTTATGTTGTCGACACATACAGCCTGTTCCTGTTGTGAAAATGTTGTTCATTTTCTGCAGAGTGCAGGCCCCGGCCTTTAAAGAACGGGAAATTTCAGCCGCAAAGCAGCCCTAAACAGGGTTCCCACTATTCCAACTAACCTGATATTTCTGCTTCTTAATTAATTACGCTGTGCCCAAAATATCTTTATCATGTGAAGGTCTGTCTGTCGACAAACATTTATGTCAGATATTTCTGAAGGGGGCAACCACGTAAGGCCACGTACGTGAGAGAACGCCCACATTCACCTTTGATATGTTCGTAGAGGCAATAAGCGACGGTCGGCACCTTTCGGCCAATAGCGACCGGTGAACTCCAGCGCCAGCCAGCGGCATATATATTCCGGCGACAGAGAATAATTAAAATGCATGCGAATTGGCTTAAAATCTTAATATATACATTTGCAATGCCAAAAACATCCTAAACGGTATTGATTCCAAATTTAGTTAGTTCGAGATATTTTCTTAGAGCATTTTCAGCATTAATAGTTATTATAATTAATTAAAAAATATAATTTTTTATTTAATTACTTATTTTTTAGTGTCAATTCTAACAGATTTTTTATTCTATTAACTACTTATTTTAAAATATTATTTTAATTTTTTTATTATATTATTGCCCATACTTAATTAAAGAGAAAAAAATTATATTATATTATATTAAAATTTAATCTAATGTGGTACAATAAATAGTTATTTACTGTAACAATTAAAATATAATAACTAATCTTAAATTATTTTGTTAAAGCAGAAAAAAGGGTCAAAATAGTTAAACATAATTATTTTTTTATTTATTCATGTTTTAATAGGCTAAAAATCACGTGTAGTGAAACCGAGACAATTCTCCTCCAATCCCCACTTTTCCTTCCTTGAATGGACATATAAAATAAAAATCCCAAGTCAATATATCTTGATGAGACCAGTCATCTTGTAGGCCAGGTAGAACATATATATCCGGCTGAAGTTTATCAACCAAAGGTTCGTCTTATTCTAATTCCTTTTCCACCTATTCAAAGCTAGCTATGTCGGAACCCATTTTTTTTTTTTAAAAAAAAGGGTAAATTCTATTTAACCCTTTTAAATTATTGCCTTAATGATAATTTATCTCTCAAATTATTAATTGCAATAACTTACCCTCTAAACTATCAAAACAATGACAATGTACCCTTAATTTTAATAAAATAATGAAATTATCCTTACTAAAAAAAACTCAAATACTAAAATTGAATTTCTTTTTTCAAATTTTTAAAGGTATTTTTGTCTTATAGAAAATTTTATAGAAGTAATTTCGTCATTTTACTAGCATTGGGGGATATATTGTCATTGTTTTGATAGTTTTGGGTGTAAATTGTCGTAATTGTTAATTTGTGAGTAAATTGTCATTGAGGTGGTAGTTTGAGAGGGTTAAGTAGACTTTACCCAAAAATAAAAGAATGAAAAAAATGCCAATATATATATATGCTAAATGATCAAAATTTAATTTAAATATTTTTCATTAAAAAAGAAAGAATAAAAATATAATCTAAATCATTGAAAAAAATTACATAAAAATTTTATAGTTTTTTTACAGCACCCAACCAACAGTTAGCCTCATTCAATTGCATGTATGGGTGACAATTCATGTTTGTGTGTTAGGTAGGGTTCATATCAAGGCATGGGTGTAAAATTATATAGATCAATATTAACTCGACCCCCTAACTCTCTAATTTTATGTTGGTTTCAATTTGCAGATTATGTTAAAAATTGTCATGCTTGTTGGTTCGCATTGTATCGAGACATGAGTATAAGACCATATAATTAGGTCAACCATAACTTAACCCATTTAATTAAACAGATCAAACTCTTCAACCTTAATCCTTTAATTTTATGTTGAATTCATATCGAGTTTACACAAATTGCGTCAATAATTGACAACCCCAGTTGCATGCCTGATGCAACTAGCTAGCGGTAGAAGGTGGGAAAGGAATCAATAGTATATAGAAGACAAAACCAGGGTTGATAAGAATTATAAAAGCTTAATAAAAACTCACATTTCGATCTCCTATTAATGGGACCGCGACCAATATATAAGACAATGTACCAACATGCAATAATTATAAAAAAAAGACTTTTTAGGCTATGAAAGTGCTAGCTATACTTTAGGAATTAGGATTCTCAAATAATATCCTATTATTTATAATGTAGAAATATTTTTGTCTTTTTATTTTTTAAGGAACAAAAATACCCCTCTACATGTTCGTGGTTTCCTTGTTCGAAAGAGAGTTCAAGCTTTCACGTTGAATTCCAATAAAATGGTTGGAATTGGAAGGAGACTTTGCAAGTAGAAAGAAGGAAATATTTTAATTTTTCAATGATTTTAACATCGGAAATTAATCACCAATCCAATTTGCTGGACAACAATATTATGGTTAATTAATTCTTCTGATAGATTTTTATTCAACATAATTTAAATATTTTTAACATTTATACTTAAATATTCGTATTAAACACTTTGTAATATTATAGATTAGGAGAGAGAGAGAGAGAGGTGTTTAATTCAGTGCTTAATTAATCAATTAGTCATATAAAAAGGTTCTTTCTTTTTAAAAAAAAAGAAAAGAAAAAAGAAAAAGAAAAAGAAAGAAGTGAAGGGGTTTGCTAGGGGTTCTCCCCGTAATATTCTTCTGGCGTTCTCCCAGTTTTACATAGAATATAATTTAAGAAAAAATAAAATTTTAGTATCATTTTTTTACTAACAGATTAATTTTTATGAGTTAATAATTAGGTTCTAATGCTTTAAAATTTGTTTTTGGATTCAAAATTAAAAACCTAAGGATGGAAAATTAACCTTTTAGGGATGGTATCACCCAAAATGGATTTGATCATCCTAAATTTAGTGTTAATGCCTCACTTTTGATGCTAATACCTCAAATTTGGTGTTAATACCTCACATTTGGTGCTAATGCCTCAAATTTGGTTTTATTTTTTTATTATTTGTGTCATTTTCTAACGTGTCAAAAATTGACACGTTAGAAAATGACAATAAATAAAAAAATTAATTGTCATTTTCTAACGTGTCAATTTTTGACACGTTAGAAAATGACAAAATAAAAAAAAATTTAATTGTCATTTTCTAACGTGTCAGTTTTTGACACGTTAGAAATTTTCTAACGTGTCAAAAACTAACACGTTAGAAAATGAAAAAAATAATAAAAAAATAAAAATTTATTTTCTAACGTGTGAATAGTAACACGTTAGTAATTTTCTAACGTGTCAAAAGTTGACATGTTAGAAAATTGCAATTTCTCACGGGAGGTTTAGTAACGTGTAAAAAACGTTAGAAATGGCACGTTAGAAACATTTTCTAACGTTCCAGTGGCCCTAAAATGTTAGAAAATGACCGTTAGAAAAAATCACATTTTTTGTAGTGAAAACGAGTGGTGGAAACTACTACAATTTTATTTTTTCTTAAATCATGTTTTATGTAAGATTGAGAGAATATTAGAAGAAATTACAAAGAGAACCCCTAACATTTTCCAAAATGAAAAAAGGGTTTCAGAAGCTGATTGTTGATGATGTGGAAATAAATACTTTATAAATAATGAAAACGTGCAATACTGCTACGTACATATTATATGAGACTTATAAATTAATATTTTATTCAACATGGAATACATATTTTAATTTTAGTAATCAAGTCATGCGTCAACCATATTTTTTTAACTTTTATTCTTTTTTACGTGGCCAACACACGTGATTAAAGAAGAAGGCAAAAAGGAAAAAGGAGCCGGCCCTAAAGAGAGAGTTTCTGATATCTCTCTCTAGTTTTTCCTCTTCGCCGCAGCACACCGCGTCTTCCATCTAGCTTGTTGACTCATCATCTCATTCAGTTGTCGCCTTTTCTTTTATTTTGGTCGACTTAGGGGTTTTAGATCATGACTGACCTAAGTTAGATATATTCTTTTCGCGCTTTTTATATCAACGATACGTCTCTCTCTCACCTTTCCCAGCCTCTCCACCACCTAACGTCGCCCTCCTCATCACGCGCTAGTGCGTGACCTACACATGCTAACGTGAAAACTTCACTCTCTTATGCGTGTTCCACTCGTGCGGTTGTTGCTTCGCCTCCACCGATGCTGCTGTTTGCTGATTTTGTGTTTTTTCTTTATTTTAATTTATTTTTTGTAGTTTCTTTGTAACTTGTTTGAATAAGAATTATCCAGACTCTTAGGTTGTAGATATGAACAGTTTCCTAGCTTTCAAGTTAAAGATGATGAATTTCAACATTAGGTTTTTTGCTTTTAGGGTCGAGAATATTAACTATCTATGCATTGAGTTGAGTTTGTTTAAAACATATCTATTGCTATAACTGAAATTAGTCATAAATAGGTCTTAAATGTCAGATTATTATGTATGTATATATCTATGACTTGTAACCTCGTAACTTTAAAAATGATTTTCTAAGAACTTTTACTTTATAATATAAGAGTTTTATGCTCATGATCTTTCATTAATTAATGAAATTAAAATGATTTTAAAAATAAAAATAAAAAAAATAAAAAAGCACTTTAAGTTTAAGCATGGGAAAACGTGACCACCGAAGACTCCACTTTATTAAAAGAAAAGGATAAATGGGAAACATGCATGTCAAATCACTTCATCTTTATACAACTATTTGGTTCTTTTTAAAAATTCAAAAAAAAAAAAAAAAAATTGTGTAGAAGTGGTCCTTCCATTACCATTTGTAAGGAAAATCAATGTCAGGTGATTATTTAATAATAACATTTATTGACACATGCCAATCTAACTTAAATTATAAATTCAGTTTAGAGTTGTTGGAAGAGGTTGTAACGACCTCATTTAACTTATAGGAAGAGTACCTGCCTGTTGCATTAAAACCTCATTTTTTTTACGGCTCCTAATCAATAACTAATGTATAAGCTAAATCACAACAAGTGCACAAAATTAATCTACAACCAAATACGCTGAATGAAGAAAAAAAGAAAGAAGAATAGAGATGGTCGTGGGTCTTTGCAGAAATGACACTGGCCGTGACCCACGCTTGGCCAGACCAACCACCCACTGCTGGGTCACGCCAGTGAGTCTAGCTAGGTCATCGTCTCCGACACCGTGAGTTACCGTCTCCAACGCCGTCAATCTCCTTCTCCAACCTTTAGGGTGATAAAATCTTTAAAGAGTTAACTTTATATCTCTAGGATTTAGTTTTGAATCCAAAAACGAATTTTGGGTATTAGAAACGGGTTTTGAAGTATTAGAAATGAATTTTAAGGCATTAAAAATGGGTTTTAAGCATCCACAATCGGGTCACAGGAGACCTAGCTGGCGAGACCCACCGGAGCTCTGAACTGGGTGGCTCGTCGACCACCCAACCCATCCAACGAGCCACCCAGTTCAAATCTCCCGTGAGTCACTTCTTCTTTGATCTGGTGTTTTTGTGATCACTTTGATTTTTTTGCATTTTTCTTGATTTGAGGATGGGTAATATGGTGATTTGATACTGTAAAATGGCTAGTTTACACTATAACCTTATAGTAGGGGCTCTCATATATAAATCTTAAAAAATAATATTTGGAATTTTGGTGCCTTATTAATTTGCTCTTTTGATTTTTAAATATATTATTCTATCTTCTTCCGGTGAAAACATAATTAATGGGGGAAACTTTACAAAATCTTCTTGAGCAATGAGCATTGATATCAGGGGCAGGGTCAAATCCAAATTGAGCGGATGGAATGAGAAATTCTTATCTCAAGCTAGAAGGGAGATTCTCATTTAAGCGGTGGTCCAAGCAATACCGACTTCTAACATGAGCTAGGGACGCATGAGGAGATCCAAAGACTAAGGTGGAATGGGCTTTAGAGACCTGGAAAGCTTCAATCTGCCATCTGGCCGTGCTTGCAAAATAGGGATGGTGGCTCTTACAATAGCCAAATTCATTGGTTGCCAAAATTTTTCAAGCAAAATACCATCCTCGAAAAATAATAATAATAAAAAATCTAGGGTATGTCGGGTTTGGTTTGGTGAATGCGGAATGGGAATCCATCAAAATTTGGGGTTACAAGTGGATTATGACTCCTACCTCTTATATCATTCAATCTCCCATTAGAATTCTAGATTCTGAAGCAAGGGTGCGGCAACTAATTGACGAAGATTCACGATGGTGGAATACACCACTTATCCAAGAAATTTTCAATCCTGATGAGGCGGCAAAAATTTGTAGTATGGTATTAGTCCCAATGGTTAGAATGGCAGGCTGGTGTGGATAGGAAACTCGAATGGTCTTTATTTAGTGAGAAGTGCATACCACATGGAAAAGGCAAGAGTCTTGAGCATGAAGGGAGAATGCTCTAAGGCTTCCCATCTCAGTGGAGTATGGAAGCACTTGTGAAGATTGAGAACTCCGGAGGTTGTTCAAATATTTCTATGGCGGGTGTTACTAACGAAAGAAAATCTTTGCCGAAAGGGGATTGTTGACGATCCTATGTGTCCTATTTGTGGGCTCTGGTCAGAATCAATAGGGCATATTCTATGGAGTTGCAATTCGGCCACAAAAGTTTGGATGGAATGTAACCGTAAAATTCAGGAGCTTTCCCTTTCAGAAAATGATAGATTGGGGCTTATAAATTAAAGAAATTGATGGAATTATTGGATGAGGCTGATTTGGAGGTGGCAAATACATTGGCATAGTGGATATGGCTACGACGCAACGGAGTGATATTTGGGGGGGATTTCATGTCACCTAAAAATTGCTCAATTCGGCACTAGACTCTTTGAGGCTTTCCAACAAGCTAGGACGATTCTTGAAAGCCGAGAGCGGAAGTCCAACAAGCGCGAAAGATAAAAATGGGAGAAGCCCCCTCAAGGGGTGAACGAAGTCAATTGGGACGCAGCCATTGATGAGAAAAACAAGAAGATGGGGGTGGGAGTGATTGTACGGGATGCGGATGGACTTTGTTTTGGCCTCAATGTGCACCACAGTGCTTTATATTATTGACTCAAGATTAGCAGAGGCAATGGTGACTTGGAAGGCTATTGTTCTTTGCAAAAATTTAGGTCTTCAACAAGTTTTTTTGGAAGGTGATGCTCTTTAAATTGTGAACAATGTGCGCCAAGATGGATCTTGTTGGAGTAGGTATGAGCAATTAATTGAAGATAGCATAATCATTTTGAATAGTCTACAAAGTTGGGTAGTTGGGCATGTCGGGAGGGAGGCAAACGAAGTGGCTCATCACTTAGCGAAACTCGCTCTTGGCCAGTCTCTAGAACATGTTTGGATGGAGAATAGTACCACGTGCATTCAGAACATTGTACTTGCTGAGTAAGATTTGTTTGTATGATTTTTATAAGGACTCTTCTTAAAAAGAAGAAAAAAAAAGAGCATTAATATCTGGCTCAACAAAATAGCATTTTGTTGAGCACTATAACTCAATAATGTATATCATATATAATAAAAAAAAAAAAAATTGTACATTCATCCCCGAGGAGTAGCTCAATCGGCTATGGTCTACACTTTATGAACCGAAGGTCACTAATTTGAATCCCCCTCCTCCTTTCCTTGTATGGACATGTCAAAAAAAAAAAAAAAATTGTCCATTCTCTCTCCTCTAATTAAAAAAAAAAAGATTTTATCTTTCTTGAATGTTTGATGTTGAAAAAAGAATAAATAAATAATAGAGAAATAATATTTAAATAGAAATGTAAAAATGAAAAGTTAAAATAATGAGCTGGAGGTAGATACCATAAAAAGTAAGTAGTTAAAATAGAAAAATGTGGTATTTTGACTAAAATTTAGCCAAACATTTGCTAAGCCGTGGTTGAGTTGTGGGTGGTCTTTCGGCTAAGGCCTTAACACAAAGCCCACTTCACTTTGGGTTAAGGCCTTACATGTGAAGTATTTGAACAACACCTCCTTCCCTACATGCCCCCACTCCTTGCAATGCTTCCTATGTCTTGGAAAAGCATCCTAGACACCATCAAACAATGGCTTTGTGATATGGTAAGCTATAATGCAGGACAAAATTTGGCCTCTATATGGCTTTTCCACTTCCTTAAGAGGCTTTTTAGGGGATGATTTCGGATTTCCTCCTCCCCTTTTTCTCCATTCTCTCTCTTATTGATATTCATCTTTGTAATGTTCCTCTTTAATTGTGAGTGCGTTCCACCTCCTTGTCTTTCTCTTATTGATGTTCGTCTTTGTAATGTTCCTCCTTAATTGTGAGTGCGTTCCACCTCCTTGTCTTTCTCTGTTCTCTTTCATTGACTCATTTTCTACGCTTTATAATTATGACTCATTTTTTACGCTTTATAATTATTTAAGCACTATTTTAGTTTGTTTTGGGTATGTTGTTGGGGAGCTCACTCCTCTTTTGGTTTTAAGATTGCCTATTCTCTTTTTCTTTTGAATCAAGAGTGAGAATGATCCCCTTTATAATCATTTTCCTTATTCAATTAAAAAAAAACAAAAACAAAAACTTTCTGATCCAGAAATTGAGTAGAACTTAACCTTGCCAAGAACATCACCCACCAAACCCTCACGATGGAACACCACACTTATCTACACCCTTTCTCTCCCCCAAAAGTGCGACTGCCTACAACCTCATTCGTACCCCTACAACACAAAACCCCCCTCGTTACAAATGATTGAGAAAAGTTTTGGAAGCTCAAAGTGCATCAAAGGCTAAAACTTCTCGTGGAAAATCATTTGGAAAAATGCCTCCCTATCAAAGTTATTTGTATCCCTTGTTAGATCTTAGATGAGCTATCTCGTAGATTTCTTCAAATCTCAGCGTGGAATAGAATTCAATGGTTGAAATGTTATCGTATCAGCAATCATTAGCAATTATCACTATTAAGAAGAAAACAGTTTTCACCTTAACAGTAATCCATATTTTTGGTACTTCCATGGCAATTGTAATCGCACAGCATCCCTGTTCATGCCGTTCAATGTCATCCAACCATGAACAACAAATATACCAGCTTGAAAGGAAGGGATGGACGATAATCATGATACTGATTACTGAACATTCAAGGTGTCTAGCTACAGTCAGGATGTTGCTGCTGCTGCGAGTAAAAACCTTGAGACTTCCTAAGCCGTGAAGTACGTTTACGATGACAACGCCCCTGTTTGTGTTGTTCCCATTCATGTATTCCTCTAAGCACTTGATCCCCACAAGCCTACCAAATGGAAGAAGAAAAAAAAAATCATAAAAACATGCCCTAATCACGTCTGAAGAGCTGGCTGATTTAAACACAAGAAGAATCATAGCACTTAAAACATATGGCTACAGAAGAGCAAACAGGAATGATATCCAGAAAGTGTCTCACATATTGCTGACCTTGCATGTATATTGAGTCCACAAGTCTCTCTGGATTAATTTCTCACTCATCCTATTTTGAGCCTCCAAATAAGGCAATGAGCTACCATTCTCATCAAGGAAAGATCTAATAATCTTTGCTGCAGGTTCAACCACTCGTGAAGCCCATAAATCATCTGACTTGCCTAGAATATTATAACATTCAATTTGATTCAGAATATCTGGCAGATATGTTTCCAATGCAAAAACATAATTGAACAGCGGAATAGAAACCCAAACAAAAAAGGTGTAGAGTAGGCATACATGATATGGATTCTGTTGCATCAACAAGATGTATGTTCCATCCAAACAATATTTGCAGCCGATTTAGCCTCCTTTTCTGTATGAAAAATAAATAAATAAATAAAATTGTATTACTAAAAGCTTCACCTAGATCCGTGATCATAAAACTGCCAAACTACTACAATGCTAATATGTTCAGGACTGGCACTTACTATTCGGATTCACTCAATCTATGCAATCTATCCGGACATCTTTACTCCTCAAAACAAATAGGTAGATGAAGAAAGTAAAGATATTAATAATAAAGAATGCACATGGGTCTACAGCTATTGAACTGCTAGATTAGTTCTGGGGACAGTGATAACTTGAAACTCATTTCTTCCCTGTAACATGTTAATCCTAATCAAGGACAACTTACACAGCTGAAAATTCTAAGAGAGAGAACATTGGAATATCTGAAGGAATGACTATGGGTGGAGGAAATCCACCATGACACATCTAGTAGTGGGGAAAATATTTCTCTTTCAGTATTTACGCACAATTAGAGAGTTTAATCAATAATCAAGGACTTGACCACGATAAATGTGAATACCTCATGATCTATATGTGACACAAATATAACACGACTGATTTTCATAGGAACTGTAAATCTATTGGGAAATTTAGCAACTGCAAATCTATTAGGAAAGAAAACCAAAATTTCATAGGAATACATATCTAAGAAATTCACGAAACAGTTATAAACTATACTAACTTGACGACGAACAAGTCTTCGGGTGTTTAATTTCATTTTCTCAATGGCTTCTTTTAGCAGAATTTTGGGCTGCTTATCATTGAAGAGATCCAAGATAACCCCAATATTCTCCATCGACATTCTGTTACCCTCATTGATTGACTTTACAGAGAGGGAGGACCAATCGGTTGAATCACTTTCTTCATCACCCTTGACTTCAAAAGTACAATCTCTCAAAAAAATTTCAAACTCCCGAACACCTATGGCTTGTCGCAGACCTCGAGTATAATCTGCATTTGGTCTGTAAATGTCCACGACTTCATTAAGCAATCCAGCTTCTATCATGCAATCAACTCTTTGTTCCACATGCCGGTCCAATACAGGGAGAGAAGAATCCACACATATAAAACAGCAATTGTATCTAAAATTATCAACTCGACCCCAGTTCTGCCCTGCCACATGTAAGATATTAACAGAATTCATAAGCATGTAGGCCATATTTGTTTGTATCTCCTCATCAGAACAAGAAAAAAAAATGTAAATGGACACTGATCTAATCAGACTACAAATTTTGAAAAGAAGAATAAATTTACAAAAAGCCAGAAACATCAATCTGACAGAATTGAAGTAAACTATAACATCGTATGCACATGAATCCTTGAGTAACCAGAAGCATCTTAGGCTATGTACATCATTTGAAATTTGTTGGCAGGTACATGCAATTGCAGTATCCATTGGACAAAATTTACCAAGGGAAATATTTGGTGCATTGCAACAACAGTATAACAATCAGCTCATAGACCAGATCAGAGGAAAACACCATAAAATTATAGGTGAAGATGTCTCAAGGATGCCAAAACTACAGCTTAAGAAGAAAAGAAAGAAAGAAAGAAGTATTAGAAATTAACTCCTCTGCATTGCAATATATAAAGCCTTTTTGAGAATCAGGACAACTTCTGAAAGGAAAGAAGTTCCAATATCATAATGTGACACAATTATGACCAAATAAATACAAATCAATATTACAAACCTCAGCAGTCTTTTCCTGGAAAAGTTTGCTAGGGGGAACACCAGAGCGAGCATACAAATTGAGGTATTGACTAATCTGCAAAAGATTGAACCAAAAAGAGTAATTCCAACATTGGTTTCAGATAGATAATGCATTAATGTCTACAAGATCTGCACATAAGCATCTCTGACTGCAAAAGCTACATAAGATTGGATAATAACTGGCATCAAGGCATACTTTAAAACCTTTATCCCCTCCTTTTTTTTGGGGGGGAATCAGATAGCAAAAAGTTATAGAGAATAAATTGAAGTTAAATACATCTCTACTTCTGTGTGACATTTCATATACTCTTTTCTTTTGTAATATGGACGGACAGGGGCAGGACTAGAATTTTAGACATGAGGGATGAACCTCTTAGTATTTCTGCTCTTGTGGACAGAGTCATCCAAAGGACATGATCTTGATAACAATTACAACATTTGATCCTATAACACAATTGATATATCGGCACCAGTGAAGTGCTACATATGATCAGAGAATAAGGCCAACACATATATAAATAAGAAATAATAATAGAACAGCCACAGAATAAGAATTATGAACCAATACCCATATAGCTAGAAAATCATGTACATAATTTCATACATCTAGTCCAACCTACATATGTTTATGGGAAAATTACAGTTTACCCCCTCAAAGTTGACAACATTTTTAATTTGAACACCAAAGTTTCAATTTTTGCAATTCAACCCCAAAGTTCCAAATTTTTTCAATTTGACCAATTGTATCCAAAGGGTTGTAGCCACCCCTTTGCCCATTTGGCCATTTTTGAAACCCAAAATTTATTTTTTTTTATTTATAAAAAATAAAAAATAGAGGCAATATGGGAATTTTGGGATAATATTGGTCGAATTGAAAAAAATTGGAACTTTGTAAGTGGATTACAAAAATTGAAACTTTGTTGTTCAAATTGAAAGATGCTATCAACTTTGTGGGGGTAAACTGTAATTTTCCCTATGTTTATATGAAACCATGTTGAAATGGAAGTATATACCTAGGAAGAGTGATATGCAAACCCTCAGCAACTCCAAATTGAGGTGAGCCTAAAGAAAATGATCAAGCCCCTAGGACTACCCTAGGCCATGCCTTATTTTAGCTGAGGCAAACCAACGTGGCAAGCTGTCCATTTTACTGCCAACAGCAAGAACTACTTCTCTCTTCCAAGTTATCTATGTTCCTCAGTATAACAGTTGATTCCGTTAAGCGTCAAGGAAGAAAGATGTTTGTAGAAAAACAAACAGGGTCAATTACACCCGAAAAACAAATGTACACAGCAAACAACAGAGGTATATTGTAAATACACCCTGGCTTAAATTTCAAGAAGAAAAGTGTGCATATTAAGTTGGCATCCTTACTCTTCTATGATTGTTCGGATGGATTCTGTTCGCTGCAACTGGATCAATGTCTTTGAGATGGTCATAGCTATAGTCCAAATTGTTACTCCCCAGCTCATTACCTTGCTGTTCTTCTGCTGTGAAACTATAGAGGTGAGGTGTATTTAAAGCAAGTATGGAAGTTAAAGGCTATAGGATTGCTATTTACCAGGGGGGGCATGTAAACAGCTTTCATCAGTATCTTCTGCTGAATCATCTAAGAGGAATGAACTTACAAGAGCCTGAATAGAATAAACAAGCCACCAAAACAAAAAATAAAATAAAATAATAAGCATGCTGTGAAAGTAAAAGCATTGATTTTAGACTTGTAATAATACATTAGAAGAGAAACCTCTTCCATTTAATATACACAAAAATCACGCTCATCAAAGATTCACACAATGAGAAGATTACAGAATTTAACAATAATTAATTTTTACTATGAATTCAATCACCTTCACTGATAAAATACAGGATGAAACAATCCCATACCTGGATATAATAATTTGTACCCCCAACTATGACTGGGATGCAGTTGCGAGACAATATATCATCGATGAGCTGAAATTCCAAATGCCAAGTCAAGTCTAAAATTACACAAAGGCAATATATTCTGGTAAAAAAAATGTCTGAATATTGCATTCTGATAATTATCAATCAAATTTAATACAATAAATATCCAGGTCACCATAAAACGATAAACACAAACAGAATAGAATTTGAGAAAAAGAAAAAGAAAATAAAAACAAATGAAAGGGCAGAAAGAAAGACAAACTATAAAAAGAAGCAAGCTTTTGTAGCACATAGCCCGAATTTATATAAATTACAATATTTCAAAACAAAAGGCCAAGTTCATATGAAACTGCAGTAGAAAAAATGCCCAATTATGTCTCTAGATTAACAACTTCACTGATCTGCACCGACAAAAGGTGTGGCCCATATAAACTTAACCACAAGTGACTGGTCACTAATTAGTCCCCCTTCAATGACAAGAAGCCCCCAGTAACAAACAAGTTTTTGAATAACGTATTTATGATAGAAATAACCCATATCATGGGTGACATTATTAAAACTAAAAAAGAGAACATTCTAATGGTTTGTATATTCCTGAAGAGCCAAAAACACAGCAGCCGATGTTTTTAATGAAATTATGAAAAGAAAACATTCTCAAGCACACACATATGCAGAAAAGCAAAACAATTCATTACATATTGTAGTTATAGAAACTAAAAAACATGCATATGGTACATGTTACCTACAATTCTGTATTGTAGCATGTCTCATAAGATGTTGAAAATGTACATCTTGGCATACACTCTTCCTTTGATACAATAATCAATAATCAATGTAATCACAACTATATGCCTCAGCAACTTTTCCATTAACACTAATTTTACACCATTTTTTTTTTATCTATGTGCTTAAAATGTTGTCAAGTGTTAGAATCGTAGATATACAGAGAAAAAAACAAAGAAACGCAGATAATAGTGGGGTAACTAACTTACAGGAATAGCAGAATCTCGAAAATCCTTGGCCGTGGATTCCACGTTTGGGCTTATCGTCCCCAAAAGATGATGCGGCACTCCTACACCCATGTCACTCAAAGTAAATTTCACACACACATACCGCGGAAGAGCATAGAAGAGAGAGAGAGAGAGAGAGAGAGAGACCCTTTTGTTCATGGAGGAACCTTGTTGGTGAGAACATCCAGGCCTTGGTAGACCTGCATGGAATCAGCGTTGATGATCTCGATGGGGAAGTGGGACGCCAAATCAATGGCCAGCCTTGACTTCCCCGAGCCTGTGGGACCCATAACCACAACCAATTTTGGCTTCTCTTCCACATTTTCCGGTCTCACATTGCTAGGGTTTAGGTTTAACGCCCCCTGTGCATCAGTGGCGCTCTCCATCTCTCTGGTTCTGAGTCTCTGCCACAACAAGCGGTAAGGTAGACAGTTATGTTTGTTGGGCCCAAACCATACCTTGTTTGTTAATTTCTCCTAGTCTCCTAACATTCTCTCACATTCCACCACACTATTCACTTAATTTTTTTTTTTTAAACAAAAAAAAAATCAAATTATTCACTTTCTATATTTCATCATTTACTATTCAAATAAAAAAATTACTACAAAACAATTTTTTCACTTTCTAATATCACTTTTTCATTTTCTTATACCAATCATTTATTTATTTATTTTTAAATGGTGAACAGTGCCATATAATTTTTTTGTTGGAAAAGTATTGTACTTTGCCAAACAACCTCCTAGTAATGCCAATTTTTTTACAAATTTTAGCTATTAAATATATCTAAGGACTGCTTTCAAGGATAACTCAATTAGTTATAGATTACATTTCATGAAACAATGATCACAAGTTCAAATCTTCATTCTCATTCCCTTGTATGGACATGTCGATATATATATAATAACTTGTTCAAATAAATTTTGAATTGTCCAACCACTTATCTTGTGTAAGAAGTTGAAAATTGTTACAGCTCCAACTTACTCTCAACCGTCTTGAACAAATAGCATAAATAATAAGAATAGGATACATATATGTTATACTTGCCAATTTTTTTTTTCTCTAAAAGTTGAGTCTCAAATAATATATCACAATCTCATAAGTTGGCGGTGACACATTTTACAAAATAATAAATCTCCTAAAATTGTATGTAACACGTCATTTAAAAACCAACTTTTAAAAAGAAATAATAATAATAATAATAATAATTTGAGAATTGTAGCGCAGGGTAATGTCCGGAGAGCAGAAACGCCCAAAGTGGGAAAAGAAAATCTAGGTGGCCTAGGTTGAGAAAATAAAATTTGTCCATTTATAGTGGAGATATACATGGCACCTAATTGCCTGTTTGGACTAATGGAAAACAAATTACTAAGTTGTCTGTTGTTTAATATTATGTGCAAGTCATGAGTTTATAATGGGATTTTGACATCTATCTGTTGAGGATGTCTTAAATTTGTTAGCCTTGCCTCCCACGTCCTCTACTTGTGAATTGACGAACCACCAGACCAAAATCAGCAGCCATGGTTGTTTTTGTTACCCACAACTAAAAACTTGTCTGTTTTATATATATATATATATATATATATATTTGGAAATTATTTTTTGAGTTTAAGTTTATCTTTCTCGCATGCAATTGCAGTTCATTATTTGCCGCAGCCTAAACTGAATATTCAACAAAGCCGGGCTAGGCCAGGCCCATTGATTTCATTTCTAACAGAAAATAAGATTATTATGTACCTTTGAATTTCTAATGTTAGTTTAATTAAGGGGTTTGCTATGTTCTCTGCAATGTTTTTATATGCCTCGTTTATGGTGATTTAAGAAAAATAAAATTGTAAGACTGCTTTTTGCTAACAAATTAATTTTTATGAGTTAATAGTTAGGTTCTAATGCTTTAAAACTTATTTTTGGATTCAAAACTAAAACCTAAAGGTGGAAGGTTAACCCTTTAGGGATGGTATCACCCAAAATAAATTTAATCATCATAAATTTGATGCTAATGCTTCAATTTTGATGCTAATGCCTCACAAATTTGGTGTTAATGCCTCAAATTTGGTGCTAATGCCTAAAAAAACCGGTGGTAAAGGTCATTACAATTTTATTTTTTCTTAAATCATGTTTTACATAAGATTGGAAGAACGCCAGAAGAACCTACGAGAAGAAACCCTAGCATTTTCTTTAATTAATAAGAGAATATTATATTTATGTTCACTTTTTAAACATGGGATTTTTCATAACATCAAAATTCAAGTTCAAATTAATGTTATGGGAGAATATGTTACTGTATAAATTGTTCTACGTACACTACCATTTTTATACCCCATCATTACCCTTCGTGTTGCCATCATCTTATTGTCTTGATCATCACCAAATCCACCACCACCAATATGTACCATGACAACATACCCAAATGAAAAGCTATATCGTTTTCTGCTTTTCCAGACATATTTGATATTACTACGTTAACCCCATCTACTAATAGAAAATATTATGTAATATATTATTAATATCAGTAGTTGTGGTTCGGAGGTCTCAAAAAAGTTCCTATATAGTTAGGCAAGTGCTAGCTAGGAAAAAAAATTGGTTTGACTCCTGTAATAAAAATTTTAAACCTGATTAATATTAATCACTTTAAGTTTCTGATGCATTGATGACTAATAAAACTGAATTAGGTTATAGCTCAATCAAAATTGAGAGAGCCGTTATCCCTATTTTTTTTTTAATAGAAAAAAAGATATATTAAAAAAGAAAAAAGTTACTAAAGTGGAGATTCTTTCTTGTAAGTCCAAGCTGTAAGGCAGTAAGGGTAATAATATGTGATAAAGCCAGCTAGCTAGCTTAGCTGCTGCCAAACCCATCTACTCTGTCTTCTCCCCTAAGGCTCCCTTATTCTTTCTTATCTATAGGTGAGCCTTTACTGTCCACTCCTGCAGCCTGCAGGAACTAAACTTCCACCCCAAGCACCCCTCTTCAAGAAAACAATATAATTACCAATAATCTCTCACACTATTCAGCCAGTTTTTGCTTAACGTCATAGTTAAATATTAAATGAAGTAAAAGCAAAAATATTTACCTTTCATTGGGAAAGGAAATGTTCTATATATATGTAACCCATCTTTAATTTTGTCTTCATATGAACTGATATTGTACCTTATATATATATATATATATATATATATACACAAAAAAAAAGTTATCCAAATGAGAAGAAAAACATTGTTAGCTGCTGAATTTGCCAATGTACCAACTTGAGAAAATAGCTACCTAACCAAAAGAGGCCCATCATATCCACCTAGATTCTTCACCAAGTTTATAGATATATATACTCATGCATAAAACTTGCAATACAAAAGTTATATATATATATATATATATATACTCATGCATATAACTTGCAATACAAAAGTTTTGATGGTGTTAATTGGGAAGGCGTTCGAGTAAAATTGAAAAGAAAGCTTAATGTATTTGAGTAGGTCATTTTGGTAATTTTTTTTAATATTGTAATATTTATTTGTAAAGTAAGCTGTTTCAAAGCTTTAAAGGCAGCCGTGCTCATAACGAGCTAAGGCAGGAGAAAGGAAGCATCATTCTTGTGGGGAAAAAGAGAAAAAGAAAAGAGAGTACAGCTGGGCTGGTGTATGTAGGTGGAGGCAGACATGGCAGCAGCGAGACAGATGCTCATAGAGCAGCAACCATCACTGCAGATGCAGCGGGTGAAGAACCAGGGAATCATGAGTTGCAATATTGGGAGCCCGGTAATGGAGGACAAGGAGGAGGAGATGTCACGGTCGGCGCTGGCTTTGTTCCGGGAAAAGGAAGAAGAAATTGAGAGGAAGAAGATGGAGGTGAGAGACAAGGTGCATGCTCAGTTGGGCCGCGTCGAAGAAGAAACTAAGCGCCTCGCAGACATTCGGGAAGTAAGTTGAAAAACATCGTATTAGTGTCGTTAAAGTATTGAATAAATGATTCAATTTAATTATAAGTAATATTCCATCAAATGAAAAACCAAGGCCTTTTGGTTGCTAAGCATTTACATAATGGCTAGCCAAAATAATATACATTTGGTGCATGCAGCATGAAATAAACGCCAGATATGATTATGGAATTCTGAATAGAGAGTAAACATCACCTTCTGATTTACATATGTTCATTAGAAAGCAATAAAAATAACAAATCAATAATAAAAAAAAATAATCCTATACAATGGGTTTTAATATTGCTGATTGATAGTTTTTGAAGTATTAGGTTTTGAATTTCTTCACTTTTTCCACTTCTTTTGAGCAATTAACCTAGCTACATGCAGAGATTGCAGACGATTTTTTTTTTTTAAATAAAAACTTAAAGAGACATATATCTGTGTATTAATTTATTTATCTCTAGAAGTTGTTATATTGATGGTATATATAGCGGATTATTATTATTAATTATTATTTATGAAAAAAAAAAGTTTTTTTAAAAAAAAAACACTCTATTAGGAGCTCGAGGCTCTCACAGATCCAATGAAGAAGGAAGTTGGAGTCGTTCGCAAGAGGATTGACACAGTTAACAAAGAGTTGAAGCCACTGGGCCAAACCTGCCAAAAGAAGGTGGAGTTTTATATATTCTTCTTCTTAATTTTACTTACTATTGTTGTTTTCTATATATATTCTTTTTATATATCAAAGAAGCTATTTGTTGACAAATTCTGTATGTAGAGAATGATGAATTTACTTCTATTTTGTTCTTAGTGGCTTATATATGTTATCAAAGCAAAGATAATGGTTCCCAATAGTAACTCAATCGGTTGAGATCACGCCTCATGAAGCGGAGGTCACTAGTTCAAATCCCCCCTCCCCCCTCTTGTGTGGACATGTCAAAAAAACAAAGATAATGAGTTCGAACCATTGAAGTTCTCCTCCTCTTCATGAGGGTTTAAACCCAGAAGTCACCGGCTCGGTTAAAAAAAATTGTTGAATATCATTGTTGGGAATTCAAGTTAATTAAGATGATGATTACAAATTATTGTGCCTAATTAAAATAATATATAGTACGTAGAACATGGGTGGCATAATTAACTTGTATGGCACACTTAAATGCCTCATGCAAGCTTCTTAATTTGTCATGATTTATTACCCTAAATCATATCAAGGCATTAATTAAGGTAATTGATTGATGTTTTAAGTAATTAACTTAATTTTAAAGTTGCTTCAACAAATTTATTTGTTACAGGAGAGAGAGTACAAGGAAGCCCTTGAGGCTCTCAATGAGAAAAGCAAGGAGAAAGCTCAACTAGTTACCAAATTAATGGAGGTGAATTATATATATATATACATATACAAGTTCAAATAAAAAATTAAGCTCAAATATTATTCTTCATATTTTCATTTGATCCTAACAATATTTTTGTGTTTTTTTCTCCTTTTTCTTGTATGAAATTTGTTCAGCTGGTGAGTGAAAGTGAGAGACTAAGGATGAAGAAGCTGGATGAGCTCAGCAAAAATATAGATACCTTGAAATAAGATGAGCTTTTTGTTTTTTTGTGTTTTTTCTAAGATGAGTTAATAATAAAGAAAACCAGATGGGTGTGCTCAATCGATTGGTGTGGTGTAATTAGCTAGAGTAGCTATTTTTTGAATTTTACATATTTTCTGATTTCTTAATTAATTTCTCTGTATTAATTTCACTGGTTTTCCATGGAAGCTTTTCTGATTTAGGAAAGACATGACCCACCAAGAATGTCTGTCACTGAACACTTAACTTTTGTTTTTTTTAATGTTCTTAAATCTATATATATATATATATAGAAATGTGAGACATGCCTATCTGTAGTCATGAAATTAGAGTTGCAGACTGAAATATCTCAATCACCAAATGGATGTGCCACCAAGAATATCACTTCATATCCAAAATTAATTGTGTGAAATAGCACCTCCAACATATATTCCTTCCATAAGTACCAAGGGATTTATATATATGTATGCGCGTAGATGTGTGCGCGCATGTATGTATGTATAAGATTATATAAACCTATCGAAAAATTCTAACATGGTTCGTTTATATTTTCAAATGATAGCTCAATCGACTCAAAACCATGCCTCATGAAGCAAAAATCACTAGATCGAATCTTCCTCTCCCTTTTTCCTACCCTTGCATGAACATGTAAAAAAAAAAAAAAAGAAGAAGTTCATTTATATGGACCTATCTATTTGCAACAAATCCTAATCCTAAGGTAATTTAAAGTTATCAAAAAGAAAATAGAAAAAGATTTTCTGAATTTTATCTCAAACTCATTTTAGTTATATTTGTGAAATTCAAACTTGTTCCAGACCGCTTATTAATTTTAGAGAAATGCAATTCAGTATTCTCAAAAATGTTAATTTCCGAGGACATTGTGTTGTTAAAAAAAAAAAAAAAAAAACACTCTCTTCTCTCTCTTGAGAGAAGCTTTTCCTGCAACTCTCTCCACCTCCTCAGTGAGGTTTTCCACTGCTTTTGTGCGGCTATCCCTAGGCGAGGAGACATTGTCTTCCCCACCCCCCCTCCTCCCATCTCTCCTCTAGCTTCCCCTCCACCTAGTGCGCCGTTTTCCCTCCCTTCTCAGTAGCTGATTCTCTTTTCTTTCTTTTTTTCCCTGAGCAGTGGCGTCGCCTCCCTTCTTCTTCCCTGGTCCACTTCGCCACATCTAGTCAGCTCCCTCTGACTGTTGTCCAACCCTTGCAGCCGCGCTGTTCATGGTTCTAGGATGGTTCTTAGCTCTGGAATATTCCAAGCCCAACTTGTCAGCTCCCTATGGCCGTTCTCCAACCCTTTTAGTTTATTTTGGTTTTGTAGCTAGTTGGGGAACTCACCCCATTTTCGTTTTTAGGATCACCTACTTCTTCCTTTCAGATCAAAAGTGGGAATGATCCTCCCTTGTAACCATTTCCTTATTCAATTAGAAGAGAAAAAAATGTTAACCTCCAAGCATTTTTGCCTATGTGGCACATTCACATCTACATAAACAAAGAGAATGCTAATAGATACACAATTAACAATGCTGAGTAACATTCTCTTAATTTTGTCCCCATGGTAACTCAATCGACTGGGATCACGCCTAATGAAACGGAAATCATTAGTTCTAATCTCCCTTTTCCTTCTTGTGTGAACATGTCAAAAACAAAAACAAAAAAAAAAAAAACAAAAAAAAAATCTTTTAATTTTTAATGTACCGGGGTGAGTCAATGTAACAATATTACAAAATAGTACTTTACCACATTCAAGCATTAATGAAACATTGTAAGACCATTATATTGGTTATTGAATGTTAACATGAATTTAACAATATTCAATTAAATTCGCATTGTATACCCCAATGCTATCCGACTTAATAATATTCAAAACTATCAAATCCAATAATAACATTAAAATTATTCTACATTACATTTTATTTTATTTTTTATTTGAGGAGGTATGTATGATAAGTATTGGTGAAATTGATATAAAAAAATTAATATTAATAAAAAAGAATGAAAAATGAAATAAATCATATTGGGAGGCACAAAATCCGCTCTCGATCTTTGAAGGAAATTAAAGTCACAAAGGTTCACTAGAAAAACACATTATTTTGGTCCAAACCTTTCATTGGGCCGTTACCTTACAACAACCAAAAGCCAACGTCTCCAAATGAATTGAGTATAAGGTCTATTTGGTTTTCGATTTTAAAATGTACAATTTAAAAATAAGCATTTTTAAATGTACGATTTGAAATTTTGATTTTTAAAACACAGTTAAGATTTTTTACGTTTTTAAATTACAATTTTTTAAACATGTAATAGCGAATGATTTATTTTCTGCGATTTTGTTTAAAATTACACTCTTTGTCTATGACATCACAATTTTAAACATACCATAAAATTGCTTCTTCTACTCCATGTAGGATGTGATAGAGTTGGGTTTCCCTTGAACAATGTGTAGAAGAGAAAGATCTAAAGAAAGTAGAGCTATTAGATTGCCGAAAAGACTTGTGGCGTTAGAGAGGATGTTGACAAAAGATGGCGGAAAGAGAGAGAAAAGAGTTGGGGAAGGTGATTAAGAACTTATACTCTAATATCATGTTAAAAATAAATTTGTATATTGAATCACCTATACTATTGTACAAGAGGCCCGGAGGGGCTTATACATATATATATATATATATATATATATATATATAAACTAATGATAAAGATACACATACCAATAATCAATGTGAGACAAGGTACATACATGACAATATATAACGTAACCTAACATATGAAAAAAATAAATAAATAAAAATAAAAATAAAGAAGAAGAAGAAGAAAGAAAGAGGTAACAATTTTATGTTCTCTGCACTGATTGGCTATCTTCTTGTAGCTAGACTCAACTATATACCTATCTGTAAATCTTTACATTCTAAGGCTTCCATGGTGCACTCATTAATTTTTTTTTTTTTTTAAAAAAAAAAAAGCGACTTCTCTGGTGCACAAGAAAGTTCCTCATCTCTTTTGGAAGTTAAGGAATTTGATGCCATAGGCAAAGACAAAGAAGAAGAGGAGGACCCAACCAATATGGGCAAACACTATAGGGACAAGAAAGTCATAGTCAAAACCCATGTAGTCCTTTAGGAAATCATCTACAGCCTTTCGTTCTGAACCAGGAATTTCAAGTAAATTCTTCTTGTCACCAACTTGAGATGTGAAAATTCCATAGATTGTCCAAGCCACTGGGGAAGCCCAGTAGTACCACCTCCACCATATGGGGATCATCTGCAGTGACAAAGCATGAAGTATTGTGATTGCAGTAACAATGAAAGACTATTTCAAGACCAATTAGAAAGCTAACGTGACAACTGCTACATTAGAGAGTAAACACTTGAAAGTGTAAAAGGAGTTCGAATAGCATTTCTGTTTCTATCATTCTCATGTGGATGGTTTGATTTTGTCGTGCATGACAATGATGAAAATAAGATTTGGTTTTGAAATTACGTACCGGCCTAGGGATGAGGAAACCAGAGAACAAGTTCCAACAGCTCAGGAAAAAGGTCATAACAATTGCAGCAATTTGATTGCCCGGAGTCAGTGCAACAACCATCATCCCATACATTGAGAAGTATGTAAAGCACATGAACATGAAGTAGTAGAAATACAAGAACTTTTCCAGCTTCCATTGGAATCCAATCATTGAGTATAGAAGAAGAGAATACACAAACGTTTGAATTGCAACATAAATTGTCTCAATAGCCACCTGTAGCAAAAATGTTGCCCATCAGAACATATACAGAATACATTTATATATTCTTTCAAAAGAACAGAAGATTTGATCAACTTAGAACAACTTCCAATCTTTTAACACCTCGGTCATTTATTGAAAAGATGAGAAAAAATTCATATAAAGCAGTAGTTTATAAATATAGTCATGAGTGTTAAGTCTCACATTACCTAGTTACAAGGTGAAATTGGGTTTTATAATAAATTATAGGGAAGCTTCAAATTGACTAGTCATTTTAGGGTGATAGCACAGATGTGGCTAACGTTTTTCTCTAGGTCGTTACACAATCTCTTACTTGAGCAAATGCATAGGGCAACTCTGAGTAAATTCCAGCTGCTCTTTCACGGTAAAAGACTGTTCTCTCCACTGCCACCACAGATTGCACAGCAGAAGCATTGGTAGCTCCAAGGAAAATAACAGCAGCATATGTAGCTCCCAATAGATTAATCAGGTCTTGTAGTTTGTGTCTATTGACAAAATAAGATGCAAATGATTTCATATAAGTACCCAAATTCCCAGTAAGAAACAAGAAGTACAATATTATTGCTAAAATATTAATTAAATGATCAAATGCATTCATACTTATCAGGTTAAGCTTTTGGGATAAGCGGTGATTTAACAATTGTTTCTATGTTGATTCCCAAAACAGAAAACATACTCTTAAAAGTGAATTTAGACGGGTCATAAACTCATAGAAACAAAAGGAAATGAAATTTAGTATGAAAAATTTTAGACTTACATCTTGTCTCCTTTGCTCCAGAAGATAACACCAAAAAGAATACCAATGACAATCGTCAAGAAAAACCGAATTGCATTGTACTGTGAGTTTCTCCAGTATGACCAATGCTGCTTCCAGAAACAAGCCTTGCACTGAGTTATAAAGCTTTGAGAGTACTGTGTGGGGAAGTAAATATCCTCGGAACCTGGTTGGGGTGTGCTTAGCTCCTTGATAAGTTCCTGATTTCTCCTGAAGAATTGAAAAGAAAAATTCATCCACAAATCAGTACAGATGCAGACAGGTTGGCCATAGAAAAGAGAATAAAACAAACAAATCCTCATATTACTCACTGGTAAAGGTCAGAGTTAGCATAAGCTTCTGCAAAATCAATGTCAAGTTGAGCCTCAACTGCAGTAGAACTGACCTCTAACATCCAGGTAGCAGGATTGTATCCCTCTTTGATCTTGGGAACCCCTGGGATAGCCTGCAAGAAATTCTCAATATTAGTCAAAATTGTAATTAGAAAATTGGGAGTACAAGCTTTATAATCCTTAAAATTGACAAGAATAGTCTGAATTGAACAATCTAGTTCAAGAAAAGGAGTTACTCATTAAAGGGATCCAACATTGATAATGCAACTAGAACTAGCAATAGTATGACAATAGACATGTTGGAAGCTTAAACAAAACATGTTGGAAAGAAGTTCAGCTAAGTGTTTTATGGAATTTGGTGTCAAAATATTCCTTGACTATACAACAAGAACAACTGGAATCAAGCATGCAAGAAAAATGGGAACTCACCTCAAAATACTCAACAAGTTTGAGAGAATGGAGACCAAGAGGTCCGGCATAAATTGCTTGTCCTCCCCTTTTCATCAAGAAGAGCTGCAATCATAAGACAATATGAACACATGAAATGATGTAACAGCATACAAGAACATATAATGGATTGAACAAGCTAAATAAGCCATACCTCATCAAATGATTCAAATATGTCAATGCTCGGTTGGTGAATTGTGCAAACAACAGTTCGTCCTGTATCCACCGTGTTTCTTACAGTACGCATGACAATAGCAGCAGCTCTAGCATCAAGGCCTGATGTAGGCTCATCCATAAAGATGATGGAGGGGTTAGCAACCAACTCCACGGCAATGGTGAGCCTCTTTCTCTGCTCAGTTGAAAGACCATCAATTCCTGGAAGTCCAACTAGAGCATTCCTCAATGAGTTAAGCTCAACCAACTCCATAACTTCATCGACAAACATCTACAAGAATCAAGAAAATCACCTATCAACTTTATTGTCCATCTGATTCAGTTTCTCATATTCAAAAAAAAAAAAAAAAAAAACTATAGAGTAATATGATAATCAGTTTGACAAACATGCCTTTCGGGTTTCTTTCTTTACATCTGAAGCAAGACGCAGCCAGGCAGAGTATACCAGAGATTCATAGACAGTAACATACGGGGAATGGATGTCATTTTGTTCACAATAACCGCTGACCCTAGCAAATGTGGCTTGGTTCTTTGGGTAACCAGAGATGCTAATACTTCCTTCAATATATCCACCAGTTTTTCTTCCAGCTAATACATCCATCAAGGTAGTCTTTCCAGCACCACTGACACCAACTAATGCTGTCAGTATACCAGGTTGGAAAGCTCCACTAACATCTCGCAGCAGCTGCAGTCGGGTCTCATCAACCCCCTGGCTCTTCATTTCCTGAAAAGAAGACAGTTTTTCTTAAGAAACATCAAGGAATTGTTTATTTTTTGTATTATTTCTGTTCTTTAAATATGAAGAAAAACACTTCAATATATATATTCCTGATAAAAAAGTGACTTACTGCTGGCATATCAACATAGTAATTCACATGGTTGAAAGCAAGTGAAAGGGGCTGGAAAGGCAAAACCATTCCTCGTTTAGTTTGAACAGAGATGGCAGTTCCTTGACTATTTCTCACTTGCATATCATTACCTGTAATGGTGATTACTATTAGACTAGCAAAATAATGTGATAGTGGTGCTAACATCCTAGATGTAAAGGCATATGCAGTAAAATTAGTATTAGCAGGAATCTGTGGATGAAGAATGGTGCAAGTGGTGAAGGGGAATTTTGTAGAATGGCCATAATTATCACATAATGCTTTTCTTGCTAATATCATGCTCGATGCCCCAACAGTGGAAAAGAGACAGGATGCGGTTGGTGAAGACTTTTGTTCTTGTTACCTTTGAATTTGATAGATAATCCGTAACATTTATGTCAAATGGCTACTTCAAGAATAGTGCAAACATCCAAGTTATGATACATTAAAAAAAAAAAAAAACAAAAGTATAGTGTAACAAACCTTCTAAATTGGATTCTAATTGTCGCTTAGGCTTGCTTTTGGACTCATCATCCAGAATCATGGCTTTGGTATCTCCGAGAGCTGACATTGAGTTGAAAGGAAACAACAAAAAGTCAACACATGGATCTCAATGTCATTGCCATATGAAAAACCAATATAACAAATGTAAAGTATTCACTTACGCTTCAAGAATGTCAGGGCTGCAATGAAAAGAAAATTGAAAAGAAGAGAGAACCCAAAGAGTGCTGCTATACAAATCCAATACCAATATGCTTCAGTAAACAAGCCTCTTTCCTTGAGAAGGGTCTTCCCAACTGTTGGTTGACTAGAGTTGACTGCAGGCTGTACAAAAGAAATAACAAAGATCCTAAGCATATATCATTGAGTGCAGATTTGAATTTAAAGTGTGGAGATAATTAAATTGAGATGAAAAAATTCACTGCAAATCATAAGGAGTTTTTCGATACTTCAGAAGAACTTACAGTGCTCCATCTGTCATCAAGAAACTCATTAATAGCAATTGCATTTTGCCCATACATCATGGGAGAAATGTAGTAGCCCCATATCATCCACGACTCAATGTCATCTGTGTGCCAAGTTAAGAATTTAATATCTTAGAACATATGAAATATATAGAAATTTTTCAATGTAATCTTCTCAAGATTCACAACATTCCTGGTATTAGATGGGTATACGAAATAAATTAATTTGATGACAAAGTACTCTTAAGTCTTAACAGTGACAGAGAAGAATTCTAACCTTTGGAAACAATGAAACCTCCAAGCACAAACACCATTAGTAGTGTAAAGGTACCAAGTGTATTCGCAACAACCAGTGTTCTTCCAACGGCTGAAATGAATCGAAAGAGGCAGAGTGCCATCTGATGTATGCCAAAGAAAGCCAAGAACTGTTTGAAGAACCTAAACATATAGGACATATGTCAAAAGAAGAACCTTTCATTTGTCAAACTATCATATTCCAACGTTCATTAAGCATAAAAAGCCAATCCGAAACTTCACTTATTACTCCTAATGTTTAAGCAGTTTTGTAATCATTCTCTTAAAGTTTAAAAAGTTGCAATATCAAGTTCTCATGTTTTAAAAGTTTGCAATGCCACCCCTTTTGTTAGGGTTTAGGATTAAATAAGATGGTAAACAGATGAAATGTTTCTTATACAGTTATACTCCTGCAAAACTAATAAAAATAAAAATTTACCCTTAATTAAAAAAACGAAAAAGTTAAGAAAAAAAAAAAAAAAGCTTTATGATTGTGGGTCTGCATTTTTTGATTTTTTTTAAAAAAAGTTCCGTATTTTGGGGATTTTGACATCCTTCATTAAGATTTAATAGAAAATCTTAACGGAGCGGTGACATTGCAAACTTTTAAAACACAAGAACTCGACATTGCAACTTTTTAAAGAGAGTATAATTGCAAAAGTGCTAAAACATTTAGGGGTAAGTGAAATTTCCCCAAAAGTTAACACTAGGAGAACAAATATTTAGTACTTACCTACTAGCCCCGGGTGCAAACCCAATGGTGTAATATGTAAGAATGATCCAAATACCAGATTCCATCAGTGAAATTGGAATTCGAAGCAGCCATATGGGCACTGCAAAAGCCCATGCAGGGTAGAATAAGAAATCTCTCTGTTTGAAGAACACAGGAAGCCTGAAAGTTGTCATTGCAAGTTCTGCCAACCCATTAAACATGACATTAATGAGACTGAAAAACAGTGCTCCCAAAAATTTTGCTCCATCTTCTATTTGACCAGATTTCATTTCTGTTCTTAAGAACACAGTCAATGCGATTGTAGCCATGATTGTTATCTGAGTAGTTTTGAATATATATATGAATGAGTTGCGCTTCATCAGCAGCCATTCCCTTGAGAAGCAAGCCTTGAAGAGTTCCATGTTGGAGATCCCATACTTTTCTCTCACCAAAGCAGCAGGATGGGCACTGGATTTATCATAAGGAATTCTCAAATCTTCAAAGAGTTGTTGGCCAATGTGAAAGGAGTTAAAGGCCCTTACAAACTCAGATACCGAGATATATCTATAAGGTTGGTTCCTTTTGAACCAGTATTGTTCCTGGTCCTTCTTGGAAGTTACTTCCTGCAGAAAGTCTGCAACACCTTTCCTCTCTGGACATTTGAAGCCTGTATATTCAAAGAACTCAAGAACATTCTCACGCGGACCTTGGTAGACAATCTGGCCCTCAGAAAGAAGAATAATGTCATCAAAAAGATCAAAGGTCTCAGGCGCAGGCTGCAAGAGAGAGATGACCATGGTTATATCCATTATATGAACCATCTGCTTCATGAACTTGACAATTTGAAACGTAGTGGAGCTGTCCAGCCCCGTTGATATTTCATCCATGAATAATGCTTTCGCTGGTCCAGCCAACATTTCCCCTGCATTCGATACAAAACACTTCCAGCTTAAAGTTCACAGATAGTTTTCTGTCTTCTATTTTCAATCCACAATCAAATAGACAGAATGGATTTCTTAGACATATTAACTCGAAAATTAATTCTCAACATCTAAGACATTTATAGAAATTATTCATTTATCACACATCAAATTTCGGCGCATGAAACAAGCAACTTTGTGTTGAAGTATTAATTAAATTATTAAGTTTATTGTTTCCTATCAACTTAAGCTTTTGGAATAAGTGGTGAATCGTATCAGAACAAATGTCCTGAGTTCAAATTTCTAACAGCTTAAACTTTCATGACTATTAGAACAAAAGTCGTGTTAACATTTCTTATCAGGTTAAGTTTTTCGGATAAGTGATGTACAGTATTATGCGGGAGACTCTTCCTATATAGGAAGAACCCTCAAAAAAAATTTTATGTTATTAACACATACCAGTAGTTACACGCTTCTTCTGTCCACCAGAAATACCCCTTCTCATGTCATCTCCCACCATGATATCAGCACAGATATCCAATCCCAGTATCTGCATTGGAAACCCATAAGAAATTAGGCTCTTCCTATATATAGCAGACGAGAGAAATATGAAATGAACCGACAAGCTAAGTGACGAACCCTGAGAACATAATCTGTGGTCAAACTTGTCTCCTGTCCGGCGATAGCTGTAGCTTTCATGAAGGCATCAATCTCCGGGTCTGGTTTAATTCCCCCTTCTTTCTCCCGTTTAGACAACTCTGACAGCATTTCGTACCTGGTACCAACTCCTAGACATCGTCCTGAGAAATCTAATGTCTCACGAACAGTCATCTTACCGTAATGGAGATCATGTTGGCCAATGTAAGCACTGGTTCTTTCAGGTACAAATTCATTGAATTCATGACCACAGTAGGTGGCTTTCCCAGTTACCTGTTCATAGCCCCAATTCATTATACATGTCAAAACTGAAGATATTTGTGATGGTAAAGGAAATAAAGAAAATAAAAACAAAAGATTCACGGGTGGATCGGTGTTAGATACATACGTCCATAACTAGAGAATAGTCCAATATGGCAACACTTTAATTTATGTGTACAAATTACTCCTATTTATAAGAGAATTGGGTTAGGTGAATGATGTGGATCAGATAGCCTTAGAGTTCATGAGGACGAACAAGAGTGATGTAAATGTGAGGACACCCCGGAAGATAGTGACACGCTCACAGGACAAGGAAGACCGTCTAGACGGCCCTCAGCCCATCCAGACCTGTAGCTTTCCAGGAAGGGTCCAGAACGCCCTGTTCGGAGGCTGTTCAATCCCCGTCCGGATGGACGGGTTATATTTAAGTTATTTACTGCTTTCCGCATTCCCCGTCTGAACGGTCACTTAACTTGTCCGGACGCTTGGCCATGTTTTGGCTTAAGTCAACTTGTTTTGGCTTAAACCGCCTTTTTAGTTTACTTTTCCTTCTAGGACGCGTTTTTAGTTTACTTTTCCATTCTTGAATGTGTAATCCTAGTTTACATTAATCTTTTTTTATATTTTAATCTCTAAGCCTATAAATACAGGCTTAGACCCTTTAGAAAAATAATTTATTATTATTGCTTTTGTTAATAAGAATACTTAGAATTGAGTTTTTTGGTTCTTTTTCCTTCAAGCTTTAGATAGTATCTATTGTTTAAAGAAGATTCTTTGATTTTGTGATAATCTCACAATTTTAGGTATATTTATCCATTCTACTTGTTTTCTTGATTATAAACGATCTATCGTTGCATCAGTTAATATCAGAGCCCAATCTCTTTCCATGGTGCCAGTCACAAGGGGAAGTGGTAACCGCTTTGCACACTTGGAAGACATGCATGATCACGAAAAACCACTTAGAGAAGAACCACCAACAACCTATCAAGCACATTCAGAGGCACAATTTGCAAGCTTGAGGGAACAAATTGCAACCCTCACAAAGCAATTGTCCATCAAGAATGATCGAGACAAACGTCGGCATATACCATCACCGCATGAATCGGAGGAGGAAGACGCACATATGGAGGATGAAAATGAAAACCCTTTTGCAGAGCACGAAGTGCACAGACATCAACCCCTTGTACAAGCTCAAGCCAATCGGTGGGAATCTGTTTTCAAACTCAATATTCCGAAATTTAAAGGGGTCTCCAACCCGAGGAATTCTTGGATTAGATAGTGGCAGTTGAATAAGTTCTTGATTTCAATGGGGTACCCGAGGATCAACGAGTTTCTTTGGTCGTGACCAAATTCCGAGGAAGAGCTGCAGCGTGGTGGCAGCAACTGAAGCAATCAAGGACTCGGCTAGGCAAATCAAAAATCAACAAATGGGAGAAACTTTTGAAATACATGCAGCCCGCCTTCTTGCCATACAACTACACTCGAACCATGTATCAGCGACTACAGAATTTAAGCCAAGGTTCAAAGATCGTGGATGAGTACATAGAAGAGTTCTACAAATACTTGACATGGGTTGATTTAGCTGAGACGGATGATCAATTAGTATCCCGATACATCGGGGGCCTGCGACAAAACATTCAAGATCCATTAAATCTTTTTGATCCCATTAACGTGTCTACGGCTCATCAAAGAGCCCTTTTGTTGGAGAAAACAGCAACAAGGGGATCAATGGGTTTCTTTGGGTGTGGCACAGAGAGTAACACAACTCGATACAATGGGCCGTTTACACCTCGAAACACCACCCAATCAACAAATCCAAATCGGACTCCAATTACAACTGGACCACCTAACTGGAGCGCAGCGACAAATGGGCCTAAGTGCTTTAAATGTGGTGAACCGAGCCACAGAATTACGTATTGCCGCAAGGGAGAGAAATACAGAAAGGGTCTACTTATTGACTCGGGAAACGCTTTCGATGAGCAAGGTAAAGATGAAGAGCAAGAAGCAACCTTCAACAACTACAGAGACGTTGAGGAAGAATTTGTTACCGGGGATAATGGGCCTAGTTTAATGGTTCGAAGGATATGTCTTACACCCCGAAAGGTGGAAGGTGAGGACGGACAGTGGCACAACCTTTTTCACTCAACATGTACCATTGGGGGTAAGGAATGCAAACTAATCATTGACGGAGGATGCTGCGAGAATGTGGTGGCAGAAAAAGCAGTTCAGAAGCTGGCCCTAGACATAGAGAAACACCTTACACCATATCGCTTGGAGTGGCTCAAAAAGGGAAACAAGGTAATAGTCTCAAAACGTTGCCTTGTAAAATTTTCAATTAGCACTAAATACAAAAATAAAACTTGGTGTGACATGGTGGCCATGGATGCCTACCACCTATTGCTGGGGAGACCGTGGCAATATAATCGGAACGTTCACCACGATGGACAGAAGAATACCTATAGCCTCTTGGTGGACAATGTGAAGATTACTCTCCTACCAAACCCAAGAGATGTATACAAACCTCCAAAAGGGGTGGGCCACACACTCCTAGCCAAACGAGAATTCATAAGAGAGATGTCCGACACTGATCAAGTGTCCCCACTCTACGACAAAAAATGCAACCTAACGGAGATTCTATCAAAGGCAGTTATGGGTTTTTTTGAAGAATTCGCTGATGTTTTCCAGAAAGACCGACCGGAGCAGCTACCGCCCCTTCATGACATTCAACTCCAAATTGATTTGGTGCCTGAGCCTAGTTTTTTCGACCAACCACACTATCACGTGAGTCCCAAACTAGACTTTGGCTTTATTCCCCACAAGAACTCGATGAGGCTTCAAATGGCATAATGGGCTCTTATTTAAAGGCACTTAATTGCGCATTCCTAAAGGTAGTCTGCGGCTGAAAATTATCAAGGAATGTCATAACGAAGGTCATAGGGAGCGGGATAAGACACTATAGCTGGTAGCTGAATAGTTCTATTGGCCAAGTATACGAAAAGAAGTGGACAAACTTGTGAAAAGTTGCCATATATGTCAAGTATCAAAAGAGTCGGCTACCAATGCCGGGTTATATTCGCCTCTTCATATTCCGAAGTGACCATGGACAAACGGCAGCATGGATTTTGTGTTGGGTTTACCAAGGACCCAAAAAGGTAACGACTCTATTTTTGTGATTGTTGTTGGGAGTAACCCTCATACCCCACTATATTTGGAACCTATCTCGGACATGAAATGAACACACACGACAACAGAGGACCTCATGGCCCAGATACAAGAGGGCCACAAACTAACAATTTAGAAAGTACAAGAGTCCACAACAAAATATAAAGCGAGTACCGACAAAAAGACACAAGCGGTAAAATTTGAAGAAT
The DNA here is from genome assembly GCA_013348765.1 of Carpinus viminea. Classification (NCBI taxonomy): domain Eukaryota; kingdom Viridiplantae; phylum Streptophyta; class Magnoliopsida; order Fagales; family Betulaceae; genus Carpinus; species Carpinus viminea. Next base: position 46,490,944 of record CP054668.1, on the reverse strand, counting down.
ATTTCGTGTGGACTATCTTGACAAAAGATAGGTTTTTTGTGGGAGAGTACAACAAGATGGCGATGGGCCCTATAGAGATAATCGAGAAGATCAAGTCGAACGCATACAGATTGAAGCTCCCAAGCCATATTAAGACGTCTGATGTCTTTAATGCCAAACACCTTGTTCCATTTATAGAGGACTCGTTAGATGAGGATGCAAATTTGAGGATGAATTCTCTTCAACCTATGGAGGATGATGTGGATCAAATAGCCTCAGAGTTCATGATGACGAACAGGAGTGATGTAAGCGTGATGACACCCCGGAGGATGGTGACTCGCTCACAAGACAAGGGAAGACCGTCTGGATGACCTTCAGCCTGTCCAAATCCGTAGCTTTCCAAGAAGGGTCCAGAATGCCTCATTCGGAGGCCATTCGATCCCCGTCCAGACGGACGGGTTATATTTCAGTTATTTATTGCTTTCCGCATTCCCCGTCCGGATGGTCACTTAACCCATCCGGACGCTTAGCCGTGTTTTGGCTTAAGTCGACTTATTTTGGCTTAAACCACCTTTTTAGTTTACTTTTCCTACTAGGACGCATTTTTAGTTTACTTTTCCTTCTAGGATGTGTAATTCTAGTTTATGTTAATCTCCTTTTATGTTTTAGCCTCTAAACCTATAAATACATGCTTAGACCCTTTAGAAAAACATTTTTTTATTATTATTGATTTCGTTAATAAGAATACTCATAGTTAAGTTTCTTGGTTCTTTTTCCTTCAAGCTTTAGATAGTATCGATTGTTTAGAGAATATTTCTTTGATTTTGTGATAATCTCACAATCTTAGGAATATTTATCCCTTCCACTTGCTATTTTCTTGATTATACACGATCTATTACTACATCAGTGAAGATGATACAAATGTAATTGGTGGACATAACATGATAATATCAAATCAATCAAAAATGATTATCTAAAAGATATGAGATGATATGCAATCAAAATGATTTGAATACAATTAAATCTGATTATAATCATATATTTGAACAAAAATTACTTGGCTATATGTGTTACTAGAAACATAATAGGTAGGGGAAGAGAAGGACAAACCCTTAAATCATCACCCAGTTTCCCAGCAAGTCCTTGTAGCAATGTTGTTTTCCCTGACCCAGGAGGCCCTAGAAGCAATGTCATCCTGAAACAGGATAAATCAATCATTGAAGTGAGTTCAGAAAAGAGAAATTGAAAAAATAAAATAATAAGGAAATTATATTTTACTGAAGTATCACGATTTATTTTTTGTTTTAAAGTTTCAAATGTGACATTTATTTAAACTTTCAAATTGTGGCAATTCGACCACTTTGACATTTTCTTTCCCAAAATGCCCCTATCACATATTTTATTTTATTTTTAAAAAAATCCAAAAAAAACAAAAAACCATAAAAAAAGAAAAAGAAAAGAAATATGCTGGGGTGGTTCGGCCACCCAAGCATATTTCTTTTTCAAAAAAATAAAAAATGTGATGGATGGGGGCATTTTAGGAAAAAAAAAGTCAAAGTGGTCAAATTGTCACAATTTGAAAGTTTGGAGGGGTAAAATGTCACATTTGAAACTTTGGAGGTAAAAGTGCATATCAGTGGATACTTCAAGGGGGTAAAGTGTAATTTCCTCAATAAAATAGAACATTGGCAACTGAACATAAATAGTAGTTTTTAATGGGGTTTTAGTAGGGCTGTAAACGAGCCGATACACCCGACGGCTCACTCGATACCCGCTCGACTAAGCTCGATTCGAGCTCGAGCTCGACACTGTTGAAGCTTGCTCGTTACTGTTGAAACTCGCTCGATTAACTAGCGACACATACCCGGCTCGCTCGATTAAGCTCGACGGGGACTCGTGAGCTCGACTCGTTAAACTCTAGCTCACCTGGCTCGCCCGAGCTCGTTTGTGGATCGTGAGCTCGACTCGTTTAACTCGAGAATCGCCCGGCTTGGGCTCGTGAGCTTGACCCGTTTTATCACTCGACCCGACCCGACCCGCACGACAATATAACAAAAAAGAAATTAACCATGTAATTAATCAATAATAATCATAGGTTCAATGTGATAATAATACTACATATAATATGGTAAATTGGTAATAATTACACCATATAAATTATGGTAAATTATTATACTAATTATACTTATTTTTCAATTTATCATATGATATATCACATAGGAATCAGAAGATAAATTAAAAAATAAGTATAATTAGTATAATAGGAACCATATGATAAACTACTAGCTACGTAGTCTAATTACTTACTTTGTAAATAGTAAGTTAGTAATAAGTTGATAAATAAATAATCTAATATGAATCACATGATAAGTTATGATTAATTAATATGGTAATTTTTTTTTTGACATGGATTAATTAATATGGTAATGATACTACATATAATATGGTAAATTGTTAATAATTACACCATATAAATTATGGTACATTATTATACTAATTATAATTTGTTTTTAATTTATCATATGATATATCACATAAGAATCATATGATAAAAAAAAAAAATAATAAGTATAATTAGTATAATAGGAATCATATGATAACCTATTAGCTACTTAGTATAATTACTTACTTACTTAGTAAATAGTAAGTTAGGGATAAGTTGATAAATCAATAATCTAATATGAATCACATGATAAGTTATGATTAATTAATATGGTAATAATACTACATATAATAGGTTAAATTGTTAATAATTACACCATATAAAATTATGGTACATTATTATACTAATTATACTTAGTTTTTAATTTATCATATGATAGACTACTAGTTACTTAGTTAGTTAGTAAATAGTAAGTTAGGGATAAGTTGATAAATAAATATGGTTAACATAAATTAGTTATATCATATCATATAAATTATGATTTATTATATCATATAATTAATAAAGTATGAATTAATTATATCATATAATTAATAAATTAGAAATTATGATTAGTTACATCATATTATATAAATTATGATTTATTATATCATATAATGATATAATTAATATATTCGCTCAAGGTTTTGTCCAAGTAGAGTAATGAACTAATGATCGTGTTTTGATATTTGGGGTTGTGTCGCCCTTCTCGATGGGGTGTGTCATGTGACTCATGTTGGGGAAAGTATAAGGTTAATTTTCATAATGAGCTTTTCGCTCTAAAAGGTTTGTTTTATATGAGTGCAAAGAACTGGATCCGGATGTGTGAAAGTACTTTAAGGTTGGATGAATAATCAATAATTTAGTTAAAAAGTTTCAAATTGAAAAAAAAATGATATAATTAATAAAGTGTGGATTAATTATATCATATAATTAATGAAGTATTATAATTTATATCATATAAATTATAATTAATAATATCATAAAATTAATTATTTTAAACCTATTTTAAAAAAAATCGTTTATTTTAGAGTTTTTATGTGGTACTATTCACGCACGGGTTATTTGGTACTTTAGTTGATTAAACGGTTGAGATTTAATTGATATAAATTCGTATTTGATTTAAACGGTATAGATCATCTATTGGGTAACTAAGAGGCGAGCTCATGAAATTACCGATGAGATTATTAAGATTATTTGAATTTTAAAAGTTTCAGATTTAATTTGATTTAATCGTAGCCATTGGATCATATAAGTGGACGGTATAAACCACCCCGCCATAGCTAGTTATCTATGCGGCATTCACACTATAAGCCTATTAATCGCATCCTCGATTCAATGAAAGTCATCGTAATCAACGGTCAACAAACAATCGTGCTTAAATAATTTCTTTTTAGTGAGTCAAGTCATGGAGAATCATACTATACACGCTCTTACACGATGACGCGCGATCAGATGACACGCCTCGATATCTCAAGAATTGCTTAGGGCCATCCATTTTTAAGATGAAATGTGAGCCGTGATGGAGAAATTGCATTACATTGTAAACCAATCGCGTGGTGATGATCGGTGTTCAAATACACGTGAGCTCACGTTTCGAAATAATTTCTAAAATCAAGATGAAATCTGAATACTTGCGAAATCACTGGATACTTATCGGTCCTCGTTTTCAAACGCACGATAAAGCGGATTTAGTTTAATTTCGACCGTCAATTTTGGCGATTAAACTCCTGCCGTTGGATCAATCTAATGGAATACAGTAAAACCACGCCCAACCCAATAGTCATTAATCATGTAAGCTTAGAATTGATTAATCTAACGATGGAGATCAAAGTAAAATTTAATCCATATAATCTACGGTCAAGGTGAAATAGTTACACAATATTATTTTAGATACGGCCGTATTGGATAAAACCTATAAATGCATAAGTGGGACACGCGCACGCTAGGAAAAAAACCATAAAGATTGGATCAAATCCAACCGTTCATTACTAAAAGTGAATCAGATCCAACGGCTCGGGGAACGCTTGAGAAAAAAAAAACCCTAAAATCCCTAATCAGACCTCTCGTTCCCTCAATTGCTCCCATTCCCACTTCGCAGCCTCCCTTCCCACTTGTTCGCTCTGTCTCTATTCTCAGACTCTTATTTGCTCTTCTCACTCAACCACGACTCGTGACTCACTAGTTCACTAGTTTACTAGTTTGCTTCGTTTCATTAGGGTTCTAACCATGCAGCCTAACCGGATTGCACATAGCTACAACCCTACAAGCGTACAAGCCTACACTACAAATGATTGAATCGGCGAAGAGATAAGGATTCAAATCCTTCTCTCTTCGTTGACTTTGAATTGCATTACGGCCATTTCCCATTGCTTCAAGTCCAGAGTCCAGATGCATAAGCATGAGCGGCAGACGGCGGTGCCTTGCCTAGGGTTTAGTTTAGCGATGAGATGGGCGGGAGAGCGAAGAGGATCTGTGATTAGCGAGCATTCAACGCTTCTAAGAGTTCTACCTCGTCCAATCTCGCCACTAATCCTGATTTTGTGATCTTATTTACTGTTTACTTGTTTATTTGTGTTTCTTCAACTGCTCGTGACATTTTTCTTGATTTAGTGATTTGTAAGAGGGGGCTATCAAGTACTCAATTGCCATTTTTATTTATTCCTAAATCCCCATGATCCATCCCCTTATATAGTTATATACCGAGGTGTGAACCTATGAAAGTACTTGCTAACGAGATTGAATTCAATAAAAGTTAGAAAACCTTCCGAATCAAGCTTGTTCTCCTTTACCTTAAGTTAAGTTAATTTTAGACTTTTTTAGTTTTTAGTATTCTTGTGTTTACTGTTTTTTTTTTAAACCCTAACTAATGCTCATTAATTTGACTTTCATTATTTCAGGGAGTCTCTGGTAGCACTTAATTTGTAAGGTAGTTGCTACAACAGTGCTGATTCTGTTGAATCTACTAATTGTTTGAACGTGAAGTTTCAGGTTTTTTATTTTAAACTTGTTCTGTCTGTTTCCATTAATTGTTTATAAGTTATAATCATGATTCTATTTAACTATTAATTGTTTATGAGTATGATTTTGTTATTTGTTTATGAGTATGATTCTGTTAATTGTTTATGAGCATGATTCTATTAATTGTTTATTTTTATGAGCATGATTCTTGTTAATTGTTTATGAGTATGATTCTGGTTAATTGTTTGAATATGATTCTGGTTAATTGTTTGAGTATGATTCTGGTTAATTGTTTATGACTATGATTCTGGTTAATTGTTTATGACTATGATTCTGGTTAATTGTTTATGAGTATGATTCTGGTTAATGGTTATGATTCTGGTTAATTGTTTATGAGTATGATTCTAGTTAATTGTTATGATTCTGCTTTAGTGTTTATGAGTATGATTTTGCTAAGTGTTTATGATTATGATTTGTTTCACTCATTTAAATTTTACAAATTATAACAGTTATGGAGAATACAATTGAAATCAATGAAATCAACGAGGTTGACCCACTCATGGATAATGTTGAACGTTGAGTCTGTGGGATGAGTCTGTCGTTCAGTTCAACAATGGGTGAAGGTGCTGCTGCTTCCAAAGAAGGAAAGAAAGACTTCAAAAGTCTGAATGACTTTTCATCAATTATGAGTGTGTAAGAAAAACCAAAGTCATTGGTGTAAGGGTTTGTTTGTCAGAGGGAAAATCTAGTACTACCTCCACCCTTAGTAGGCATTTAACTAGTTGTAAGAAGTTTGTGGAATAAATAACCGTAAGAAGCAAAAGACTTTGTGTTTTGAACCTAGTGATGACAATGATGGTTTTGGGACAGTGTCAAACTTTGTTTACAATGAGAAGAGAGTTAGGAACTTGCTGCCCATGGTACTCCTACATGAATATCCTTTTAATATGATGGAGCATGAACTTTTAACAAGTTCATGAGGGCTTCGAAAAAATTAGCCGTGCAATCAAAAATGATTGCATTGTCGCTACAACATTGAAAAGAACAAACTTAAAACACTTCTTAGTGGGGTTGATAGGGTAAACATAACCACTGATATATGGACCTCCTCTCAAAGGGTTTCATATATGGTGGTTACATGACATTTTGTGGATTCTAATTGGCTCCTCCAAAAGAGGATTTTGAATTTTGTAATGTGCCTCGTTATTGTTTGATGCCTTAAGAGAGACTTTTAATGATTGGGGAATTATGAGAAAAGTATTCACAATAACTATTGATAATGCAAGTGCTAATGGTTCTGCCATTGAAATTTTGAGAGATGATTTTCGGTTGAAGGGTATTGTTTTGCCTGTTGGGGGGCTTTTGTTTCATGTTAGGTGCCGTGCCCATATTACTAATTTGTTAGTGCAAGCATGGCTTTCATAAATAGGAGACATTATAGATTCTGATAGGCAGGGGATTAAATATATAGTTGCTTCTGAGAGGCGGTTGAAGGTGTTTAGTGAAATAGCAAAGGGGTTAGACTTGGGTTGTAAGAAACTGGTTTTAGATGTTCCTACTAGATGGAATAGCACCTACTTGATGTTGGAGACTGCAATTAAGTTTAGGGAAGTATTTCCTAGATACCATAGAGTTTTTCTTGTGGGTGGTAAGTTCAAGAGGGAAAAGGTTGAAAATGTGAACCAAGTATTAGTTTTCAATGATGTTACAAACATTGTTTCTGGAAGTGACTACCCTACATCTAATCTTTTTCTGCCTGAGGTGTGGAGAATGAAAGAAATTGTGGATGTTAAGGCTGGGGATAGGAATGAATATATGAGATTAATGGCAGGTAGGATGAGTGATAAATTTGATAAGTATTGGGGAGATACGAATATGTTGATGGCTTTAGCTGCTGTGTTAGACCCTAGATACAAAATGAAGTTGATCAATTTCTGTTTTCCTATCATTTATCCACTTGATGTTGAGGGGAATGGCATAAAGGGTGTTTTGAGGGTTTTGCAAGAGTTGTATGAGGTTTATGTTGCTGCCCATAATTCATCTATCCTTCAAAATTTGCCTCACATGAGGAATTTCTAGTGGTGGCGATCAAGGTTTAGGCAACATTGTAGAAGCACATCATCCACCCTTGAAAACTGATTTGGATATTTATCTTGAAGAAGATGTATTCATTTAAAAGTGAGAATGGTGATGATAGTGATGCAAACTTTGATGCTTTGGTATGGTGGAAATCAATGCCTTGAAGTATCGTGATCTTATCTAAGATGGCACGGATTTATTGGCTGTTCCAATCAAGATGCTTGTTAATCATCATTCAAAGGTCTTTGGTAGAGTAATTGAACCCCATAGAGCATCATTATCAATGACATGCCCGATGCTCCTATGTGGTTGATTGGGTTAGGCACTTCATGGTGTTCAAAAAATCCGATAGAAAGAAGTCTATGATTAAGTTGTTCATTTTATTTCCAAGCTCTTTTTACATATAATTTCACATTATTAATATTGGGTTTGTGTTTGTAGAAAATGGTGCTCATGTTTTGTGTGAGGGATTCTCTTTATCTCTTAATTGAATCATGACTTTTTTGTAATATTTAACTTTAATCAATATGTATAATGTATCAAATAGTCTGAATTTGATTTACTAGATAGGTGTAATATTTTTGTCACATTATATCTTTATGTTCTGTTCTGTAATTTGTCTAAATTATTATACTTTTAACCTTTGCTGGCTTTGTTGGAATTGGAATATTTGACCACCTCTTTTTTTTTTTTCACCAAATCTTAATTGATATTTCTCCCTTGACATCTTGCAAGGGAGTTAAAAAAATCTAACCATTTTTTTTTTCTGTTGAATGCAGTGACTAGGCATGTGGCAACTAGGGTAGTGTAATTTATGGTTTCATTTTTCTCATTTGCCTAATCTTTCATCTCTTTCTGCATTTGATTATATTTCCTGCTTTGTTCATGTAAAATGGTGGTAGTGGAATTACCTTATTAGCTGTGTTTGTGTTTGTAGAAATTGGTGGTAGTGGAATTATCTAATTTTCTTAAAGGACTATATAGTTTGTATGAGCCTATGTCTGAGGGATTTTTTGAAAAAACTGTTTTCTATTTTCTGTCTTCTGTTTTCTGTTATGTTTTCCCTTGATTATTAATGAAAAAACTGTTCTGTTTTCCCTTGATTATTAATGTACCAACTTGTGTTAATTCTGCCCTCATTGATTTTGCAGATCTGCTTTTTGAATAATCATTATTGAGGCATTTGAAATTCTTTGTTTTTAACCAAATCTTAATTGATAATTCTCCCTTGACATCTTGCAAGGGAGTTAAAAACATCTAACCATTTTTTTCCCATTGAATGCAGTGACTGACTTGTGTGTGCTTTTGGCAGCTAGGGAAGTTTAATTTGGTTGCATTTTTCTCATAGGTATAGTCTTCTCTCTATTTTTTAATTTGATTTTATTTCATAATGAGTAAACTAACTTGAATTTTTAAATCATTGAATGCAGGCTTGATGTATAATGCATTCTGTTTGCTTGATGGCAACTACAAGTGGGAACCAAAATTATGTTCTAAGTAGTTTGCTGTTTATGTTCATTTTCAGTTTGCTTGTAAATTGTAATCTCTATTAGTTGCATCTTTGAGTTTGATTGTAATCTCTATTATTTGTTTACCTTTTTTCAGTCTCCCTGTAATCTCTAATGTATTATAGGTTCAATTTCAGTTTTGCTTGTAAATTGTAATATCTATTATAGGTTCAATTTCAATTTGCTTGTAATCTCTTAGGTTCATTTTAAATTTGCTTTTAATCTCTTGTTAGGTTCATGATTATGATTTGCTTGTAATCTCTTGAAACTTGTTAGGTTCATTTTAAATTTTCTTTGTAATTTGTAATCTATATTATATGTATAGCTATTAGGTAATACTGTAATAGGTTGATTACTAGTACTTGTTGATGACAATCAAGGATGTTTGCTGATTTGTGATGAATATTATTATTTTTCATTGATTTTGTGATGAATCCAGTATGTGTTTTTCATTGACTTTGAGTCTTTGACTATCACAATTCAGAATGTATTTTGGTGTTTTTCTTTGTTGTGAGGTTTTTTTCTCTCTCTAACGAGCCTAATCAGGCCGAGCCCACAATTTAAGGCTCTGGGCCGGGCTCGGGCTCGGGCTCGGGCTCGGCAATTTGGCCTACAAATTGTGGTCTATTTTCCGAGCTCGAGTCGAGTCGAGCCACTCGAGTACTCGGCTCGGCCCGAGTATCCCGTTTTGGTGAGCCCAAGCTCGATCCCGACCATATGATTTCTCTATTGAGCCGAGTTTGAGCATTTGATTTTAAGCTCGGCTCGAGCTCGGGACCGGCTCGAATATATTTTCTCACTAATGAGCCAAGCCGGTTTTGCCAAAAGCTCTCGGCTCGTTTACAGCCCTAGGTTTTAGCATATATAATAAATATGAGATTGCAGCGAAAGAGACTAGTATTGCAGCACCTACAGAATTCATGAACATACCTTGATGGTCTGACTATGCCACTCACATCTTGGAGTATCTTGACAACTCTTTTCTTTGATGGAAAGAGTCCAATGGTTCCAAGAACTCCCTGTTCACATTATAAATTATTAGTTGATGCAGAAAATATTGAAAGTTACCCGCAGAATTGTAGAACAAGAGGGAAATTATTACCTCTACTGCATTCAAGGTGGAATTAAGCAGAGTTGGAAGTGCTCTGGTCCCAACATATGCGTCTCCCTCAACCGATAATTTCTGGAATCTAACTTCAATTTTAGGAATCTCTATTCCTACCCTGTTTCCAACAAATTTAACAGTCAATAATATTTTAGATTGGAAGGATAAATCATTAACTTTTGCTTCTGTCGACACAGAACAAAAACAAAAGGAAAAACAGAAGCCGAAGAATTCTAAGTCTTATGTTCCCCAAGAAATGGCATGATTGTATTAGGCAAAAACCAAGTGGATTTTTATGTTCTTCAGCACCTACTATTCAATTGCAGAGAAGAAATGGATAAAGAAAAGAAGTGAGAACCAAACGCCAGTCGATTTGCCTGCTACATCTTTTACCTTACCAGAGTTGACCTTATTCTTTTTTCGAAACCAAAGCAACCAAAAACCACTAGATTCAATATCTAATCCTTTTCTGATGTTCTCCATTTTCCCATCACCCAAACAAAGAAGAAAACATAGAGACATATATGCATACATACATATGGATGTATATATGTCCATATGTTTGTGTATATACACATATATAGAAACCAACCTATCAGTTCTGGACCTGAGCCTCCTGAGGAACTTCTCATTATCCTCTTCAACAAATTTGAGAATACTCTCCATCAACTGCTTCTTTTCTTGGGTGCCAAGCTTTGTGACATCAATCTCACCATGCACCACCCTCCCATTGCTCATCACCTGTCTTAGCATCCCTGTCCTCAGCCTATCATACGTCGGCAGCCTCTCTATTGCCGCCCACTTCAACTCCTCCTCATCGTCTGCCGCCTGCAGCTGGCCGCTCCGCTGAAACACGTCCGGTTCATCCCACATCTCTCTCACACTCGTCGACCGCCAACTCCTACTACTCGTCTGCCTCGCCAAGTCCTCTCCGGCCAAAGCCGCTGCCATTTTTTTTCTCCTCCGGCCAGTCACAAAAAAATCTCAGGATTTTGAAAAACGGGTCGGACTAAAATCCTCACTACATGCTAAAAAGTTTTGTCACCCAGCTTAGCAAAATGATCATAATTCATAAACAACTCTTGGGGTTCTTGTACGAAATTAGTAGTTCAATCAGCTGTGAACTACGTTAAATGAAGCGGAGGTTACAAGTTCGAATATCTCCTCCTCCTTTTCTTGTGTAAACATGTAAAAAAATAAAAAATAAAAAATAAAAAAACTCTCGGGATTCTTGTACCCAAAAGATAGCTTAATTAGCTGGAACTACGTCTAATAAAGTAGAGGTCACTAGTTCGAATATCCTACCCCTCATGTGTGAACATGTAAAAAAAAACAAAAAAAAACTCTTGGGGTTCTTGAAAGAATATTCAATGAAATGCTAACTATACACAAACTTATGAAGCCTTTGACGAAGCGTAAAGAATATGACTTATCAATATTTCCACGCTTTTGAGAATTTGCGCGTATGGTGTGTGAGAAAACGTGGAAAAAGAAAGAGAGAGAGAGGTCTCGGAGACGTTAATATTTTCTTTTTCTTTTTTTGGGTAAATTATTTTTTGTCCCATGAACTATCAATTATGATACTTAGACTCCATCAAACTATTATTTTATGATACTTTTCCTCATTTTGTTAGTCAAAATAATTAAAATTAACGTCAACAGTCATGTAATTTGCATGTGCCATTTTAATTTTTTTTTTTCCACTTTTGCCTTTACTTCCATTTTATTTTATTATTATTTTTTTTTATGTGTTGGATTAGGGTTTAGGAGAGTATAAACATCATTTTATTGATCTAAAGTGAGGGCAAAAGTGGAAGGAAAAAAATTTAAAATGACGTATGCAAGTCACATGACCATTGACCGTTAATTTTAACCCATTTGACTTATGAAAAGGGGAAAAGTGTCATAAGATAGTAGTTTGATGGTCAAGCGTCATAGTTGGCAGTTCATGGGGAGAAAATGCCAAAGTGCTATAGTTCATTAGGGTAAAAGGTAATTACCGTTTTTTTTATTTAGGGATAATTTCATTGGAGACCTTGAGAATTTCTTCAATGTTCAAAACCTCTCAATTTGAACCTTAAACTTTCAATTACTGTCAATTTGAATCTCTTCATCAGATTTTAAACGTTAAAAGTGAAACAATGGCGTTTATATCCCTGAATGTTTTATAAAATTTTAAATTTACCCTTAATTCCAAATTTTAAAAAAAGGAAAGTTAAAAAATCAAAAATCAAAAAATAGAAAATCAAAAATATTTTAGTCTTTTTAAGTATTGACATTATAAGTCAACGGCTAAATACAATAGAGGGGTTTAAATTAACTGCAATTAAAAATTCAATGTTCAAATTCAGAAGTTTTGAATATTAAGATATTCTCACAAATTGCATTGTAATTTAGGGTTTAAAGTGTTTTTTTGTTTTTTTTTAATCCAATATCTAAATTTGTATGTGTCATGTGTGAATACAAAATTTGACTTCCAACGCGTTCCATGCAAAGAAAGAAAAATAGCTGCTCTGTGGGTTTCACACCGTACAATCATTGTGGTGAATGAACATATCAGATTCCCACGATAGAATTTGAGCCAATCAAATTAATTTATGGGTCCAAGCTCCACCTGATTATCTGCTTGATATTTTTATGATCACTACAACCGAGACCAATGATTATTTTAACTAGCTTTCCTCAAGTAACCACACTTTTTATGTCTTATTTTTTAGAGTAGTGATACATCATACATGGCATATCAGTATGAGTTAACAGTTTTTCTATTGGTGTAAATAATAAAAAATAATATTAAAAAAAATTGAAATAGTGATTTTTTACTGTTGTTCACACCCGTATATGCACGGTTCGCTCATGCTGGTATGCCATATATCAACACCCTATTTCTTATGATTAGTTTTTAACATTCCTATTCATGATGATTAGCTACATGAATTGCTAGTAATTTTAGCATTTAATATGAGAAAATTCATATGAGATTTACCTATTCAAATAGGTGAACATGCAATTCAAAATTTATTTGAACAAATGAATCTTATATTATATAGATTATCTCACATTAACTGTCCAAATTGCCAAAAAATCGAGCAACCAATTGGTGTGGATCCCAATCCTTTGTCCAATTGCCTTGATGAGAATTCGTTTTTGTCTATAGGTTTCACATATCATTATTGGTGTTATTTTTCATAGAGTGATATTACTTTTCATGCCCATTTATTACACCGATTAACATGGCATATTTTAATTGACTTTTTTTTTTTTCTAAAAAAATAAAAATTCACTTACGCCCTCCCCCGGCCCCTTGACGTATCAACAGTTTTGCAATTATAACATAGAAGTATCAACTTTTGCAATATCGGTATCACATGCCCAAAACACATATTTAAAAAATAAATAAATAAATAAAAAGCTAAAACTAAAATTTCTTGGCTAACTGATGCTGGCTGTGGGTTCCAAGTTTTTTTTTTCATTTTTTAAAATAATTTAATTATAATGAGGGTATATATTATTTTATAAAATCAAGTGATTGAAATAATCTTTGTATTTTTTTAAAAGAGGTTTGAGGCTCTCGAATATAGACATTGCAAAATTGATTCTTAGAAACGTGATTTAATAAAAATAAAAATATTTCAATAAGATAAGTAAAGGTTTTAATTTTTTTAAGTTAATAGTTGAAAAAGTCACTTAAAACTTATTTTGATTAAAATTAAATATAATAAGGTTAATTTGAATGATATCATTAAATGGATTTCTTCATGGAAATGCTATTACACCGACTTTGCCAACTTTGACAAGGAAAACATAATGGTAGGCCGTGGAGCGGCCGTTATATATATATGGAAAATGTTAAGTGCTCTCATACTATTCTCTTTGTGTCCTTTAGTCCTAGGGTATATATTATTTTATAAAAATCAAGTGATTGAAATAAGAGCAATTGTCTCTTTGTATTTTTATAAAATAATATCCACCTATGATTAAGAGGACACTAGGAGAGCAAAATAAATAAAAGAATCTCAAAAATTACTAATATATTTATTCCATTTTTAAGGGTTTCTTGAGTGTAATTTAACTTGACTAGACCTGGCTAGTGCAATCCAAGCACTCTGGGAAAAACACAAAATTAAGCAATTCAAACAATATTAGTGTAAGTTTTTCTTGTATGGGCAGGTCAATTATAAATAAATTGCAATTAATTTCAGGACAAGTAATTAAAGAACTGGGAAAAGAAGAGAAGCAAGAACAAAAGGTCATATGTACTAAAACATCTGTGAAATAAGAATGTTGAAAATACCTAATTATTGGATTATTCAACACGAGAACCAGTCCTACATTAAATTGTTGGAATTCCATAAAAGTCTACCATAGCAACGTGCATATATAGGCAATTGCTGTGACTTGTGAGGTGAAGCCCAGCCATGAAAAGGAGGGATGGACCCAGAGTTAGCCATGGGGGACCAGCCTTCTTCTTCATCTATGGGGGGACCAAATATAATTTTTTTTTTCCCAGCTAAATTTTTTTTTTCAGGATTGTGGGGACCAGGGCTCCCCCGATCCTCCCCTCCCTCCGTCTTTGAATTGAAAAGAATTCACTTGTTACTTCATTAACAATTAAGACTTAATATGTATATATATATATATAATATTTAATTCAAACGAGCAGTGAATGATAGAGACAAAATTCAAACTCAAAAGCCTCTACATCAATCCACATCTACTTCTGTATCTGCAGTATCAAAATATGATGAAAGCTGCCATTCTCCTCCTTGGACGTCCAAACTATGACTATACGCCCAACTTGCAGAACCTTGGAACTGAAATGATCAAATCGTCAACAGAATCTTTTGTCCATATTTGTCATTTTGTGTTGGCGATTCATACCAAAGGCTTGGATTTTTGCAGAAAATTATCAAAAGAAGTTAGAAATCACAAAAAGTCGATTGGAAATTTGTGTTGGCGATTCATACCACTGCAAATATCTCTCTTCTTTTTTCTCAGGGAGAGGTCCTTCTAAGCCAGCGCCAAAGTTTATTGGAAATTCTATAGCTTTTATCCTAAACTTGGTGAAGTTTTTTTATTTGGGGCACATTTGGTAAGAAAAGTATCTATATAAAAGTCTATTCTTACTTGGTTCTTTTGGTTCAGATTGGCCCAAGGGCATGGAATTTGCATGTTACTCACTTGATTACCATACCATCTGGAACCATTTGCATGTAAACCGCACATGGGGAAATGACGGTCATTAATTATTCAATAAATTAAGGTCTTAAAAAACCGGTCATTAATTAATGTTATTAATTGCGTTAATTGTATTTCAAAAGTTTTCTATATATAAATTATTCAACAAATTAAGTATTATTAATTTTTAAATTAAATAAGGAAACAAATAATATAAATCAAATTATTATATATTGATACGTTTAATCAATTTAATAAATTTTTTTTCTTATTATGATTTGCCTTTGCAACCGGACAATCCCACAAAAGATGTAAATTTGTCTTCGTCTCTACTCCGAGTAGGGGCCATGACGGATCCTCAGCAATTTATGAACTGAACAAAAATAAATCCAATAAAATGAAGGAGACGTGAGATTTGTCATAAATCCATGAGAGCTCAAGGTTTGGAAGTTAATCTTAAATTCCACATAGAGAGCCATGACGATTTCCAAATAGTAATCCTAAGCTTATCATATGGCTAAGTTTTTTTTGAGGGACTAAGAATAAATCCAAAAAACATATACCAACATAACTTATTTCAATACCAAGACTCTTCCCTTCAAGTCATCTTAATGCAAATTGCTTCTTAATTTCCACACACATATATATAGGACTCCATGACATGATGTCAATTTTGTTTTCTTTCACAAGTCATATAATCAATAAATTAAGCGTGTAGAATTTTGGATATCCACATACTTACAATAAATCCAAAAGAAAAATCCATTTAATTTAGAAAATAAATAAGATATATGATTCCCATCCACTTTGGAATTGAAAGTTTATATTAATACATTTAGGATTCTAAAAGAAAAAAAAAAAAAAAGTCATACCGGTTTTTTTCTTAAAAACTTGGTCATTAATTTGCACCTAGGGTGCATATCGGGGGAATCGGTGACGGTAAGAGGTTTTCCGCCGACCACTCTGACGTTGGCGGTGAAATCGGTAATTTCACCGACTTCATTTCATCTCAACCGTAACCGCTACCGATTATTCGGTGACGGTAACGGTCGGTAACCGGTAAGAGAGAGCTCCAGTTAGCTTCTTCTCCGATTGACGACAAAATAAGCTTCCAAGTCGCTGCTTTGTGTGGGGGAGAGGTTATGAGTTATGACTGGTGGTGGTGATGGTTGGGCTAGCAGATCACAGAATAAAAAAAAAAAATTGGCTGGTTCTTGCTTGAAAATAGCAAACGCAGATGAGGGAGAAAGATCAAAGCAAAAGAAGATGAGGGAGAGAGATCTTTATCTTGTAGAACGACTGAAAGAGATAGGTGCTGCGCATAAGACAAGGAGGCTGGTCTTTCAGCGGAGAGAGTTTTTTCCGTATACACAAGAAGAAGATACGGCAAAGATATTTCTTAAAAATAGCCTCCTAATTCGCATTGTGAAGTAGGAAAAAAAAAAAAAAAGAAGAAGAAGAAAAGTGGGAAAAGTAACCTAAGTTATGTATAAACCAATATTTAGAAGAAAAAAATAATAATAATAATT
Source organism: Carpinus viminea (assembly GCA_013348765.1). Lineage (NCBI taxonomy): Eukaryota > Viridiplantae > Streptophyta > Magnoliopsida > Fagales > Betulaceae > Carpinus > Carpinus viminea. The sequence goes on along the minus strand of CP054668.1, from coordinate 46,474,183 downwards.
TAGTTGCATATGAACTAAAAAACTTGTATACAAACTAAATAATTTAAAAACAAAGCTTCTTGTACACGCATGCTATCACTAAAAGCAAGTGTGTAGCAGGTTAATGCACTCCAACCCAAAAAAAAGTGGTTACTATTTTAAACTCACTGCAGTCACTTGGGCAAGAGAGACTTAGAGAGAATGTGAGTTGTGGAGCTTGAGAGAACGTCGGCAACTGCGAGAGACTATGAGAGAAATTGGACTTTCTTACTGCATTTTCTGAACAGCAACGGCAATAGTCAAATGAAGTGGGTTTCGGCCTTTCCAGTTAAGTTATTATTATTATTATTTTTTATTAAATTTTTTTTTAAGGATATGTAGAATCTTGAGTCCGTTTGTTTCACCCAAATTGGTGTCATTTTGATTATATATATTTGTAAAAAATAATAATACTAGCGGTTCGGTTCGGTTCGAAACCCGATTTCAAAAAATTCATTTCGCCTACCGACCGATCTAATGTCGGTAGGAAGATTTCTTGCCGTCTACGGTCGCATTTCGGTGATCAGCGTTGGCGTGAGATGATGATATATGTCTAGAGGCGGCATGCGGCCGATCTGCACAGCCTTATTTGCACCATTAATTGCATTAATTATATTTTAATATAATCCACATGTCATTAATTTGCGTTATTAATTACATTAACTATATTATAATCTATGTATTCTTCTTGCTCATTTTTTCTCTTTATACTATTCATTTTAAATCATATATACTTATAGGAACAAAAATTTAATTTTTGATTTTTTTATTTAAAGAGGTGAGATATATTTTTGTACATCTTTTTTACTTATAATGAAAAATGATGTGTTTAAATTTTAATTTTTTTCATCTCTATTTTCGCCCTATTTTTACCGTCACAAACAAATTGAACAATGAATTGTAAATCAGAAATGTCATTCCCATTCTTAAGCGATTTTTCCTTCACAATTTTTTTAAAGAAGCTAAACCGGTTTTTTTGAGAGAATTATTCAGAAACTTTATTCAAGCTCGAAAAAACAAGCAAACATCAAAGGAAGGGAGAAATCTCCTCTCTCCTTACAATACCACAGATACATGGTGGAACTAAGGTCCACCTAATTGTATCTATGACATGGGTTCTAGCATCAACAGCTAGTTCATGCGCAACTACATTCAACTCCCTCTTGACATGCGTGAAAAGCGACTGATTCAGTCCTTGGAGCCCCTCCTTTATAGCTTCTATTAAATGACCATGCATGCTATCACAAGGCTTTGTGGAGTTAACTTCATTCACTACCTGTAATGCATCCCCTTCAAACCATGCCTTCGAATAACCAGCATGAAGCGCGAGAGTTTCCGCTACCACCTGACTTCAATTTGTATGCTTACTAAGTGCAGCCAAAACCGCCGCCTTATCATCCCTTATAATTACCCCAGCCCAATCGTTTTATTTTTGACATCCACCGCCGCATCCCAATTTAATTTGACCATAGGTCCTATTGGCGGTTGCCATCGTTCTGGGCCTGCCTCTTGCATGATTCTTCCACCCTCCTTACTATTCTCGTTGATCGCCGAATTCGTCGAGCTTGCCAGAGTCTATCAACACATGAGTTGGGTGTGTGAAGTTGCCGCCATGAATAAAGTCGTTTCTGCGTAACCACAAGCGACGTGCCACTACCGTGAACAACTCAACATCTTCCTTCTCACATCTCTGCATCACCTTTCTGAAAAGCTGTCTGAACTCATCAATTCCAGTGGAGCATTTTTGTGTTTTTATTTTGCAACCTCCCCAAACATCGCTGGCCGCTGGGCAATTCCAGCAAACATGAGCCGCTGTCTCTTCCTCTCTTTGACATATGGGGCACAAGTTACTATCGCAAATTCCCCATCGAAACAAATTGACTCTTGTCAGCAGCAAATCATGACTCGCCCTCCATAGAAACATTTTCACTGCGTTGGGTATGTTTAGTCTCCAACACGTCCTCCACATTTCATCCATATTTTCCTTCGTCGAACATTCCGGTTGTTGCACTGTCTTCATCTCCATTCCGAGGTGGTAAGCACTTCGGACTGTGAACATTCCATTTTTCGTGCATCGCCACAGTAACCGGTCTTGGGGTAGAAACGGACTTAAGGGAATACTCAGTATGGCTTCAGTATCGTCAGGCAGAAAGATTGAGGATATCAGTGGTTTATCCCACTGATGTGTGGTTTCATCAATCAAGTTGCTTACAGTCATATTCTCCAAATGGGCCGGCTTAGGTGTCTTAATTGAGTAAGAGCTAGGAATTGGAACCCACTTCTCTCCCCACACTCGTACATCTTTCCCATTCCCTATCCTCCATATTACTCCATTGAGGATTAATTCCTTGGAAGCCAGCAGACTTCTCCAGACTAGTGAGGGTCTGTTCCCTAGCTTAGCTTCCAAGACCGAATTATTAGGGAAATATTTGGCCTTCATAATCATGCCCACTAGTGACTCTGGATTTTGTAACACTCTCCACATTTGTTTGGCCAATAGAGCCTTATTGAACATAATAAGATCCCTAAAACCCAAACCACCTTGATCCTTTGAAGTGCCCATTTTTTCCCAGCTCATCCAATGAATCTTGGCATTATTCTCCTTATGACCCCACCAAAACCGTTGCATGAGCGTATTTAACTCTCTACATAGAGACATAGGGAGTAAAAATACACTCATACAATATGTCGGAATAGCCTGAACAACTGCCTTTATCAACATCTCCTTCCCTGCCTGTGATAGGAATTTAACTTTCCAATCGTTTAACCGAGCCCATACCCTATCTTTAATACCTTTGAAAGCCTTATATTTTGATCTGCCCACTATAGTTGGTAACCCCAAATACTTCTCATAACAGTTGGTGGCATTCAACCCCGAGAGCCTGATAATTTCTTCCCTCTTCTCCGGAGTAGTGTTTCTGGAAAAAAAGATGGACGTCTTATTTTTATTCAATTTCTGCCCCGATGCTATTTCATAATCCTCCAACAGTTTTGTAAGTCTTCGCCACTCCACTGAGTTTGCCTTACAGAAAAGAAGGCTATCATCCGCAAAGAACAGATGACTCAGTTTAGGCCCCCTCTTAGACGTAGGGACCCCTGTAATTACCCCCGTTTTCTCCGCCTTACTTAGCATTGAACTTAGTGCCTCTGCACATAATAGGAATAGATAAGGTGATAGTGGGTCACCTTGCCTAATTCCTCTGCTTGGTATAATACAACCCGTCGCTTGACCATTCACAAGAATTGAATATGTGACTGTACCTACACACTCCATTATTAAACGTATCCATCGTTTTGAGAAACCCATTTTGCTCATAACAGCTTCTAAGAATTCCCATTCCACTCTGTCGTAGGCTTTGCTCATATCCAATTTGATACCCATAAACCCAACCTTACTCCACATTTTCGTGTGCATTGTATGGAGGGTTTCATACGCCGCAATAATGTTGTCTGTGATCAAACGCCCAGCAAGAAAGGCACTCTGGAACGGTGAGATGATATTGGGGAGGACCATCTTCAACCTGTTTGCTAAAACTTTGGCAATAATTTTGTAAATAACATTACATAAACTTATTGGCCTAAATTCAGTCACATTAGTCGGGTCATTACCCTTAGGGATAAGGGCAATATTGGTGGCATTTATCATTACATCCATATGGGCCGAATTTAAAAAATACAAAACAACATCGCATACCTCCGGGCCCACTGTGGACCAATGTTTTTTATAGAAGCTGGCTGTAAATCCGTCTGGGCCTGGAGCTTTGAGGGGGCCCATTTGGTCCAATGCTTGTTTTACCTCCTCCTTCGTGAATGTAGCTAGCAGCTTGTCATTCATCTCTTCTGTGATGTTACTTTCAATTGCTGAAATACACTTCTCCACATTTTGAGGTCTGGTTGATGTAAATAAATTTCGGAAGTACCCAATGAATGCTTCCTTTATCTCCTCAGTCTCCTTGCATAATTTCCCCTCATCATCTCTAATTTGCTCAATCGTATTTCGTCTTTTTCTTTGAGAGGCACATGCATGATAATACTTTGTGTTACGGTCCCCATTACGTAGCCAGTCCTCCTTTGCACGTTGTTTCCATCGCAAGTCATTTTGTTCCAGCAACCCCTGAATTTCTGCTTGGAGTTCGGCCTCTTTCTGCACCTCTGTATCTGTTTCCCCTTGCTGGATGGTGGCCAGTTCACGTGCTTTTGCTGCAATGATCATCTCATTAGATTGCACCCTTTTTTTAACCCATCTCATCGTCACCTTTTGACACCTTTTCAGATTATTGTTGATATTTTTCCATGGGTCGTCATAATTATTCCTTGCTGTCCAGGTTAATTGTACCACTTGTTTGTAATCTCCCCTTGCACACCAACTTTCTTCCATTCTGAACTGCTTTTTCCTCCTCCAGACCATCACCCTCTTCTCATTAAGACAAACAAGAATTGGATGGTGATCCGAACTTCGTCTGGCAAGAGTCAAGACCTCCATTGCAGGGAACATCGACCTCCACTCCGTAGTAGCCATGGCTCTATCTAGTCTTTCCTTAGTGTATGCTTCCCCTTCTCTGCCATTACTCCATGTATATTTGGGTCCTTTAAAACCTAAATCACATAGATGACTGTCCTCCAGAGCTTCTTGAAAATCAATCATTTGTCTTCTTGCCCGCTTCGCTCCCCCTTTCATCTCTGTAAGATTGACTATTTCATTGAAGTCCCCCATGCAAAGCCACGGGTTAGGGCCAAGAGTTGCTAGGTGACGTAGCAAAGCCCATGACTCTTTCCTTTTAGCTGCCTCCGGATGGCCATAAAAGCCCGAAAATTTCCATTCAACTCCATACCTTCCTACTTTAATTTGTGCGTTTATATGACGACGGCTGTAATTTTGAATAGACACCTGAATTGATTCGTTCCATAACAACATAAGTCCTCCGCTTTTACCAACACTATCAACGACAAACATGTGGTCAAATTTCAGCTTTATTTGAATAAAATCTAAATTTTTATCATGGCATTTGGTTTCCATAAGGAAAACCAACTTGGGTCTCTTCTCTTTCACCATTTGGTGAAGGTCCCGAACTGCTCGAGGGTTCCCAAGCCCTCGGCAGTTCCAGCTTAAAAAACTCATTAGGGAATGGCGGGGCTGCTCTGCAGCTTCCGCCTCATCAGTACTGTTTTCCTCCTCTTCTTCGTCCACAATTCTGTACCGTTTGATGTCTCTCCTTTCAACATTAACCTTCTCAGCAAGAGTTTTCCTCTTTCCCATTTTTTTCGCGCTAGTTCCACCAGTATTTGCGGCAGGAGCCGTTTCATTGGACCGTTTCCAGCCATTGGAGTTCAGCCCATCATATGCCACCTCACCTTTGTTTTTTCTTTGTACTACAGTCCTTTCTTTAGTTATACTCCCCTGTCCGTGGAGCCTCGAACAGGTGGTGCATGGATATCCCCCAATGATTCCTTTTGCCATATGCTCGTCCCATTCCTTGCCACCTCAGCTCCTTTTTCTAAAGTTTCCCAAACCATCTTTTCCCTGATTGCATCCCATTGACCCACGTATATACTCTTGCCTTTCCCAGCTTCAGTTGTATCATTAGGGCCAGCTGGAATCATATCACTCTTGCTTTTAACGCCAGATTGCATATCACCCGGGATCTCTTCTTGATTTGGTAACTGCTCTCCTTTGTCTTCGCCCTTCCCCGTCGAGAATATTTCCTTCCTTCCCTGGTTCCACGGCTTTCCAGAGATATCACTTTCATTGATTGGGTATTGCGACTTTCCTGAAGTAGAATTCTTTCCATCTGTGCTCCTGTGACGTAAGCTGGTCGTCCCTTTGACAGCTCCTTCGCCCTCCGCCGCATTGCTCTCAGATCGCCACCATGACTCTCTGCTGTTAAATGCAAGTGTCGCACTTGACTGTATTTCTCCAACCACCCTGATTTCGTCCTCTATTTGTCCCACCGTTCCTGAATCCTCCTGACGTAACTCTCAACCAAGGCCCGAACTGGTTCTCTCCTCCATTACCAAGCATTCTCCTCCCCCCTGGGGCAATACATCCCCTACCACCATGTCTAATAATGCCACACCTGAAACAGAACCGAGGAATTTTCTCGTACTTAAAGGTAATCCATATTGCCTTCTCACGAATATGCAGGAATCTTCCCCTGGAGAGGGGTTTAGTGAGATCCAAAACAATCCGCACTCGAAGATACTCCCCCCATCCCACTCCATCTTCATCTACTTCGACCTCCTCCACAACACCCATCGTAGATCCAATCCGGGTTCCCATCTACTTGCTCATGCAGGCCAATGGGAGATTAGACATTCGAACCCAGAAAGCTGCCTTTTCAAACTCCAGTTCAGCCAGCGGAGTAAACCCGTCAAATTCAGCCAGTGAGACTAGGTCTCCGTCAAATGTCCATGGTCGTCCTTCCATGATTCTAACTTTATCCCATTCATACTGAAATTCTATCAAAAATAGATTCTCCCCTACTGATTTGAAAGACACCCATCCAGAAGGTTGCCATGCCCGTATGAGTGGAGTTCTGATTACCTCTTTCCCCACTACCCGATCAGCAAGTAATTTTCCAACTACGCAGTTGCTGCCTCTGGCCGCCAATGGCTCAAAATCACCTTCTTGTATTTTGATTCCAACGCTCTCCTCCTCCATGAGGTTGAACTTTTCCCACATTCTTGCCACATCCTCCGTTATGTCTCCCATCGCCACAAGGTCTTCTTCCGCAACTTCACGCCCAAACTGGTCGTCCTAAACACCACCTCTCACCCAGTATAGTTGGATAGAGGGAAGCCGCTTCACCACTAGGTTTCAGAGAGAACCCTAGAGAGAAGATTTTTGCTAAACCGGTTTTTTAAGACATAAATTTTTAACCAGTTTTTCTTAAAAAAATCGGTCATTAATTAACGTTATTAATTACGTTAATTGTATTTCAAAGTTTTCTATATTAAATAAGGAAACAAATAATATAAATCAATTTAGTATGTATTAATAATTTAGTCAATTTAATAAATTTTTTCTTTTTATGATTTGCTTATGTAGCCGGACAATCCCACAAAAGATGCCTAGTAGTTTTTGTCTCTACTCCGCATAGTGGCCATGGCGGATCCTCAGCAATTTCTTAATTGACCAAAAATTAATCCAAGAAAATAAAGGAGACGTGATATTTGCTATAAATCTGTGAAAGTTTAAGGTTTGGAAGTTAATCTTAAATCCCATGACGATTTCCAAGTAATGATCCTAATTCTTACTTGGTTGTGGCCGTTACCTCACAACCACCAAAAGCCAGCGTTTCCAAATGAACTGAGTATAAGGTCTGTTTGGATTTTCGATTTCAAAAAGTACAATTTAAAAATAACATTTTTAAATGTGTTATTTGAAAATATGATTTTTAAAAACACAATTAGGATTTTCTATGTTTTCAAATCACAATTTTTTCAAAGCATAATACCGAATAATTCATTTTCTGCAATTTCATTTAAAATTACACTTTTTGTATATGACATCGCAATTTCAATCACACCCTAAAATTGCTTCTTCAACTCCATGTAAGACGTGATAGAGTTGGGTTTCCCTTGAATGATCTACAGAAGAGAAAGATCTAAAGAAAGTAAAGCTATTAGATTGCCATAAAGACTTGTGGCGCCAAAGAGGATGTTGAAAAAAGATGGCGGAAAGAGAGAAAGAAAAGAGTTGGGGAAGATAATTAAGAACTTACCCTTTGATATCATGTTAAAAATAAAATTATATATTGAATCACCTATAATATTGTACAAGAGGCCCGGAGGGGCTTATATATATAAACTAATGACAAAGATATACATACCAATAATCAATGTGAGACAAGGTACATACATGACAATATATAGGGAATAACTTCAATTCGGTCATGGCAAAAACCCCTTGTTTTTTGCCCACCACTTATTATATGACACCTTAGCTTATCACACAAAATAACCCTACAACTTAATACACCTGATTTTCCTTCTCTCACACTTTCTCTTCTTCTCTTTTATGGTTCTTCACCAAAAAAATTTGCGGCAACCTCATTCTTCACTTTCTCTCCCACTTTCTCTTCTTCTCTCTTCTTCTTTAGGTCACGTCGGTTGTGGGTCTACAGACCCATGAGTCCTTTTTTTTTTTTTCTTCTGGTTCCGGTGAGTCTGCCATCTCTGTTCAGCGCCATCACCACCCCATCTCGTTGCTCCACTTCCGCCGTCCCTTCACCGCCACAGATCCGCCTCAAAACGGTCGACCTTTACAAAAAGTGGAGGACATGGGTGCTTTTTTTTTTTCTCTCTTTTTCTTCTCCTCTTTGCCGGTGGGTCTGATATTTTTTTTGGTTTTTAGGATGATAAAATTTCAATAGGGTTAACTTTCCCCTCTAAGTTTTAGTTTTGAGGCATTAGAATCGATTTTTGAGGCATTAGAAACGATTTTTTAGGTTGGCCGGATTTTTTTTGGGTTCGTCGGAAAGACAAAAATGGCCACTGGGGGGTGGCCAGATCTCTCTTCCCTGGCCGTTTGGGTGGATCGCGGCCACCCCCAATGGTCGGATCTATCTCTTTTTTTTTTTTTTGGTTCGCCGGAAAAGTTGTCGGAGATGGCAGTGGGCGGCGGTGTCTGTCGGAGGTGGCGGTGGGTGGCGGCATCTAGTCTGTTAGGTGGTTGCTGATTTGATGATTTGGTGTTTTGATTTCATTTTAAATTTTTGTGTTTTTCTCAAAAAGATGAGGTGTCAACTTATGATAGGAGGGTAGAAAACCCGTCTTTTTTGCTATGACCGAATGGCAGCAACTCTCCAATATATAACATAACCTAACATATGGAAAAAAAAAAAAAAAAAAGAAGAAGAAAGAAAGAGGGAACAATTTTATGTTTTTTGCACTGATTGATCTTCTTGTAGCTAGACTCAACTATATATCTATCTGTAAATCTTTACATTCTAAGGCTTCCATGGTGCACTCATTAAATTTTTTTTTAATAATAAAATTATTAAAAAAAAAAAAAATCTTCTCTTGTGCACAAGAAAGTTCCTCATCTCTTTTGGAAGTTAAGGAATTTGATGCCATAGGCAAAGACAAAGAAGAAGAGGAGGACCCAACCAATATGGGCAAACACTATAGGGACAAGAAAGTCATAGTCAAAACCCATGTAGTCCTTAAGGAAATCATCTACAGCCTTTCGTTCTGAACCAGGAATTTCAAGTAGATTCTTCTTGTCACCAACTTGAGATGTGAAAATTCCATAGATTGTCCAAGCCACTGGTGAAGCCCAGTAGTACCACCTCCACCATATGGGGATCATCTGCAGTGACAAAGCATGAAGTATTGTGATTGCAGTAACAACGAAAGACTACTTCAAAACCAATTAGAAAGCTAATGTGACAACTGCCACATTAGAGAGTAAGCACTTGGAAGCGTAAAAGGAGTTTGGATAGCGTTTCTGTTTCTATTGTTCTCATGTGGATGGTTTGATTTTGTCGTGCATGATGACGATGAAAATAAGATTTGGTTTTGAAATTACGTACCGGCCTAGGGATGAGGAAACCAGAGAACAAGTTCCAAAAGCTTAGGAAAAAGGACATAACAATTGCAGCAATTTGATGGCCCGGAGTCAGTGCAACAACCATCATCCCATACATTGAGAAGTATGTAAAGCACATGAATATGAAGTAGTAGAAATACAAGAACTTTTCCAGCTTCCATTGGAATCCAATCATTGAGTATAGAAGAAGAGAATACACAAACGTTTGAATTGCAACATAAATTGTCTCAATAGCCACCTGTAGCAAAAATGTTGCCCATCAGAACATATACAGAATACATTTATATATATCTTTCAAGAGAACAAAAGATTTGATTAACTCAGAACAACTTCCAATCTCTTACCTGAGCAAATGCATAAGGCAACTCTGAGTACATTCCAGCTGCTCTTTCACGGTAAAAGACTGTTCTCTCTACAGCCACCACAGATTGCACAGCAGAAGCATTGGTAGCTCCAAGGAAAAGAACAGCAGCATATGTAGCTCCCAATAGATTAATCAGGTCTTGCTGTTTGTGTCTATTGACAAAATAAGATACAAATGATTTCATATAAGTACCCAAATTCCCGGTAAGAAACAAGAAGTACGATATTATTGTTAGAATATTAATTAAATGATCAAATGCATTCATCCTTAAGCATTTGGGATAAGCGGTGATTTAACAATTGTTTCTATGTTGATTCCCAAAACAGAAAACATACTCTTAAAAGTGAATTTAGACGGGTCATAAACTCATAGAAACAAAAGGAAATGAAATTTAGTATGAAAATTTTAGACTTACATCTTGTCTCCTTTGCTCCAGAAGATAACACCAAAAAGAATACCAATGACAATCGTCATGAAAAACCGAATTGCATTGTACTGTGAGTTTCTCCAGTATGAACAATGCTGCTTCCAGAAACAAGCCTTGCACTGAGTTATAAAGCTTTGAGAGTACTGTGTGGGGAAGTAAAGATCCTCGGAACCTGGTTGGGGAGTGCTTAGCTCCTTGATAAGTTCCTGATTTCTCCTGAAGAATTGAAAAGAAAAATTCATCCACAAATCAGTACAGATGCAGACAGGTTGGCCATAGAAAAGAGAATAAAACAAACAAAATCCTCATATTACTCACCGGTAAAGGTCAGAGTTGGCATAAGCTTCTGCAAAATCAATGTCAAGTTGAGCCTCAACTGCAGTAGAACTGACCTCTAACATCCAGGTAGCAGGATTGTATCCCTCTTTGATCTTGGGAACCCCTGGGATAGCCTGCAAGAAATTCTCAATATTAGTCAATTTGTACTTAGAAAATTAGGAGTACAAGCTTTATAATCCTTAAAAATTGGCAAGAATAGTCTGAAGTGAACAATCTAATTCAAGAAAAGGAGTTGCTCATTAAAGGGATCCAACATTGATAATGCAACTAGAACTAGCAATAGTATGACAATAGACTGTTGGAAGCTTAAACAAAAACATGTTGGAAAGAAGTTCAGCTAAGTGTTTTATGGAATTTGGTGTCGAAATATTCCTTGACTATACAACAAGAACAACTGGAATCAAGCATGCAAGAAAAATGGGAACTCACCTCAAAATACTCAACAAGTTTGTGAGAATGGAGACCAAGAGGTCCGGCATAAATTGCTTGTCCTCCCCTTTTCATCAAGAAGAGCTGCAATCATAAGACAATATGAACACATGAAATGATGTAACAGCATACAAGAACATATAATGGATTGAACAAGCTAAATAAACCATACCTCATCAAATGATTCAAATATGTCAATGCTCGGTTGGTGAATTGTGCAAACAACAGTTCGTCCTGTATCCACCGTGTTTCTTACAGTACGCATGACTATAGCAGCAGCTCTAGCATCAAGGCCTGATGTAGGCTCATCCATAAAGATGATGGAGGGGTTAGCAACCAACTCCACGGCAATGGTGAGCCTCTTTCTCTGCTCAGTTGAAAGACCATCAATTCCTGGAAGTCCAACTAGAGCATTCCTCAATGAGTTAAGCTCAACCAACTCCATAACTTCATCGACAAACATCTACAAGAATCAAGAAAATCACCTATCAACTTTATTGTCCATCTGATTCAGTTTCTCATATTCAAAAAAAAAAAAAACCATAGAGTAATATGATAATCAGTTTGACAAACATGCCTTTCGTGTTTCTTTCTTTACATCCAAAGCAAGACGCAGCCAGGCAGAGTATACCAGAGATTCATAGACAGTAACATACGGGGAATGGATGTCATTTTGTTCACAATAACCGCTGACCCTAGCAAATGTGGCTTGGTTCTTTGGGTAACCAGAGATGCTAATACTTCCTTCAATATATCCACCAGTCTTTCTTCCTGCTAATACATCCATCAAGGTAGTCTTTCCAGCACCACTGACACCAACTAATGCTGTCAGTATACCAGGTTGGAAAGCTCCACTAACATCTCGCAGCAGCTGCAGTCGGGTCTCATCAACCCCCTCGCTCTTCATTTCCTGAAAAGAAGACAGTTTTTCTTAAGAAACATCAAGGAATTGTTTATTTTTGTATTATTTCTGTTCTTTAAATATGAAGAAAAACACTTCAATATATATATTCCTGCTAAAAAAGTGACTTACTGCTGGCATATCAACATAGTAATTCACATGGTTGAAAGCAAGTGAAAGGGGCTGGAAAGGCAAAACCATTCCTCGTTTAGTTTGAACAGAGCTGGCAGTTCCTTGACTATTTCTCACTTGCATATCATTACCTGTAATGGTGGTTACTATTAGACTAGCAAAATAATGTGATAGTGGCGCTAGCATCCTAGATGTAAAGGCATATGCAGTAAAATTAGTACTACAGCAGGATCTTATGGATGAAGAATGGTGCAAGTGGTGAAGGGGAATTTTGCAGCATGGCCATAATTATCACATAATGCTTTTCTTGCTAATATCATGCTCGATGCCCCAACAGTGGTGAAGAGACAGGATGTGGTTGGTGAAGACTTTGGTTCTTGTTACCTTTGAATTTGATAGATAATCCGTAACATTTATGTCAAATGGCTACTTCAAGAATAGTTCAAACATCCAAGTTATGATACATAAAAAATAAAAAATAAAAAAAAAACAGAAGTATAGTGTAACAAACCTTCTAAATTGGATTCCAATTGTTGCTTAGGCTTGCTTTCGGATTCATCATCCAGAATCACAGATTTGGTATCTCCGAGAGCTGACATTGAGTTGAAAGGAAACAACAAAAAGTCAACACATGGATCTCAATGTCATTGCCATATGAAAAACCAATATAACAAATGAAAAGTATTCACTTACGCTTCAAGAATGTCAGGGCTGCAATGAAAAGAAAATTGAAAAGAAGAGAAAACCCAAAGAGTGCTGCTATACAAATCCAATACCAATATGCTTCAGTAAACAAGCCTCTTTCCTTGAGAAGGGTCTTTCCAACTGTTGGTTGACTAGAGTTGACTACAGGCTGTACAAAAGAAATAACAAAGATACTAAGCATATATCATTGAGTGCAGATTTGAATTTAACAAGTGTGGAGATAATTAAATTGAGATGATAAAATTCACTGCAAATCATAAAGAGTTTTTCTATCCTCCAGAAGAACTTACAGTGCTCCATCTGTCATCAAGAAACTCATTAATAGCAATCGCATTTTGTCCATACATCATGGGAGAAATGTAGTAGCCCCATATCATCCACGACTCAATGTCATCTGTGTGCCAAGTTGAGAATTTAATATCTTAGAACAAATGAAATTATATAGAAACTTTTCAATTTAATCTTCTCAAGATTCACAACAATCCTGGTATTAGATGGGTATAGGAAATAAATTACTTTGACGACAAAATACTCTTAACAGTGAACAGAGAATAATTCTAACCTTTGGAAACAATGAAACCTCCAAGCACAAACACCATCAGTAGTGTAAAGGTACCAAGTGTATTAGCAACAACCTGTGTTCTTCCAATGGCTGCAATGAATCGAAAGAGGCAGAGTGCCATCTGATGTATGCCAAAGAAAGCCAAGAACTGTTTGAAGAACCTAAACATATAGGACATATATATGTCAAAAGAAGAACCTTTCATTTGTCAAACTATCATATTCCAACGTTCATTAAGCATAAAAAAGCTAATGCGAAACTTCACTTACTCCTAATGTTTAGGCACTTGTTCAATCATTCCCTTAAAGTTTAAAAAGTTGTAATATCAGGTTCTCATGTTTTGAAAGTTTGCAATGCCACCCCTACTGTTAGGGTTTAGGATTATATTAGACGGTAAACAGGTGAAATGTTTCTTATACTCCTGCAAAACTAATAAAAATAAAAATTTACCCTTAATTAAAATAAAAAAACCTCTATGATTGGTAGGTAAGGGAGATTTTGGGGATTTTGACATCCTTCATTAGGATTTAATAGAAAATTATAATGGAGTGATGACATTGCAAACTTTAAAAACACGAGAACTCGACATTGCAACTTTTTAAAAAGAGTATAATTGCAAAAGTGCTAAAACATTTAGGGGTAAGTAAAATTTCCCCAAAAGCTAAAACTAAGGAGAACAAATATTTAGTACTAACCTACTAGCCCCGGGTGCAAACCCAATGGTGTAATATGTAAGAATGATCCAAATACCAGATTCCATCAGTGAAATTGGAATTCGAAGCAGCCATATGGGCACTGCAAAAGCCCATGCAGGGTAGAATAAGAAATCTCTCTGTTTGAAGAACACAGGAAGCCTGAAAAGTGTCATTGCAAGTTCTGCCATCCCATTAAACATGACATTAATGAGACTGAAAAACAGTGCTCCCCAAAATTTTGCTCCATCTTCTATTTGACCAGATTTCATTTCTGTTCTTAAGAACACAGTCAATGCGATTGTAGCCATGATTGTTATCTGAGTAGTTTTGAATATATATATGAATGAGTTGCGCTTCATCAGCAGCCATTCCCTTGAGAAGCAAGCCTTGAAGAGTTCCATGTTGGAGATCCCATACTTTTCTCTCACCAAAGCAGCAGGATGGGCACTGGATTTATCATAAGGAATTCTCAAATCTTCAAAGAGTTGTTGGCCAATGTGAAAGGAGTTAAAGGCCCTTACAAACTCAGATACCGAGATATATCTATAAGGTTGGTTCCTTTTGAACCAGTATTGTTCCTGGTCCTTCTTGGAAGTTACTTCCTGCAGAAAGTCTGCAACACCTTTCCTCTCTGGACATTTGAAGCCTGTATATTCAAAGAACTCGAGAACATTCTCACACGGACCTTGGTAGACAATCTGGCCCTCAGAAAGAAGAATAATGTCATCAAAAAGATCAAAGGTCTCAGGTGCAGGCTGCAAGAGAGAGATGACCATGGTGATATCCATGATATGAACCATCTGCTTCATGAACTTGACAATTTGAAACGTAGTGGAGCTGTCCAGCCCCGTTGATATTTCATCCATGAATAATGCTTTTGCTGGTCCAGCCAACATTTCTCCTGCATTCAATACAAAACATTTCCAGCTCACAATTCAGAAATAGTTTTCTGTCTTCTATTTTCAATCCACAATCAAATAGACAGAATGGATCTCTTAAACATATTAACTCGAAAATTAATTCTCAACATCTAAGACAATTATAGAAATTATTTATCACACATCAAATTTCGGAGCATAAAACCAGCAACTTTATGTTGAAGAAATAATTAAATGATTTAGTTTACCATTTCCTATCAGCTTAAGTTTTTGGGATAAGTGATTAGTTAACATCGTATCAGAACAAATGTCCTGAGTTCGAACATTATTTCTAACAGCTTTAACTTTTGGGACTATTAGAACAGAAGTGGTTTCAACATTTCTTGTCGGCTTAAGTTTTTCGGATAAGTGATGTACAGTATTATGCAGGAGACTCTTCTCATAGGAAGAACCCTCAAAAAATTTATGTTATTAACACATACCAGTAGTTACACGCTTCTTCTGTCCACCAGAAATACCCCTTCTCATGTCATCTCCCACCATGATATCAGCACAGATATCCAATCCCAGTATCTGCATTGGAAACCCATAAGAAATTAGGCTCTTCCTATATATAGTAGACGAGAGAAATATGAAATGAACCGACAAGCTAAGTGACGAACCCTGAGAACATAATCTGTGGTCAAACTTGTCTCCTGTCCGGCGATAGCTGTAGCTTTCATGAAGGCATCAATCTCCGGGTCTGGTTTAATTCCCCCTTCTTTCTCCCGTTTAGACAACTCTGACAGCATTTCGTACCTGGTACCAACTCCTAGACATCGTCCTGAGAAATCTAATGTCTCACGAACAGTCATCTCACCATAATGGAGATCATGCTGGCTAATGTAAGCACTGGTTCTTTCAGGTACAAATTCATTGAATTCATGACCACAGTAGGTGACTTTCCCAGTTACCTGTTTATTGAATACATGTCAAAACTGAAGAAACTCATAATGGTAAAAAAAAATAAAAACAAAAGATTTACCGGTGGATCAATGTTAGACACATATGTCCACCACTAGAGAATAGTCCAATATGGCTACATTTTCACTTTTATTACTCGATTGATTTACATTATAAATTACTCCTATTTATAAGAGAATTGGGGTAGGTGAAGATGATACAGAAATAATAGGTGGACATAATATGCAATCAGAATGATTTGAATACAATAAAATCTGATTATATCATATATTTGAACAAAAACTACTTGGCTATATGTGTTGCTAGAAACATAATATGTAGGGGAAGAGAAGGACAAACCCTTAAATCATCAGCCAGTTTCCCAGCAAGTCCTTGTAGCAATGTTGTTTTCCCTGACCCAGGAGGCCCTAGAAGCAATGTCATCCTGAAACAGGATAAATCAATAATTGAAGTGAGTTAAGAAAAGAAAATTTGAAAAAATAAAATAAAATAGAACTTGGCAACTGAACATAAATAGTAGTAACAAGGTAGTCTTTAATGGGTTTTTAGCATATATAATAAGTATGAGATTGCAGCAAAAGAGACTAGTACTGCAGCACCTACAGAATTCATGAACATACCTTGATGGTCTGACTATGCCACTCACATCTTGGAGTATCTTGACAACTCTTTTCTTTGATGGAGAGAGTCCAATGGTTCCAAGAACTCCCTGTTCACATTATAAATTATAACCTGATGGAGAAAATATTGAAAGCTACGCGCAGAATTGTAGATCAAGAGGGAAATTATTACCTCTACTGCATTCAAGGTGGAATTAAGCAGAGTTGGAAGTGCTCTGGTCCCAACATATGCGTCTCCCTCAACCGATAATTTCTGGAATCTAACTTCAATTTTAGGAATCTCAATTCCTACACTGTTTCCAACAAATTTAACAGTCAATAATATTTTAGATTGGAAGGATAAATCATTAATTCTTGCTTCTGTCGACACAGAACAAAAACGAAAGGAAAAACAGAAGCTGAAGAATTCCAAGTCCTATGTTCCCCAAGAAATGGCATGGTTGTATTAGGCAAAACTCAAGTGGATTTTATGTTTTCTTAGGTACTAATGGATGTACGTAAGAGTCTAAGACTGAATAAAGCAGAAAATCATTTGCAAAATAGAAATATTTCTCCCGTACTAAAGTTTTGACTTGAGTTGTTCTTCAACACCTACTATTCAATTGCAGAGAAGAAATGGATAAAGAAAAGAAGTGAGAACCAAATGCCAGTCGATTTGCCTGCTACATCTTTTGCCTTACCAGAGTTGACCTTATTCTTTTTTCAAAACCAAAGCAACCAAAAACCACTAGATTCAATATCTAATCCTTTTCTGATGTTCTCCATTTTCTCAGCATCCAAACAAAGAAGAAAACACAGACATATATGCATACATACATAAAAATGTATATATGTCCATATGTATTTGTGTATATACATACGAGTAATGCTATTTAGTCTACTGTCGTACAATTAGAGTGACACGATATATATGAAAAACGTGTAAAAAGAATGATTCAAATGCTGAATTTCATTGTCACCTAAAGAAAAGGCATTTCTGTGTACATATATATGAGATAAGAGATCATATATAGAAACCAACCTATCAGTTCTGGCCCTGAGCCTCCTGAGGAACTTCTCATTATCCTCTTCAACAAATTTGAGAATACTCTCCATCAACTGCTTCTTTTCTTGGGTGCCAAGCTTTGTGACATCAATCTCATCATGCACCACTCTCCCATTGCTCATCACCTGTCTTAGCATCCCTGTCCTCAGCCTATCATACGTCGGCAGCCTCTCTATCGCCGCCCACTTCAACTCCTCCTCATCGTCCACCGCCTGCAGCCGGCCACTCCTCTGAAACAAGTCCGGTTCATCCCACATCTCTCTCACACTCGTCGACCGCCAACTCCTACTACTCGTCTGCCTCGCCAAGTCCTCTCCGGCCAAAGCCGCTGCCATTTTTTTCTCCTCCGGCCCGTCAACAAAAAACCTCAGGATTTTGAAAAACGGGTCGGACTAAAATCCTCACTATATGCTAAAATGTTTTGTCACCCAGCTTAGCAAAATGATCATAATTCATAAACAACTCTTGGGGTTCTTGAAAGAATATTCAATGAAATGCTAACTATATATACACAAACTTATGAAGCCGTTGACGAAGCGTAGAGAATATAACTTTTCAATATTTCCACGCTTTTGAGAATTTGCGCTTTTGAGAATTTGCGCGTTTGGTGTGTGAGAAAACGTGGAAAAAGAAAGAGAGAGACAGGTCATGGAGACGTTTATATATAGCTTGGTTTTTCAAAATTCCTTTCCGACTGTAATATTTTCTTTTCCTTTTTTAAGGTAATTACCTTTTTGCACTATTAACTATAGCACCTTGACATTTTTCTTTTATAAACTACCAACTATAATACTTGATCCTATCAAATTACTATTTTATAACACTTTTCTCCCTTTCGTTAATCAAATGGAGTTAAAATTAACGGTCAACGGTCATGTGACTTGCATGTGTTATTTTAAATTTTTTTCCTTCCACTTTTGCCTTCACTTCTAAATTTTTTCATATGTTGGATTAGAGTTTAAGAGGGTATAAGCGTCATTTTATTAATCTGAAGTGAGGGCAAAAGTGGAAGAAAAAAAATTAAAATGGTACATGCAAGTCACATAATTGTTGACCGTTAATTTTAACCCATTTGATTGACGAAAATGAGGAAAATATCATAAGATGGTAGTTTGATGGGGTCAAGTATCATAATTGATAGTTTATAGGAAAAAAGTGTCAAAGTAATATAGTTCATGACAACAAAAGATAATTACCATTTTTTAATTTATGGGTAATTTCACTAAAGACCTTAAGAACTTCTTCACTCAAAACGTTCAAAACCTCTTAATTTGAACTGAACTTTCAATTACAGTCAATTCAAACCCCTTATTAGATTTTAAACGTTAAAAACTTAAAAGTGAGACAATGTCGTTTATATCCCTTAATATTTTATAAAATTTCAAATTTACCCTTAATTCTAAATTTTAAAAAAAGTAAAGTTAAAAAAAATAAATAAGGATGTTTTAGTCTTCTTAGGTATTGACGTTATAAGTTAACCGCTAAATATGATAGAGGGTTCGCAATTGAAAATTCAAGGATCAAATTGAGAAGTTTTAAACATTAAAATGTCTTTTAAATCGCATAATAATTTAAAATTTAATTTTTTTTTTTTTTTTTACATGTCACACCGGAGGAAATGAGATCCGTATATCTAAATTTGTACACGTGAATACAAAATTTGACTTCCAACGCGTTCAATGCAAAGAAAGAAAAATAGCAATCATTGTGGTGAATGAACATACCAGATTCCCACGATAGAATTTGAGCCAATCAAATTAATTTGTGGGTCCAAGCTCCACCTGATTATCCGCTTGATATTTTTATAATCACTACAACCGGGACCAAAATTATTTTAACTAGCTTTGCTTAAGTAACCACACCTTTTATGTCTTATATTTTTAGAGTAGTGACACATGGCACATCGGCGTGAGTGAACAGTTTTTATGTTAGTGTAAACAACAATAAAAAATAATATTATAAAAATTTTGAAACAGTAATTTTTTATTATTGTTCACTCATGCTAGTGTGCCATACATCACTACCCTATTTTTTATGATTAGTTTTTAACATTCCTATTCATGATGATTAGCTCCATGAATTGCTAGAAATTTGAGCATTTAATATGAGAAAATTCATATGAGATTTACTTGAATAGGTGAACGGGCAATCCAGAATTTATTTGAATAGATGAGTCTTATATAAACTATCTCACATTAATTGCCCAAATTAATAACAAGTTAGAGCAACTAATTGGTGTGGATCACAATCCATTGTCCAACTGCCTTTATGAGAATCTGTTTTTGTTTATAGGTTTCATATCATTATTGGTGATTTTTTTTATAGAGTAATATTACTTTTCATGCCCATTTATCACACCGATTGACATGGCATATTTTAATTGACTTTCTTTTTAGAAAAAAAAAAAAAACTAAAATTTCTTGGCTAACTGATGCTGGCTGTGGGTTCCAAGTTTTTTTTTTTTGGTTCATTTTTTAAAATAATTTAATTATAATGAATTTGTCTTTTCATAAGTTTTACGAGGATATAAAGGACATTTTCACATATACCGTTTGATTAAACTCTAAACCCTAACAATATGGTGAAATTAAAAGGGGCTAAATCTTGAGATATAGACATTGCAAAAATTGATTCTTTGAAGTCGTGATTGTAAAACTACTAATACTTCAATAAGATAAGTAAAAGGTTTTCCTTTTTTTAAGTAACTGACAGAATAAGTCACTTAAAACATATTACATTAACAAATATAAAATAAATATAATAAAATAAATGTGAAAAATATCATTACTTTTCTTCATGGAAATGCTATTACACCGACTTTGCCAACTTTGACAAGGAAAACATAATGGTACGCCGTGGAGCAGCCGTTATATATATATATATATATCCTACTATCCTCCTTGTGTCTTCCTAGTCTTAGGTAGATATTATTTTATAAAAATCAAGTGATTGAAATAAGAGCAATTGTCTTTTGTATTTTTATAAAATAATATCTACCTAGGATTAGGAAGATATTAGGAGAGCAAAATAAATAAAAGAATCTCAAAAATTACTAATATATTTATTCCATTTTTAAGGGTTTCTTGTATATTTTAGTGTAATTTAACTTGACTAGACCTGGCCGGTGCAATGCAAGCACTCTGGGAAAAACACAAAAGTCAGCAATTCAAACAATATTAGTGCAAGTTTTTCTTGTATGGGCAGGTGAATTATAATTAAAGCATAATTAATTTCAGGACAAGCAAAGCCACTGGGAAAAGAGGAGCAAGAACAAAAGGTCATATGTACTAAAACATCTGTGAAATAAGAATGTTGAAAATACCAAATTTATTGGATTATTCAACACGTGAACCAGTCCTTAATTAAACTGTTGGAATTCCATAAAAGTCTACCAGAGCAACGTGCATAGACAATTGCTGTGACACGTGAGGTGAAGCCCAGCCATGAAAAAAATCCACTTGTTACTTCATTAACAAGTAAGACTTAATATATATATATATAATATTTAATTCAAATGAGCGGTAAATGATAGAGACAAAATTCAAACTCAAAAGCCCCTGCATCAATCCACGTCTACTTCTCTGTATCTGCAGTATCAAAATATGATGAAAGCTGCCATTCTCCTCATTTGACGTCCAAACTATGACTATACTCCCAACTTGCAGAAGCTTGGAACTGAAATGATCAAATTGTTAACAGAATCTTTTGTCCATATTTTGTCATTTTGTGTTGGCGATTCATACCAATGGCTTGGATTTTTGAAGAAAATTATCAAGAGAAGTTAGAAGACATATTTCAGTTTCAAAAAGTCTCCTAAGGCCAACCAATACCAAATCACGCTAGATTTAAGCATCCATGGTATTACTTTTCACACAGTCTTTACTTTGCCATTGTTGGTATACATAGATAATTAGCCTGCATAATGCAAAGTGCATGTTCAGGATGTTTTACCTCAACTCTGGCCCCCCTAAATTCCAGAGAAATGAGCCACCAAATAGCTTGGGAGTGGGAATTAGGAAGTGATGACGACAACCTTTGGAAACACTGGGTTGGTACAAGATTAATTTGACCATTAATAAAGAATTGGACAGTAGGACTATGAATTAGTCAAGCCGGCTGTGGATTTCATTCATGTTCAATTTCTGTCACAGGTTAAAGTGCCATTGATTTAAGTTACCATAATAAGTTTTTGTCATGCATTGACAACTACAAAGAGTTTCGATAGAACGGCTGCAAAAGCTAGGCTCAGGCAAAGGGGAAAAATTGCACCTTAAATGCCAGACAGTTTACAGCATATAGCCGCTCAATCCCCGCTTGCACAGCCCCCACATCCACAATGCACACACTCCACAGCTTTCTCTTCCCTTAAGTGCTCAGGGACTCGGCACACACAAGTTGTTCCAAAGTTGTGATCCCTTGGTTGTATGCAACGCAGGCAGCAGAGACTTTCATATCCCGACTGCAGTTCAGAGAAAAAGTTGATGAATAATAGCTTTTAATTATAAACGACCAAACAGGACCTGCCCTTATCCATTAAAACATTCACAATTACTGATCAGTCGAAGCAAAGTAAATATATTTCAAGCAATAATCAGTTTGAAAATTCCAGCATTTGGAAACTTTGACCTTTTTCCACTTTGCAATTAGGTTGCGATCTGCATAGCCTTGCTCCAAGCAGAATTCATACAGCTCTTTTGATAACTCATTCCTTTTGTAGTAAAGGTCAAAGATGTAGCGGCTCTTTTGATGCGCAATTTTGAAAATAGGCCAGAATGCTTCACACTTTCTTGCCATCGTTTGGGTCACTTTCAGCTGCCAAAGTTGATAAAAGATTAGAGCTTTAGTATAAGAAGTTTAACAAAGCACAACAAAAAATTTACTAGGTCAGAATAATAGAGCACCAAACATGTTATCAACCTTCTCTCATCTTAGCATCTAGTTCACAAAGAGTAGGCTCAATCAACTCCCACCCATCTGGGTATTTGATCCGGTTGGTCTTCACCTTGGGCATTCTTCCACCTACAGTTAAAATGCCATTGGATTGAATTAACTCTTATTTTATATTAAGGATATATTCTTCCACCTACAGGTGAAAGTGACTGCCTCTTTCTGAAGTATAGTTCTAGTAACAAAAAGACTTGCTTTACGGATTCCTTTACTCTTTTATTCTTGTTTGTAGTTGAAGAACTGCTAGGCAGCTTAGTTAAGCCAGATTGCCGCCCAATCAAGTGCTTAGATTGAATTAACAACAACTAAAACGACGTGCCCTACTCTCAAGAATTAAACCCAAGTTAAGAGACAAATGACAATGAGAGTGAAAATTAGGGAAAAATAAATCTTAAAAACAAAGTAATCATTTGGGTCATTGGGTGTCTTGTCCGATCCCTTAAACGCTGAACCCTACTCCTGATTCCTCAAGCAATAATCAGAGAAAGATAAATGTATGAACGAATTTGAGGGAGAGAGAACACTCACTTGCGACCGGACTTCACTGTGCCAGAGCCAAACTGCGAGTCTGCGAATGTCAGTCAATAAGGGAGTATTAAAACCTAAACGTGAGAATTTGAATCCGGCCGGTCCCTTCCTTCGAACCAAATTTGGGGAAAAATGCTAAGGGAATGTTTGGGACTATGATTTTAATAAGTGAGATTTTAAAAATTATGTTTTTAAAATTTGTGTTTTTTAAATCGTTGTTTTTAAAAGTTGTGCTTTTGAAATCGCTATTTTTTAAAATTGTACATGTATTCGGTAAAATATATTAAAAATTATTTTTTTATTAATTAAGTGTTTGGATAAAATTAGCATATAGTTGTGATTTCAGGCTAAATAGGTAAATATTGCACGCCCCAAATATTTTTTAAAACGATGTGATTTTGGTTTAAATTCACACTTTTTAAAATAAGCACCATCTAGTCAGCTTATTGAAATTGCAGATTTTTTCACGATTTTAAAATTTACATTTTTAAAATCACAATTTCAAACACTCCAAAATTATTATTTGATTTTAAAACATAGGTTTATAACGTTGCAACTATTAATTTTTTGGGTAAAGTCCACTTAACCCCCTCAAACTACCACCCCAATGACAATCTACCCCCCAAACTATTAATTACGACAATTTACCCCACAAACTACCAAAACAATGACAATGTACCCCCCAATGCTAGCAAAATGACAAAAATTACCCCTATAAAATTTTCAATAAGACCCAAATACCCTTAAAGATTTGAAAAGAAAATTATATTTTAGTATTTCTGTTTTTATTTTAGTAAGGGTAATTTCGTCATTTTTGTAAAATTGGGTTCATTCATTGTTTTTTAGTTGAGAAATAAATTAACTGATAGTTTGGGGGTAGTATTGATTAAATGGTAGTTTGAGGGGGTTAAGTGGACTTTACCCTAATTTTTTCATTTGTATTTGGATTAATAGATTTGAGCTATTTATAACTATGTATGTGAAATATATAATGTGGTATGTGATGTTTTGGGCTAAGTATTATTTAAAAACATCAGCCGACCAAAAAAAGACAATTTTTTTTAAAAAAGAAAAAACTTTTTGGCCTTAAACCCTTAAAATAAGCCCAAAAAATGGGCCAATTAAAGGTCTAAAACACTTTAAAAGCTCAAAAATTCATTTTAAAAAAAAAAAGGGTTATAAAATGGCCTATTATTGGATTGAATAGCCACTAATCGCCGGTTATAAAATAACTGCTAACCGCCTAAGCAGTTACGGTTGCGATATAGCCAATAACTACCAATTATATCCGTATATATAGAATAGCCACTAATCATGGTTATAAAATAGCTAACACTAACCTAGCGATTCTGAGTTTTGATATAGCCAATAGCCAATTATATCCGTATATATATATATATATATATATATATATATATATATATACCAAGGGGGGGAGGAAGTGGAAGCGAGCATTAATATAATGAAAGCGTAGAAAATAGTGCAATAATGAAAGTAATGCATTAAAAGAAAACAATAGAACCGACCATGAAGGTGGTATGCGATATGAAAATAATGCGAGGCGAAAGTAGCCAACCATGGAGGTGGTATGCGTTTATAATAAAATGTAATGAAAACTGCCATAATATAAAGAAAGCAAGAGAACTGCCCAAATGGCGGTATGCATAATGTAAAGCGCTTAATTATGAAAGCAAGATAACCGTCAAATCAAAGCGTATGCGTTAATATAATGAAAGTAATAACTGAAAATAAACTTTAAACTAAACTGAACTAGGAATATTATTGGAATATTAAACTTACAAAAGAGGAATTAGGAAAGGAAATAAGGAAACTAAGAAGTCGGAATTACAAAGGAAAATGAGAAGTTCTCTGCTAAAGGAATTCTAAATGAAGTCCTAGAAGCAGCCTACTTACAACAAGGGGGGAGGCCCCTTAAATAGAAAAGCATTCAGCCAAAATTCAGGAATCAAGGTACAAGCAAGGTACAAAATTCACGTATGAACAGTAACATGAATAGTGTTCGGGTGAATAGTGATTGGTGAATAGTGACAGATGAATAGTGATTGGTGAATAGTAAAATCTGAATATTCTTGATTCTTTTTCGGATGAAATTGTCTTCATTATGGTTTTCAAAATACTCTAGAATTTTGGAAATTTTGGACAAACTCTTGGGAAAATCTTGAGAATCTTCAATAGGAAAATCTTGAAATCAGACAAATCTTTAGTAGTGAAACTGAATAAAATCTTCGAATCTTGGACAAAATCTTGAAATCTTGGATATCTTGAAATCTTGAAATATTTATGCACTGACAAAAGCACTGGTAGACGAACTGGAAATCTTTGAGAAAATCAGACAAAATCTTGGGAAAATCTTGAAAATCTTCAACAGATAATCTTGGAATCATGAATCTTCTAGGAAAATCTTCAAATATGTTTCTGAACAAATCTTGGGTAAATCTTCGAACTGGAAATCTTTGGAAAATCAGACAAAATCTTGGAGAATCTGCAACTCATGGATCTTCTGGACAATTATCAATAAAGGTCTTCAACCATTCTTCTTATTGGAAATGATTGAATATCTTGAAAAAGCACTATGAGGAGAAATTTGAAATAAAGATAATGCTTCAGAAGTTTGACCCATTTGAGCCATTTCTTTAACATTTTTGACAATAGCATCAATTTTTGGACTTTTTTCCTTTAATTTGGTTTGATACCAATGTCTTTCAATCTTGAAATCCCGCTTGACATACTTCCATCTCATGATCCAAGGAATTTTATATTTTTTAACAAAATGCAAAATAGGTGGAAAATCAGAATCAAAGTTGTTATGATTGAAATGAGTCTTGAAAAGATGAAAGGCTTCAGTAAGTTGGGGAGGAAGAGTATCTGGATTAAGGCCAAAAAATTTCCACCAATGGAGGAACCAAATAGGAAGAGTATCATCAAAATTTTTGTCAAAATTAATGATCCAGCAATGAGTAAATTCAGGAGTTTGTAAGAGCATGAATTTAAACCAAGCATTGATATAATCATAATAAGAATAGGGAATAATAGAATTAGCAAAAGGTCTCAGAGTAGAAGGATGTAATCCCCAATCTTTTTCATGAATGAATTTGGCCAAATATGCAATAGTGCACCTAACAGTTAGGGTGTCTCCACTTTTGGAATAGACTGGATGGAATTTAATGGATTCAGTTTGAAACAAAATATTAGTGTAATAATCTAAATTTTTCTGAAGATCTTCAGGAACCCAATGGAAATTAGGAGGAAAATAAGAAAGAGCTAATTCTCTTGGGGAAATATCTTGGGAATGATTCTTTTCAATTGAAAATAAATACTGAACAGTGAGAAGGGGAACATAAATAGGAGGAAGAATAATAGGGGGAACATAAGGAACTATGGAAGAAGAAGATTTTGTAGATGAGGCCACATATAACATATCAATCTTCTCCTTGTCTTTTTTGCTTGCCATGGTGGCACTGCAAAAATTCACGAGTGAGGAAATCAGGGATTGAATTATTAGAACCTTTAATATATTCTATATCAAAATCGAAAGTGCTCAAAATTGCTTGCCATCTGGCAAAAATCTGTTTAGATGCGATGTTTTCAACATCTTTTTTCAATATATACTTTGCAGACTTGCAATCAATTCTTAGCAAAAATCTTTGATTAAGCAAATCAGATTGAAATTTTGTAATGCACAGAACAACTGAAAGAATTTCTTTTTTAATAGTACTATAATTAGATTGCACAGAATTCCAGGATCCAGAATGAAATCGAACAATTTGTTCAGGAGATCCTGGTGAAACAAGTTGTTTCAGAATTCCTCCAAAACCAATTTCAGAGGCATCCGTCTCGAGATTTTAAAAGCATTAATCAAGGAATACCTAAACAAGGCAAAGTTTTAACATGAACTTTGATTTGTCCGACAATGGAAGTATGGATATCTCAAGGTGGAGGATTACTCGTAATCTATCAAACAAAGGTTTACAATATTTTCTAAATCTTTGTAAAATCAGCAATATAATTAGAGAACCAAGAAATCTTTGAAGTTGGGTTTTGTCAATGATGACATCGAAATTTATCGAAATTGGATGGATTCTCGGCCCTCGAAATATCAAAACCAAGAAACCTGATCTTGGTTTGAAAAAGTTTAATCTTTTTGGCTGAAACAACAAGACCACTGTGTTTAATGGTTTCTAGAAAAGAATTCAGATGTTTCCAATGTTCCTCAATGGATTTGGAAAAAATAAGAACATCATCAATATAAACAATGGTGAAATGGGTAAAGGATTAAAATATCATTCATAATGTTCTGAAATTCGCTAGGAGCATTCTTCAATCCAAAAGGCATAACATTCCACTCATAATGACCAAATGGGGTAGTAAAAGCAGTCTTATACCTATCATGGTCATCAATCTGGACTTGCCAAAATCCTGACTTCATATCAAACTTAGAGAAAATTAAAGCATCACTCAGACGGCTGACTAAGTCTTTCCTATTGGGGATAGGATACCTAATCCATTCAAGCACATCATTGAGAGCTTATAGTTTATGACTAATCTAGGAACTCCTCTTCAATTTCAGCATTCTTCCTAACATAAAAGCAGCACAAGACCAAAGGAGATTTACTTTTCAATAATTCCTTTTGCAAGCAAATCAGAAATTTCTTTTTGACAAAAATCTAAAATTTCAGCATTCATTTGAATGGGTCTGGCTTTAGTAGGAATCTTTTTTCAGAAAAATCTTTGATATAAGGTAAAGAAACAATATGCTTTTTTCTATGCCAAAAAGCATTTGGAAGTTCAGAACATACAGTATCAATAATTTTGTCATTAAAAGCAGAAATCTTTGATTGCAACAATTTATCATAAAGTTGTTTAGCAATCTTTTGGTATTTGACTTCTTGTTTAAGGAAATTTAAATGTTTAGTCTTGGCATAAATTAAATTGAAATTCAATTGATTGATCTCACTATCAAATCTTGAAACAAAATGAAATTTAATTGGGACTCCCATTTTAACTGTGGACACACCATCATCTTCAGCTGTAAATGGATAAAGCATAAAAATAAATGGAATTCCAAGTATCACTTTATCAGTCATACTTTTAACAAGAACAGAAGGAATGTGAAAACAAACATTATTCTGGCAAATATGGACATTGTTCAATTCATATTTTATTTGCAATTTACTTCCACTGGCAGAATTCAATTTTTCCGTAGATTTTTCAAAATATTTACTAGGAATAAGTCCTTCTTGAATGCAATTCAAATCAGCACCAGAATCAATCAAAGCAATAACATCAAAAGCATAATCTTGGGCAACAACAATATGAACTTTGGCATACCATTTTGGAAGAATAACTTTATTTATTAAACTGATAATCTTATCATCATTGGAATTCAAAGTATTGTTGGACTCTTCTTCATAAGAATGATCAAATTTGTTATTATCATTATCGAATTATGATCTTGTTTTGAAATTCTTGTTTTAAATTTTTATTATCAATTTTATGCAAATTTTTCTTTAAGTCAACAATATCTTTCTTGATAATACTAATCTCATGTTGCAAATCTGAGACAGTAGCAACTTTGGATTTTTGTTTAGAAAATTCTTCCAAAGTTTCATCAGGAGAGATCTTGGACTTAGAAGGTTTGTTAACATCTTTAACCATTGTTTTCTTCAATTTTTTAAAGTATTTTTCTTTTAATTCAGGATTTTCAATTTTTAAAATAAGAGTCATCAACAAATCTTTTTGTTTTTCAATTATTGTTAAAACACTACAATTCATATGATTCAATTTATCAGAGGAAGAGAGATTAGAGGATATGGAATTTATGTCAGAAAACTCACTAGGTTTTTTCTGGTGAAATTCAATTTTAAAATCAGAAAATTTCTTTTCAAATTCCTCAGTATTTTCTTAGGAATTAAAATTTGAATCAAGAGGCTCCTTTTCCGTAGGAGAAGAAATCAACGGAGAACCTTGGACAGTAACTCCCTTACACTCAATGAGAATATTTTCAAGAGGAGGATGAGAAGACTGAACAACTGTCTTGTCTTCTTTGACAAAATTCTTTTTAACAACATTTAGAACATTGTCAAGAGGGAAATATTTTTGAAGAAAATCAAAGAACAAAATATGTTTTTGAGACTTAATCACTTTTCTTGCCCATTGGACTTTAATGAAGTCTCGTTCTTTTTCCGAAAATTTGCACGTAAGCATGCCGTCAGAATCAGTATTCTTTTTGAAGAAAAATCTTTTGCAGTGGCCAATCAATTAGTGAGAAAAAATCTTTTGAAACAGATGGAGGACATTGCATTGGTGAGGAGGAGGAAGGACCATTAAAATCAAGCGTAGAAGGAGAAGTTGAATCACCTTCATCATCCTTGTGAATAGGAGGATGAGTTTTAGTTGAATAAAAAGCAGAGGAAACTTGAGAATTTGTAGAAATTCCTTGTATTTTGAAATTGGAATGGTCAGGAGGAGGAAAAATCAAATCTTCAATTTCTTTTTCTCTTTTGTAGAGTCCTTCAGTGATTGAAGATCCAGCAAAAGAATTTCTTCTTTCTTCAATAGGAAGGGGTCTTTGAATTTAGTTAGGAATATTTAAATCTGAAAAACTAATTTTAACAGATCCATCCAAATATTGTTAGATGTAATCAAGACTAGAGGCATCATTAACTACTCAGAGTGGCTTAGATACATTTTCCAAAAGCCATTCATTAGGAAGATTAATATCATCCCATCGAATCATTTTTGGAATCTATATGTTAGCATCATGAGTAGAACTTTGAATTAACAAAGTGGATTGACCTGCACTCTTAATCACAGCCTGAGGATCTAAATTAGTTTTCATAAGTTTATAATAAATTCGGTAGATGATAGCAAGAGGTCTGCTACCTTCTTCCATATCGTAACCAGAAGTCAAAACATTCAAAGTC
The DNA here is from genome assembly GCA_013348765.1 of Carpinus viminea. NCBI lineage: Eukaryota > Viridiplantae > Streptophyta > Magnoliopsida > Fagales > Betulaceae > Carpinus > Carpinus viminea. Next base: position 46,444,136 of record CP054668.1, on the reverse strand, counting down.
AAAGCTTTAAGAATATTAATATCATCCAGAGAAAGAGTCAAATTAGGGAAAACATCAAAATGAACCGGACCATTAAACAAAGAAGATTGAATCATTCCAAGAATACTAGTTCTAAATTAATAAATCTAGCATTACATAAACATAAAAAGCACGTACATTAATTCCAAGTCTAGTTAAAGGTTTAACAACTTGGACAGATCCAACATGCAAAAACCTATTCTTTATTCTTTGAATCATTAACAAATCTTTTATTAAATAACGAAATGTTGAATTATTACCAAATAGCAAATGTTTGTTCAATGCCTAATGAATATTCAGATTTCCGTAGATTTCAACCAAGAAGTAGTATAAATATCCTTATTAGAAATTTTGGGAATATTCCATTTATCAAAATTAAAAGAATTATCACTTTCAAAAGAAAGTTGTTCACTATTAACAATATCAGGAGGTAAGCTACATCTAGAGCTAACAGAAGAGGTTGATCTCCACATTTTGACAATCAAATCAACACACAAATTCACTCACTAGTCATCAACTCACAAAATCACTCTCTAGACATGCACTATCTTACGGAAATCTAACTACACATACCCACGAACACAGACATACATACCCTTCACCAACTGCCCTACAACATGCCTTCTCCAGCTTCAAAAAGGGACTTACAGGTAACCTGAGGTGATGTCTACTGGGGTGGTAGGTTTACAATCGGAAGACAGAACACAGAAAAGAAAGATCAAGAGTGAAGAAATACACAGAAAGATCAAAAGTAAGTGGACAAATAGAGAGATCGCAAGGTGAGCAGATCAGATTAGCAAAAAGTAAAAAACAAGATCTGGAGGCAGCAAAAGACCGCAACACTCATTAACAAATCTTTTGATATATATATATTTATACACACACGATTAACTAAATTTTTGAACAATCTCTAACATTTCAGTTGAATAATTTTATTCAGTCTCATGCTAATTTTTTTTTTTTTTTTTTTGTAAACAACTCATGCTAAAAAATTGACTCGAGAGATTTCAGTTTAATTTTTTTTTAACGAACTTCGAAACTAAATGAGCAGTTATTTTCTAATTTTAATTTCTAATCGAGAGCATATTTGTATTTTTTAAAATTTTATAGGGATATAAAAATATTTATACAATGTAGGTCATGATAGTTAAAGCGAGTAAGTAAAGTTTCCTGATATGGCAAAATGTTAACCATTTAATTGAGAATTTTTTTTTTTTTTTTTTAAAAAAAAAAAACCTTGGTAAAATATCTTGAAAAAATCAACTTAGTAATGATAATAAACTCCAATATTTCTAGGATATTTTGCTAAATCGAATTTAGTCATGCCACTTTTTTTAAGAGGGCAGAATTTTTCTCTAAATTAAGTTAAAAAAAATTATTTCAATCCAATTTATTATGTGCCAATTTCACATACATTAAAAAGAAAAGAAAAATACAAGTGAAAATTGCATACTTTATTAAAAATGTATAGGAAGATTAAAATTACATATAAAAATAACATGCATTTTGAACATGTCATTTTAAAGGGAAAACCTCATATTTGGTCAGTCTGCAAAAGGCCACTTTTGCAGCCTCAATAGGAGATTAACACATCATCTAAAGCAAAAAAAAAAAAGCACAAAACTAACCTACAACATAAAACACTAGATTTTAAGGGTTTCTTCTTCTTCCTTCTCCTTACCCATCAGCCGACAACTCCTATTTGTTATTTCTTATTCTCCATTTCTTCCTCCTTATCTTCCATTTCTTCCTCCTTATCTTCCATTTCTTCTTCATTTAATGGAGAAAGAGAGAGAAAAGAGAGATGCTATGAAAGAGAGGAAGAAAGAGCCACAGACGCTGGTCATGGGTTTGGCGTGACCCACGGCCAGCCAAACACCCAGGTGGCTAGGTCCGTTGAAACGCTTGCCGTGACCCACAACTGGATTATGACAAGCGGCTTCCATCTCCTGTGAATCCTTTTAGGGATAAAAAGTCAACCTTCTCCTCTCTGATTTAATTTTGAATCCAAAAATAAATTTTAAGGCATTAGAATCGAGTTTTGAGACCAAATCTCACAAAAAAATTAGCCAGAGATGGTGACCCAGCCACTAGGTCACGCCGCTGCCGTTGGGTTTATTGGGTCCGTTGGTTTTGTTGGCCGGCACTATTGGTTTTGCTTGCACCGGGTCCAGTTGTTTGGGTTTGCTTTTATTTAGTGTTTTGATCTTATTTTGATAAAATGCAATTGCTGATGTGTTGCAAGGAGATTGAATGCTGCAAAACACCACTTTAAGGTTTGCCCTGTTAATAGGAGCTCTCCATTTTAAAATACTACGAAGTACACTTTTTTCTTTAATGGAACTTGTGCATACCCCTGATCGTTCACTGGTCGACAATATATTCCCAATTGTCATTTTTTCCCCCTGGTTCAGGTAGGAAACTAAGATTATGTCCATCAAATCTGGAGAAAAGTATACATTAAGCCGGACCACAAGTGGCTCGCTAGAAAAAGAGAAGAAAGAAAAGTGGCTTCAAACAGGAAGTAGAAGCCTGGGATTTATCACGCAATATAAAAACAAAAAAGATAAAAACCCAATAATGATCAAGTTCCAATTTCCATTGGTAGTGACAAGTCTGCAACTAGCATTTATTAGAGGGTGTAACAAGATACTTCAAGAAAACATTACTCCAAACAAGAACTTAAGAACAATGAAATCTGAGCTGCCTCATTCTTTCTTTCCAATGCCATGTGACATATTATAGATCCCTCGTCCCTGGTGAATGCATAACATATATTAAAGATCAGCAAGCAAAACAAATAGGATCAAGCCTAATTTTCTTTATAAAGTAGTATATCAGAACTCACAATAAGAAATAACGAAGTGGCCGCCAAAGCAGCTGGAATGGCAACAGAGGTTAGCTTATCAAATCGTCCTTTGAGGTATGTGTGTTTGTGGATGTTTTGGAAATATTTTTGTTTCTCAAGAAGCTTCTCCCGTGGTCGAAATGGTTGTTCTGTGACTTCTGTCATCCTGCATGATGGAATTATAATCTTCTCATCAATTTCATTATATTATATATTATATTTACAAAGTTGGCGAAACTTTGGATACCCTTGCCCTTAAAAAGGCATAGTGCATATGCACAATTCATTTGTGTTCTTTAGTGACAAAGAAAAGGATACAATTTTAACTGAAATCACTCTCCATAAAATGATGAAAAGAACGATCATAGAAGAAAGCACTACAAAATACACAAACAGGACTGGTGAATATCCAAGAACCAAGAACAATGGACTACTGTTACCTATTTTTCTTTCACTATAACAAATATATTATGCATAAAAGCTTGTGTGTAGAGCAACATTCATTACTGCAGCAAAATATGTCATTTAAATTGACAAGAATTTCCACATTTGGCGTTGTTGGACTTAACGTACCAGCAGCTCACATGGTGCTAAGTGAACAAACTAATCGGCTTAAATTAGATATTTTCCACTCTAAATCGCAGCCAACATGAAACATATCCACTAAACCAGTAATTCCATCAAAAATTTCTATACGACTTATTTGGAATAAAGCTAATTAAAATTAAAAATAATAATAATTAAAAAAAAAAATCCAGTAACTTTCCACTTCTGACCACATTAGTCAACAGCACTCTTCAAGCCTCACTATCTCCATAGTTAACCTGTCATTGCTGAAAATAAGTAGTCGTTGTCTCCCTATAATACATCACTGGTAAACCAAGAGTCCAATTTTTCTTGTCTAATCTTCATCCCCAAATTATCCTGTTCCTGTTTGCCAATGCTATATGGAAATGTTGGCTCAAGCTATTTCCACCAAGAATCTTGTTTGCCCATGTTATATGGAAATATTGCTGCAAAGGAGTACAACTCTATAAAAAATGGAACTTCAGGCCCAATCCCAGCACATCACTTCCATACTTAATCAAGCTCAGAAGATTGACAGCACAACTTCACACAACAATACAACAACATCTCATGGAAGTTCTCTCCTCCAACATTCACCAAGATTACTCCATCGAAGCAAGTCATCAATTTTTTTTTTTTTTGATAAATAAGAATATTATTGAAAAGCGCATAGGGACGCACCCAAATACACAGGAAGTATATAAAGACATCCCTTTAAAGACAAAAGGAAAAACAAAAAATTTGCCTCGAAGAAACTTAACGAATGTTCAAAACACCCGTCCAATGGAAAAACAAATTAAGAAACCTATTGCTGAGCTCTACCATTATCAATTCCTTATCTTCGAAACATCGAGCATTCATCTCCCTCCAAAGAGTCCACATAAGACACAAAGGGACCATTCTCCAAACCTCCATCACCATTTTATTACCTCTTTGGCCTTTCCAGCAAGCTAGGAAATCAATAACCTTGCCATTCATGACCCACTTCACATCAAAAAGGGAAAACAGAACACTCCAAAGAGTACGAGCCACGTCACAATGGAGGAGAAGATCTATGGACTCACCACTCCTCTTACACATACTACACCAATCCACCATGATCAAGCCTCTCTTCCGTAGATTATCCAACGTGAGAATACTTCCAAGGGCAGCCGTCCATACAAAGAAACTAACTCTAAGCAGAACTTTAACCTTCCAAATACTCTTCCACAGGAAAGAAAAGCTCTCCACCCCCTGCCTCTCCACGGAAAAAGGAAGCACACCGAAGAAAGAACGCACCTCAAACATCTTCCTCTTTGAAGGGATCCACCAAATGCGGTCCACCCCCCCATTATGATGCCAAGTCTCATACAATTTCGCAAAGAAATTCACCACCACCTCCACTTTCCAATCCTGAGCCGCTTGGCAAAAAGAAACATTCCAATGTGCTTCCTCATTCATAATCTGCACATTATAACTCACCCAAGCCTCTTTGTTTCTTTCAATACAAAATAATTCAAGGAAAGACTCCTTCAAAGGTTGATCTCCACACCAAATATCATGCCAAAACCTAATTTGAGTGCCATCACCAACTTCAAATATGATGAACTTAGAAAACAACGCCCACCCTCTTCTTATATGCTTCCAAACCCCCACACCAAAGGGCATCTCAACCTGTTTTGTACACCAATCTCCCTCCATGCTTCCATATTTTACCTCTACGACCTTCCTCCAATAAGCTTCCCTCTTTGTAGCATAATGCCATAGTCATTTCCCCAATAACACTTGATTGAACCGACACAAGTTTCTAACCCCCAAACCACCATCATTCACAGGAGAGCAAACTAAAGACCATTTAACCAAGTGAAACTTAGTCTCCTCATCTCCTCATTAGTACCGCCCCATAAAAAATTCCTTTGCAACTTCTCTAACCTATTTGCCACACTTGAGGGAATAGGAAAAAGCGATAACAAATAGGTTGGAAGGTTGGAGAGCGTGCTTTTAATCAACATTAGCCTTCCCATGTTCGTCCACATTCTTAGAGAACAATGAACTGGCTTGTCATAGCCTAATTCTATGTATATTTTGGTAGAAAATTTGTGAAACATCTAATCACCATAAAAATTCTCCTGAGAAATCTTGTGTTCAATTTTTTTATTTTTTTATTTATTTATTGTGAAAAGGCACTACACATGTGCATTAGAAATATATAAGAGAAACACATAACGAGAAAGAGACAAGAGATCAAGCAAATCACAAAAATTAGTAAGGGTTCGTTTGGGTTTCAGTTTGATACTGTAGCAAAAATTGATTGATGTGAAAAAAAGTAAGAATATTTTTTTTGAAAAAGTGAAAAAGTATGTATGTTTAGTATGGAAAAATGAAAAAATAAAAAAATGTTTTGTAGTATTTTTTTATTTGAATAGTAATAAAAAATGATTGATGTGATTTAAAAAGTAAAAGAATGTTGAAAAAAATGAAAAAGTGGGATTGCCTTGCCTTTGCCTAAACCGTTTACCAAATGGACCCTAATATGTAAACAATCAAAGGCAACTGTCCATAGGAAAACAGTTTTGAAAAAGAAGGCCTTTAGCTCCAACATTGTCATCTCGCAATCTTCAAAGCTTCAATAATTTCTCTCTCCATATACACCACATTAAGCATGGCAGAATCATCATCCATGCTGCAGCACTCTGAAAACTACTAAATGGCCCTCTCAAACTCGCATAGAGATCCACCACCCGTCAAGGCATAATCGACTCTAACCCACCAAGACTGAAGATAGAATTCCATAGGGCATAGCAAGTTAGCAACCTCGCAGTGAAGTAGAAGGTGATCTACATATTCCCCATTCTTCTTACACATGCAAGACCAATCTATGCATGTGTTTATGGGTGATAAGGGCATTATAGAAAGATATAACCTCAAACAACCCTCTTTTGGAATCTTGTGTTCATTGTGGGAGTTCTATTTGATAAGTGGCTTGTACTGTAAACTTCTCATTATAAGAGCATAAAACAAGGTAGTATTCAAATCCAGTAAACTTCTCATTATAAGAGCATATAACGAGGCAGTATTCAAAGCCAGATTAAGTACAGATTTAGTGGAAGAGTATTAGAGGCTATTTCAAAAGCCACAACAGAAATAGGTCTCTAGTGATATCTACAATAAGCCCATTAAGGGCATTTGAATGCAACTAATCCAAATTCATACTTCAATAATGAAACCATAAACCCTCTTCCCAATCAGCTCACATAATACCCAATACTTTGTGTTTATGGAACATTAGTTGCGATAACACGGGGTTCTCTATTTTTTTTGTAAGCAACACAGGATTCTCTATTTAACTGCCCTACAACAATCCATCAGCCAAAATGAAGCAAATTCCAAATATGTATGTGCCACTTCAAGCAACAAAAAAAAAAACTACTACTGCAGAATATTTGGGTTGAGCCTTTGAGCTTTTTAATGAAATTCATTACTTCTAAAAAAAAGAATAAAAAACCCCATTTCTTATCATACAATATCCAGATATTCTTTCCGTTAATCCCTCACTCCCTACATTCTCAAAACTTCAAATGCAACCTCGAACACTGCAGCAAAGCAAAATCTGCCTAGAAAAGCCCAAGCCACTCACAAAAGCAGCAAAATCCTCATACCTGCTTTCTAAAACCCGAAGCAGCCCCTAAAGAAGACCCGAGAAACCCCCACCAAACAGGCCCTCAGACAAATAAAAACTCTGCATGTATAATCATCGAAAACCATGCGCTCCACCAGTTACCGACTCATTTAACTCAATTTTGATTCATCTACGCATAAACAAGCTCTACTCTAGACTATAAAACGGGTCGCACTCCTATCACAAACTTATAAACCATTGCAGTCAAAGCAAAAGGTAATAAGAATAACACATAAGCTAAAGACCCAGAACAAACCATAGCAAGATTGCATTCAACAGAGCTAGATCCAATCACGCCAATAAAAACGAGAACATTACAAACCAAATCAGAAAAAAAGACAACCACGACCAAAAGTATCAAAACCCTAGATCTAAAGCATCAAAAACCGGTCGGAGACATCCTAATCTTGGATGAGTACTTGGAAAATGAACTCGATGAACTTACCTGAGATTGGCGGATTTGGAGGTGTGAGGAGTTCAACGTTTGGAGCCGACTGCTGGCGATAAAGAGATTGTCGAAGATGCAAAGGAGTGGGGATTGAATATGTATTGGGGAAAATGGATTTGGGTCCCTCCGGTGATTTCCCTACAGTGGGTTCCAATGCGTATGCTATTGACTTGCCACGTCGTCGATATGATTGAGGATATGTTGGCCATGCTCAGAGAGCTCCTATGGTTTGGGCTTGGGCTTTAAGAAAAGGGATAAATGCAATTTTTTTGTTTATGTATTTTAAAGTTTTGATAAATAACTTTTGAGTTTTAAAAATATAAGAAAAACAAAAAAAGAAAAAAAACTTGTTCCCACCATTTGAAAAGTTCACAAAATTCATATAAACATCAATTATCGCGTGACATGCGTCATTACAGGTCATTTGCAATACAAAATTTTAAAAATAAATATGAAATATGAAATATATATTAAAAAAAGAGTAAATTATAAATTTTTTAGTCAATGCGCTAAGATTGAAAACTCTTTTTTCGAATTTTTACTCACTTGGTCAATCAAAAAGGCAAATTAACCCCTACCGTTACATTTTTCTTCAAAGGTTTAACCATTTTTGCTTAACTGGAATGTACTCCTACCCGTTGCTCCTCTTGTTGTGTCTTTGGCCATTCTAACTCAGCTCGTCCTAAGTTGAGTAGCCAGGTTTGTCCTGCTCCAGATAAGGCTAATTCTGAGGGCGAATGGACTGAGGTCAAGAAACGTAGGAAAGGTAAAGAGGTGGTGCCAGGCCCTATGGCTTTAGGAACAGAGGGTTCCTCAGCTTTTGGAAGGAGCTACCAAGGCCTAATACAAGGGTGGGGCAATAGGGCAATCGATGCTTACCAAAGAGGGAGTAGGCAAGGGTCAACGCTCATTACACTAGGCAGTCCACATGTGCCCACAAGATTTGGGGCAATATGGGACTGGAGAAATTTCTACTGAGAGTGGCTTTTTCTTCTTCAAGTCAATCCCAAATGTGAGGAACTTTCTGGTTTTGCATATTTTCTGTATTGAGAATTGGTGGATTATATGACTGAAATGGAAAGAGAGGTGGGAAATGGAAATGGAAGTGAAGTGTCTTCAAGATACTCAACAATCTCCAGGTTACAACTTCAAGCAAAATGCTCAATCTAATTCATACCAGATTACATTCATGCTGATTGCATTATATACTATGCAATCAGCCTAACAGCCCATTTAACAACCAACTAACAAGCTTAACAGCCCAATGTAGTTACAACAATAAACCCAACAATTGCAACTTCACTTCTAACAGCCCACCAGCTCTGGCCCATTATTACAGCCTTTATTCAAGAATGCATGCTAGCTATTGACACACATGCTCCTATCAGAGTCATTTATTCCTCAAGTGCTTGCCAGCTATGGTACATGTGTCGCTCCAACCTCCCTCTTCTCAGCTGCACCATACACGTGGCTCTTATGACAAAATATCTCCCACATCACTACGCCTCTTTCTTCTTTCATCATCTCCTCAGAAACCTCAGCCCTTTCATCCACTTTCGAGCTCATACCCTTTCCTTAAAAAACCTAACAAACCATCCCCCTTTAAAACACCTTGCCCACAAGGTGTGGGTAATCTCGTTGTAAGTCGTAGAGCAACTCCCAAGTACTATCTTCCTTGGTCATGCCCCACTAGTGGATTAAAACTTTAGTCATTGCCCGACTAGCCACCTTGCGCATTGTAACAGCCCCAAAATTAACCTTAGCTAATTCAGTGGAGTCACTGGTAACTAACCCATTTAAGCCAACTTGTGACTAAACGAGAAGTCACCCTTCTAGAATTATCGGAGTAGATGCAAGGAAAGGTGAATAAATTTGAGACAACTAGTAATCATCAAGTAAGAACATGGAACTACTAAGCAATAATGGCAAACCTGTAATCATAAGCAATTCCTAGCCAGACAGGCAGTAGCAGCCATTGCCACTCCCAGAGTAATGAATCAGATTACCTAGAGAATAATAACTGCGTAAGTCTAATAACTTAGTAAGTAAACCTTACAAAATAGGTATGACATGAGTCCAATTAATGAAAGTAAACGTGCATTTTGAGTAGGACTAGGTATCGATCATATCGGTGTAGTTAATAGAGTTACCGATTACCGACTGATAAGCTATCGGTTAACCGATTATCGATTGATAAGGATTTATACCGAAAGTTATTGGTCATATTGGTAATATCGGTAATCGGTTAAACCAATTTTCGTGAAAAAACCATCAACAACATTTTCCAAACCCATCAACAACACTATCCAAACCAAAAAATAACAAACTAAATGTCAAAGGCTAAATAAGCCATGGGAAATCTGCGAGTTCAAGAATGGGTGAAGGAAACTAAGAAGGAAGAAGGAAACTCAAAAGTGGGATCCTGTAAGAACTTGGAGAAATCGATGATCTGTGAAAAGCTTGTCACACCATGCCATCCTGAAAGTGTGAGAGACTAAGAGTGCCATGGGAGAGAGTTAACTTGAGAGAGCAGGAGGCGGCAGTCTGTAGAGGGAGAAGAACTTGAGACTTGAGAGAGCTGATGGGGGAGGCGGCAGTCTTAGAGGGAAAGGGAGTTAGGGTTAAGGGAAAAGTAATACTAATATATATATATATATATATGATTGATGGGTAGTTAAAAAAAAAAAAAAAGAAGATAAATAGATATGGCCATATATACTTATTTCCAAATATATATGATAAAATATAAACATATATGGCAAATTTTTGGGGGACGTGCATGGCCAATGGGGGACATGTGAATGGGGTATGGCCATGGGCAAATAGCTGGCAAGCATTCTCACAAAGATGTACTAAATTTTTTAGAAATTGTATATTATGAAAAATTTAAAAAAAAAATTGAGAATTACATTTATTCCCCCCTTATCGGTCATATCGGTTTTTTGATAACAAATTATTAACTGACCGATAAGCTTATCGGTATAAAATTTTTAACTGATTACCGACCAATAACTATTGGTTGCGGTTAATATCAGTTAGATTAAAGTTGGTAATCGGTCGGTAATCGGTAATCGGTTAACCTGCCCACTACTAATTTTGAGTAAGAATAAAAAGAGGTATTACCCCCACTAATACACCCTTTTGGTAAGGTTTAGGTTTTTAGTAAAAGATCGTGGTGTAATATCGGCGATAACTACCTAATATTTTAATGCAAGAAAAAGCTAATACATTATAGGTCATAACTCTCATATATGGTGATGAGTGTCTAATATTGTATATTTGAGCCATTTAACTTATGTTTGTTAAGCTCTTAGTTTTGTTATTTTCTAATGTTTTTGTAAGTTTTAGTGTTTTATTGTGTTGCAGGTCATTGGCATCAAAAAACGGTTTAAAGGGTGGAAATGAGCAAAGGAAGAACTGGTCCCTAAGAAAAACCTAATTCCTTTCATCAAAGGATCTTTTAGTTTTGAGTTTGTCTGCATATAGCTTCATATGATTTTGTGATTTCAATAAATTATCACATAAAATCTGAATTATCTGCTCTCTAGATTTCAAAGATTGATCTAATGCATCATTAGCTGTAATTCCTGGAACATATGACAGTAGCTTAGGTGGTACAAAACCATAGACAGCTTCAAACGGAGTTAGGCCAATAGAAAAGTGATGATTGGTATTATACCACCACTTAGCCATAGGTAACCATTTAATCCATGCCTTAGGCTTAATTCCAACAAAACACCTCAAGTACCCTTCCAAACATTTGTTTAAAGCTTCAGTCTGTGGATGGTAAGTTGAGCTAAAAGCTAATGTAGTACCTTGAAGTTTAAACAATTCCTTCAAAAAAGAACTTAAGTACCCTTCCAAACATTTGTTTAAAGCTTCAGTCTGACCATCAGTCTATGGATGGTAAGCTGAGCTAAAAGCTAATGTGGTACCTTGAAGTTTAAACAATTCCCTCCAAAAAGAACTTGTAAACACCTTATCTCTATCTGACACTATTGTTTAAGGCAAACCATGCAACCTAAAAATTTGCTCAAAAAATATATTAGCCACTATTATTACTGTAAAGGGATGAGCTAGAGCTAGAAAGTGACCATATTTAGTCAATCTGTCCACCACAACAAATATCACACTCTTCCCTTGGGAAAGAGGCAGACCCTCAATAAAATCCATTGAGATATCAGTCCAACTACCCTGAGGAATAGGTAAGTGTTGTAGTAGTCCAAGTGAATGAATATTCTCCACCTTAGAGGCCTAGCAGATAGGGCACTCCCTCACCATTCTTCTGATATCTTTTCTCATACCTTCCCAATGAAAATCAGCTTTAGCTCTTTGGACAGTCTTCCTATAACCAGAGTGACCTACCTGTGAACTATTGTGAATATAGTCCAAAATTTTACCTTTAAAGTGGGAATTCTTAACAATAAAAATTATGCCTTTCTTCAAAATCAAACCCTACTTCAACATGTAACCCTTAGGAACATCTTCACCGCTGAAGCTTGTGCAATAAATCTCTAGTACCTGGATCAAAATCATAGCTCAACTTGAGCTCTTCTAACCAAGTAGGAGAAGGAAAAGAGAGTAAAGAACAAGTAACTGTCATAGGCACTGTTGGTTCTTCAAAAAACTAAATAGGGCAGTAACCACTTTGTTTTCCTTACCCCTTTTATACAAATTCACAAAATCATACCCTCACAACTTTGACATCCATTTTTGCTGAGTAATAGTGCCCACCTTCTATTTAAGCAAGAATTTCAAAGACTGTTGATCAGTCTTAATCTTAAAAGATTATCCCAGCAAATAGGGTCTCCATTTCTGCACTGTTGAAACTAATGATAATAGCTATTTCTCATATGTAGGTAAAAAAAGAGCTTTGCCTTTTAGAGCTTGACTCATAAAAGCAATAGGTTGCCCTTCTTGCATCAAAACAACACCAATACCTAACCCACTAGCATCGCATTCAATAGTAAAGGGCTTGGAAAAATCTAGCAATCTCAAAATTGGTGGATGAGTGACAGCATTTTTAAGGGAATCAAAAGCCTTTCCTACTGCTTTATTCCACTTACAACAATATTTTCTTAACGAAGCTGTAAGATAAGTTGCAATCACCCTATAACCTCTAATAAACTTTCTATAATACACTGTTAAGCCCAAAAAACCTCTTAAGGACTTAATTGTAGTAGGTGTAGGCCATTTTGACATAGCTTCCAAGTTAGAAGGATCTGTTCTTACACCCTGGTCATAAATAAAATGTCCCAAGTAGTCAATTTCATCTACCCCAAATCTGCACTTTGACATTTTAGCATATAGCTTATGATCTTGTAAAGTCTATAAAACTTGACTCACATAAAAAAACATGGTCCTCCCTAGTTTTACTATATACCAAGATATCATAAATAAAAAAAAAAAAAAACACCAATACAAACCTCCTCAAGAATGGTTTAAACACCTCATTCATTAATCCCTGAAAAGTGGAAGGGGCATTGGTAAGGCCAAAAGGCATCACTAAAAATTCATAGTGGCCTTCATGGGTTCTAAAAGCAGTTTTATGGATGTCCTCCTCACAAACCCTAATTTGGTGGTAACTTGACCTTAGATCCAGTTTAGAAAATACTTGTGCCCTAAACAACTTATCCAAAAGCTTATCTGTAATAGGGATAGAGAATTTATCTTTCACTACCACTAAATTCAAAGCCCTATAATCCATGCACATCCTCCAACTCCCATCACCCTTCCTTACCAGCAAAATAGGGGATGAGAAAGGGCTTTGACTATGCCTCATAACTGTGAAACCCGAGAAAATAATTAAATTTATTATTAATAACCCCATAGTAATTTAAATTAATTAATAGAATAAATAGCATAATATGATGATTTAGAATAATAGATATAATAATAATGATTTTATCATAATTGAAATGTGTCTGAGAATAATATAATAACAATAATATCTAATAATATATTTATGTAATGGTTTTAATGATAGGGAGAATAACTAATAATAATGTTAGTGTGACAAATGATTAATAAAATAAAATAGGTTTATGTTTTAGCATAATAATGTATAATAATAAGTTATGGTGTAGTAAATAATTAATGGTGATGGTAAGTTGTAATTTGAATAAATAAAAATAGTGTAGGGAATTATAGTGGGTAATAAAGATAGAATTAATTTGGTGTGGGGTAATCATACAATTTTAAATAGATGGGGGTTTTATTTAGTAGGAGAATCTTGTATATGCCACATGTCAAGCAAGGGTTGGATGGGATGACACAACCTTATCCCCTCCCATTCTCCTAGATGCCACGTGCAGCCCCTCCCCCTCCCTTTTCTTTCTTTTCTTCTCCCTCCTTTCACGCACGTCACTCTCTTCTCCCCCCTTTCTCTCCTTTCTTCCTCCTCTTCTCATCTTCTTCTCCGTTCTCCACGCACCCGCACAGAAATGGGAAAGAGAGAGAGACCGAGTCAAGAGAGCATGAGAGAGAGAGCTGCTGTATAGAGGAAGAAGAAGAGGGAAACCGCGGGTTCTGGAAAGTTCCGTCCAGTCGGCATCTACGGCTCCGATCGACGATCATCCGTGGTCCGATGAAGCTGAAATTTTGCAAGGAGGTTCACAACACGTAAATCTCCATTGTGAACGGTGGAGATCGGATTTGGAGCAATCTACAGTCGTTTTCTTGCACGTGAACAGTAACTCCGTTTTGGTGAGTTTCTCCTCTTATTTTGTAGAAGCTAATTAGTTAGGGATCTTGTTATATTGTTGAAGTATTTAGTTTCTCTTTTAAGGTTTTGGTGCTACCCATTAGGATTGAAGCTTGAAATCTTGATGATTTGTGAGAATTTAATTAGGTCCGAAAATTAGGGTTCTTATATAAGATTTTTGGGGCTTTTGTTAATTTATGGAATTTCTAGTTTCTCTTTGTATTTTGTATTGCCCATTGAGTAATATGCATGAAAATCATTTAGATTTGTGATTTAGGTAATCTCTAATTAGGTTTAGAATTTTGGGAAATTTAGTAAGTAGTTAAATGCCTAGTATTAATGTTGGGCTTTTATGTGTAATAGATTTATATGTAGTATTCAAGTTTCGGGTTAGTGAATTAATGAATTGAATTCTAATTTCACATATGGGTTGAGTATAGGCATAAACCCTAATTTTATATATGTTGTGTTAATTTAGGCTTTTGGTAAGTGAATACTAAGAGGTTGTTTAAATGGTTTAATTGCATTTAAGTAATAATTAACTCTAGGTTTTTATGGGTTCCATGTAGATTAATACCTAGTTTAGGTTCTAATGTCATATTAGAATCATAGTGATTATTATAATTGTTTATGAATATGATAAATTGGGGTAAATGACAATGAGCATGAATATGTAAGTGTTATGTATATAAGATGGTAAATAAGTATATAATGTGAGATATAGTAAGTAGTAAGTAGAAGTAAATGAGTTTAATAGTTTAACAATGATAATGAGTTCTAATAGTATGCATGACAAGGTTATAGAATAATGGAGCATTAGAGGATAATAACAATTATAGGGTTAAAATAATGCCTAACCTAGAGTTTATGTATATGCCTCTAGAGGTAGTGATTAAATATATTATGTTATAATATAATAGTTTAGTTTAACAAAGTCTTTAAGACATTAAATGGTTAAAAGACTTGGTCTAATTAGAATGATTAAGTACTTGATTAAAGAATAAGTATTAAATAAAATAATGTAAGATAAGAAGATTGTAGTGTCTACTTAGTTATGAGAAAGTGTGAGATTCTTGTAGGATTCAAGTATCTTAGTGTAGTGAAGTTTGAGTTGAGATTAATTATGTGTTTATGTTGTAAATGCCTAGGTGCATTGTGGTTAAGTCAAGAGTTCAACCGAAGGGTACTCAGATGACCAAGGTAAGTATTTTACTTACTGGGCAAAATAAAAAGGTTACTATTTTTAAAGTATAAAAGACACTCTGGTTGAATGATTGATGTATGATGTTTGAGTTTGAGATACTATGTTTATTTATGATGATTTAGATGTATGGTTGAGTGATTGATTTAAAGTGTTTGGTGATAACATGATTATATAGTGATGTTTGGATGAATGCTTGATATAAAGTAATTATGATAATATGATTATGTATTGATATTGGGATGATTGATTTAAAGTGATTGTAATAATATGCTTATGTATGATGTTTTATAAGATGAGTTGGATGAGTTTGATGAAATGTTATAATGAGTATTGGATGATTCACATGGTTTAAGGCAATATTAAATGATGTTCGTGATATGAGATATGATAATATGAGTTTAAGGTTTTGTTATTAAGAACATGATCATAGCATGAGCAATGTAACAAAAACGGGGTGACGGCTCCCGGTAGTTGTTGGCAAGCCACCTACCGAGTTGGCCTCATGCATAACGAAAGCAGGGTGTGGCTCCATTAGTTGTTGGCAAGCCACCTACCGAGTTGGCCTCTTGCATAACGAGAAAGCAGGGTGTGGCTCCGGTAGTTGTTGGCAAGCCACCTACATGAGTTGGCCTCTTGCATAACGAAAGCAGGGGTGGCTCCCGGTAGTTGTTGGCAAGCCACCTACCATGAGTTGGCCTCATGCATAACGAGAAAGCAGGGGTGTGGCTCCCGGTAGTTGTTGGCAAGCCACCTACCGCAGAGTTGGCCTCATGCATAACGAGAAGCAGGTGGCGACTCCGGTAGTGATGGCAAGCCACCTACATGAGTTGGCCTCACAATGAAAATGGCACAAGATGAGCATAAGCTTGAGCATAAGCATGAGCATGCATAACATATGATTGAATGATTTTGATACTAGGACGTATCAATATGCATATGTGGATGGTATGGGGACGGGACGCATATGTATATTATTACTGACTAGACATTGCATGATGACATCTAATATGCTTGTTAAGTTATGATATGTAAATGTGATATGTAAATGATATGTAAATATGAACAAGTTAAATGACTATTTTGGAAAAGCCTAGTAAGTTCTATACTGCTGAGGTCTCTATTTCTAATAGAGACGGTGGGCTCATAATTCCACCTGTATCTCGGGTTTCCGGGGTGCAGGTGATGTTGTGGATGCAGGTGCAGAGATAGTAGATGGGGTTGATGATGTGGGACTGGTTGTTAGTCTTATTTGGTAGAGCACATATGTATAGGCTTTGATGTGAGTATTTATGTATATGGCACGTGTCGCCTGTGACACCTATGTATAGCCATCCTTTTATATGTAAAGCTTTATTCACATAGGTGTATTTGTCAGCTCTGATGTGTATTTTGTTAGGTTTAATATAATTTATAATCCGCTGCTAAGATGTAAACTCTGATGTATCATAAACGATGCATACAGCTCTGGTAGACTTATTATATTGTCAATCAGGTTATTGCATGGGTTCGTGGCATACTGCGGTATAGCCATGCCACTGTGACAATCCGCTTTGTTGTGGGTTATTGGTTTTAAAAAGAAAAATTTTTAATCATGCTTTTATCTTAAGCGGGTCGTCACAATAACCCCTGATTGTAATAACTCCTTTACTATTTTCTTAATCTCTGTTTTTTGAAAATATGGATACCTATAGGGTCTCACACACACGGGTGTGGCATCCTCCTTCAACAAAACTTTGTGGTCATGTGATCTTATAGGTGGTAAACCCTTAAGTTCCTCAAACACATCCTCAAAAGTCCCTAACAATTCTCTCAACACTTCAGGAATAGGTACAGCAGCCTTAATTGATGTTCTCTCAATCAATTGTAAAACTACCCCTTTGTTAGAAGACTTAAATAAATTAGAGTTTTTCTTCCAAAGATAAAACAGTAGGTTGTAAATAGGGGTGTTAAGTGAGCAAAGTGCTTCGTGAGCAAGCTCGGGCTCAGCTCATATAAGCTCAGCTCAAGCTTGACTTAAATATTAAATGAAGCACTTCGTGAACACAAATCCTTGCTCGAATATTAAACGAAGTAAGCTCGTTTTGACTCAACTAAGCTTGTGAATCAGCTCATATAAGCTCGTATATACATATATATTAAAAATTGTAATAATTACTTATAAGTTAAATAAATATATATATATTAAAATAAGTAGTGAACTCAAAAAAAAAAAAAAAAAAGAGTAGCGCTTGAGATGTATATGCTGGTAAGTGGTATCCAATCTCGGATGTTGGATCATATGAAACCCTAATGCAATACATCATTAAAAGAACCCCTGACCTAGCCGCTTCAGTCTCTTCGACAACATTTTCTTTCAATCTCCTGACTCTCCTCTCAGGCTCTCACGCAATCACTCTTTCTCTCGTTCTCTGCTCCGGTGCGCCTCTCACTCTCTCTCATTCTCTCGGTCTCCTCTCACTCAGTCACTCTCTCTCTCATTCTCACGATCGTCTACTCCGATGCTCCCAGATCAAAACCCAGATCTAAAAAAAAAACCTAGCCGTTTGCACCTCTAACCCATTTTCCCCAAATCCCTGACCTAGCTGCTCACATTCTCTCCTCCCAATCTCTCATCTCCGCTCCTCTCTCACTTGTTCTACCATTTGCGCATCTAACCTGGTCCACAACGACAATCACCTGGTCCACAATGACAATCATCTGCTCCCAGATCAAAACCCAGATCGGCTAGGTAAGCTCCTCTTCAAGTTTTCCTCTACAATTCTGTTTTTTTGTTTTAAAATTTATTGTGAAGATTTTTTTGTGTTATAGATTTTGTTTGTGATAGATTTTATCGTGATAGATTTTGTTTGTTGTGATAATTGTGATGTGTATGTTAGAGTTCGTGCTCTGGTTTGCCATATGGATAGAAGTTCTCTTCTGTCTGGGTATTGTGATATATGGCTATTGATTTTGATTTAAATATTTTTTTAGGGTTTTTAGTTATGGACTGAAGTTTGATACAAATTCTTTGTTTGAATATTAAATGAAGCAACATGGCGGATGTTGACATCAATGATTTGCAACTTATTGATGAAAATACAATTGAGGAGTATGAGAATGAGAATGAGTTCGAAATTAGCCTAGGTGCTAATATAGATAACGAAACTTGTAGTGTTAAGGTTCCCGATACTGCTACATCAGGATTGGATAGGAGTTCAAATGTAGAAGAAGGTAGTTCAATCAATTCACATAAGAGAAAGGAGAGGTAGAAGACTTCCTTTGTTTGGAATCATTTTATTGAAGTTGATGAAGGTGGTGTGAAAAAAAATCAATGCAAATGGTGTAAGATTAAATTAAAAAAAACAAAAACAAAATCTAGTACTACATCTACATTGGTTAGGCATTTGAAAGATTGTTTGAGTTTCATAGGATCCAAGAAGCAAAAGGCTTTGTCGGTTGATGCTAGTGATAGTGTTACAAATTTCCATTTTGATAAGACTAAGGTGAGAGAGCTTATGTCTCACGTGTTCCTTTACCATGAGTACCCTTTTATGATGATGGAGCATGTGTTATTTGACAAGGTTATGAAAGCTTGCACACCACATTGGAGAAAGATTTCTCGAAATACTACTAAGGCTCTATGTTTTGCCATTTATGAAAAGGAGAAAATATAATAATAATAATAATAAGTCTCTTTTGAGTAAGGTTAACAAAGTTAACATCACAACTGACATGTGGACTTCATGTCAAAATTCTTCT
This sequence comes from Carpinus viminea, assembly GCA_013348765.1. NCBI lineage: Eukaryota > Viridiplantae > Streptophyta > Magnoliopsida > Fagales > Betulaceae > Carpinus > Carpinus viminea. The sequence goes on along the minus strand of CP054668.1, from coordinate 46,424,952 downwards.
TATATGGTTGTAACATTTCATTTTTCTTTGGTATATTTTGTGCATGATGACTACATTTGGAGGGAGGTATATGTGGGAGCTTTGGTATATTTTGTTGGCTCGACTAAATTGTATTATGGTTGAAAATTTGGAGCCTTGAGTAGTGTTTTTTAAGTTGTGTAATGTAAATTGTGGATATGGATGAACAAAAGTGTTAATGTTTTGTATCTTAAGCTTCTCTAAGCTTTATTTGCTCTCATGTTCATAGGAATCAACAAGCCTCTATTGTCACTCTTGACTTAATGTAAAATTTACTCTTGAAATATTAAGACTACATTATGGATCATAGATTATTTTGTTGTCTTGGCTAATCTAGTGATTGTATATTAATGAAGTGTAATTTGTTTATGGACTGTCAAACACATTTTCTTGGAGATATTCAATTAAAGTGTTTTTTTTTTTTTACATATATATATATATATATATATATATATATATTCATCATATTAGTTTTGTTATATATATATATATATATATATATATATTTGATAAGAAAACCCATGTAAAATATATAACAAAACCAAAAGTGATGAACACGAAGGACTCCTCAAAATATATATATATATATATATATATATATATATATATATATAACAATAGAAATACATATTTTCCATATCAAAAAAAAAAGAAAAAAAAAAGAAATACATATTTTCTGTGATCTAGGGGATAAGGAACAACTCTTTTTTTGAAAATAAAGATCGAACACTTGTCATTCCAAATCACAAAATACATGACACTAGAGAGGCAAGCCACTCTCGATTCCCCAAACTTTTATAACATTTAAAACAACATTGTGATCATATCAAATTTAGAATTACAACTTCTTACGATTGACTATGAATTTGCCATAAATGTTCGATGAGGTCTGATTGGAGTTGAGAATGTGTTTCTTGATCTTTAATACGATGATGATTTTGTATGAAATCCACAAGTTCAACTGTATGCTCGTGCGACGGGGGTTCAAGTGGAATGTCATTTATTTGATCATAATCAAATTCATCTGCACCAAAATATAAATCTCGCTCATCCTCAACGATCATATTATGCAATATTATGCATGCCATCATAATCTCTTTAAGCGTTTCCGATTGGTATAATTGTGCAGGTCCATGCACAATAGCAAATCGTGCTTGAAGCACTCCAAATGCCCGTTCTCGTCCTTCCTTGGACCCTTAAGTTGCAGCAAAATTTTTTTACTTATTTCCTAGTGGAGCATGTATTGTTTTTTACAAATGTTGCCTATGGAGGATATATACCATCAATGAGATAGTATCCCATTGTATAATTGTGACCATTGGTGAGTAGTTGATGGAGGAGCACGCCTTCAGCAAGATTGGCAAATACATCGACCGTTCTAACACATTAATATCATTATGAGACCACGATAACCCAAAAATGCATGCTATATCCATAGATCATTAGATGCCACAGCTTCCAAAATAACGTTGGTTCATGAATATGACGAATACATACCTTTTCAAGCATTTGGACAATTTTCCACTTCAATGCATGCAATCGATGCTTCCCAACATCCTTGAAATCCACGACTTTCACCAACTACTAGCAATCTAGCAATGTCATCTGGATTTGGTGACCTCAAATCAGTAAAAATCGAAATTGCGCTTTAATAAAGTGTAAAAACTATCCATTGCTTCTTTCTCCAATCGTATGTATTCATCCATAAGATATGTCGTTACTCCATAAGCAAGCATCCTAATTGCTGCGTCATCTTTATAAGGAAGAGAGTCCAAGCCTTCGAGCATTTCTTTTTGGATAAAATATGTGTCATGAGCTATTATTGCATCATGAATGCGAATAAAAAGATCACGGCACATACGAAACCTCCTCCGAAATTTTTTTCGAGGATATACTGGCAATTCAGCAAAATAATCGCGGAAGAGGTTTTGTTCACCTTGCAAAGAATTACGCCAAATAGTATTGCGGTGTCGACCAGAATCATGGTGTGATGTTGATCCTCTTTTGCTATCCAGTCGTTCTTTTACCGTAGCTAAAGTTGAAATTATTTCCAACTCATCATCGGAGGAAGAATCATATAGAAGGCTATCGAGTTTAAGAATATGATTCATGAAGGAAAAGGGTGTTGAAAGAGATGAAAATCAATGAGGCAATGAGTCTGAATAGAACACAAAATATTTTGTAAAATTGATGACAATCAGTGAGCAAAGAGACAAGTCTCGGAAAAACAAAAACTTTGAAGACGTTGGGAGCTATTAAAAAAAGCGCTGGTTTTCAATGCTAGGTGTTGCCATGTTGGAACCGATTGATAGGTGGGTGTTGGCCATTAATATATTTTCAATGCAGATTTAATTTTTACCAGTTGATAGGTGAGTCGCCATTAATATACTTTCAATGCAGATTTAATTTTTACCAGTTGATAGGTGAGTACTGCTGGGGACATCTCGTGGCAAATATTCAGTTTACTTTGCATGCTGTGGACAGGTGGAAATTGACTTATCTACCAAGGGAGATTAATAAAGGGGCTCATGCTGCATGCTGTGGACAGGTTCTGTCATTTTGAATTCAATGAGAATGCCTTTATTATCAATATATATATATTTGCAACGCAAATTTTTTGACTTTTACCCGTTGATAGGTGAGAACTGCTGCCCATTAATAAGTTTCCAATGCAAATTTAATTTTTACCAGTTGATAGGTAGATATTGGTGGCCATTAATATATTTTTAATGCAAATTTAATTTTTACCAGTTGATAGGTGGGAACTATTGGCCACTAATATATTTTCAATGCAATTTTTTTTTTTTTTTTGAATTTTTGTTGGTTGATAGGTGGGAACTGCTGGCCATTAATAAATTTTCAATGTAAATTTAATTTATATCACTTGATAGGTGGATATTGCTAGCCATTAATATATTTTCAATGCAAATTTAATTTTTACCAATTGATGAGTGGGTGCTGGCCATTGATATATGGATCCAATATATACTATTGCCAATAATAAAATAAATGCGAATTTTGTTCATAAATAGTGGGTGCTGGCCATTAATATGAGGATTCAATATATACCGTTGACAACAATAAAAGAAATGAGGATTTTGTTCATAAATGGTGAGTGTTGGCTTCCAATACATCATTATTATAATAAATACAATTAATATTAATTTTCATTTACTTTTTTTTTTATGTCAACAATTGATTTATGGAGATTTAATCTTGTTTTAAAGGCTACTCCATGAAAATTTATTAATAAAATAAAATCAAAGAAAACAATTTAAATCAAAGAAGAATGAGATAGTAAAAAATAAGAGTAAAAAGTAGTTGGAAAGTGGTAGTTGGAAGATAAAAAGAAGAAAGAGAAACAAATAATAAGAATAAGAGTACAAAATATTATTTTAATGATATAGGGAATGGTTAAGAGAACCTATTGTGATGTGTATTTGTATAGGAAGCAAAAAGTAGTTTGGATCCTTAAACTTAGGGAAAATGGTTGGAAAGCTGTTGCTAGTGCTCTTAGGGATGGTATTAAATACCTAGTTGCATCTGAATCGAGATTACTAAAATTTACTAAGCATGCAACGAATTTGCAATTGTCTAAAAAAAAACTGTTTTTAGATGTGTCTACCCGTTGGAATAGTACCTATATGATGTTGGCAACTGCACTTGAGTTTAGAGAGGTTTTCCCTATGTATAGTTATAATGATACTTTATTTACTTAGGTGCCCTCACATGAGGATTGGGTTAAAGTTGAATATGTGTGTGAATTCTTGGAAGTATTTAATCGAGTAATTAAGATTGTATTTGGGAGTGACAATCCAACAATTAACTTATTCTTTCCTGAAGTTTGGCGGATGAAGGATGTCGTAGACAAGAAATCTTCTCATGAAAATGAATGCATTAGGGCCATGGCACAAAAAATGAAAATTAAGTTTGATAAATATTGGGGTAAGTGCAATTTGTTGATGTTAGTTGCTGCAATTCTGGACCCAAGGTGTAAGATATTGTTGATCAAATTTTGCTTTCCAATAATTTACAAAGGGAAAGAAATTGATGCAAATATTGAGCTTGTTGAAAAAAGTATGAAAGAAATTTATGATGTGTATGTCAATGAGCACAATTCAAACCTTAAGGAACAACATCTTCAAAAAAGCTCTTCACATGGTGCTTCAAGTAGTAATGCAATTTGTGAAAATAGTGAAGGTGGAAGGGATTTGTTTGAGTCATTCCTTAGAACTACTGATTCGGTGAAGCAACTTATTAAATTAGACTTGGACATATACTTGGAAGAGAGTGTATTCATACCTGACAAGGGTTCAAGATTTCATGCATTGGAATGGTGGAAAGCCAATACCTTAAAGTACTGTATTTTGTCTAAAGTGGCCAAAGATATCTTGTCAATTCTTATTACTACTGGGCTTTAGAATCCACTTTTAGTGCTGGGAGAAGGGTTATTGATCCCCATAAAGCTTCACTAGCACCTGAGATAATGGAAAAATTACTATGTGGGGCTAATTGGGTGAGAGTAATGTATAGGCTAAAAAGGGGTGGTTTGGTAAGTTTCAATTTTTTCTAAATTATTTGTATTTTTTCAGTTTCTTTATATCTTGTACTTGAACTAATTACTTTGCATTTGTTATGTTAGGTGGAGGATAAGGATGATGGTGATGTGGAGATTGATCGGCCAATGGGAAAATAATTGTTATTGTTCAATGTTGTATTTTAGTTGATTATGTATGGATGCCTGTAAGGTTGAGATTAATCTGTAATGTTTGTTTAATGTTCTTTAACATTTTAGTTCATTTGTATAGATGACTGTAAGGTTGAGATTAATTTGTTATGTTTGTTCAATTTTCTTTAACATTTTAATTGATTTTGTATGGATGATTGTAAGGTGGATTAATCTGCTGAAGGGACATAATATGTTTGTTGTTCTTTAGCATTTTAGTTAATTTTAGGTGATTTTGTACTCCTGTTAGTTGATTATATATAGTTAGTTGATTATGTACAATATGGATGGAAATTAATGTACTGGAGCAAGAGGAAACATAATTGTATTTGTATGGTTTTCAATTTGTTTGTTTGTTTTATTGTTTATATGTTAAGATTTTGAATTTAAAGAAAAATTAGTATAATACGACTAAATTACAAAAAAAAAGAAAAAAAAGAAAAGTACACTTTACCCCCTGAACTATCCACCAATTTTCATTTTTACCTCCAAAGTTTCAAGTGTGACACTTAACCCTTCCAAACTTTCAAATTGTGGCAATTTGACACCTTTGACCTATCTATTCCCAAAGTGCCCTCATCACATTTTTTTTAATTTAAAAAAAAAAATCCAAAAAAAAAAAGAAGAAAAAACCAAACGGGTGGCCACCATAGAGGGTGGCCACCTCTCGTGTAATGGTTTGGCCACCCCAGTGGCGTCTGGCGGTCAAACCACCCCCCAACAGTCGGCCCTTAAGCCAAACGCCCAAAAACGAAAATTCGAGCGTTTGGCCCGAGGGGCGGGCGGTCAAACCACCCCCTGGGCCAATTGCTCAAATTTTCGTTTTGGGCGTTTGGCTCGTGATCCAGGTGGCGAATCACCCAGCCAAACAAGGTGGTCGGCCACCACTTATGAGGTGGTTCGGCCACCCTAGCATATATATATATATATATATTTGTTGGTTTTTTCTTTTTTTTGGATTTTTTTTTTTTTAAATGTGATGGGGGCATTTTGGGAATAAGTAGGCCAAATGTGTCAAATTGACACAATTTGAAAGTTTTGGGGGTTAAGTGTCACACTTGAAACTTTGGAGGTAAAAGTGAAAATGGGTGGATAGTTCAAAGGGTAAAGTGTAATTTAAAAAAAAAAAAAAAAAATTGTCGAGCTCAAGCTAAACTTAAGGGCTCAGTCTTGAGCTCGAGCTCAAGCTCGACTCAACCCTTGTCGAGCCGAGCTCGAGTAGCCAACCTAGGCTCGACTCAAGCTTGAGCTCGAGCTCGAGCTCGAGCCTGGGCCTAAATTAGCCACGAGCACAGGCGGCACTCAGCTATAAACCCCTTAACAAAACTGAAATACCCCTCCAAGAAAATGACATTGTCAAATGCAAAAAATCCCATTTAATAGGGCCTGAGGTCCTCAACCATTAAACCCCCAAAACAACATCACAACCCCCTAAGGTAAGCACAAAAAATTATGAGCAAAAAATATTACCTTGGAGTTTCAAACAAACATCTATACACTTGCCTTTGCTTAGCATCTCTTCTCCATTAGCCACTGTAACCTTGATCACTTGCTGAAAAATTCGAGAAATCCTTGTTCTTTTAACAACATAAGGGTCTAAAAAATTATGAGTACTGCCTAAATCCACCAAAATCACTACTCTTTGTTGTTGAATAGGCCTACAATTCTCATAGTATTAGATGTAGCAGTTTCCTGAAATAGCTTGTATAGAAATCTCAGGATTTCCAACATGTTCTCCACATTGCTGATCCTCCACAACAACTACCTTCAATTGAATAAAAAAAACTTCATTTGCATAATCACCCCGCTAGACCTCTCCACCTTGCATCATATAAATCCTAGGAACTTTACACACATGTGCAAGGTTCCACTTCTCATCACAAGCATAATAAAGTCCCTTAGATCTTCTTTCCTTCATAACTGCAAGAGAAACCCTTTGGATTGGTAATGTATTGATTGGTTTTCTAATCAAAGAATTCTGCCCATCATCTTTTTTAGAAAATTGACCAAAGTTACTTGATCCTCCTTGAGTAAAAGGTGTTGACAGCCTTTCCAGAATTGTGTCCATAGGTCTTATCTCCCCCCATATAATATGGCTTAAAGGTTTTCCTAGTAGTAGCCACATACTCCTCTTGTATTTTTGCTAAAGCAAAAGCTTGTAATAGAGAAGTAAGAGCCAACAATTTGACAGGTAGTCTGATCTCCTCATTCAAGCCATTCAAAAAGCAACTCAGCTTGTATCCCTCAGACAGGCCAGGGGGCCTATTAGACAATGCCTCAAACTAAGCTTTATACACTGCTATAGTTCTGGCTTGTCTCAACCTAGTCATAGATTCCATTGGATCATCATATGCAGTAGGTCCAAACCTAGTGATACAAGACTTATAAAATGAATCCCTTGTACTGACTACCCGTGGCCTCAGCATCTTGAATCCAAATCAAAGCCTCTCCTTCTAAATGGAAAAAAGCTATAGGAATTTTGTCATTTTCATAAGTTTCATGAATATTAAAACACTGCTTGGCTTTGTACAACCAGTTAGAAGGATTTTCATCATCAAACCTTGGGAAATCCATCTTCACTCTAGAATTAAACTTCCTATAACCTCCATGACTTTCATCCTCATTGAAATGCTGCCGCTCTCTATGATACTATCCATGTCTGTCTCTATGATTTTTTCCTTGTTCTAAACTAGATGCTTTGTCTTTGAGCAGAGTGTTGATGCTGGCTGCCAATGCCATGATCTGAGACTTCAACTCTGGAATCTCTCCCACTTGATTGCCCATGAGATCTAGGGCTAGCAATTCGAGTTGCCATGTCGAGTTCGGATCCGACCCGATTATGACCTGACACGATTATGCTCGACACGACACGACACGATTAATTAAAGCGTATAACCCCTGACCAACACGATAACATGACATGAACTTGTTTATATAAATATGTTGTGTCACGACACGCGAACCCGACACCAACACGACCCAAATGTAAATTTATTTTAATTTTTAACTTTTTAATAACAAAATCTTAGCAACTAAAGTAACAAATACAATGTTCTTTTCTCTAATAATACATTATTCTTTTTCAAATGCAATTCAACAAACTCTAAAGCAAGCTAAATAAAAAATATAAAAACAATTTGTTACAATAAACCGAAGGGTATAGAACAATATGATAAAATATTTTTGGATGATTACAAGTCCAAAAAAAGCAAAAGAACCACAAGGCAGCCTCCACTAATAGTGAATAGTTTTTAGTTTTTACACTTGTACAGTTTTAAGCTTTTAATTAAAAGAGAGAGAGAGAGAGAGAGAGAGAGAAAAGCTAAACTGGTCAACCCGCGAACCCGACGGGTTGACCCGACAAGCTAAGGTCAACCCAGCAACATGAGTTGACTCGACCTTTTGACGATTGTAACGTGTCATAACGGTCGACCGCTTATGACCCAAACCCGATTAAACCCAACCCTAACCCGGATTTCGCGTGTCGTGTTCGTGTGTCACAGGTTAAATTGCCAACCCTAATGAGATCTATCTCCTTCTACATCTAAGATAATCTAGTACCATTTGCCATTGTTGCAGCCTTGTAAAAACTTGTAAAACACAAATTGTATAGAATCGAATACCACTTGTGAGGGACTTTCTGGTTTTGTAAATTTTATGTATTGAGAATAGGTGGGTTATATGAATGAAATGGAAAGAGAGGTGAGCAATGGAAATGGAAGTGAATTGGTCTAAACCAAATGTAATATTGAATCTTCGAGATACTCAACAATCTCAGTTCTGACTTCAAGCAAATGCTTAGTCTAATTCATACCAGATTACATTCATCTTTGATTAGTATATATACTATCGGCCCTAACAATCATTTAATTTAACAACCAACTAACATGCCTATGTTAATGCAGTTACAACAATAAAACAACGATTTAACTTCACTTCTAATAGCCCACAGTAGTTATTCACCTTTATTCAAGAGTGAATGCCAGCTATTGACACACGTGCTCCTATTAGAGTCACTTATTCCTCAAGTGCTTGCCAGCTATGGTACATGTGTTGCTCCAACCTCCCTCTTCTCAGCTGCACCATACATGTGGCTCTTATGACAAAATATCTCCCACATCATTGCGCCTCTTTCTTCTTTCATCATCTCCTCAAAAACCTCAGCTCTTTCGTCCACTTTAGAGCTCATTCCCTTTCCTTAAAACACCTAACACCAAACTAAATACACCGTTTTATCATGTCAGCATATTAATTTTTTATTATTTTAATTTGAAAATTAAATATTGAAAGAAAAAAAATGAAGGGGTGGCCTATATTGGATTTAATTTTTAAAGTAAATTAATAAAAAATTAATATGTTGACGTGGCAAAATGGTACGTTTAGTTGGGATTGATGGGCGTGAAACATTTGGGAGAAAATATAATGATATGAGCTAATTTGCCTTTTTGATTAACCGAAAGAGTAAAAATTCGAAAAAGAAAATGTTTAAGGAGTTTTTAATTTTAGTGCATTGGCTCATAAATTTATAATATATTTACCTTTAAAAAAACACAACCAATAATCCACAACAAAGGAAACAAAATTGGTATCACTAGTTAAGATAAAGGGAAAAATATAAAAAAACCCCCCAAACTACCAGTCATTTACGATTTAGCCCAATGAAGTTTCAAAAGTTATAAAGTAGCTCCCTAAACTACCAATTAGTTACAATTTGGCCATTCTGTTAGTCATCACCGTCGAATAGGATGGAAAATCCAATATGATGTCATTTTGGCAAGATCAAGTTACTAAAATGGCATTTTGAAAAAAAAAAGAAAAAATTTTTTTTTGGAAGGCCATAAACGACCTCGTTTGGCAAACCCTAAAAAAAATAAAAATTTAATTTTAAAAAAATAAAATAAACGACGGTGTGTTCATGGGTCGCTCACTAGCGACCATGGGGTGGCCGGCGAGCCACCCCAGGCCATGGGGGTGGCTGTCCAGCCACCATACAAGCCTAGGGGTGGCTCATCTCTCTCTCTAGTCCTCTATATTTTCCTATAATGGCAGGATTTTTGTCCCTGGCCAGACGATTATACCTCTCTACAACTGGACAGTTTTCGCCGGATGGTAATGCCCAAATTTCCCCCAGATCTCACTCTCTCGCTCTCTCCCTCTGGACCAATTCATTGCATTTATTCGCATATGGGTAATGAATTTAGTTGTCATTTGTGCTGCTTTGTTGGTTTCAAGATTCAAGTTTTGTAACTAGTTGTGAAGACACTGAGGAAGTCAAGCCATGAGCAGGCATGCTTGAATTTCCTGCTTGAATTTCAGAGAATTTGGGCAAGAAATAAAAGAGGGGTGCTGGGTCAGGGTGCCTCGGCAAGTCCACGGCTGCCCAAAGTGCAAATCCCTTTTGTAGTTTAGGTTTATAGCAGTTGCAATGGGTTTCAGATAGATATTATGCTGATAGAATTGATTCTAGTTGTCCAAGCCTTTTGCTAGTATCGTTTCTTGATGTTATTGACAATATGGTGAGTCACATTGAATGTAAATGAGATCCTGTTGATTGTGGTTGCAGGTGTGCATTCCAGTTCTGCTATGGATGTGGAGCAGCACGGACAAGCGATCATGGTGGTTGCCGGTGAGAGATTAACTGAGAAGACAGCATAACGAGGACATTGTTTACTTTAGGGTTTGCCAAACGACATCGTTTTGGGGGCTTTTTTTTTAATTTATTTTTTCCCCAAAAGGGCATTTTAGTAACTTAACCTTGTCAAAACAACGTAATTTTGATTTTTCCATCAATTTTGACGATAACAATTAACAGAGTGGCCAAAATGTAACTTTTTGGTAATTTAAAGGGCTATTTTATCACTTTCAAAACTTCTGAGGGTTAAATCGTAAATGATTAATAGTTTAGGGGGCTTTTTTATATTTTTCCCTAAGATAAATCACCACTATAACTATATCTTGGCATATATATAAGCGGGTGTTTTCTTGGTTATAAGGTTTTTTTTTTTTTTTTTTTTTTTTTTTTTAAGAAAAATAAGGATTACTTTTTTAGAAAATAATATCTACCTAACCAAAGATCACAAGAAAAAATCAAAACAAATGTCAACAATCAAACCCCAACAAAATTGAAAATTGAGAAGTCATGTTTAGCATGCCTTAATAATATATAAGGGAAATTACACTTTACTCTCTTGAATTATACTATTTGCTTTTCATGAGTTTCAAATGTCATACTTTACCCTCTCAAACTTTCAAATTGTGACAATTTGACCACTTTGACATTTTTTTTCCAAAATGCCTCTATCACAAAAAAATCCAAAAAAAAAAAAAGAAAAAAAAAAAGAGGCCACCCCAGCATATTTATTTTTCTTTTAAATATATATATTATGAGGTAATTTCACTTAATCCTTGAAGTTCTATACCTTTTGCAAACACTCATTCAAAGTTCAAAGTCTCTTATTTTGGTGTATCGAACTTTTGTTTAATTTCAAATACTCAATTCTATTAAGATTTTTCATTAAATCATAAGGAATGGGTGTGAAATTACTAAAATACCCTTAGTTATTTTTCTTTCATTTTTTTGTTTAATTTAACTGCAATATTTAACGGTAAATGAGTATTTAAAATAAAACAAAAGTTCAATAAACTAAAGTGAGAGACTTTGAACTTCGGAGGAGTATTTGCAAATGACAAAGAACTTCGAAGGGTTAAGTGAAATTATCCCTATATATTATATTTGAAACTTTCCAAGGCAATGAAGCATGGATGCCAACTATCTTCATGGAGCAAAATAGAATAATGCTATAAATCATATTTTTATTTCAACTAACTCTTAAATTAGTTATTATTAAAAAATAAAAAAGGAGAAACTTTATTTTTTCAGAACTTTCACGTAATTTGACAAGAGGTTTAATACTCTCATAGTTTTGTTTCCTTTATGTAGAATAGTGATTTAATAAAATAAAATCATAATAGTTTTTGAATAATTTATAGTTAATATTAGAAGGTAAACTTAAATTGTTGATTCAAAATTAAACCTAAGGATAAAGGACTTTTGGATGATATCACCCAAATGGATTTGATCATCCTAAATTTGATCAATTTTGACACTAAATTTGTCACAAAAAATCAAAATATCATTGATTTTCATTTTTTTTAAATAAAAAATGTATTAGAAGTTGAAATTTTATATAAAACTCAGGAATATAAACGTCATATAGTTTACATTGAGAGCAAATGAAATTTAGGATCCAATGTAAAAAATTTTAAAGTTCAAAAATTTGTCAAATCACATAGAAGATGAGGAAAGTGAAGTTTCCAAAAATAATATTTAAGAGTTACTTAAAACTTAAAACTCGTGGAATAATTATGGAATAAAAGGTATATTGATTGCATTTCTGTTAGAAATCCAGGAACTGGATAAATGGGAATTCCTAACGACAAACCCCCAAATCAATTAATGGTTGTATAACGGCAACGCCCCCCTAATTCTACCGGAGCGAAATCCAATACTCTCTTTGTCTCGAGCACTGATAATGGAGCAAGCCGTATAGCCATCTCCTTTCCTCGCTCTTCCCCCACTCTGCTTCTCGCCAAAATGCGCTCCAAGGACAGGATCTCCTACTTTTACGACGGTATGTACTAATCTCTCTTAGAGAATAATTCAAAGCACAATTCAGAATCTTTGTTTACCTCTCTCTCTCTCTATATGTGTGTGTGTGTGTGTGTGTGTGTGTGTATCTGTATGTTAAAGAATTTCTCTTGTGTAAAGATCTTAGTATATAGTTTAAAGAAACCGAAACCCTAGCTGTATGCGACCTGGGCCGATTTGTATCGGTGGGAAGAAAATGTTAAACCAGAAAAAAGAGTTAATTACGATGCAGCTGGGCCTGATGTAATGATGGAACAATAACTGAATTTATTTTAATTAAAATATATTCTCCACATCGGGGTGGAGAGGAACCTCAGACGATTACTCAAATTTCATGCCTTTTCTTGAGTAACTCTACGCTGCACGTCCAGCGTCTACTATGATGGAAAGAGCAATATGGCAGCTTCCTTCTTTATTCTTCAGTCATGCCTTGTATTGAGCTTCCTTCTCTATTCTGTTTTTTTTTTTTTTTTGCAAACCTTTATTTTGGATTGAGCTTTCCTTTGTAGAGTCATGCCTCTTGAGTCTATCATTTATCCCCACGAACCTTGTCCTCGAGGTTTAAGTGAGGAAATTGGTAGCATTTTCCATTGAACCAAAACTATCATTCTGCCTTTCATCCGTGGTGATTTCTATTGCAATGTTGCCCTCTTTGGTTCCTTGCGGCAGCACCTCGATGGAAAACACTTGGGATGGCTTGCACTTGTGACCGGGAAAGAATCAATTGGTGCAGTAAAAGCATAGGCCTTTCTTGTGCTTCTGTTGCATTTCATCCCACGTGAAGCGTTTCACACTGAGCTATTTGGATGCAACGCTGCAAGCAGCGGGGTGCAATGGTATTCGGTTGAAACCAGATTGCGGGTAACGTCGCTACCAATATAGCTTTTCGTCTCTTAAATGGGCCAAGTCAATGGCATTGCAAGAGTGGGGTTTGAGCATGCTAACCCCAGATGCAATGTTATCCTTCAAACTCCCTCAAATGATCCGATCAGGGCCTTTTGGGTTCATCTGGACACTCTACACACTCAAACTCCATTTGGTATTCATGCAGTGTACCATTTTAGCCCCTCTCCACCCTTGTATACTTGTATATATCATGTTTACATGATCACAATAGAGTTTAAAATGAACACACTTGAATTTATTGATGGATTGATTTGTCTTGTTTTCACTCTTCGAGTGTCTACAACCACTACCGAACAAGCACTTTCAGCTATGAAAGTTGTTGAAACAAGTGATTAATTTCTTGCAAATAATTTAGTTGTCTAAATCAAAAGAAAAATTGTTTGAAAACTTCAACTCTGATTTGATACTTGATGATTTTAGTTTTCTAAAAAAGCGTAGGCTACAATTTTAGATATATATTTTTAAATTTTTTTTTGTTTACTTTTTGTGCTAGTGCATGTTACCTTACTGATATATCAATCTTGGCACATATTTATGAAGTTTGATAGATATACTTTTTGAAATGCACATATTCTGTTATAAAATACTTCATTGAATCATTTCTATCTTGAATTGTGTTTATGCCTGTTATAGCTGCATGTCCAGCATCTGCTATGATGGAAAGATCAGTATGCCAGCTTCCTTCTTTATTCCAGAGTCCTGCCTTTTATTCAGCTTCATTCTTTCTTCTTTTCCTTTTAGTTTCTTACCAATCTTAGTTTAGATTCAACTTTCCTTTCTAAAGTCATGCCTCTTGGGTCTATCACGTAACTATTGGCTAATAATTTTGAGTGTGTGAACAGAGGCATGATACCCTGGGACTGAACTGGTAGCTTTGAAAGTAAACATTGTTGCTACCATGAATCATAATCATATGAGGATGATAAAATTTTACGAGTGCATGAAATTGTTTATTTATAAGGTTTTCATGAATTGAGGCTAGTTTTTTGTTGTTTTGGATACTTGAGAACACAAAGGAAGAACAATTTAAGCCTAATGGATTCTTTTGATTGGTTTTGGTAGGAACCTGGCTAGGGCGTGTTATGCACAATAAATCGATTTCAAAGTTATATAGTTTTATTTATTTATTTATTTTTATTTTTTAACAGTTATGGTAGATACTCTGCTTATATTCCAATGAAACTAATACAGTTGATATAAAGTTACTCATGTGAAAATGGCTATTGCAGGGGATGTGGGTAGTGTTTATTTTGGGCCGAACCATCCGATGAAACCACACCGGCTTTGTATGACCCACCATCTTGTCCTCTCCTATGAGCTTCATCAGAAGATGGAAATTTACGTTAGTTACTGAACATGGAATCTCTTTATTTATTAAATGGGTTCTTTGTATTTGATACTTTTCTTTCCATTGTGCAGATTGGAGTCGTTGATTCTGTAAATATTCTGTAAACTATTGATGTTTCAGTTTGTTTGTGTTGTATAATGCAGCGGCCTCACAAAGCGTATCCTGTTGAACTTGCTCAGTTCCATTCAGCCGATTATGTTGACTTTTTACACCGGATCACACCCAACAGTCAACACTTGTTCTCTAATGAATTGGCAAAATGTATGACCTATTTTTTGTAAATTTGCTATTTATAAGCATTTGATGTGTCAATAATATTTTTTTAATTGCTTTACAAAAAATGTTGGAAAAGTAGTGAGTGTATGTCTCAGATCTTTTATAGAAAAATTGATTGTGGTGTTTTGCTCCTTGAAAAGATTGACGTGGTTAATCATTTGTGTTGAGGTCTTGAGACCTATGAAGGTTTGGATTTGAAAATAGTCATCAGACTTATACCAAGCATCAATTTGTAGAAGGTTTGGTTCTCCGTACAACCGATTTAATGGTTGGCTCACCAGTTGGATTTTGATTTTTTAATGTTATAAGTATTTCTTACATAATATTTTTATTATAAAATATGTGTAGAATATATGAAGTAGTACTAAAAAACAATATATCTTTTCTCAAAAGCTCTTGTATTTTAGCAGTATTGCCTTTTGTCATTCAAACTTGAGGTTCCAAGTCCAAATAACTACAACAAGAAGCTATAATTTTTTAAGATAGGCAGTTCAGTCACTCAGCAATCAGCATTATTGATGATTTCTAAAAATCCTAAACTTCAATCAGTGGTCACCATTTATATTGCATATCCGGTATGATGAAAATATCAAGATGAACACCAACTGGTTCAACTGAATGGTTCGATATTGTTTTGAAAAATGCAGTTGTGAGCATGAGTGGTATTTTGACACACTTCATAGATTAATGGTATACATAGTTTTACAAGTCATTGTTTAAGAGTGTTTGTCCATTCTCTTGCCGGTGAACCATAACACAAGCTAGTATGCAATGAACGTGTTTTGAATTATTAGTACTTATTGATTATGATTGTGGAGTTAATGTTATAACCCTATGGGTTGTGCAATAGATGTAAATATGTATTTTGTAAACATTTTTGTTTTATCAATCAATGACTCATTGATTAATTGTAGAGTCGAATGAGTGTTTCAACTATGTGATTTTCATTTCTTTCTCTCTCTCGCTCTCTCTTTTTAAAATGTGATTGTTTCTCTTTCTATCTCCCCTGCCTCCCAAAAAATGAAATAACATCTCTTTGAGTGGTAAATTTTATCATTTCATGCAAACTGTATAATTTGACTCTAATTTGAATATGTCATTGTACAAGATTCTCTTTTAATTTAACTTTTCTTTGGTTTGATAAACTATGCATTTTGCTGATTCCTTTTTTTATTATTGTTATTTTCTAAACCAGATAATCTTGGAGAAGATTGCCCTGTCTTTGAAAATTTGTTTGAGTTTTGTCAAATCTATGCTGGTGGAACGATAGGTAATTAATGGTAATTTCAGTACTGGAATTTTGATCTTAAAAATTGGGTTTTTTCCTATTTGAACCTTATATAGTGATTGACATTTGCTAGCAGATGCTGCGCGCAGATTGAACAATCAACTTTGTGACATTGCTATCAACTGGGCTGGTGGATTACACCATGCCAAGAAGTGCGAGGCATCCGGCTTTTGTTACATCAATGATTTGGTTTTGGGAGTCTTGGAGCTTCTAAAACATCATGCCCGTGTTTTGTATATTGATATAGATGTGCATCATGGCGATGGTGTAGAAGAAGCCTTTTATTTCACAGACAGGTAAAATAACCATCTGATTATATAAAGAATTTGGATAAGGGAAGGTATTACAAGAAGGCCATTGGGAACTTTGAATTTTTAGTGAAATGATCAGTTTACATATTATAGCTTACTGCTAATGATACTATATGATTAGGCTTCTTCTAATTCTTGATGCAGTGATACATGTTTCAAATGTGTGAATATAAGCTGATAGGGTCTAAGTGTTTCTTTGCTAGAAAAGTGATAAGTGTAAACTGTTGTATTTGTGATTTTTTTTTTTTATAAGTAATCGAAATATCATTAAAAGCGAAAAGTGCAACTCAGATAAATAGAAGGTATACAAGAGAAACACCTAATTAGAAGAAGGAAAAAAAAAAAAAAAAAAAAAGGTAATCATGAAAACTAAGCACGAAAGGAGTTACAAACGTAGCTGTTCAAATATAAAGAGTATAAAAGAAAAAAGGACTTAAGCTTCTCCAATGTCCTCTTGCAGTCCTTAAAACTTATATCATTTCTTTTCTCTAGAGAACACCACATAAGGCAAGAAGACACCATCATAGATACTGTTATGTTAGTACGAGATAGCTCAGGAGTACTTGGCGAATTAGACTGCAGCCTGAAGCAAGCAACTTGCTGGCGAATTTGGGCCCATGCGGATGGTAGGACATTTGAGGGCCCCACAACCCTCGAAGATTTTGAGAACACCCTTTCTATTTTTTATTTTTATATGGTTGACGCCTTTGTTTTCTGCACTTGGTCACCTCCAAGTTATTGTCATCCTACATCTGAAACCCCCAAAGGGAATTTTAGCTCTACACTGGGCTAAAAATTATGTTAATGAAACTCTTTTTCACATTTAAATTGTATAGTCTTTTGTCTTGCAATCAAAGAATTACGCCTTTATTAATGATTTAAATGTTTCTTCGAATCAAGAGTCCTATTAGCACTCTTGATTTTTTATTTTTTATTTATAAGTATTAGCACTCTTGATTCTGATAAATATTTAAATAGTTATTGTGGTGCATTTGGAGAAAAGGAACGTTTGAAGCTTTCGTGGTTGCAAGGAAATGAATTTGGATCTTCAGCTTTGTTTTCTTAAGTCCCTCTTTGAGTGGATCTATGATAATACCCTTCTCAATATCTCTAGTTTTGTAGATTTTTATATTCTGTTTTCTCGTTCTTGATTTGCTGGGTGTTTTTCTCTCGTATTCTTGTGTACTTTAGTTGCCTGTCCCTTGCACATTTGTTGAACTTCTTTTACTTATCAAAAAAAAAAAAAAATCGAGAGTGCTGACCTTCAATCACACTGGTTTTCTTGTGGCAAACCATAAGAAATCTACTTTATGCTGTTTTTCTTTTTTGCTATTAGTTAAAAGATTCTATAAATTGTTAAGGATATATGATTTCTATATGTCCAGTTGATCGACTTGTATATTCTTGGTAAAGTTATCATGCTTTCTTTATACTCGACTAAATCTGTGAAGTTGGACATGGCAGGGTGATGACTGTTAGTTTTCACAAGTATGGGGACATGTTTTTTCCAGGAACTGGTGATGTTAAGGTGATTTTTTAAGGCTTTATTGCTTTCTTTTTGGATAGTCTTCTGTTGGCGGAGACAACTTCCAAATTTCAGATCTGCATGGGTTAATGCTGTTAGGATTTCTTTGTATTGAATGCATCGAGCCAGTCATTTCCAAGCAATTCCTACCCTTAACTCGGTTGTTTGCTCTACACCCACCCACCTGCATTTCAGGCATCCTGATAAATCATGTATGTGGCTACTCAATCTAGAGTTGTTTATTGTCTGTTTTTTATCAAAACAATTACAGAAGTTGTTTTGTAAGCTTTCAGTGTTAACTTTTATAGAATCTGAACACCGTAATCATAATTTATATATTCCATATATCATAAAAGTGTCAGTACTTATCAAAAAAATAAATAAAAGTGTCAGCAATAATGTAATGGAATATCATGAAGAAACTGAATTCCTAGTTGAACTTAAAACAGGATCCTGCGAACAAGTACTTTTATTGAGTGATAGATATTTATGCACATATGCAACCAAGTCTAAAAGAACATTGAATTAGCACACTAGTTTTGTTCCACCTAGGACATCACGTATTAATCTCAAATGGGCATTTACACCCACAATTTGGCCATAAATTTCCAGAACCATCTGAGCAGTGCCTGTCAAGTGACTGAATTAGTTACCCTCTACTTTGCCCATCATTACAGTTGTAAGAACATATCAAAGCTTTAGAATTAGCCAATGTAAAAAAGGTATAGTTAGCACACGAACCATTCCCAGGGAGTGCTTGACCTTCAAAGATCTTTTGTATGCTCACTGGTCTTATTCCTACTCCATCCTGTTTATTATTTAAATGTGTATTAGCATAGGACTTTTGGAACACAAGAATGGTATGTAGTTGAATTATGAGTGATGTTTATTGCTACTGTTTTGTACTGAAGGAAATAGGAGAAAGGGAAGGCAAGTATTATGCCATAAATGTCCCGCTCAAGGATGGAATAGATGACACCAGCTTCACCAGACTTTTTAAGAGTGTAAGTTCTGGTAATAAGCAAATAAGTCGAGATTGATATCTTTTTTTCTGGCCTGATCATGCCGAGTATAAACTTTTGGTTGCAAATTTCCATGTTGTAGATTATTTCCAAGGTTGTTGAAACATATGTACCATGTGCAATAGTTCTCCAATGTGGGGCAGATTCACTAGCTGGGGACCGCTTAGGCTGCTTCAATCTCTCCATTGATGGTGCATACTCCTTGTAATTATTATTTTTTCTCCTAAACCTCCTATGCTTATACCCCCCAAAAAAAAAAGAGAGATCAATTTCAAATTGGTCTTCAATTAGTTGCAGTGGCTCAGCTTTGATTGCAAAATTTACTTTTTGGTGACATTCTGATGCTTCTTACAGGGCATGCTGACTGTGTTAGGTTTGTGAAGAAGTTAAATTTGCCTTTACTGGTATGTTTTTTTTTAATTTTGATCAAAACTTATAGATCATTAGTATCATATATCAGATATACAGAGAGTAACCTCCTGTGCAGGTAACTGGAGGTGGGGGATATACGAAAGAGAATGTTGCTCGATGTTGGGCTGTGGAAACTGGAGTTCTTCTGGATACAGAACTTCCCAATGGTATGCTAATTAGATGCTCTTTCTTTTTAATATTTAATTTGCAGATATGCCATGACGTTTTGGATATCTTTTATTTTTATTATTACTAATTCTTATCATGGTAAGTGCAATTGATTTTTCTGGTTACATTACCTCAGATCCAGAAATCAATGTCCAAATCATCAAATGATATGTCGCTTTTAGAATGCCAACATGAGATGTTGAATTCTATTTACATTTTTTCTTATTTACTACAAGGAGAAGGGGTGAAAGATTTGTTTTTTTATTTTTTATAAGTAATGTGTCAATCTCATTAAAAGCGTAATGTGTCCCTAAATACACAGAGAATATACGAAAAGAATTACCTAACTAACATGGGCAAAATGAACAAGGAAATCACTAAAACTAATCGAGGGGTGAAAGACATGTGACATATTCATGAGATTGTGTTTGATTTAGTGTAAGAATTTAATTTAATTACAATGTTTGACATTGTTTTGGTTGATATATCCTATTGTGTGGAGTTAACAATCTGAAATTGGAGATTTTTTTGTATTAAAGCCTGGCCCTTTTTTTAAAACTGTCTTCAGTTTTCACACTAAAAATGAGAAGAAACCAAAAAAGGATGGTGGGGAGATATGATATGATATGTACGTATTTACTATTTTCAAAACATATGTAACCAGAAAATTAGTTTTTCCATATGGCATTTTTAGTAGTTTATGCAGTGTTTGCCCTATGTTTGCAAGCTGTAACCAGTTTATGCAGTGTTGGCCCTATGTATGCAAGCCTAGTAAGAATATATTCCCCATTTTACTGGGAGTAACCACCTATTATGATGGTTAGCACATTTACATCTTATCCCAATAGAGGAGTCAAATGATACTTTTATTTAAAATAGCTAATAAGATTTGTTTAAAACCCCCCAAATTGGATTAGCAAAAAAAAAAAAACAGTTACATGTAGCAGCACTTTTCAAAGGAGCCATTTTACTTTTTATTGTTTCTCTCACTTGTTTTCTCTTTTTCCCAAAATTCTTCCCACTTTTCAAGGGATCATTATGAGAATATTCTTTCACAATTTTTAATAAAAATATATTTAAATAATATAGATAATCGGATGTAAAATGCCTTTGAAAAATTTATTAGTTAACTTGATAAAATGAGTTTTGAAGAGTTATTTTGCATAAAAGTTTGGTTTCTCCATTAGGAATGCTCTACAAATTTACTTTTTAGCTAATTTAGCTAGCTCTATAGCAAAAATCAACAAAAATCTCCTTACATCCGGTTTTCCAATTTGGAGAGGCTTTTTGCGAGCTTTTGTAAAAGCCAAAAAATTACCCATTCTCTCCTCTCAAAATTTTTATTTTTAATTTTCCCAGCCTCTTTCTCTTTCCCTTTGTCGATCTCTATATTTCTCCACTTTCTCTCTCCTTTGCAACATGATAGACTGGGTGAAGGATGAGAACAACGCGGTAGCCACAAGCACAGTGGGACAGCAAGCTTCACCGACAGGTGAGATCTAGACAGCGAGCCCTGGGATTCAAGCAAGATTTGGACGACGAGCTATGGAACCAACAGTTATTGTTGTGTGGCTTCACGATGGCAGTGAGAGACGCAAGAGAGATATTTGGAGGAGAGAGAGTGGTGAGAGAGATATGGAGGAGAGAGAAACATGAGATAAAAATTAACAAAATGAATATAATATTATGGAAAATATTATTTTAATAAATATAGAGAGTTTTAGAGAGTGGGATGGAGAGCGTATTTGAAAAGTAGGTAGCTAAAATAGAAAAAGTGACTTGTTATTAAATAAATTAGCTAAAGTTTAAAGAGCCTGGTGTGAATGCTCTAAATCTTGCTATAGCTAGTATTCTGTTTCTTTTTGTTTCATGTTTCATTTTTCAATTTTTTCTTGCAGAGATACCAGAAAATGAGTATATCAAATATTTCGGTCCAGAATATTCGTTGAGGATTCCAAATGGGCACATTGTATGTAGTTTCTTCTAAGAAATCTTATGTTACCAGTGCATTTTACTTCATTCATGCATCAATTTCATTGCCAAAGCAATTATTGTTATGGTAATTAGCTGGTTTTGGGACATGTAAACTGATTAGTTTTACATGGCAGATTGATCATATATATGAACACTTTTAAAAACTTGGTTTTCATTGTGCAACAGAGATTATCAGCATTGAAGCTCTCTCTCTCTCTCATTATTTCTTCTATATTTTTCCTCCCCATTGCTTGAGCAGGAGAACTTAAATAGCAAATCGTACCTTAGCACAATCAAAATGCAGGTCTTTGAAAATCTCCGCAGCATCCAACATGCCCCCGGTGTACAAATGCAAGAGGTGAGTTGATATGAATGTTGCCAAACCCGCTTTATTTCTAGAAAGTGAAATTTGTTGTATGATTTGGTTACATTATTATTTACTTGCCATACCATTCTCTTGGATGGGCTTTGATGGCTACAATTAAGTTTAGCTTCTGATGATTTTTCCCATTTAAAAGTTTACAAAAGTGGAAAGTATTTTTATTCTTTCATTGCAGTATAAGTCATATTCCACGCCACAGAAATATTAATCATGAATGATATCAAGATTATTAATTATTGGTTGACTCGGATGATCATACATTGGTTTGTCTTTGGCAGGTTCCACCCGACTTTTATGTTCCTGATTTGATGAAGACGAGCGAGACCCCGATGAGCGCATGGATCGTAAGTAAAATTAAAACTCATATGCATCCAAGAGCCCTAACACAATTTTTACCGCTTGAATTTCTTTCAGCTGTTGTACATTTGTTGATTCCATTAAAATTTTGGCCACTTTCAGAGCAAGCCCAAGACAAGCAAATTCAGCGCGATGATGAATATTACGAAGGAGACCATGATAATGATCAGAATATGGAAGATGTATAAGCTGTGACCTGAGCACTACATATTTTTTTGTGGGAAGAGTAACTTTTGAATTTAGAAAGGAAGATGTAATTAGACTCCCAATAATGTGTAGCGCCCAAGGGAATTCACCTGATGTAACAAATATGACTGGCTGCTGTAGAAAAACACTGCAATTTACCAAAATTAAGAGAAATCGAATAGCAATATGGTTAGGTGCATTTGCTAGTACTTTTTCCAAGCAATTAACATCTTTTACAGCTTCATTAACAAGGAAAAACTGACATTTAAAAGTCATTGATTTTAAATGAAGAAAACTCAAAAGTATAAATGCATTTGTTCTCCGTAGAAATATAATGAGTAAAGTTAAAAATTATATTTTTATCTTATAATTATATTAAATGTTATCGTCATATTACGGTACAAGATATCATCATAGTTCAACTCTTGTATTAATCATTGTTAAAAATAAAAAAGTAAAAGTTAGGTTAAAAGTAAGCATTGTAAAATAGTTATAATAAAAAAAAATGATATCTAACATTATTTAAATATGATATTGATAATCAAAAAATTGCATAACATTCACTAGTGATATTATTGTTTGTACTCAAAAAGTTGTAAATATTAACTAAAATTTAGGATAGAAATTTTCTCTGAACCAATTTGGAGGAAATATCTTATAACTCATTTAAAATAGTTTCAAATATTTATAAACACTTAAAAAATACATTAAATTTAATCTAAGTTAATAAATTGTTATCAAAGACGTTAATAATTTAATGTTCATTTTAAATATTTATAAGCATTTATCACTATTTTAAATGAGTTGAATGATATTTTTAAATGGATTAAAAGGATATTTTCTTTAGATGAGAAAATTTTTGTACTTTTATGTGAATCTCAGATAAGAAAATATTTTACATTGCTTGTTGATGTTATTATGTGAATCTTTATCCTGTCTGGTGCTCTGGGTTGCCAAAAGCGTGACGATTTGGCGTGGGTGACTGGGTCTCATCCTTGGTTCCTGCCGAGTAGCGAGCAATCCCATTGAAAACCCCCAAACTCCGAAGAAAATAAGGCGGAGATAAATGGCAAGCCAAGATGATTAACTGAATGAATGAGAAATAGGTAAGCAAACCTCCACTACTCCGATAAGTGACATCCCATCCCCATGCACATGGTCATGGATGAATGATGATGGACCCCCTCTCCCAAGTTTCCCCCCACATATGCATGGCTGGTACAACGTTGTTTGTTCTTGTCTTTTGTATACTGGAATTCAATTCTCGGTGCTTGAGATTTCCCTTTTGTCTTCTTCTTCTTCTTCTTTTTTTTTTTCTCTGGACTTTTACTGAAGATGATGACTCAAGAAACGGGAATTGGTACTTTCTGTTTGGTTGGTGAGAAAACTGAGGCAAATATTGTTTTGGTTTCTTTCTTTCTTTCTTTCACCCTTCGTGTTTTTGCGTTGGCTTGGATTTTTATTATTTGGTGTTACTTAATCATGATGATGTGTGTTGGATTGTCTATATGAGAGTTCATTTCAAGTTTCGTTGTGTGGACTATTTTCTATCAAATTTATATGTGTTCTAGCCTTTTTTTTTACGAAATTATATGTTGATGGTTTGAGCGTATTTTGTTTTGCATAGGTGCCTTTAACCAGATCAAGAGGTAGTGTTGATTTGAAAATTAGTGTTTGTTTTGTCAATGGCTACGTCAAAAGCAATTCGACAAGTTCTATCTGGATCTTTGTTACCTCGCCTTCATCATACTGATCTAAGTACCAACAATTTTAACTCGGTTCATGCAATTAAAGCCAATGTCAATAATACAAGGGAAAAATTTCCGGTCTCCATGCGAGTGTTAAAGAGTTGCAGGCGGGTCTATACATTACAGTGTAGAGGTGGTGTTTTTCGTGGGAAGACTGGTGTTAGTAGAGTGGAATCTATCGGTTGCAAATGCCAACAGGCTGAAAGTGTGAGTGGGGTGACTGCAGAGGATCATAATGAGACCTGGGTCATGGGGAGGGAAGAAAGTAGACCATCAGTGCCTGTCAATGGAACGAGCAGTGCACTAAGTACTGAAGAGTTTGGGATAGTTGAACAATTGATACATGAAAAGGGAGTTCTTATTACAAATGGCGAGTTGGCTGCAGCCGGAACAATCAAAGATGCATCGCATTCAGGTGGGTAAATCTGATTGAGGATGAAGCATGGAACTTGCTGAGGGACTCCATTGTTCATTATTGTAATAATCCAATTGGAACCATCGCTGCTAATGATCCAAGCAGCTCTAGTATTCTGAACTATGATCAGGTCTTTATTAGAGATTTCATACCTTCTGGGATAGCTTTCCTTTTAAAGGGAGAGTATGAAATTGTACGAAATTTCATTCTGTACACCCTTCAGTTGCAGGTAATATGATTTCTCTTGATTAATTATCTAATCAATCTCCTTTATGCTTACTGAAGAGAAGATTCTCTTTCATGTGATGTATTCTTATTTTCCTTTTTTCTTTGGTTTCAAAGCAAATTTTGGATTTTGATATAGGATTTGTTTTCTATAATCACAACTAACACATGCTTATGTCAGTTCTGAACTAGAAATCCCTTCTCCTATTTTATTTTTCTATAATGTAAGCCTAGGGAAGCACTAATTGGTTATCTGATTTAAACTATGGTAAATGAACTGTTTCTGAACATTTTACTTAGGGAAAATTGCTTAAGGACTATATACCAAATGTCTTGATTTTTGGGGACCACATTAAAAAATATGTGGGATTTGTGATCAACTTCATGCTAAATAGGCTTTGTTTGGAAAACTCCCCTTAGCAGAAGAATCTTTTTGTCTTTTTTGTAAGTCTTAGTACAAGAATCTTACTTGATGCAGATGTTGTCTTTGAGTAGTCCCCCATAATCTAGATGAGCGATTAACACTCCTCTTGACAGAGTTGGGAGAAAACCATGGATTGCCATAGTCCTGGTCAAGGACTGATGCCTGCCAGTTTCAAGGTGCGCACGGTTCCCCTAGATGGTAATGATTCTGCTACTAAAGATGTATTGGATCCTGACTTTGGTGAAGCAGCAATTGGCCGTGTTGCACCAGTTGATTCTGGTGAGAAATAACATTTTGGCCAATAATTTCTCTTTGAAAATATTTTTGGCTTTATGAATTTTTATTTGTTAATAATAAACTTTACTCAGGATTGTGGTGGATTATATTGTTACGAGCATATGGAAAATGTTCTGGAGATTTATCAGTGCAAGAGAGAGTTGATGTGCAAACTGGGATCAAAATGATTTTAAAGTTGTGTCTTGCTGATGGTTTTGATATGTTTCCTACATTATTGGTCACCGATGGTTCTTGCATGATAGATCGTCGCATGGGAATTCATGGACATCCTTTGGAAATTCAGGTTATCTTTAATAACTTTAAATACGAGTTTGATACAAGTATCATTGTTTAGTTATTTATTTATTTTAGTTTTTCTTATTATTATTGTTATTTTCTTAATTTATGGCCCATTCTAGAAGAATATAAAGACCTTTTACTTACGGATTTTATGAGATAAACATGCTGGTTTCTTTAGAAGCTGATAAGCTGACATGTGGCGTAGATGTTAACCATGAAGCATAATGGTTGCACATGTTATTTTGCTATGCTAGATTCAAGTTAAAAATTCTGCAATGACTATAAGAGAACATAATTACCATTATGGGGAACTGAGATTTGAGTTAGACTCTTTAGAGGCAATCTGTTATTTTGCTTGCAAAAGCTAAAGCTTCTGGTGCATGTTGATGAGCATTCTTCCTGTATAAGAGAAAAGATGAATGGCATAACTTTGTACACAATGTTGCATGTACTTGCAGGCGCTGTTTTATTCGGCATTACTTTGTGCACGTGAGATGCTTGCTCCTGAGGATGCATCAGCTGACCTTATACGAGCACTTAATAATCGTCTACTTGCATTGTCTTTCCACATAAGGGAATATTACTGGATAGATATGAGAAAACTCAATGAGATCTACCGTTACCAGACAGAGGAATACTCATTTGATGCTGTTAATAAGTTCAACATATACCCAGATCAGATCCCTTCCTGGCTGGTGGAATTTATGCCCAGTAAAGGAGGCTATTTGATTGGAAATCTGCAGCCAGCTCACATGGACTTTCGTATCTTTTCTCTTGGAAATTTATGGTCTATTGTAAGCAGTCTTGACGCCAGATCAGTCACATGCAATATTGGACCTTATAGAAACAAAATGGGCTCAATTAGTTGCAGATATGCCACTCAAAATATGTTATCCTGCTCTTGAAGGCCAGGAATGGCGAATTATCACAGGCAGTGATCCCAAGAACACGTAATGCCTTTATATTGATTTTTATTAAGTCCCATTCCTAACTTTTAACTCCTCCCCTTAACTTTATTATTTGTTGCAGTCCTTGGTCTTACCACAATGGAGGTTCTTGGCCAACATTGCTCTGGCAGGTTAGTTTGGTATTTTTTTTTTTATTTTAGGTCTTACCACTATATCAGAGTGCCACAATAAGCTAATAATTTACCAATTAATACCTGTTTAAACTTAATGTTTCTTCAAATGAAGAGCGTTGTTGATGTGCTCAAGTTGGTACTATGTAATTTGCTTACTCCTAGTAAGTGTGTGCCACTGCGTTGAACATGAATGTCCTTGATATCTATGGCATTTTGGTATGCTTCCCTCCTGTTGCACTCCATCCCCTGCATTCTTGTGGGTTTATGCACGCTTGAAGAAAGCTAGTCTGAGCTCAATGGATATAATCTCAAGATTCGCCTCTTTTCTTATCAATATTTATATGAGGACATTTCTAAGAGGTCAAAGTTAAATTCATCTCAAGTACAAGAGGTCATTGTGGTACCTAAAACTTCTATGCTCCGCACTTCTTAGTCTTTAGTTGTAAAGAATTTGAAGAGGCCAGTTTGTCCTTTTGTTTCAGCCATGTTAAGAGCCATTTTTCCTTTGATCCCTCTTAATTAGACATCCTGTAGGGTTCATTATTGAATTGAATACACGTATCTTTGTCTAAAAACATATCTTTAAAACCAAATGGGAAGAGCCTTTATTCCCTTCACGACTTACAACTATAATGCTCCATATATTTACAGAATCAATGCCTCCTTAAATGTGTTGGCAATTAATGGATGCTGTAGAGATTAATATTTTTACATAATGAGGGGCAGAAGGCTACAGTTTAAGGGCCTAATAATCTCTGCTTCATGTATGTCCCTAGTTCAAATTGTGCGATTTTGTTTTGGCAAATTCTTGCCAGTGACAGATATCAAAGTAGTTATGGGTCTGTGACACTTTATGTATGCAAACCGCCAGTACTGACTGCTTTGTTGCCTAGGTGTCCTTGAGGACTTGCCTAGTCAATCGTACTATCGGGTCCCTTAAGCTGAGGCAGGTGGTAGTTGGTAAGGTGAGACATGGCTTGAGAATTAAATAATTTTAAAAAACAAACAAGGGATATTTAGAATCACGATAGAACAACACATGGGGTGTGTATAATTGGCCCAATTTGGTATTTCATGTATACCTGAACTTGTCTTTGAGTTAATATAAGATGTCTATGTGTTGAACTCAGGCTAACTAGCATGTTGCTTGCATGTGTTGAAGTTTCTTCCATATGGCTTTTTGTAGGCATTTGGTGTTTTCCGGTTTATCTGATATGTTGGGAAATTGTTCTTTGTGCTTCACCACTAAAACATGCATAGTATGTTGCGGTAGATCTGGGAAGCAGCACCTGCAAAGTTTTCCATTTTCTTGTTATAGCATACAGCACAATGACTGGAAAGATGTTTTTTTGTAAAATTTACATGCTGTGTTTTGTTTTGTTTTTTCTTGAGGATGATGTACTTATCAAAACAATGAAATTAACATGGTATGGGACTTGGTTTTCAGCTCACAGTGGCATGTATAAAGATGGATCGACCAGAAATTGCCTTAAAGGCTGTTGAGATTGCTGAGAGACGCATTTCTGGAGATAAGTGGCCTGAATACTATGACACCAAGCAAGCAAGATTTATCGGGAAACAGGCACGGCTATATCAAACGTGGTCGATTGCAGGATATCTTGTGGCAAAGCTCCTCCTTGCCAACCCAAGTGCGGCAAAGATCCTAATAAACGAAGAGGACTCAGAGCTTGCAAATGCTTTTTCTTGCATGATCAGTGGCAACCCAAGGAGGAAACGGGGTCAAAAGAGACGGAGCTTCATAATCTGAGTTTAAATTTTGAAGCAGAGAAAGGAAACAGATGATATAGAGCCCCAGTTTTAATTTGGCCAAGAAAAAAAGAAGTGTACCCAGTATTTTCATCCTATACAAGTTACCGTGAAATGGTTTTCTTTCGACGAAGAAAAGTTTTGCTTTATATCTGAAGCTAGTCTTTTTTATTCTTGTCGCAACCAACAGTCTGTAAAAGGATGTTTGTGTTGGTAGAAATAATAATAAGCGTTATGTCCTTCTGTTTGGGTTTGATAATTTACATGTTGGTGATTTTTTAAGATATTGGTTCTTTGCTAAATTTATGATTTTCTGACTGCTGTTCTCCCAAGAGTATGAATTAGAGAACACTTATTTTTCTCATACTGCCGTTTCAAGGCTGGAAAGACTCTATACACACCTTAACAGGTGCTCTTCATGCCTTTCGGAGAAGTCTTTTGGTGTTATGTCCATGTCTATGGAGAAGGAGAGCTCTTAACACAAGTGCCCCAGTCTAGTGGCCAGATGGAACAATCATGGAGCAGATGCCATGGCTCACCTCTAGTATCTTTATTCCTTGTCCCCTTCTCGTATGGAAAACCATATCCCAAACCTTGAAAACCTTATCTCTCAAACTGAAGCCCTAGGTTGGGAAGATCACTCTCCCCAACATGAAGGGATCCCCAATGACCACATACACATTGGCAAAATAGTAGCTCTCAAAACTCTCAACTCTCAAATGGTTAGAGCTACCATCTCAAAAGCAGGGAGCTTTGCTAACCCCTCTCCATGGAAGAACTTGAACCAAACAAATTTCTTCTCCTCACAGAAGGACCTTGACCGTGTCCTTGGAATTCACTCCTTACCAGTTACCACAGAAGAAATTGATTTGGATTATTGTCCCTTTTGACCTTGACCGTGACCACAAAGAATGCTATCAATATAGGCTTTAGGGATGTTCTTGAGGTTGAAGACTACGGAAACTCGGGGCTCATTTGCAGAAGATTTTTACGCGTTCATGTAGAACTTGGTTTAAGGGAGACTCTGGTGCCATTTTTAAATTTCTCTAGAGAAGTTCGTCCGGGCACTTGGGTTTAACTCAAGCATGAGATGCTTGTTGACTTTTGCACCTCCTGTGGTTTGATAGGCCATAAGCAAGGTCTTTGCCCTAATCCCTTATGCTCGCTGTCGACAGAGAAGTGAGCCAACTCATACTCTGCCTCAAGATATTTCTCCTCCCAAATTTTTTTTATTTAAAAAAAAAAAAAACTATAAATGCTAGTTCAGCCCTTAATAGGAGGGAAAGGGGGGAGGAGGATTTGAACATAAGGCATTGTCCCCAGCCAATTGAACTATCATTTGAAGGCACTATATTTTTTTCATTTGTTTATTCTGTTGGGTCAAATTATTTGGCTTCACACAGTGACACCACAAATCCAATTCCACAGAACAAAGTTCAAGAAGTACCATAAGCCAATTTATGGATGAAAATAAATAAATAAATACACACACAGTCTACTTTGGACTTAACATGAATGTGAAGGGTCAGATGTAAATACTTTACATACTAATAGAAGAGGATTATACAGTGAAGAATACAGTTCTCTCATCTATCTTCTGCAGGAGAAGATCATCAGGCTTTCAACCAGTTGCTAGGAATCCAGAATGTGTTTGTTTTCTGCCAAGATGCTATCCAACAGTGATTCACAAGCATCGTCAAGTAAATCTAAAACCTGCCAAAAATGAGGTTGCATAAGCCAACTATAAATTAGAAGTACTGAAATTCTTGCCATTATTACAGTTTAAAACCAGAAAGTTGGGGAAGGTTCTGCAGTACATAGCTCAAAATCTTAGGCTGGAGACCATTTTAACAGTATCGCAGTACTAAAATTCTTTAAAGACAAGTATTTAATATATAATATCCCAGTTTTGAGGTACCAAAATGCTGAGTACACAGAAACAAATAGTAATAATCTATTTCAAAAAAGTTGACATGGGTGATTCAAGGGGAAATAAATGAATGCAAAGCAGCTACAGAACAGAATTTGCCAAGCCAAACCTGAATACCATACTTGTCTTTTAAATGACCCATCTAGATCATACAGTAAGAACCATACAATAACTTCCCAACTGAAGTTTAGATTAAAACCGTCAAACAGTTTGAATGCTTGCAGATATTTGACATCATACATACCTACATTACAAAGTCATCATATCTCAATTTTTGAAATTCCGTCAAAGTTTTCATGAAGGCAACAATTTCATGACCATTATTACCCTGTGTCATAATACACTGCACATAATTCCTTGAAAATCTCATAAATGCAACAATATAATGACCATTTGGTACATGTATTTCGACCTCACTGCATGTAACTATTTCGAACTCCAAAACATCCACAAAGAAGACATTCATCTATTTTCCATCTTTGTAAATGACAACAAACTAGATGAACTAATCATTATATTACCTTCTCAAAACCTTGCGGACCACCATAGTAAGGATCCGGGACTTCAGTTTCAGCATGTTCCTTACAATAGGAGCACATTAACTTCACCTGAATCATCCATACCCCAATGAGACAACACGATTCAAACCACAGAAGACCCAGATAACAATCTTACACTAACCTTTTTGTGTGCATCAGCAGGGAGGGTATCTCTAAATTTCCACCTATTAAAAGCCTCCAATATATCCTCTACAGCCAGCATCAACAACCAAAAATAAACAAATTATTGCATAAATTTTTTTTTGAAAAAAATACAATGCGTATATGCTTGCGCACGCAGCAAATAGAATACGCCGGAATTATCAAATATTCAAGGGGTGATAATCAAAATCTTGGTTCTAAAACACAATGCCTGAGATTATCCTACCTCTGTTTTGCCTGTCCATTGCGAGAATGATATCGAAATCTCTAAAATCAGACGGTCGGATGGGCCTCGATATAGATGTTATCTCAATCCCACGCCTTTTAGAGGCCGCTCTCATTCTTGGGTCCGCTTGATTTCCCTTTCATGAAAGCGAAAACATTTAAAAACAAACGAAAAGAGCACATATCAACTCTCAATTCCTCACTACTATCTCCATTTCCTTTTCCTTCCCTCTGTTCTCTGGGTGACCAAACAAAGGGTTATAATCGAATGATACCCACCTCATGGTAGTTAATGGTGCCAGCAGAATCAATGTTGAGTTTGGAATCCAAACCCCTTTTCTTGACCAAGTCTCTGAAGACTCCTTCAGCAGCTGGGCTTCTGCAGATGTTGCCCAAGCACACAAAGAGCACAGAGAAAGGTTTGGTCTCTGCCTCTGCGCCTGTGGGTGGCGTTGTAGAAGACGCCATTGATGCTGTTATCGAAGAGCCAAATGAAAATGAGGAATTGGGTTTGTGGGGAATTGAGTTTTGAAGAGATGGGTATTGGGTTGGTGGAAAGAGGCTAACAACAAGAAATGGGATTTTTACAGAGAGCGGATGGGAGGGGCAAAACCGTCCTAAACTTAGAGGAGTTGGCAGTCTACTTTGCAGAGCGCTCATCCCTCCTGCGAGTGTGGAGGATGTGTGTGAATTTCATCGGCTTCCAGAGTTTGAAAACTAATGTTGTTGGAAATGGGCCTTCTCATGGGCCAGATTGGTATTGGGTTGGGTCGGGTACGTTTCGGGTTATTGGTATTCAGGTAACATCCTGCTGATTAGCATACAGCTAATAGCCTAATTAAGGGTAGGGAAATTGCCTTCTATCTTTTGGCTCTATAATATATAAGAGTATCCACATTAATCTTTCTATATCTAACATTTCTTTAAAATTTTAACAAAATTTACAAAAAGTTCTCCACATCAAACTCTATCAAATGTTAAATATAACATTTGTCAAACATCCTCTTCAAATTTAAAGAGACCAAAAGCAAATGTTAAAATATTATCATATTATTTTATATTATTTTTATTGCATTCTAGCACCACTTTTCATTTTTCTTTCTCTCTTTTTCTATTTTTTTTCCTCCAAAGTTTCATCTCCTCATTTTTTACTTTTCTTTTCCCCTTCCATTTTTTTTTTTGGTCACTCATCTTTTCTCAAATACACAACTGCATTAATTGACGTCCATTGTTTTTTTTTCCTAATAAATTAAATGCATTCATCAATGAAATCTATTGAATTAGAGATGCAATTGTGCACAAAAAATAATTCCATGTATGTGAGCATGAAAGTGAATTTCATGGTAGTTAAAGTAATTTGGTTTCACAATAAAATAATAATATTTGGTAAAAATAGCAAAATATTTAAAGAGTTTGATATTTCGTAGTTTTTAAAAGTGACTAGCTATATCTAAAAAAGTACACTTTGAAAGTTAAATTTAACTAAATTTTGGATAGCTTGATGTAGATGCTCTTAATAAGCCATCTTATTTTTCCTCCAACAATTTAACGGAAGTTTTTTTTCATGTAAACCCAATATATATATATATATATATATATTGTCACAAATAATACTATTTAGTAGACTAAGTAAACTATTATACTACTGTGATACAATGAGTAACATAATAGTAAAAATCAATCATTTTTTTCTTTTTATAGATAGTGATTTAATAACTGATTTTTACTATTACATCATTAATTTTATATGGCAGTCAAATAACATTTTATTAAATAACATTATTTTACAAAAAAAAAAAAGAAGCTGGAGAGAGTGGCATAGAGGTTCACCCCCCATCCCTTCAATGGGGGCAGAGGGAGAGCAAGGCTACTTCCCTAAGACATTCTTTTTCTATTCTTGAAATTGAAAAATATATAATTGTGCTACTGAAAAAAAATCATTAATTTAATTATGCTTGAAATTCTGTCTTATATTATACACCTTCAATATAAAATCCAGGTCGTCTTTTTTTTTTTATAAGTAAAATCCAGGTCATCTTCTTCCTCTACATTACGTGATTTGCATCCTTGGCCTATTTCTGATGTTGGTCTCCAGGGCATGATATTTGGACTAATAAGAAAGAAAAATATATGTTTTCTAATTCTATAATGGATGGATGCATGGGCAAAGGGAACAGAATTTGAGCAGAATTTACATATGATTTATAATAAAGAGCAAACGTGCATGACTCCAGAAATGCTTAACCGGCACAAAACCTGGGATTCAAATGTTAATTCTGCCAAAAACAGAAAACGTATGAACAAGGCCAGAGTGAGGAAAAGGAAACAAACAAGAAAAATGCTCCCCTAAATCTTCCCCGTTTGGACTCTCTCAGCTACTGATTCAGTGTTGATATATATATAAAACCCTATAATTTGCCGCCATTACTATTGAATTACATTTACATTATAAGCTGTATTATCAGTTGCAACAAGGATGAAAAATGTTTTGGAAAGAAACCTTTTTTTTTCTAACTAGAATAGCTCAAACTCCATATACTCTCCTCCTGTTGCCTCCAGCTCAGCACACTTGGTGCCCTCCTTTTTCTGTGCAGTTTCAACATCAGAGGGCTTCGGCAGTTCTGGTGGTACCGCACACCGTATCAGAGCCCAATTAAGGCCTTCAAAGAAAGGGTGCTGCTTGATCTCTGCAGCTCCTTTCACAGATCCTAACCGATTTTCGGGATCCTTTACTAGCAGCCCTCTGATCAAATCTCTTGCGTGAAAACTAACAATATGGCTATTTGGGAACTTGAGGCTTCTTGACACTACATTAGACAATGTTTCCTCATTACCTGAACCCTTGAAGGGTGTCTTCCCATACAACAGCTCGAAGAGAAATATTCCAAACGTCCACCAATCGACGGCATTCCCATGACCCTCACCTTTGATGATCTCAGGAGCAAGGTATTCATGGGTTCCAACAAAGGAGTTTGATCGGGCGCTTGTTGGCTCCACGACAAGCTGTGGCAACGGGCTCACCTGGGCAGCTAGATCAGCTTTTATCTTCCGAGCTTTTGCTGCAGCAGTTATAAGTCTAGGAGTGAAGCATGGTACTTGCCAGGAAGGTTGGAGGCAGAAAGGGTCAATGCAGCTTGATTCGGTACACGGACTTGACATCTTTTTTTCGGGCTCCACAACTGGAGATGCCGATTTAAGTACCATTGGATTGACAGAACATCTGAGCGACAAGTCAAAATCTGAAAGCATTATGTGACCATCTTCTCGGACCAGGATATTTTCTGGTTTCAAATCTCTATACACAACTCCAAGCATGTGTAAATACTCCAGTGCGAGGAGGACTTCAGCAACATAAAACCTGCAATGCCGTTGGCTTGAATTATTCTAAAGCAGATTTGTAGGACCAAGGAACAATTATGTTGTGGATGACATATGATGTAGCAAATTCCCTTAATCTTTTATTACTGGCATGTAATTAATTTCTCTCCTTCACGTAATCTACATTTATCATGAAGAGTCCAGCACATTTTTCACCAAGAGAAGATAACAACCAAAAATAAACAACTAGCACTCAGTTGACACAGGATCAATCCTTACCCACTTCGCCAGACACCTCATTCCAACTCCAATTAACAAGACATGCATCCAACCTATACTTCTTAGTAAGGGAAACCAAGGAATCAATGTCATATGTAAGTTGATAGGAATCAAACTTTTACCTCGTATG
Organism: Carpinus viminea; assembly: GCA_013348765.1. NCBI lineage: Eukaryota > Viridiplantae > Streptophyta > Magnoliopsida > Fagales > Betulaceae > Carpinus > Carpinus viminea. Next base: position 46,389,587 of record CP054668.1, on the reverse strand, counting down.
AACGGGCTGAGTGCCCAGAAATTCAATGTCAGCAATAGACTTAAGGTAGTTCCTGGAGCCACCCACTCACCACCACCGGCTTTTTTAAAATTATATATATATACACATACATATTTGAGGGACATAATTGTATTTTCACAACAATTTCTGTTATCCATTTGACGGAAAGATAGGTAAAAGTCTCAAATTTAAAAAGGGTTCAAACTTGGGTCTTGAATCTATCAAATTGAAAGCTGGAGTCTTAAAGTCAAAATGACAACAACAAAAAAAGGGATTATGACCTTATTTCCCTTTATTATTAAAATCATAAATTTAATTGTTTAGATAAGAATACAAAAAACTCTGCAAAGAGTGCAAAAGACCTATATTTTGAACACTTTGTGGATAAGATGGTTTTCTATGTCCAGTCACCTTGATATTTACAAAGTATGATGGTTACGAGAAAACCATTTGATCCAACGTTGGATTTAACAAAATAATTATTGTAATGAAAAGTTATTAAGGGGAATAACTTTTGTTAAAATCAATCAGGCGTCACTCAAACCTAAATGTGTGTGCATAAACACATATAGCATCAAAGTGGTATACTGGATAAAACATTGGAAATATGAATTTAAGAGAAAGAGAGAAAATGACCACATCACTCATATATAAACTATTGAAGATGTATCACAGGACTATATTATCTACGCACAGGTTGTTATTAAGTTCAAAACATTATTAAGCAAAAAATGCATGCACAAATTTTCAAACCTGAACCTTAATAAGAAACACTACCTGGCTGCTAGTTCAGAGAAACTCCTGCTTGGTTGCTTCTGCCGCAGCACATGCAAATCTCCACCTGGACAGTACTCCATAACCAAGCATGACAGCTTATCTGTTGCAAAATGGGCATACAGCGTGGGAAGAAAAGGATGATCCAGCATTTGCAGTATATCTTTTTCAGTTTGGGCCCTGGGCATTTTTTTCCTGCTTACCAAAAACTCATTATCCATCACCTTCAGAGCAAAAAGGCAGTTTGTACCAGTTAGCTCAGCAAGATAAACAGTTCCAATGTCCCCACAGCCAAGCCTTCTGAGCAGCTTGAAGTGCCTCAAACTCAAGCTTCCTTGCTGTTTTTGAACACAATGGATGGCTTCCCATCTCAAGTCTTTTGACATGTGAGGCCTTTTGCCACTACGACTAGACCCACACACATTGCTCTCCTCACTATTGGTTGTGCTGCTGCTGTACTCACCAATGCTACTTTTTGAGCTCTGAGAGAACTCCCCCTTTTCTCTAGACCTTGATCTCTCATCAGCTTTTGTCACTAGAGATTTACTTCTGTTGGTGCAATTCAAACCAAAACCTGGTTTGCTTGATCCCGTGTCCAGAGTACTTGAATTGACTTCCATGCTAAGATTTGTACTGCTGGATGCTGGAGAAGCTTTTTCATTTTGTTTTCTATCATGGTCTATAGTACAAGTTTGTGTCTGGTTGTCCAAATTACTCGTACTAGGAACCGAATCATCATCAAGTTTTTCATTACATGGATTGGAACTGCTTGAGGCAGAACTTGAATCCTGTTTTATTTTCTTCTTAACAGAGGTCTTGTTCCCGAAGACTGGCTTCATTAAATTTGGACTATTACTAGTCCATTTGCTAATCTTACTAGCACTGCTGAAGCTAGCTATGGAACTCAGAGAATGCAACTTACCTTTCTGTCCCTCGTCTGGCATTGGAGTTTTGCTAGGAACTTCTGTCGAGGTGGGAGCAGCTGCATCCACCTCCTGAACATTCTGGCTACCATGAGAGATTAAAGAATCTGCAGCTTTCAGCTTTCCAACCTCTGCCTTCAAAATTTCACTCCCAACCTCTGTCTGCAAAGGAACAATCTGACCCTCTGATGCTAATCTGGTCATCATTGCCTCTGGGATCATTTTATCAGCCAAAGGAATAGAAGGATGAGCCCTTGCGTTTGATAACACTGGTTCAGGCACTTGCATGGATTCAGGCATCATATCAGAAAATTTTGATGTGCTTTCTTCTGGTACAAGAGAGATTTCCATCAAATTCCCCTTACCTGCTCTGGATGGAGTGCCAGATCCATTTGCCTCAACAACCACTGCCCTATACAACCTTTTGATAGTTCCCGCTTCCGACAGCCCTGGCGAACTGGCTGGCTTAGATAATCTTTTCATGGCAGCCATCTCTGACGCCTGCGAGATGCACAGTCCTCTTAGGGCTTGCTTCAAACTCACAGGCTCTGATATTCCAATTCCCGTTGCATGAGATGAACTGACTCTCATTGGCCTTTTCTGAGCACTCTTTCTCAAAGGGTCTCTACCAATTTCATGCAACTGACCCGATCTTCTAGCTTTAGTTCGGATGTCAATTGCCTGGAAAAGGCGATTAATATCATCCTCTATAGAATACTTATTTCCTGAGTCTGGCATACAGCGCTTTCCTTTTTCCACATCCTTTTTTGATTGAGAATCTGATTCTTCTGTTGATTCAACAATTTCACTAGTACTGGGCAGTGTTTCCATCTTTGCTGGATTCATCCGAAATTCCACAAAAGATAGATACAGCTTTGCAAATGAAATCTAACCCAATTCTAGAGAAGAACTACGCATATGGACGAACACAGAAACTAGAAAACAAGCCACATATACTCTGAATCTTCCTTCAATCATAGTGATTTGCAGATTCAAATGGGTTGTTAAAGTCTCTTCGCTAAAAATGAAGCATCCAAATCTGTCATGATTGCAACATCTCAGATAAGTGCATGCCTTAAAATAAATATCTTAACGTTAATACACACGTACATACTTTGCCTTCCACAAAGGGCTAAAAAACCTATATATAACCAAAGGGCTAAAGACTCAATTTTCATTTTCATTTACAAAATCTTCCAGCGTGAAACTTTGGAAAGCATGAAAAAAATGTGATTTTTTTTTTTATATAGTGCAGAAGCTATCATAAAATCATAACAATCTTTTATATAGGCAAACACAAATTATGAACCAGTGTAGGATCGAAACTGCAACATTACCCTCTAGCCCTTATAGTGGGGGGGGGTTGTGAAGAGATGCCATTTGATCCAAGGAGCATGGGCAAAGCCATAACAATTCTCAAAATTCTCTTTTCACACAAGCCCAAAAATTTAAGAAAAATTTAATGCGTTAAGTTCGAAATCACAAATTGAGAATCACTGGCTCAAGCATCTGTGTTCTTGCCTCTAGCTTTCAATGCACAAAGTGTGGTTGATACTGGCCGTTCACAAACTATGGAGTTTCGTATAGATCTTTTTCAGCAAATAATTCGCCCAAAAAAAGGGCGAAGATTTCACAAGCCAAACCATAATTCAGGATCAGCTAAATGATAATGGATCCACTTAATCCTTTTTGTATTTTTTAACACTAGCTAAAAATCCGCTCTTTACACCACAAAATAGCATTTACAAACATTTCTAACTGCCACTAGAAAATTACGAAGAACGCCAAAAAAAAATTACAGTAACAATTAAAGCTGAAAATGAAAAAATAATAATACATAAAAAGTAAGAAAAGTTTTTGAAAAAAATAATAAGAAGAAAGAAAAATCATATAATCATACGCAAATGCCACCTCAAAAAACAAACTCTTAGTATCCATCAGAATCGAATTAAAGAGATTTCAAAAAAGAAAAACAACAGGAAGAACAACAAAACAGAGACTTTTGAAGGCACAGAGAAAAAAAGTAAAGCAGACCTGGAAGAAGATCAGAGTGGTCCCGCTAAACACCGAGACTGATCGCTAACCCGCTACAAAGAAACACCAAAAAGACGCCCCCTTTTTGAACGGAGAGAGAGGAGCGGCCCCAAGCCAAAAAAACCTAGGGTTCCGTTTCTCCAACCCACAGAGACAGATACAGAGACAGAGCGAGAGAGAGAGAGAGAGAGAGAGAGAGAGAGTCGCTTTTTGAGCTTTTGGTGAGGAGGAAGGTGGGTTTGGTTAGAGGTTGAGGGGAAGTGAATGAGGAGAGAGAGAGGGAGAGAGAGAGAGGGAAAAGGTTGAAATGCAAATCACGAGAAATATCAGAGTCTTCACTGCTGCAACTACAGCTCCGCGTACTGTTCCTTTCCTCTCCTCTCCCCCTTCCTTCTCTCCTAAATGGCGGAAAGAGTTTTCTCTTTTTCTTTTATTTATTATTATCATTATTTAATATTTAATTATTATTAATATTTAATTATTTATAGGTGTTTTTTTTTTTGCTGGTGATTTGGACAAAGAAATAGGGTCGTCGTAGACTACAAGGGGGGGGGCCCATCCAAAATGCTGCTCTAGGCGGATGTCGTACACATCATCAAGTATCCCGCTTAAAATTTTTTATTTAATTTAATTTTATTAAAGGCCCTGTTTGGTTTACCCATAATATTGGTATTAACTATTTTTTCAGGATTCATTGATTATATATATTTATAACTCATTGAACGGATGTGATCATCTTAAATGTTCATTCACATTTCGTGTCGTCTGGATATTTTTCAGTTGTAGAATTGACAGTGAAATTCCATTTAAAGAGATTCAAAATAATTTTTATTGACCATAAATATTTACCCGTCGAGAGGCGAAAGTTGTACAAGAGAGACTTAAACGGTAAAAATTATAAGCATTCTTTTAAGTCTGATTTAGCAACAGCCTGACCCAATTTTATTAGAACGTTAAGGCATATATAAAAAATATATATATTGGGAAGATTCAACCTGCCATTAAACCACCGCCGGGCACCGCGTCAATTCCATTAACACGACAGATATGGAAGCTATCAACCTTGTTGAACATGCATGGTAGGTACTCGATGACTTGTCGCAGTGATTTTCTGTCATTTCCTTGCTTGGTTTATTAGTTTCATGGTGATGTTGATTGCCTTCCTTAATAATATACATATTCACTACAATTTTAAATTGGGCATTATTTGTTGAGTAATATTAAATGGACAAAAAAATTTCAAATTGATTTGAAAAAAATATTTTTTAACCCATTTAAAATAGTGATAAGTATCTATAAATATTTAAAATTTTAATTTAAGTTAATATATTGTTATTAATGATCTTAAAGATATTTTCTCCGATTAGTTTGGAAGAAATTTTGTTCATACTAAGTACACTATACCTCCATTCCTCTCATTAATTAGATTAAAAAATTAAAAATTGATGAACGATTCATTGAAATGTGATTATAGTATTTAGCATTCCTCTTGCTTGTTTTCTACACTTTGCTTTCTTTGGTTACAAGACATAATAAGTTGACTTAAAACAATTAAGAAAAAAAAATCCATGTGTTGCAGTTTCAATTGTCCAAATTTAATATCAATCTCTCATTCTTATAAAAAAATTTTGAAATTAAATCTAAACCATTAAAAAAATTACAACTTTTTTTTTTCAGCATCAAATCCAAATCCTTGTCATAGTAATTTGTTTCTGGTCTTGATTTCAGTTATAATTACCAATCATTGGTTAAAATTTGTCTTAACTCTATAACAACCGAAACTCTATTTAGACCTCATTGTGATTATATTCAATTAGTTTACACGTCCACATCAAGAAGGTGTAAAAATTACATTTAACCTACTTGTAACATGACCATTTCAGTTTACCAATGTAGTTTAGAAATGAATGTTTTATCCGGTTGAGTTTCATTTCCTTGTTGTTTATCAAGTTCTGCGGTTAAACATGCATGAATTGTTTCATGTGGTTTGTGAAAAAACAAAATGACAATATACTCTACATTTTTGTTTTTGTTTTTGTTTTTTTAGGTGGTCAAGCTACCCCTAATAGGACTGATGAGTACTGTCACATCATTTCAATGAAATGGAAGTGTAGCATGTAGAATTACTCGTACACTTAATGAGTAGATCGAGAAAAACATATAGTCTCATACTTTTTTTAAAAAAACAAACAAGTTATCTTCATCGATATAAAATCAATCCTAAGCAAAATACTCGATCATACAATGCCAAAGATACATGTTCAAAACTCTACGGCTTCAACACTATTTGATATACCCAATAGCCTCTTAGGCTATTACAAAAACAATACTTTATAAATGTCATCGTTACAATCAATATATAGATTTACAGCTCTGGCTGTTGTCTCTTTCACCGGTGACAATTCTTTCATAAACTTGATAACTCCTCCACCATTAGTCAATAGTTTGCTCTTAGACAAAAACAAAAGACATATTAAAAGCCGTTATGTTATTCATAAGCAAAACTTAAGAAAACAACAAACCTAAGACATGTTGCAGCCAAAGCAATAGCTGACTTGTCTTATTCAAAAGCAAAAACAAAAATACATTATAAAAAATAAAAAAGTAAAAACACTCCACTCCCAATGATGATGTCACAAACACGCCGATGCATGGCTGACTGAATGATGCATGAAGGCCAACGGCTGGAAAGAAGGGGTGGCCGATGAGCAGGGTGAGTGATAGCGTGGATGGTTGGAACCGATGGCGAAAATCATATTTAATTCTGAAGAAAATAGCTAGTGGGATGGTTGTGCAAAAAATGTGATCAGCCGATAGAAAATCTTGATGGCAAATCTAAGCAAATGAGGAAAGATGAGAGGGTAAGAGAAATCAATCTCATTTAAAAATTAAAATATAAAATGTTTTTAGTTTCCTAAACCATCCCTATATATAAAGAAAACATTTGCAAAATGAACTTTCCAGCTTTGGAGAGTTAACTTTGATAATTCACTACTTTTTATTTAAAAAGAAGATGCAAATTGATCCATTTAGAAATTTGATTTATTGAGACAACTTTTGAATCGTGGACGAAGGAAACATGCACTCAATGCGATGCCAAAAAGGGAAGCATAGGAGGTGTTATCTTTTCAATTAATAAAGTTTTAATAGGCCCAATTAATGGTTGTCCAATGAAATATTAGCTACCTTATTAGGTGAACATTATTCTTTAAAGGAAAATGATAAAGTTACAACTTAAATCCAACTTTTTTATTAAGTTTAAAAGACAAAATTGCTTATGGATGAGAGGAAGAGCCTTAAACAAGAGAGCGATAAATTTGGTTTAAAAGTTGAGGCAAAGTTGGGTTTAAGTTGTGATTATATCATACATTATCTTCAAAATGCCATGTTATATAAAATGAGTAATATTATATTTCATATTACTATCTTATTATACTGAAGTGGCATTGCCGATTTATAATAATTATTTTTTCCTCTTCTCAATGGCTAATTTAATGATAAACCGACAATGTCATGTCATTTTAGTGGGATAGTAATATTGTATATAGCATTACTCATATAAAATAGGCCGAGTGTTGTTAGTGGTATTATAACTTTTATTATAAGTCCCTTATAAATTGGTGTAACAGTACACATTTCAGTTGCTATTCGCCCACTAAAATGAACGGCCACATCACATGGTACTAATTATGTTTACAAATTGATTTGTCAGTCCACATGGTACTCACATGCCACTCACTAAAATGTGGACTTTCATGGGGATATTCATTTTCTTAAAATATAGACTTTCATGTCAGTCTATAAAGAGATCATAATAAAAGTTATAATACCTCGATCATTTTTCACATGGATTTGTCTTCAAGGTTGCATTTCTCCCTAGAATCTCTCCTTATTGTGATCTTGAGAGATAGAGCTCATTTTTAGGGATTTTTTTTTTTTATGTCCGCACTGAAAAATTTCGTGTGTCTAACTCATTTCATAAAACTGGTTCAATAAGAGAGAGTTGTTCATTCCTTATAAACATGCCTAAGATCTTGTCCACAAGTAGTAATATGAGATTATTCTTCAACATAAGAGGGGGGAGGGTGGAGGAGTTTTGAATTAATGATCTCCGTTTCATTAGACATGATTTCAATCGATTGAGCTACTTCTTATAGACGCTCATTTTTAGTGTTAAGTCACCATTTATTTCAAAATTTTAAACTTATAGAAAATGGTAAATTTAATTATTATTGTAACACTTACTCTCACGTGTAGGCTGACGCCCTCTTAATAAATGAGACCCAACACATAAAATATTTTTAATTAAATTAGAATTAATTAACGGAGTCAAAGTTTGAATTCAATAACCTCACCGACCCCTTCTCTTCTTCTTTTTCAATTTAGTTAATGAAAAAAGGAAAGAAAAGAATAACACAACAACATGCAATACAACAAAGGAAAACCACCACAAACTCCCACTATAAGGAAGGTTAATTGATCATCACCATTGCTGACCATGTAAAACTTCCAATACAATTAAACACTAAGAATCAAATAATGTCATCGTTGAGTGAAAAGCTCACCTAACTTGCCACGAAGACCACTCCATCCATAATTTTCCTCCTGAATTCGAAAAATACGAAAGATGTTCACTTTTTCCAAAAAAAAAAGTTAATTAAAAAAGAAAAGAGCATATAATCATAATAGTTGTAAAGAACATGCTTTGTCTCTTATCAATGATCTTCAGAATAGGCCAACAATAACTTCCCATTATGGGTCTAATCCTTCTGTTTAGGCATGTGATTTACACTATAGGAGCCTAATGGACCATGTTTTTTCAAGTGTTAGTGCTATTAATAAAACAAAAACGCTCGGTTTTCAATCTTTTAACTTTCTCCACTAAATATTTCTACAATATAATTAAAATCCCCCATTATATTTTATGAAAAATATCAAATTGTATAATTTATTTACAGGATGACCTAAAAATAATACAACATAATTTATTTTCAAGAAGAATTCTTCTCTTCCTTATCCATTTATAGTTGTGTTTTCTTTTCTTTTGCTTTTAACAATGGCTGATTGCTATGTAGTATAGTTAGATAATGGTGTGGTATATAATATTACTCAATTTTGTATTATGATGAGACAGACTAGGATTTATGTGTTGTCAAGTAAAAAAGATTAATAACAAAAGTGTTAATGACGGTTTTCTGAGGAGTGACTTTGCATGAAATCTGAGGAGTCGTTGATTTGCAAAAGAGGAAAATTTAGGATAAGAGTTGCCAAGGTGTGCTGGCGGGGGATAGTTCTGATGCCTAAATCTGATAATTTTAAGGAAAGTGTTTAGAGAGCAAGAATGCAATAAGCAAGAAATGGCTCGAGAGAGTGATTACAAAATAATGAATTTGAGCTTCCCTTTTATAGGCATCAAGTAGCAGTTGTCGTCTCATAATTCTTGGCCCCACGTTCCTGATGATCTACTATGTGCAATACTAGGAAAGTGGATCATGGGTTACTCCACGATCATGCGATCATGGGTTTGGCTGGTGGCTCGGCCACACTTGCTCTAGACGTGGGTTTCCGATTTATGCTCGAGACCACATGGCTTGGTTTGGTGTTGACAGTTGGACCACATTCTAATGAATGTGGGACTTGGCTTGGATGCTAGGAATATGCCACGTTCGTGGATGAACGTGACTTTTCTTTACTTGGTCGAAGGACCATTATACCCTTGGTGGTCTATCTTATTCTCGGTCTGTGCCGACTCTCAATGGACTTATATATTGGATTGGGCCTAGATGTTTGTTGGGCTTAAGGTGGCAGATCCATTACCAACAAAAAGAATAAATATATAGCTCTAATATTTGCAAATTCAATTTTCCATTGTCTTTTAATCAAAGAGGGGAAAAAAAAGGTGATAGACATACAAATTCAAATACGACATTAATAATTATTGTAAAAGTTTGTTCAAAAATAACAAATGTCAATAGGGCTTAATTAGGGGACCACTAGAACCATTGGCTAGAAGATTTGTTACATCTTGATGCTAAAAAGATAGAAAACAAAAGTGGGGAACATGTGAAGAAAAAGGTTAAAAAGCACACGAGAAAATAGCATATTGTCTTTGTTAATATTGCCACTTGTTAGAATTTCAAGCACATCGAACTTGGGGTTATAATTCTTATAGAAAGCAAAAGGGGTGCCTTGATTATCATGTAATAATGGTAACACTACAGCAAAATAATCAAATACACAACTTTAAAGGCTAGCAAAATAATGTAGGTCCAATTTTTTCTTCCTTTTACTCTCTAGGTAAAAATGCTTTATTGTCTTAATCAATAACCATCATCATAGAGACAAAATGGTGGTGAATGGTGATATTATATCCCATCTTTGAAGGGGGATGAGTTAGTCAGGATAAATTATGGGGTTTGAATGTGCAGAAACTTCTTTGGAGACTGACAATGGTTGTACCATCTACTTTCTTATGATTATATATGTGGAGATAAAAGCAAGAAAAAATTAACGAGTAAGGCTATTTAGTAGACTGTTATATAATTATTAGATAACTTGATAATATGACAGTGAAAATAAGCACTTGTAAAAAAAAAAAAAAATTATAGAAACATTCATGCAATGTGAAACTTAATTCATTGTCAAAAAAAATCAGTAAAAAGGGATTATCTAATTATTAAAGAAACTACAAATACAATGATAATTTAAAGAGAACTTTCAAGGTAAGTTCAAGCTTTAAGATAATGATCTTAATTTCATGAAGACTTTGTGGAATTGGATATATAGAATGAGTTTCCTTTCCAACTTCACATAGCTGTACAATAAGTGACATTTTGTTTATGTTTTTTTTTTTTTTGAGCAAAAAGAGTAGGTTGGAGAGACTAATTGTGGATATCTTACTAGGCATCATCATAGTAGTACTTACTCGCTGGGAGCTACACAAGAGGAACCTAGACTGTGAAAATTGCAGGTCAACTTTCTCTCAAATCCAACTAAACCATATTCTAACCCAATCCTACTAGGACATTAATGAAAATTAAGGTGACTAATACTAATCATATATATATATATATATATATATATATATATATATAAAACCCATTGCAAAGAAGATTCGAACTCACCTCCTATAATACATGTCTAACCAATTTAAGAATTTCCTTAAAGTGATCATAGTAGTACTTATTCGCTGGGAGCTACACAGGAGGAACCTAGACTGTGAAAATTGTAGGCCAACTTTTCTCAAATCCAACTAAACCATATTTTGACCCAATCCTACTAGGACATTAATGAAAATTAAGGTGACTAATACTAATCATATATATATATATATATATATATGTAAAACCCATTGCAAAGAAGATTCAAACTCACCTCCTATAATACATGTCTAACCAATTTAAGAATTTCCTTAGAGTTTAATCATTAAGCCACCACCCTAAAGCCTAAATTTTCGTATATGGTAATAGTTGGAAAGGGTAAAATATCAATTTAAAGTTTGAAAATTTGACCATGACACGTGTAGGTTGGGGGTTAATTTTTTTTTTTTTTTTCATATTTCACTTGACGCAAGTCCTTTCACCTCAGTGTTAGAATTCAATTGTCCCTGTCACCTGAGTAAGCACCGACAACATTTTGGTAAAATATAAAATAAAATAAAAATAAAAATACTAAACAGTATGAGACGAAAATAAAGGAAAGAAAAGTTAACACGACACCGTCTTGCACATGGCCCCTTGATACTCAAAACAATGTCAAAATTAGCAGGTTATGCTAAAAGTTTTGAACCTTTTAATTAAATAAGTTGGATTAAAGTTAATATATGTTTTTATATTCATGTTTCGATACAAATTAAACTCAACACGCAACATAATGGTTTAGACTTATAGTTAATCTAAGTTAGATTAGAGTTAACATATATATTTTTATATTTATACTTCGATACAATTTGAACTCAACATGCAACATAAGGATATAGACTTATAGTTAATTTTATGCAACGTTTGTAGTTGATAGGCCATATGTAAACAATTTTTTTACGAACCTATCACAACATTAGTAGGTTAGAATTGAAGAACTTAACCCATTTAATTAAATATGTCAAATTAATCCTAAACAATCAAAATTTAAGACATAAACACGTATTATCATCCCTAGCTAGTACTTCGTATCAATCAAACAACCTTGCTCCCAAATAAACTTATAGTTAATCTTATGCAATGTTTGTAGTTGATAGGCCATATGTAAACAATTGTTTTCACGAACCCATCAAAACATTAGCAGGTTAGAGTTGAAGAACTTAACCCGTTTAATTAAATATGTCAAATTAATCATAAATAATCAAAATTTAAGATGTAAACACGTATTATCATGCCTAGCTAGCTAGTACTTCGTATCAATCAAACAGCCTTGCTTTCAATTTCTGTGTATATCTTCTCTACATAATCAGAAGATAATCAAGCTATATATTTCCCTCGTTATCTATCTTAATTAACATTACTAGCTATATGTATATATATTGATTTAACTTAATTACAAAAACTTGCCTGTCCTTTGGCTAAACAAGTTTTTGACGAAGCATTTGCAGGCAAGGAATCAAAAGGACAACACACTGATAAATGCACTTGTTGAAGAGTACTAGTCTCTCACTTGTACACCAGATGACAAGATATCAAGTACGCTCTTTGTCTTTCTCATTTCTTCAAAAGTCATGCTTATATATATATATATAGAATGCAGAACACTTTATTCATGGCGGAGGATTCGTTTTTCCTTGTACTTTTCCCTTCCCTCCTCTCTCTCCTCTTTTTCATCTTCTTTTTCTGAGACCAAATTGAATTATCATGATTCATGAAGATGGAGGGGATGGGGATGAATCTGTATTTTAACATTTTATTTGTTTGATAATTTTTCTGAGGCATCTAAAAGAAAGAACATGCACCAACCATCGACGTCGCCCATCATTCTCATACTTATGGAATTAGCTAGAGATGTCATTCATGATTCAACCAAAGATATATATATATACATATAGGTCAACAAAGCAATGCAAAAAAACACTCATGTTAATGATGTTATGATGGCATTTTTTTTTGCTTTTTTGTTTTATCGTAAAAAAATAAAAAAAACCATAATGTCTCTGTGAGCCCTCCGGCTCAAAGGATCTACTTTTCTTTTTTTTTTTTCTTTCTTTTTTTCACTTAAGAAGATAGAGAAATGACAAAATACTCACCAATATGATCAACTGATGATGATTGATGAAGAAAAGTTGACATATATTTACTCTACCAACTCCTTTACTTTTTTGCTAGTTCTGTAAAAGACTACAAATTAATACATATATATATAGAACTTTTGTAGAAATAGATTTTCAGATGTGAAGACAAATAATTGGAGAAGGTGACGAGGCAGATGGGTAGTGTCGTTTGTTTGTGTCTTTAACGGTGAAGACAGTGATGTAGGAGCAGACCACGCAGGTAGTTCCATGCATGTTAAGGTGGAGTTGAACAGAAAAGTGTAAGATTAAAGGGAAGCAGCAGAATCAATTTTGCTTATTTGACATGGACTCGATGGGGATGCATTTTGGATCCATCTCTATTATCGTTGGGTTTAGTGCACTTGTTTGGTGTGATGATCAACCCACGAACAATATATATATATATATATATATATAGTGGTTTTAACTTTTAATATGTCTACTTTTTCCTACGTTACAAAAATATTGAGTGTTAGTTTGATGTATACTTTTCCTTAGAAAATGGGTTTTTATGATGCATGATTGGTTTTTATGACAAAAGTGTTGTTGTTGGACTGTCCATTAATGGCCGTTTGTTGCACACTTTAGGCCTAGTTTGCAAAACGCTATTTTTTTGTTTTTGTTTTTTTAGGGGGAATTAATATTAGTGTTTCGGTTTTTCTAGTGATTTCATTTAGTTTTTCGGTCTTCAATTTTGACAATTAGCTCGTAGTTTTTATCTGTGTTTCGAGTCAGCATCCTATACCAAAAAAAAGGTCTTGCCAAAGCTCAAAGAAACAAAGGTAAAATACCATTGACGTTTTCAAGCACGGGTGATAGTGGCGTCTCAAAAAGTCGATAGCAATGTTTTAGGAAACTGTCAAACAAAATAGAGACCACCATCGAGTGTTAGGGAGGTGTCTATGGTTTTCTTAGTTCTTGTTGGGTCCCAGTGGTGTCCAGGTCAAGTCCCAATCGGTCTCATTTGGGTCTTGGTGAATTCCTGGGTTCGTTTGGTAAACGATTTTGGTTTCACACCGTAGCATATGTGAAAAAAAGTAAGAATTTTTTAAAAAAAGTAAAAAAGTAAGAATATTAGGTATAAAAAAATGAAAAATTTTGTTTTGTAGTGATTTTTTTTATTTAAAGAGTAGTAAAAGTGAATGATATGATGTTAAAAATACGAGAATGTTGAAAAAAATGAAATTATTAATTGTGAGCCCCCCTAACAGTGCAGAAACAAGTTTGAGGGCAAACCTTTTAACAAACATAGCCCTAGTTGGGTCCTGGTGAAGTCTGGGCAGTGGCATGGTGGAGTACCCTAGCAAGTCTCATACAATATAGGTTGCATGAACCAACAATATTGTTTGTATTGTTTTCATGCATATAAACATCTTAGAAACATGTCCATGCTACATATTTTATCAGGTTTTCAATCATCCAAATCAAAACTACCCAAAAAGCATGCATAAACTAGGAGTAATTTTATAAAAATCATAACTTTACGTTCTTGATCATCATCACCAGAGCGTATGAGTGCATTGATTTGTTGTTTAAGATGCATGAAAATAGTTTTCAAACTCATATAGTATCGGGCCTATCGGCCATGGTAGAAAATAAATCTCACACGTTTCTACTTCATGCTCTCAATTTCTATACTGCATATATAGTTGTTATGTACATATGTAGATCCTTACATCTTCAAAAATAGTTTTCAAAAATTGATTTTTAGAGATGATTTAATAATTTTGAATAGAAATTACAAAGACCTGTAAATTAATCATAATGTATTTAGAAGATGAATTTTAATGATACAAATCGATTTGCATCAATATGGGCATGTTTTGGGATCATGTAGCATGTATCAAGCTTTTTCAATAATCATGCATCATGTTCTGATTTAATTAAATTTCCTAATTAAAGATGTTTTACCATGTTCTTAATTCATCCATATTGACTTTGTTAGTGCTAAGAGAGCCCATGCAAGCTAGTTAATAGTGTAGTAAGCTCGAGTTTTTGGACCTTGGGTCTTGAACTAGTTGGAGGGAGGCTCTAATGGGCCAAATATTGGTGTTTCCCCTAATTAGTAGTTTCAAACACAGAGAGAGAGAGAGAGGTGTTTTAATTAACCTTGGGGAAAAAACCCTAAGGTTAATTAGTCACTTTAATTGGAATAAATACAAAAAAAAAAGGAATAAATAAATAATTAGTCACTGTAGTTAGCCTAAATTACAAATTGCTTCATGTCGTATGAAAGTAAAATCAAAGGTTCTTGAGATATTCCAAAAAAAAAAATTAGTTACTAGAGTCAAATTATGTTAAAAATTGTTTTTATTCGCCCATTGATTTTTTTTTTTGTATTTTTTAAAAATAAATTGGTTTTTTTTTACAATTTTTTATTTGTTAAAAGAATATGGGTATTATAAGAATATAAAAAATTAAGTGGACTTTTTGATAGTTTGATGAGCTCCTTTAGTACCTTTTGAACCTTATAGGCTCTATTGCAAATGACTATTAGTTTGAAGAGCGTTTTTATATTTTTTCCTAAAGTTTATTTTAATCACATCATTTAATAAAAACATAGAATTTTGAATATGAGTTTAATCATGTTTTTCTCATCATTTAGGATCCTCTGAATTGATTGAATTCTGGCTATGCTTAAATCTCTTGAGGTTTGTTTTGAACAAATACAATAGATTATTTGGTTTAAACTTATGAGAAAATTAGAATATGCTTTAGTTTTTTTGTTCAAGGGTTTCAATAATGATATATCTTCCATGGTAATATGATTGATTTCTAGATTATTATGTACGAAGTCCTTTTCTTTTAGTAGTTTGCTATTTTTCATTACTTCTTATTTAAATTAATTGCATGCATAGCTTTATGTTTGTTAAACTAGATTATGATTTATTTAGTTTAAATTTGGCTAGTTTTCTTACATCAACACAAGTCCTTGTAGGTCCGACCTCGCAGTTGCCAAAGTACTATACTTTGATACGGTTCATGTGCTTGCGATATTTATAATAAAATTTCACAAAAACCATAACGTATCAATGACGATGCTCTATCTTGATCATGAAAGTGGAGACTTCTAATTAATATGTTGGTATGATGACAATGCATCGTACGTACCACGTTAATATGAACAATTTCTATTCACGACTACCTATAACATTGACTCTCAATAGTGTTTTTAAGCATATATAGATTTAATATTATCCAATAGGCTTGTATGCATGGACATACTCGTGTTTAGCATATACGCGTGCGTCATTGGATATTTATTCTCCCATATAAAAACGACTAAACGAGTATGATTGGGCAATGTTTACAGAAACCCGGCCCACCCATTACCCAAATTCCCGGCAAAGGTGGAACTTCCACATGGCCCAAAACAACCTTTTCGGCCCAACAGCCATACAGCCAACTGTCCCACCCGCACCCTTCAAAACCTCCCCTTTTGCTTCCTTCTCCTCTGCCAATGGACACACAGACACACGCACGCTCTTCTCTCACTCCCTCTCTATCTCCGTGCAAAATGGAGCCGTGGCTAGACGACTTAGCCGACGACCTCCAGAGCCTGAGTTTCACCTCCACAACCACCACCACCACCACAGCCACCACAGCCGACATCAACCGCAGTACCAGCTCCGGCTCCGAGGCCACCCTCGCGGCCACCTCCGGCCCGCTCGCCACCACTAAGCACCACGCGCCCTCATCCGACCCGTGCTGGTCCGCCATCCACCGGATCCGGTCCGAGTCTCCGGCCCGCCTGCTCGCCCTCCCTGACCTCCGGTTCGCTGTCCGCCTCGGTCCGGCGACATCGGCTCCGTCTACCTCGCCCAGCTGAAGTCCTTCGACGGCTGCCTCTTCGCTGCCAAGGTCATGGACAAGAAGGAGCTGGCTAGCCGGAGCAAGGAAGGCCGGGCGAGGACCGAGAGAGAAATTCTCGAAATGTTGGACCACCCGTTCTTGCCCACTCTCTACGCCAGCATCGACTCGCCCCGGTGGCTCTGCCTCCTGACCGAGTTCTGCCCCGGCGGTGACCTCCACGTGCTCCGCCAACGCCAGCCCTCTAAACGCTTCCCCGAATCTGCCGTCAGGTGCGCACGTTACTATAAAGCACATCTTAATCTTTCGCTTTTCCTTTCTTTTAAAATTCGAGAGCGCTGCTTGTGTACACTGTACGCGCGCTCCTTCCCGTCTCAGCGACGACGACGAAACGATAGATCGCCTGTGGGGACAACACCTGGCAGAACCGGTGCGTCTCGTATAATCGGGCCCACCGGTTGGTCGGGTGAAGATGGATTTACCGTGTGTGTGTCCCACACGGGATCACTTGGCTCTTCAACCCCTTAGAGTGTAGCGCTCGGCTGCGTGAAAGCCTAGGTAAGCTCGAGAGTCGCGAATCCGTTGGTTGACCCTTTCAGCCAATCGTATTCGACGCGTACTGGAGCTCATCGGTAATAGTGCAATCCGGTAATAACAGGGCTTGTATTACCGTATTAATTGCATTAATGCCACTTCTGTTGTCTTTCCTAGTCGTACTAATTTAAATATGGAAGGTCAACCACTCGGACACCAACGTTAGTGCCAATTGGCCACTGTTATGGTAAATGCCATATTATTATTATTTATTAATATGGTTGAGCCTGCTATTATTCATTCATAATGCAAGTTGTTGCTCTTTAAGGAGCATTTGGGGGGCATATAAACAATTTTCATGGCAATGGGGGGGTGTCCAGGAAATCCGTAATTCCTGTATATCTGTAGACTGTTGCCTTTCACGGGATTTCTGGGATTCTTTTCCCAATATCATCTCACATATTGGCCTCTTTATATTTATTTTATTGCGTTCTGTTCCCTCGTTGATTTGCATAATTGGCATCGAAATATTTTTAAATTATCTTTCTTTGCCTTTTCGCGACCTTCATAATTTATCTTAGTCCTGCTTCTTTATTGTTTTGTCTTGTCCTGTTTATCCTTTAGAATCTATGTCGATCATGGACTGGTTTTTGGTGTATGTATATATATATATGTATACGTTGGAATGGATGATGATGATGATGTGATTTTGAACCGTTTGAACACATTTGGAAAGTATATAACAGTGTGGTGACAGAACAAAAGAGTAGAACAAATCTGTTTCATCAGTTTAGTCCTATATGGCACATGCTACAACTTGTTGTATCATATATATATATTCTCTTTAAACCTTAATTGCTATAACATGGTTTATTTTGAGCAAAACTGAGGTGTTTGATTTCGTTTTTAAGGTGTTTTAGTTGAAAAATTGTTTTACTATGACATAAAGTGGACGTTGTTTCGAGATTAGATAATTCTAAATACTCAATTCTCATCTTATCCCGACTAAATTTTTTTGTTCTTTCAAAAAGGGTTGATGGACACTTTTGACAACATTAATGCTTTGGAATGAGAGTTGAGAGTTGAGTATGTAACATTATTTTGTGAGTTTTTTGTAAGTGTTTTGTATTTGAAGTTGTTAATGTTTGTATTGTTATGGTAGGAATGAAAAAATGTTAGCGAAAAGACGCCAAAAGATTATTTTCGTATTATTTTAGTGTTCAAAGATTTTTTTTTTTCTGGGGGGTTGGGGGACAGTAACAGTTGAACTAAACATTATGGGATAACTGGGTGTCTGAAGGCTCCTTCCTCCCCTTGTCCACTTATTCCCTTATCTACACGTTAATTAATCACAAACCTAATTTGCATATATCATGCAAAGACCAATGATTTTGAAAGGACAATGATAGCTCAACGAAATCATGCATATTGGCATTATTGCAATTTCATCAAACATGGGGGGGTAATCATATATATCCCTGTCCAAAGCAATTGGACCCCGCTACAATTTTTCTGGCTGGTCTTAATCAATCATGTTGACTTGATTAATTATATAATTTGTTGGTCGGTTAATAATTCTCTTTAATCCATTGGTGTCTCCAGGTTCTACGCTTCGGAGGTGGTGGTGGCCCTAGAGTACCTTCACATGATGGGGATTGTATACCGTGATCTCAAGCCTGAGAATGTGCTCGTTCGATCGGACGGTCACATCATGCTCACTGACTTTGACCTCTCGTTAAAATGTGACAGCTCTACATCAACGGCTCAGTTAATTTCTGATCAAAAACCACCCACCCCAGCCCCACAAAGGGACTGCTCGGTTGATCCACCTCCTTTCACCTCATCTTCATGCATTATTCCCAATTGTATGGTCCCTGCCGTATCATGTTTCCACCCAAGACGCAAGCGCAAGAAGAAGCTGGGCCAAAGAGGCGGGCCGGAATTCGTGGCCGAGCCCATCGATGTACGGTCCATGTCCTTTGTCGGGACCCACGAGTATTTGGCGCCGGAGATCGTGTCCGGCGAGGGTCATGGGAGTGCTGTGGATTGGTGGACACTAGGAGTATTTATGTTTGAACTATTTTATGGGGTCACACCCTTTAGGGGAGTGGACAATGAGCTAACCCTAGCAAATATCGTGGCTCGAGCCCTCGAGTTCCCGAAAGAGCCTGCCGTGCCCGCTACGGCCAAGGACCTCATATCACAACTATTAGTCAAAGACCCGACCAGGCGACTAGGTTGCACAATGGGTGCCTCAGCCATCAAGCACCACCCATTTTTCCAAGGGGTCAACTGGGCATTGTTAAGATGTACGCCTCCACCTTTTACCCCCCCACCATTTAGTAAAGAAGTTGTATCAGATGAAAGTTGTCCCGAGACCCCTATGGAGTATTATTAAAAAAAAAAAAATTAATAATAAAGGAAATTTGAAGTGGGCAATATGGTGCTAAAGAAGGTAAGAAGAAGCATGATATGGTCCACTTGCCATAATTTGACCCACTTTTGACCATGTGCATTGGCAATTTTACTTGGAAGTGAAAAAATGGGACGAATTATTGAGGGTAAAAGGTAAAAAAGGAGTTGCCATTGCTTAGAGTCAGATAGATAGAGAGAGAGAGAGAGAGAGAGAGAGATTGAAAACCTACCCTCAACGGCAATAAATTGATGGGTACGTTGGTGAGAATGGCTGTGTCGATATTGACGGGGGAGGGGGGTGGTGGTGGTGGTGGCGCCGAGTGATTTGGGGGGTTCACCCATAGCGAATGGGCATGTCTTGATGGAACAGGGCTGCTGCGTGTCGGCTTGTGAAGAGCATGTCCACCCCCACGTGACGTGTTTTGAGCGAGGCAGGAACGTGGGGCTGGGCAAGAGGGGTTGTGACTTGTGAGACCAAGTCTTGTGTTTCTTTTCGGTGATAAGTCACATGATGCTTGTATTCTTCTTCCTTAATAAATATCCTCCAAAATTAAGTTTATATTTATTGATATTATTCTCTCTCTCTTCTTTTTTTTTTTTTTTAATATGTTTGCACAAGAGAAATAAAATGAGAGAAAAGAGATTTAAACTAATGACGTTCGTTTTATAAGATGTAGTCCCTACTTAATTGAGTTATCCATTGAAAACTCTCATTGCCTTGCTTAAGTGGTGTGTTATGCAATAGGAAAATACTAAAGGCCCAATTATGGGACCAACTTTGGGTCAACTTTTGCCTTATTTTTTAATTTAAAAAAAAATGAAAATGAAAAAAAAAAAAAATGTCTGAAGCAATAATATCTAATTTTGGTCCTTTTTTGTATTTCTTTTTTTAAAATGGTATTTTTCTTCATAATAATGCAAGTTTTTTTTTTTTTAATACCAAAAATAAAAGGACTAAAAATAAATATTATTACTTCAGACTTTTTTTTTTTTTTTCATTTTGTTTCTTTTCTTTAAATTACAAAAGAAGACAAAAGTTGGTCCCTATCATCCATTTATGCAATGTCTCATCGTCATATTGTAGACAAATTGGAACGCTTCATCTTTGTTCGTAGACATGCCTTTCCTTCCCATTATATGAACCCATTATGGGTTGTATTTTCTTTATTATTTTTAAATTGGAATGCGGAATCAAGATATGAATATCACTTAAAACACTATAGCTTTAAGAAAAACGCAAAAAAGGCACAATCTTTTTTTATTATTATTTTTTTCCTCAAAATCGTTTGAAATAAGGCCATAATAAAGACCCAAAAGCTCATTATTACTTAATACGCCAATAACTCAAAGAAGGCTCAAAATATTAAAATAGGCCCAAAAGCCAATTATCTTATATGCGGATAGTGGTAAGGCCATAATAGAGACCAAAAAAAGGCCTAAATGATTAAAATAGGCGCAAAAGCCTTTTACCTAATATACGATGGTCAATATTCACATGATGCAAATGTGGTTACTTAAAAGTGATAACCGTGAATGTATTCACATTCCTTGGACAGAATGTTCAAAAACATTTGGTGGGGGTTCTCAAAGGATAGATCTAAAAATCTCTCTTTGAAGTCATGGACCTCTATCTATCTTTTGAAACACGAAAGGGGTCTAGGGTTTCGCCTAATGCATGAGTTTAATTTATCCCTAATTACCAAGCTAGGTTGGAAGCTAATTACTAACACAGACTGTCTCTCGGTCAAACAACTTCAGAATAAGTATATTAAGTATGGGGACTTCTTATCTTCTCCAATCTTATCTTCTGCTTCCTGGCTTTGGAAAGGTATCCAAAAATCAAACCATTTATATTAGCGGGAGCTTGCCTAAAGGTCTCCAGGACTTCCATGGCTCCAATATGGTCTTCAAACTGGTAAGCCGAGGCCAAAATTTCCTCTCAACAAACATCTCCCGACTTTGACTCTATTTTAGCAAAAGAGATTCTCAAAATTTGAATCTTTGTGGATACTGGTATAGAGTACATTTGGGCTCCCTCCACATATGGAAAATCCTTTGTTTTTTCAGCCTACCGATTTCTCTCTACTGTTACCTCCAATAATGCTTCTTCTTCAAATTTTCCTAAATTCTGGAAGTCTATATGGAAATTAAATCTCAACGATCATCTGAGATTATTCTTTTGGAAAATAGCTTGGAATATTCTTCCAACCAAAGAGCGACTAAGTCAAATTTTCATCACCACCACGGACTCTTCTTGTCATCTCTGTAAAATGGCATATGATTCTCTGCACCATCTATTCTTCGAATGCCATTTTGCGCGTGTTGTTTGGCATCACTCTTTGGCATCTGGATTCAATAGCTTTTTAGTTTACTTCTATGTCAGAGTGGATCAATTTAATCATCTCTCCGGAAAGCTTCTTTGGTATCCCTTTAGTGGATCAACACAAGTTTCAAATCTTTTCGGCTGTGGCATGTGGTATTCTATGGTTTTATAGAAACAAAGCTTATCATGATGGAGATTCTTTTGATGCTATCTCTGTGTCAAAGCATATCAACAAAATTACTCTTGAGCATTTCCAAGCTTGGCACTCCTCTTCCTCAATACTAGAGGACACCTGGACCCCTCCCCATTAAACTGGGTCAAAATAAATTTTGATACGGTCATCAGAGACTCTTTCACGACGCAAGCAGCGATTTGCCGCGATGAAAAGGGGAATATTATTCAAGCAATATCTCAAATCAACAATTCCTGCTCCCCAAATGAAGGGGAAGCCATGGCAACTCAACTGGCTATCTCCTTAGCAACTTCTCTCAATTTGGACTACTTCATCATTGAAGGTGATTCTGAAGTGGTTGTTCAATCTCTCCAAAATCCAAAGTTTGTTCGAGATTGAAGGATCTCATCTATCATTCTAGACTCTTTAGACTCTATTCCTTCTACTTCCTTTCGGGAGGTCAGAAAGATTTCAAGAAGTGCAAACTTCTGTGCCCATTCAATGGCACGTTGGGTCTCAGTCGGATCTCACTCTAGCAGCATTCCCATGTCCTCTATCCCTTTTTAAACTTCTTCTTCTTCTAGTGGAGATCCTCCTCTGTTTTCTTCCCTTATGTAGTTCATTTGGGTTTTGTGGTTTCACAAGGTACTTAAAAAAAAGTGATAATCGCGTAATGAGAATGCGAATGTGGTTACTTAAAGCGATAACGCGTAATGAGAATGAAATAATTCTAGAAAACTTCAAAAAGGCTAAAATAATTCTCATTCATCTATATCAGAAATGTTTACAAGACTAAAAGCTTGCTTAGCATCTGGGTCTTTTCATGAGAAGTCCCCATCCAATGCCCCTTCAACTTCTATTAATTGGAGTGGGACCATTAATAAAAGAAAGCCTCAATCGCTTTATTATTTCCTCACTTGGCTTCCTCTCTAACAAGCCAAATAGCCCAAGACCCCTCACAGGACAGCTATCCTCTGCACATCCAAGTGAACATGTTTTGCCTGCAATCAAAGCCCTTACTAGTAATTAGTTAATACCATAGGGGGGAAACAACTTTGCGCTATGTTATATACACAATTTAACATAGCCTTGAGCTACTGGCACTGCATCAAAGATATTCGTAATGACCTTCATGTGTTCTACACGATGTTTTATGGATATGCCTTAGATTAGCTCTGATGATGATAGTTGGATTTGAGATCTAACATAGAAATTTTGTTGTTGCGGTATTTAATTCATCCAAAATCTCATCCACCAAAGGTGTAGGAAATTTATCTTTCACAGTTTCCTCATGATTGAAACCTATCCTTAAGAAGTGGCTCAATTGGCTGGAACTACGCTTAATAAAGCGGAGATTACTAGTTCGAATCCCCCTTCCTCTCTTGTGAGGACATATAAAAAAAAAGATTGAAACCCGGTATTTTTTTTAATTATATTTTATTAAATTATTATTATTTTATTTGTGAATATGATTGAAACCCATAAATATCAAACTATTCTTTGTATGGGATGCATTGACAAATATAGTGTGGTATGCGTTTAAATTTACACCATATATATTGTTCCATCAGGTCTTGCATTATGATCTGTGGAAAAGATCATTTTAAATTTTTTATTTTAATGGCAAGTCAGAGTTGTCCATTGAGAGCCTGGGGCGGCTTTACTGTTTTGTGGGTTTTGGGTTCATCGGGTTTGTGGCTGATATTTCTTTTGTTTGCACTAATATATTGCACATATAATTTTTTATTTTATTTTATTATAAGAGATCCATGGTCCTTAGAAATATTTTCCTTAAGAAAAAGAAGTCTTTTGCAATTCATATCCTTAGAAAGATTTTCCTTCATCCTTGAAATTTAGTTCAAACATACATGCATAAAGATCTCCAAAATATTCATAAGTTTAAACACTTGTCACAATCTCACAAAAGAAAAAAGAAAAAAGAAAAAGAAAAAAACAAATAACATACTACTTTGGTAGCATTGGACAATGTTGTGATCTTCTCAATAGAGTCTTGCATAAGAACATAAAGCAACATTAAATAAATCTTATATATATATATATATATATATATATATATAAGTAATGATGTATATATATCAAAAGCGCAGAGGGGCACTACCTTAGTACACAAGAGTATACAAGATAACACCTAAAAAGAAAGAGAAAAGAGAACAAGGAAATTTGAAATCTTTTTGTCTTGTGTCTTTAAAATCTTTTTCTTTTTTGGTGTTTAATGGGTGTGTTGGGGTAGAGGAATTGTTATTTACAACAACATATACACAATTACATACAAATACAAATATCATTCTTATTTTAACAATTTAAATTCTAAAGGTAAAAAACTGAATTATAAATCTCTCGATATGTACTACAAATGCAAACCATGGTGAAAGAAATTCGAAACTTAATGATTCCTCTCATTTTCTCATACTAAACAAGAAGAAATACATGATATAGAAATACATACATGTGATACATATGCACACATGTCCATCATAACATATCCAACACCTGCATCTTTAAAACCATCAGCTTAAGAATGGAATAAACCTGCTAAAAAGTTTCAGAACCCAACAAAGTCATTGAAACTAATGATATAACAACTACTAAATCTCAGCCAACTTTAAAACTCAAACCCATAGAAGAAAAATGTTAAATCGCCTGTGGTCGAGTATCACCCCATCTCACTGTTACTAACATTGCATGTTCATGTCCAGAAGCAAACACGCATGGGCGTGTGTAAAACCCAGGGGGCTTGTGTTGCAACAGAGGCCCCAAATAAATTGTTGCTTAGTGTAATGCCCGATAAAAGCCAACCTTTTTTGTGAGACAAAATATTTTCTTTGGGAGCAATCAACAAAGGTTTCCAATAAAAGTGTTTAACGAGATCCATAACTCTTGGCGTTAGCCTAAAACACCCTTTGGACCTTTAGAAAGATAGAAGCCAAACACTGATCCTTAGGAGGCGGACGTACGTTGGGTCTGGCGGACGTACGTTGCTATTTGTAGTGCGGACGTACGAGGGGGGACCACCGGACATACATTATGTAAATAGTACAACGGATGTACGTGGGACTACTAGACGTACGCTACTTTTTGGGATACCCTTTGGGTAATACCTGGATGTATGAGACACCTTCTGGACCAATGTGCAAAGACCACTGGATGTACACTAGGGTTGTTGGATGTCTGCTACTCTGTCAGAGAGTTGGTGGTGAACTTTCCTATAAATAGCCCGCTCCTCCTCTCATTTCTCACGCCTTCTTCCTTCCCCTGGTATGCCCCTAGGCTGCCAGAACCCTTTCTTAGCATTTTGAGTGAGAATTCCATGAGGTTGAGCTTCAAAGAGCAGTTTCCAAGGAGAGAAGACCATATCCGTGCTTAGTTTTGGGGTAAGCTTTGTTCCTTTGTATTTAACACTGCCTTAGTTGATAATGGTTTTCAAGTGTCCACTAAACGTTTTCCTAAAGATAATGATGTTTTCAAAGGGTTTTTCTCAAAGAATCATGGTTTTGTGATTTTTTACGTTGAACGTAATATTTTGCTAGCTTATGAGAGGTTTAGAGGTCTGTGAATGCCATTAGGAACATGCACTGTCTGACTCTTGAATCGGTGTGCTTAACACATTGAGCGGACGTACACCAGGGCGGACGTATGGTTAGTATGCAGAGCGTCTGTTCTTAAGTTTCACACGTGTATGCTCAGGCTTGGCTACATTTCTAGGTTTCATAAGGCTTAGAATAACGGTGTCTTGTATCCGTTATAGTAGGAAATAGCTTGGTCGGAGGATTCACTCAAGTATGCGAGGTAAGTAAACATTTATACCATTTTTCGTAAAGACGTGAGATATGTCAGTTGACTGACCACGCGTATGATATGAGCATGTATATTTTTGTAATTACTCAGTAACTGTGATATTAAATAAACTATTAAGATGCATCGTAAGACATGGTATACCGGTATGTGCAGTATTAACAGCTATGGGCTTATTATATAAACTGTGTATTATGGTCAAATGTGTGTACTATATAGGGTCTTTGGATTCATTGGTTCCGTGACCTTAAATCAACCATTCCCAATGGTTCAGTAACTACAGGACGGACGTCATTAGTTGGTGTGGGTTATTCGAGGTCAGACTCGATCGTGTCACTAATGTTACGTACAATATGTTATGCAATGGTTGGGGCACCAACGTTGTATTATAGGTCCCTCGGGACGGCATCAACCTTGTTAAGAAGGGATAATATCTCAGGTAGACCATGTATGGGAGTTATGACTTATAAAGTATTAGACTTTTCTGCATTAAAACAAATAGGTAATTATCGCCGGTTCTACACCATAAAGCTTTGAAAATCCTAAAACCTACTAAATGGTGTATTAGTGAGGTAATGCCCTCTTTTCGGTTATTACTCAAAGTGCATGTTTACCTTTACTAAATGGGCTCATGTCATACCTAATGTGAGGTTTACTTACTAAGTCGTTAGACTTACGTTGTTATTGTTCTTTAGATAACCCGATTCACGGCTATGGAAGTGACAAGAGTTGCTACTACCTGACTAGTTATGCTTTACCTAGAATTACAGGTTTGTCTTTACTATGTAGTTGCTCAATGTTCTTAATTGATGAATTATAGTGACTCAGATTTATTCATCTTCCTTTGCATTTACTCTGACATTTTTTATAAGGCGATTACCCACTTGGTCACAAGTTGGATCAACTAGGTGAATTGTCAGTGACTCCACCGGATTAGTCGAGGCTAATTTTGGGGGCGTTACACTTAGGGAATCAACCCTAGAGGGAAGTGAATATAGTGTTAATGGCAAACTTTTTTGATTTAATATAATTTAAGCCACGTAAAGAACTAACTTAATGCAATTCAAGATGCAATATAATGAAGATCACAAATAAGTATAATCACAGTAATAAAGAAGATGACAAACAAGAATAAGTGCAATAATAAAGAAATAGAGAGAACAAGATTCAAACTCAGCAATTTATAGTGGTTCCACCTCTGTGGCTTATGTCCATGCCCCAAACACACTAATTGAGAGTTCAGTCCACTATTTCCCAAACTACTTGCATGTGGAGGTCAAACCTTTATAGAGCAAGAGCACACCACTCTTTCCAAACTCCTTGTGAGTGGAGCTTAAACCTTTACAAGGGTTAAACCAAACCTTTACAAGGGAGACTAACCCTCTTAACTTTTAGAAATAAAGATAAATCTCAAGAAGAGTTTACCTTATACTCTAGTTCTTAGTCTAGTTCAAATACTATCTCATAGTTAGATTAGATACGTACTTACTATAAAGGTCTTTCATATTACAAAGTGTACATGCTATATATATATGATATATACGTAACATGTGCTTTAAGGTATTCAAACCTAAAGCACCTTCACATTATTTCATGGCATCAAAGTAAGACTTGTTGCTAAGGGTTTTGATTAGAGGAGTGGAGGAGTGAGATTGATTTTACAGAGACGTTCAGCCCTATCATCAAGCCATTTACTATTCGTGTGGTCTTAACACTAATTATTCATTTTGATTGGTGCATTTGCCAGTTAGATGTTCCAAATGTATTCCTACATGGTTATCTCATGGAAAATGTTTTTATGGAGCAACCCCAATGTTTTGTGGAGGCTTCTCATATGGATTTTATTTATCATTATTCAAGGCTATCTATGGCCATAAACAAGCACCTTAGACATAGTTTACTCGACTTTCTCAGGCATTGTTTGATATTGGATTTTTTGCATCTGAAATGGATTCATATCTTTTCATCTATTATAGTACAAATGCAACTTTATATATTTTAGTATATGTGGATGACATTTTGATAACAGGAACTAATACAGATGTCATCTTCTCTGTTATCAACCGACGTGTTTTTGCTATTAAAGATCTATGCGATATTGACTACTTCCTAGGGATGCAAGCAATTCGTGATTCTACCGGGTTACATATACGACAATCCAAATACATCATGGACTTATTGCACAAGTAAAAAATGGTGGGTGCCAAGCCATATGCAGTTCCTACGGTGTCTAGTTCCAAACTTTCAACAACAGATGGTAATCCACTCTTTGAGGCTGACACTGCCATCTATCACCAAGTCATTGGTGCCTTACGATACTACACTAGTGCAGTATTTGGGGCATTTTTGGCCACAAAAAGGCTCATAATGAAATAGCAACACTTTATTAGTGGTACTTAGAGAACGTCCGTTTTTATAGCAACTAGAATATAAATTCGAAATGCTTTTTATTAAAAAAATGTCTTTAAAAAGAGGCATTTAAAACAAAGCGTCCCCTTTTATATTTTTAAAAGGCTCTTTTAGCACCTCATTTTTACATGCAAGCTTTTGTAAAGTGCTTTCAAGTTATTTCTATATGGGATGCTTCCATTAATATATGGGGAAAATATTTTCCTCCTACAATTCGTATATATATTTTCTCCAAATCCATAAAATTCAAATCATACAATTTTTTCCATTTATCAATCTCATACAATCTTATTTATCTATTATAACACACACACACACACACACATATATAATTTCATCATATCTCATAAGACATACTAAATCTAAAATGATATCATAAACACAAAGTATACCATTTCTTAAAGAGTTAACAAAAATTATACCATACATATAAAAGAAAGTCTCCAAAACGATATCATAAACACAAAGTATACTAACTCTTAAAGAGTTAACAAAAATTGTACCATGCATATGAAATAAAATATAAACAACGTTCGTTTGGTCAAGTATACATATGTCACTTAACGATTACCTGCAAATGATGAAAAAAAAAAAAGAAATTAATTACAAACATATATCTAAATATTTTTGAATTGCAAAGATTATATTACAAGTAAGTGACACAAAAATGAAGATATACACATACTTTGTGATGATACATGATGATTGCCATTAGCTGCATGCTTATCTTGATTTGTTAATTCATTCTCACCTATATATAAATAGATGCAATTGTATATTACGCAATCATATATATATGTTTTTAAGTTAATTACAATATAGAAATAACATTTTTATAGATAGTGAAAATGTAAATATAACTAAGGGTAATTTCACTTAACCTCCCTGAAGTTTCGTGCCTTTTGCAAACATTCTTCCAAACTTCAAAGTCTCTCACTTTAATGTATCGAACTTTTGTTCATTTCAAATACCTCATTCTGTTAGGATTTTCTATTAAATCCTAATGGATGGGTATGAAATTACTAAAATACACTTAGTTATTTTTTTTTTTTTCGTTTAATTTAACTGCAATATTTAACAGTATAGAGGTATTTGAAACCAAACAAAAGTTCGATATACCAAAGTAAGAGACTTTGAAGTTTGAAGGGTGTTTGCAAAAGGCGCGAAACTTTAGGGGTGTTAAGTAAAATTACCCAATATAACTAATATAATGTAATTAAGTTAATTAGTTACCTGGTCAACTAACAACTAATGATCTTGCTCTCATACCATCAGGACACTCATTGTCATATTGAGTACACATGTTTATGTTACTCGTTCCTTGGCTTGCGAAAAAAGTTTTCATCAATTTACGCATGTCATTATAACAAGATGTTAACACAGAAATCTATTGGTCATGTTAATTTATATGCTCAAGTAGTGCAAGGACTTGTGCAACTGAAGTCAATGATCTATTTGCATGTGTTGCCTTTGACTGGTAGATGCCTAGGTCTCATTTCTTGTACACAACCAATCTTTTTTGCCGTCCCCATGACCTTGGCATAATCATCGTCAGGTGCCCAATTTATTAATCCCTTCGTCAAGTTTGAGCTTGCTACAATGTCTTGTGAACTTAGGCCCTTATCTTCTCTTATATATAGAGAGTATAGCTACCATACGGTTGGTGCAAAAAAGAGGGTTTTTTTGCCCTCCACTCACATGACACCTCAGCATTTCAAGATAAAACACACAAACTAAAATAAGAACAAAACACCCACGCAGCCCCTGGTTTTTTCCTTTTTTCTTCTTCTTCTTCTTCTTCTCCCTCACCTCTCCGGCAATGGCACTCACCGGCGACGGCTGACCCAGCCGTGACCCACCATTTTAGGCCAAACCATCTCTAGCAACTTTCTTCATTTCCGGCCAAACCCAACCGGAAAACACCGAAAAACTCAAACCTAACCTCAAAAATCGTTTCTAATGCCTCAAAAATCGATTCTAATGCCACAAAATTCGTTTTTAATGCCTCAAAAATAAAACCTAGAGGGGAAAGTTAACCCTTTTTGGAATTTTATCATCCTAAAACCCCAAAAAAATCAGACCATCGGAAGGAAAAAAAAAAACCAAGCCCACAGCCGGTGAGACCCAGCCGTGGGTCTCAGTAGCCAGTCGTCGACTTGCTGCGAGGTGGGTCGACTTGCTGCAAGGAGGCCAGTCGTCCTTCCAGCAAGACCCAACGGAGACCCTCTGCACTGTGGGTTTCTTCCTTCTTCCTCCTCCTCTTTTCTTTCTTCTTTAGCCACCCAATCAGCTGCTGTAGGGTGTAAATTTTTTTTGTGCATTTTTTGCCCTTTATGTGAGGTGTCAGCTTCTGAGTGGTGGGCAAAAAGCCCAACCTTTTTGCCACAACCGAACTGAAGTTATTCTCATATATAGAATATGGAAAAGTGTTATGCACCAACTAATCGACTCATACAGACTAACCATATTACAATGTTTTTAAAAAATCAACACATGCATACACAAATTAAATCTATAAGTTAACCACATACAACTTTGTCTGCAATGTCATCATTGAGGAAGCTGTCATCCTTTCTTGTATGGGTTACACAAAAAACGACTGCCCTAATAGATGTTTCCTCTTTTTTCCTCTTAAAAAAAAATAACATAGCATTTAGTCCATGAACAGATATATATATTAATATAATTAATTAATTAAAAATATGTTGAAAATAACGTACAATATCATGTGCAATATAAGCAAGCTTTTGAGCTAGTCAAGTGTGACATATAGTAATTGTCTCATATTTCTTTTTTCTTTTTAGCCATATCCTATACAATTTACATTATGAATATGTAGGGGTGAAAAAGCGGTTGCGGTTAGCGGTTAGTGGCTAAAACCTAACTCGCGATTAGTAAAACCTACTAACCGCCTCCACTTCAGTAGCGTTAACTGTATCTGATTAACCGCTTTTTTACTAACCGCTTTTTTTTGGGCCAATTTTGGACCGGTTTTGGGCCGGTTTTTGGCCGGTTTTGGGGTGGTTTTGGGCCGGTTTTGGGCAGATTTTAAGCTCATTTTAAACCATTTTTTTTCTCACTTTAAACATTTTTTTCCCATGTCCATTTTAGCATTAAAAATTACATATAATATACAAATAAAATTACAACAAAATTACCATTTCACTAATAATCTTGTACACAACAATACAACATAGAAATAAAACAAAAAATACTGAAATAGTTCATAAACTCACAAGCAACCAAAAAAACCAACTTGGTTGAACTTGAAGCTTGAGGATCATTTAAAGTTTCAACCAACCAAAAAAAGTTCATAAAATTACAACCAACCATAAAAAGTTCATAAAAAGGACCATTTCAATCAACATTTTTTGGTCTAATTCCCACTCTAGGTGGATTCAAACCAAAATTCTTGCCCAAAATTCATGCTTGTTCCCACCTGTGCAAAAATGAAAAAACTGAAAAACATTAGCAAACAACATCTAACATAAATAAATTAACAAGTAATGAAATAACAACCTTAATTACCATGGCAATTAAATTAAATATATATTCAATCAAAAGATGATTCGGTCATTGAACTTGAAGCTTGAGGCCCATCTACAATAGGAAAAGTTAAATAAATTAATAAGTAATGAAAAGTAAATGAATTTATAAATAATTAATTTAAAAACATTTACCTATATCATCACAGCTTTCCAACAAATCATCAAACTCTTCAATGCTTAAGCGGTCTAATAACCAGTCCTGTGTGCAAATCAAAGCCTCAACAGTAATTGGAGACAATGAACTCCTAAATGAATCCAATACACGTCCACTGGTGCTAAATGCGGACTCAGATGCAACAGAGGAAATAGGAATGGCCAATACATCAGGAGCTATCTCTGTGAGGATAGGATAAGTGGGTGCATGAATCTTCCACCAAGCCAAAATATCAAAATCATTTGTTTCTGGTACAGGCCCATCATGTAAATACCGATCCAACTCAGACCTACACTGCAAATCATTCACTTTCTTAACATGTTTGGTGAACATACTTCTAAATTGTGTCTCGTTATCTTCCAAGTTACCATGAGAAGCATCAACATAAGCATCACTTGAACAATTGGTATTCACATCAACAAATGACGACCCCATATGAAACTTATTGTATTGGTCCATCAAACGTTTTAAAATATCTGTCACCATTTCCTTTATCTTTGTTGCCCACGTATGCCCATTGCATTTTTCCAACCAAAACTCCAATGCCATCATCTTATTACGGGGGTCAAGAATAAAAGCAACATAGATCAAGAAGTTGATGTTATCCATATCCTCCCAATACTTTTCATACTTAAACTTCATATTCATACTCACAGCACTCAAGATAGGATCAGGACTAACACACCCATCATTAATTGTATAATGAATGATACAAAGTTGCATGAAGTATGAATTGGAAGTGACATGAGTTGAACCTAAAAAGTAATAAATAAGTTAAATAATTGAAATGAATTAATAAATAATGTAAAATAACAAATTTATCAATATTTACCTGAAAACTTCAATGTGGCATCATAAAAAACCTTCAAAAATTTCACAAGTGCCCTAGCATTTTCCCAATCAGTAATTGAAGGAACAACAAACATATGGCCATCCTCATCAGCTAGTAGGTCAAAAGCTTTTTGGTACTTCTCAGCGATGCTCAACATCAAGTATGTAGAATTTCATCTAGTTGCAACATCTAGGCATACCATCTTAGTACATTGAATATTTTCCCGTGCTATACAACTTTTAAACTTTGCCATCCTTGACGGTGAAGACCTCACATACTTCACCGCATTCCTTATAGTACCAACACAATCACTCAAGTCACTTATCCCTTCCTTTACAACAATATTTAAAATATGGGCAGCACATCGCATGTGAATGAATTCGCCTCCTAAAACAACTTTAGGTTTATTTTGCATCCTAGTCTTTATATGCTCAATCGCCCACTTATTGGCCAATGCATTATCAACTGTAATAGTGAAAACACTCTCAATCCCCCATTCTAACAATGTAGACTCCAACTTTCTTCCAATAGATTCACCCTTGTGATCGAAAATTTGGCAAAACTTGATTATTTTTTTATGTAATTTCCAATCACTATCTATCAAGTGAGCGGTAACACACATGTAGCTTAAATTTTGAATAGATGTCCAAGTATCTGTAGTTAAGCAAACCCTTCTACCCCTCAAAAAACCCTTCAACACATGCTTTTCACGCTCATACATTTTCAAACAATCTTTTTGTAGAGTGACACGGCATGGTAATTTGAACCTAGGTTCAATTCCATTTATCAATTTTCTAAATGAAGGACTTTCAACATGCCTAAAAGGCCTCTCACTTTCAATGAAATATTCGGTCAACAAAGTCCTTAATCTTTCAGGATCATATTTAGTGAATCCAACTTGGTTGCTTGTAGTGCCTTCTGCTGATTTTATAAGTGACATTTGCAATAAAGTTTGGCCTTTGGCTACTTTAGATTTTTTAAGTGGGGAATCTTTGCAACCAGAGGTAAGATGGGTCATCATGGGTGACGTTCCATTTCTCCTATAGTGACACCCTATCAACCTTTGGCAATAATTGCAACTAGCTTTAGGGTTGTCCTTGTCAGCAAGTAACACTTTTGTAAAATGCTCCCACAATTTGGTTTATATGTGGTTTTTGGTTCGTTCTTCTGTTGAGGAAGATGATTGGGTTTCAACATTTTCGAAGAACCTATCTCATAAGGAGGGATACTTGTGTCCGCTTACTTGCATTATCACTCAAATTGTCATCCATCTTATTCAACATTTTAGAAGAATCAATCATATGCAGATTTAAACAAAACAAAGCAACTATTAGAGATGCATTATGATCCTATGATTGCTAAGCTTCTAGTATGGGGAGAAAATCGTGCGCATCATTAGTAAAATTAAAGGATTGCTTGTCAAAGTTTGAGGTATAGTTAAATAGGGTGCTATATTACTGGCTATTTTCCGACTTTATTGGTTATTTATTCTTGTGTTTCTTTCTCTTAATACCTTTTACTAAGTGAAGTGGTAGTAGTATGTTTAAATGATTTTTTTTCCCCCCAAAACAGCGAATCACTTCTTGTCTTGTGCAGGAAGATATATAAGCAAACCAGGCTAATTAGTTGGTGTCTCATTTGTAGGTGTTTTATTCAATTTGGAGTATAATATAAATGGTGTTCAACACTTGTATCCTATTTTGTTTAAAAAATATTAAATGTGATTTTTTATGTCCTTTATTTTGTATTAAATTGTTTTAACTACATGCCCTATTGTATTAAACATGATTTTCTATAAAACGTATACACTGTAGTTGTTTGTTGCAACATGACATTGTTTAACGTTATATTCACAAGTGTCATCACAGAAAAGCAAATGAAAAAAAAATAACCAAAGTCAGATGACCAAGGCACCAATAGAAAGCATTCCATGTCATGAATCAGGAAGCAAATACGAGCCAAAAATGGATTGCTTGTCAAAGTTTCAAGTATACTTGATTTCAGAGTTGCATCCATGACGATTATGACTCTATGATAGACATTGTTCACCTAAGAAATATACAAAATCCTCATAACATTGAAACTATTACTCCAAAATCGGGCTAGAACAAATTTATATTTCAAATTTGATAATTTGAGGATTTTTCAACCTACTTTCTACAAAACGCTACAAAAAATGCATAATTTCCAAAATCCAAGAACAACGATGATGAAGAGAAGACTTGGGTCCAGATTCGACTTGGGTCCGTCTCGAGCTGAGCGAAGAGATCGTGGGTTCGCTCCTAGAGAGAGAGCGTGGGTTGGAGAGAGATAGAGGGAGTGTGGGGTTGCGGAGAGAGATGAACTCACCGTTGTCAACTGTCTGTTCCGTTTGAGGCACCTGCCGGATGAAACAATGGTGGCGAAAGAGACCGAGAGTCGAGAGACACAAACAAAGGCTGAGACACAGACAGCAGTGGCGTGAAAGAGTGGAGTGATTTTAGGGTTAGGGATGAAATGAGAATAAGATGTATATATAGTCTATTAAAACGGCATAGTTTTAGTTTATAGGTAAAAAAATATATTTTTTATAAGTAAAAAAATTGAAGATGGTGATAGAGGAACCAGTGATTCGAACCCAGGAGCAAGATGGTAAAGATGAGATTTACAATGACCACTGGGCTACACAAGAACTCGTTAGTATCTTTCATATAAAATATAATATATATATATATTATATATTGTATTTTAAAAAAAAAGTGGTTAGCGGTTAGGCGGTTTTTAAAAACTCACTAACCGTTAACCGCTAACCGCCTAGGCGGTTAGTGGTTTTTACTAACCGCTTTTAAAGCGGTTAGCGGTTAATACGGTTAGCGGTTAGAGCGGTTAGCGGATGCGGTTAGGCGGTTTTAAATTTCACCCCTATGAATATGTTAGTCTTCATACGATTACATCAATACGATAATTAAGTTACTCAAAGATGACATGCCTTATTCTTTTGTGTCATCCATATGTCGATGGCGCTTTCCAATTCCGTTGGGTTGACTTGTCCAAAGTGCTGCGTCGATTGTAGAACGCTTTCCTTTGTATCATCCTTTGATTTGAAGAGATTTCTTCACCACATATTTGTAATTTCTCAAAAAAAAAAAAAATCAAATCTATGAATGTGCACCTGTTTAATATCATCTATTGGTAGATGTGGCAGAATATAGAATCTCATCTACAAAAAAAAAAAAAAAAAGGACACAACAGGTAGAAACATGCACAACAGGCGGAAACAATAATTTACATCAAACACATACCATCAACATGTTCCAAATTTCTTCATTTCTATCATTTGGAACCTGCTTCCAAGTAGGTTTATCTATGCCCAAAATACCACTGTTACGGACATAATATCAAGCGCACCTACATAATTTCTGACCACTAAAACCCATGGGCTGACCTATACCATCGAACTCAATGACAATCATCTCCCCTCGAGATACTCCATATATTTTGCGGACCACTTATAATACGCACATTATATTTCCATTCTTTATCTGTATTTAAGTTGAACACATGCATCATGTATAAGGTTATATATAATAATTATAGTATAGGAACGACATCATTGAAAGATTTTATAACATAAATAAATACGAAACATATACATACCTATTGTTTGAACCTCATTATGGGCTAACACAGGAACATCTAGCTCCTGTGTCTCATCTGTCTTATGATCTTGCCCATCCTGCTCCTATGTGGCATTGCACTCCTAATCTCACCCATGTGTGGAGTAAGCCCTATTATCATCATCACCGTCAAACAAATTAAATTGTGGATTGATTAATCTCTTCATGTTAGTCTGTAAATGTTGATCATTAGCCAATTCACCATTATCATAAAACTGATCTTGAGGTATTGTAGGTCTATATAGTCCGGCCTGTAAGATTCATGATCATTATGAATTTATACTAATTTAGTTCAAAAATGGCAAGAATGTCCAAAAGTAAATAAGAAGTTCTATGCTTCTTTCTAATTCAAGCATTGATCTATCACTCGAACCAGATCTCTTATCTCGATAAATCGATTATGACAATTTATGCACTCACCAACTATTGTTTATTGGGTGGCAACTAAGAAGGTTTTACGCTATCTTAAAGGAAGTGTGGATCATGATTTATATTTCTGTAAGGGCTCTCTTTGCTTAGAAGCATTTTGTGATTAAGATTGGGTTGTTGATCTTGATAATCGTTGCTCTATTATGGATTTTGGTATTTTTCATGGTTCATGTCTAGTATCTTGGTGTGCTAAGAAGCAAGTAGTGGTATGCCAAGAAATGCATACATGCAATTACTGGGATCGAGATCATTAGTCCATCGAAGTAGCCCATAATTCACATTACACACATTTATGTTGGTTCCAAAAACTTCCTTATTTTTGTTTCAATAACCAACCACAAGATGAATAAAATTAGTTCTATCCATTGAGTCATAAAACACTGGTAGAAGAGTTGAAACTTGCTATACTATAGGACAAGATCTATATTCCAAAACTCAAGCGAAACCATATAGATATTGGAAACATCAAAATAAATGAAAAACCAAATTAAAGATCTCGTGTTTGAAACCCGATATCTCAATTGCCTGCAAATAAATGAATAATCAAAATACTATATATATATATATATATATATGAATTTAGCTAGCTAAATTTAGAAATTCAAAAACAAATTAATACATTATTTTGGTCGGCGTCATGATGGTGACAATTTCTCATTAGCCACGGAATTTGCTAAAATACAAGTTTGTGTTCATATGCCTTCTTTTGGGAGATAGAAATGCATATACACAACTACTGGGATCGAGATTATTAGTCCATCGAAGTAGCCCATAATTAACATTACACTCATTTGAGTGACAATTCATTAATTCACTTGAATTATTTAATGCCTTTCCTATTGCATAAATTTGATTCTATTTTTTTTTTTTGCCCTTTTGTTGGATGGACATGCATATTATTCATACAAATATGATTTTATGCATTCTATCAACTGACCAGTTTAAACATATTTTTAATTGTCAATAGTGTTTAACATATTTATTTATTTATTATTTTATCAGCTTATTTATTGTGTAAAAAATATGAGTAAAAAATGTCAAAGCAATGTTGTTGCTACTACTACATATACTTAGATAAAGAAAGTAGTTTGAACTGAAAAATTACTAAAAGATTATCTTGACATATGTATTACTGAGATTCATGTTAGTAATCACCAAGAACACATTTTAATAGGATTGGATGGAAAAATGTGATAGATAAATTTAATGAAAAAAATAAAAAACAATATTGCTATAAACAACTAAAGAACAAGTGTGATAGTTTGAAAAAATGGAACATTTGGAAGAGATTTATAAGCAAGGAAACTAGCCTTGGATGGGATCCGGTGAAAAAGACAATTGATGCGCCCGATGATTAGTGGGAAAAAAAAATTGTAGCTATTATATTTGTACTTATTTATTTTTGTTTAAATGATTTAAAAAATGTTTATTATTAATTTTTACATATACCTAAATACAAGAAATTCTAGAAGCAACCAAGTTTCGCACGACAAGTTTGACTCATGCTATGAAGGTGGAAATATTGTTTAGAAATATAACTACCATTGGGAAAGGATATTGGGTACCATCCATAGGGTTAGTTCATAATGATATTGGTGCCATAGATGGTAAATATGTAATGCTTGATGAAAATAGCAATGTTGTAGAAGGTTTTGATGCTTTGGATGATTAATCAAATCTCAATATATATGGCATTGATGATATTCTCGCTGATTTAGATACACGGGATAAAGGAAATAAGAAGGTTAGTTTTATTGTTCAATGTAAGAATAGAAATAAATGAGTTCAAATTATTAATCAACATTTAAGTTGTATTTGTGATGTAATAGAAAGTAAAAATACAGTAACATCTAAGAGTTACGATAAACTTAGATGTAGTATTGAAGAGGTTATAGATGTTGTTCGGGGGATTGTTGAAAGAGAAAATTACATTAACATCCTTAAGTGTGCAACAAATGTATTTCTTAAAAGATCACATAGAGAGATGTTTGTGACTATTAAAGAGCTAAGGTTGCAAACTGACTTTATCAAGCGAATGAAGAATAGAGAAATTAACTGTTGTAGTATGGAATAATGTTGTTATTTTTTAAATGTTGTTTTGTTATGGACCATTTGAAAAGTTGTAAGGATTTATTTGAATGCTCTTTATTATTATTATTATTATTATTATTATTATTATTATTATTATTATCTATGTGTAGATTTGTGTACTACATTATTATTATTATTATCTATGTGTTGATTTGTGTACTACATTGATATCCTTACAATATTTCATAACTACTTAGATATCTCTTTTCTTATTTTTATGGGTGTTTATTTCTTTATTTCCTCTTCTTTTTTTCCGTACAAACATGGACAATAGTGATTATAGCACCTAAGATGATATAAGTGATAGTGACTATGGTGAAGAGGAAAATGAAATAAAATGACATTTTTACTCTAGCAACTGCAACTGTAGAATTTGTTGAGAATTATTATATGCCATATATTGCAAAAGAACCTTGTAGGACATCTTCTCAAACAGGTTATAAATGGGTTATGGTCCTTATGGATTCTACAAGGTAATTTTGATAGGTGCAAACAAAATTTCAGAATGAAATACACGTATTCCTTTACTTGTGTAAAGAGTTAAAGGAAAGATATTATCTAAGAGATACTAGAAAATTAACTGTTGAGGAATTGGTGGCTATGTTTTTGAATACTTTAGGCCATGTGTATAGGAATATAATAATGCAAGAAATGTTTCAACATTCAGGGGAAACTATTAGTAGACATTTTATTTATGTTTTAATAGCTGTTTCAAGAATGGCGATTGATATTATTAATCCTATTGATAGAGAGTTTATGGATGTTCCAAGCAAAATTCGTGATGATGAGCGGTATTGGCCATACTTCAAAGATTGTATTGGAGTCATTAATGGAACCCATGTACTAGTTAAAATTTCTCCATCAAAATAAATACCATATATTGGTCGAAAATGAACTCCTACTCAGAATGTTATGGTTGTTTATGATTTTTGTACATGTTTCACATAGGGGTGTCAATGTGGTTACGGTTAGCGGTTAGTGGCTACTTAGAATGTTATGGTTGTTTATGATTTTTGTATATGTTTCACATAGGGGTGTCAATACGGTTACGGTTAGCAGTTAGTGGCAATAACCGCTAACCGTAATCATTTAGCGTTAGTAAATTTACTAATCATATCGCTAACCTAACAGACGCCTAGCTGTTAGCGGTTAGTGAAATATGTAACAGTCTGTTAACCGTTTTTTTAAAATTGGGCTTTTTTAGTGTCTCTTTGGTCCCAATTACTATAAAAAGAGCCCATATTGAAAAATCAAAAATATTTGACCCCAAAAATCAAAAGTAATTGAATCTAATATCAATTACTTAATTTGATATCATATAGTTATATGATCTTAATAATTAAATTAGATACTACGATTAATGATTTACATTATGATCATATTTGCTTAATCAAGTTTGAAATCCTTTAATCTTAATGTTTCAATTATTGTTATAAATATCACATTGTTGAATCTAATATCAATTACTTAATTTGATATTATATAGTCATATGATCTTAATAATTAAATTAGATATTACGATTAATGATTTACATTATGATCATATTTACTTAATCAAGTTTGATATCCCTTAATCTCAAATTCTTAATGCTTCAATTATTGTTATAAATATCATATTGTTGAATCTAATATCAATTACTTAATTTTATATTATATAGTCATATGTTCTTAATAATTAAATTAGATATTACGATTAATGATTTACATTATGATTATATTTACTTAATCAAGTTTGAGATCCTTTAATCTTAATACTTCAATTATTGTTATAAGTATCACATTGTTGAATCTAATATCAATTACTTAATTTGATATTATATAGTCATATGATCTTAATAATTAAATTAGATATCATTAACGATTTACATTATGATAATATTTACTTAATCAAGTTTGATATCCTTTAATCTTAAATTCTTAATGCTTCAATTATTGTTATAAGTATCACATTGTTGAATCTAATATCAATTACTTAATTTGATATTATATAGTCATATGATCTTAATAATTAAATTAGATATTACGATTAATGATTTACATTATGATCATATTTACTTAATCAAGTTTGAGATCCTTTAATCTTAATACTTCAATTATTGTTATAAGTATCACATTGTTGAATTTAATATCAATT
This sequence comes from Carpinus viminea, assembly GCA_013348765.1. NCBI lineage: Eukaryota > Viridiplantae > Streptophyta > Magnoliopsida > Fagales > Betulaceae > Carpinus > Carpinus viminea. The sequence continues at coordinate 46,348,280 of CP054668.1, read as the reverse complement.
ACTTAATTTGATATTATATAGTCATATGATATTATGATCTTAATAATTAAATTAGATAGATTTTGTTTACCTCTCTCTTTGATTGAGAATTGACTTGCATACTTATAACTTATGACCTATGAATATGTATGTATAATTTGTTATTATATAATCAAATGATTTTATAATTAATTGATCATGTAATATAATCATATAAATTATAGTGATAATATATTAATACTCAAATTGTGATTTAATTATCTAAAACAAAAATGTGATTTAATCATTAATGATCAATTGATTATATAATATGTATAAATATTATTATAATTATAATTATAAAAATATAGTATATAAAAAGCGATTAACGGTTATAGGGTCTACTAACCGCTAAGTAGTTATAGCGGTTAGCAGTTAGGCGGTTATAGCGGTTAGGCAGTTATAACGGTTAGCGGTTGACCGGCGGTTATTAACCGCCCGCATTGACACCCATAGTTTCACATTTATTTGGGCTGGATGGGATGGTATTGCACATGATACACGTATTTTTTTGAAAGATATTTGAAAGGAAGAATTGCAATTTCTACACCCACATAGAGGTTTGTATTTAATAAAAATAACAATTATGGATTATACATGAAAAATATACTTTTCAATATTTTTGTGACTATTATTTATATATTTTTTGCAGACAAGTATTACTTGATAGACGTAAGATATCCTTATATGAAGGGATACATGGGACCATACAAAGGGAATGATATCATCTACCAGACTTTTGTCGTGGAAGCCAGCCAATGGGTATGCATGAAATCTTTAATCATGCACATTCATCACTTAAATGCACTATTGAAAGAACATTTGGAGTTTGAAAAAATAAAAGAAAATTATTGCATTATATGTCGAATTTTCCTTATAATAAACAAGTGAAAATCGTAGTGGCGTCTATGACTTTTCATAACTTCATTAGGAAGTACGCAATAAAGGATGCTGAGTTCCAACCATATGATGATGATGAGAATTTAATACCTACTGATAGTATAGGTGATGACGAAGCACAAGATGAGTCAAGCATACAAGGATCAGAGACATCCAATCAAAATTCTATGAACATTGGCATGATCATATTGCTAATCTACTTATGACCTGTTAATGCTATTCTTTATTTATTTTATGTTATTTTGTTATAAATTATTTAAAATGTTATAAAGATTTCCTTGAATGTTGTTCTTTTTTATGTGTTAAATACTTTAAAGTGTTGTAATGCAACTTTTGACAAATTATATATTCTTATTTGAATCATGAAATTGTATTAATTATTGTACATTCATGTTTATTTGTTTCTTTTTACTATTATTATGATTTTTTTACTTCATTATTTATAGCTTAGAACCAATACATAAACCATTACAATATATATATATATATATATATATATATATATATATATATATATATATATTAAAAGGGTGTTACGAAATTATTAAAAAAAAAAAAAAAAAAAAAAAAAAAAAAGGAAGCATTTTTTTAGTTTCGTTATCAAACATCAGTAACATTAAAAAAGTACTTAAGACATGCAATTACCAAACATGTAAACAGCTTTTTAGTAATAGCATTTTTAACAAAAGCCCACAGGTAAAAGCTCTAAGTTCAAAAGTTCTATTGCCCACTTTAATCCCAAACAAGCTCTTGAATACCGAGCCATGACCACTTTAACATGTGAGCTTCAATTAATTAAATATTTGTTGAACGATATGTGTATTTTCATTCTTCTCCAATCACAATGTTTTGTGACAACCAAGCCACCTTGCACATCGCCAACAGTCCAGTTTTTCACGAACATACCAAGCATATAGAAATAGATTGTCATTTCATTCGGGGAAAAGCTATCGTCCAAACTTATTGCTCCAAGATATATACCTACATCCAATTAACTTGTAGATGTATTCGCAACGCCATTGGGTAAAGACGCATTTTATGGTTTAATTTGCAAGTTGGGCATTATTTCCATACACGATCCAACTTGAGGGGCAATATTGACGGTACTCTTTGTTTATTGCTCCAAGATATTTGTTTAATTGAATTTGATGTTATGTTAATTTGACATTATGTTAGTCCTCAATAAGACAAATCTAACATGCAAGTACAAAATGCCCCCAATCACATACCCTAAAACCACTTTCCACACTCATATATGCGAATAGCAAATTTTGCTAATTGCATCCTCATTCGCATTTTCAGATAACGTATAATGAATAATAAATAGTTGCATAAAGCGGGTACGAGTGGACAATGGCGGAGCCACCTGATGACCAGGGGGAGCCATGGCTCCCCCATGAAGTTCATTTTTTTTTTTTAGAGCGCATGATGACCAGGGGGAGCCGGCTCCCCCAAGAAGTTAAAAAAAAAAAAAATTAAAAATTAAAAATAAAATTGTATAGAGCCTTCAAAAGGCGCAGAAGCGTGGCTCCCCCAAATTGTTATATATATATACATGAAGCAAAGATTTTATTTGGACAAGGGGGAGCCACGCTCCCCCACAACCCACGTCGCAGCAGCACAACAACAGGCCTCCATTACCCTTTTTTTTTTTTTTTTTGAGTGCATTAAAAAAAAAAAAACTAAAATTATTGGGCATTCTCTTCTGGTTCTCAAAGAGAGAATACTGTACCGAAACTCACATTCTCCCTTTGGACCATTTTGGCTTTCTCTTCTCTATTTCTGAGTTTCTCAAGCGCACTTCCCTCTTTATTAGCACCACTTCTCTATTTCTGAGTTTCTCAACCAGACAACCATCGATGTTGGCCATTTAAGCACCACCACCAGCAGTGCATCATCATTCGTGAGTTTCATTGCTCTTTCTATAGACTCTAATTTGATTTATGCTTTGAGATTTGTTGATTTGGAGCTTTTCTAAATGTAAACGGGATTTGTTGATTTGGGGCTTTTCTAAATGTGAAGGAGAAGAGAAACCCTATATTCTTGATTACTCCCTTAATTTCTTCATTCTATATTTTACTCTTTTCGTTTAATTTTTTTTTTTTTTTTTTTGGTTTGAAACCCTAAGATTGTTGCTTATGAATCCTTATTTTTTTCTTCTTCCAGGAAATAGCTGTTTTTGCACTTTTGAGGCACTTTGGATGCCCTTGCTGGTAATTGTGAAACAACTCATGCTTTACAACAATTCACTTGAAGGTAATCTCCCTAATACTCTGATTAATGTAGCCAACCTGACCATAGTGAATCTATCGAAAAACATATATATATTTATATTTTGAATGGTAGCATTAATGCATTATGTAGCTCACATTCTTTTCTTTCGTTTGATGTCACAAACAATGCATTTGACCATGAGATCCTCCCCAACTAAGAAATTCACCTTTTCTTGAGAGGCTAAGATTACTAGATTAGGGAACAACCAATTCAATGGGAAAATCCCATGGACTTTGGGAAACATCCATGAACTATCATTGTTGGATCTCTCCGGCGATTCACTCACTAGAGGAATGCCAGCTGAGCTTTCATTGTACAAGAAACTTTCCCATATTGATTTAAACAATAATCTTCTTTCTCAACCGATATTGTCATGGCTCGGAAGTTTACCCATAAATTATACTTCATATTGCCCTATTTTCCACTCCTTGCCTTTTTTGTTACATCACGAAGGTTGTAGGAGTATCATTACTCTACTATTAAATAATGGTTGTATGAGTATCCTTAGACAGTAAATTAAGGAGCGATTTGATGAAAGCCCATACTTCACCATTCAAGCATTTTTCCCTAGTAATAATAACAAACAAACAACAACCCATATTATTAAGTAAATAAAAACTTCTAATATACCAATTTGGATGAAAGCAATAAAGTGGGCTACCAAGAAAATGTCGGTCACATGTCAGTATGACCGATACTAGTTAATTCTTGTCCGGCCAATTTCCTCCCTGATCAATTTGGCAAATCCAATGCAAGCATATTAATCTATGTTCTATGATACCTGCTTCCTAAGCTTAAAACATAGAAAGCCATTAGAGAACCGCCATCTTTCTTTGCTTTCAAATTTCAATAATCTATGTTCTTTCACCTTTTTCCCGTTTCAATCTCAAGCCTTAAACCGTTGCTTTTAGTAGCGTTTTTCATTTTGAGGAAATTAAAGCAATAAAAGGAAAAAGTAACATAAAACCCGTACCTTATGGTCCTTAGACAAGGCCAAAGCCACACCACCACTGCACATCACCACCTAGAGTCCCCACAGTTGGCCACCACCACCTCCTCCTCCCCCACCACCGCTACCACCACCGTGGACCCCACCGTCTTCCCGACCCCATTCCCCCTCACCTCCTCGTCCATTTTACCATGAATGTAGCTTTTCGGTTCAGATTTGAGTAAATACATCTCCTGTAGTTAAACATGCAAACAAACAGAGAACTTTTGAAGCTAATAGCAGCAGGAATGGTGAGAATGCATTGCCCTCTGAGTTGGGGCGGAGCATTTCTCCTTTTTACCTGCATACCCAACTGTCAACTGACCTTGGCTATTGAAGAAAAATAACAATCAAAATATCTAAGGAACAAGATCAACATGATTTACATATGATCCATCATCCATCTCAACTATTAGATGGTTTTTGCTGATGCATATTTTTGCATGATTGGACTTGACTGGACTTGCAGGTGCTTGCAGAATAAGAAGAGAACCACTAGTATAGCTCTGGGCCGAAGGTGAGCGGAAGAGCATCTGATGATGGGGTGTCTAAGGCTCCCTGTGGCTTTTTAACTTTTGTGCAAGTGAGCCTTTGTATCGATTGGACCACTATCTTTGGGCCCTAGGCCTATTTTTATCAACATCAATGGACCCTCATTCCATGCCTGACCAATCTAATTGGTCAAGTATCTGGAGTATGATTTATGCTTTTGCAGTTGGAGTTGTCTTTCAAAATCAGTAAAGTTCTTCGAGTGTTGTACTTGTACCCAGGTCGCTCCCCTCTCCGTGTCATTCCGACTGCCCTTTTCGGGTTGCCCCCAGCTCCCTTAAGGTGTTGGTTATTTCATAGACGCCAAGCCTGAGGTCCGCTGCGGATCATGGTGATGCCAAACATATGCATCTCGCAGCACCACAAACATTGAAATGCTAAAACATTAACACATTTTTTATTCATGAACATTCTTCTAAAACCAGAAAATGCAACTGTTAGCAGGTCTATACAGGAGGGGAAAGTAAAGGATAATAGTGAAGATGGCTTCTAGAACATTGAAGAACAGGAAATATGAGCAGTGGGAGAAAATGAATATAGTGGCAATAAATTAACTGATCAAATGAGGGTCCAAATTTGCAGTTGTACAAGGAGTCGCAAATTTGAAGTTTACAGATATACAGATTACACAAAGCAGGTACACGTATGATTTATACAGTTTACAGCTAGTAGAACAAGACAAAGGTTAAGAATGAGATGACAAATATACATGCCAACGTAAGATTAATTATACCTGGCACTCATGCATCCGGAATCTTTTCCATTTGTAGGCTCCGTAGGCCACTTTCATCCTCCCTAAGAAACAGCTCTTGAAGAGTTTTAAAGGGAAGTGACCAGAATAAGAATAATCAATCAACAAACAAATTAGGAAGATATGAGCCCAGATAAGAAGCTCATATAAGCTGTCCGATAAGCACAGAACTGTAATATAGAAAATTTCACTGTTCTCACTCCAACTTAACAAAATCACCAGTAATCATTGCATGAACAGGTCCCATCTTTGAAGTGGTGAAAACGGTTAGAGTCTCTTACCACTATTTCCCTACCCGTGGCCATTGAGATATATTTGATTGCAGCATGACAATCTCCGCAAACCCGAAGATTCTTAAATACCCTGATGGGTTTTGATTTGGATATGCTTATAAGACCAAATGCCACAGCTATTTTCTCACTGTGTTGAAACAAGTATTGCTCCTTCAGTTCATCCTCCACATCATGAAGAACAAATTCTGTATCGGGTACATAGCCCAGTTCCTTTATTTTCAAAGCCAACTGGTTAAGTTGATCATAAATCTCCCGTGCTAGGGAGTGTGAAGTGTCCCCTACATGGAACTTGTGCACCGTATTTTCAACCTCTATCCAGCTACAACCTGCCTCTTTAATCAAGTTTCTCTCTTTCATATTTTTTCTAATTATTGCCACATCCTCCCATTGACCTGAGGAAGCATACAAGTTCGATAGTAAGATATATGCTGCAGGATCATGTGGGTCTTGCTCAAGAATCATCTTAGCAGCATGTTTCCCAAGTTCTTTATTTCCATGAACTCGACAAGCAGCAAGAAATGTACGCCAGACTAGCGCATCAGCCTTGAAAGGCATTGAGTTAACAAATTCAAGGGCTTCTAAAAGGGATCCTGACCTGCCCAACAAATCGACCATACATGCATAATGCTCCATTCTCGGAACAATGCTATGTTCTTTGTACATCGCATTGAAGTGTTTCCAGCCCTCAGAAATCAGCCCCACATGGCTACAAGCTGATAAGACAGCAATATAGGTGATCTCATTCGGTCTAACACCAACCTCAAGCATTTTGTGGAAAAATTCCATAGCTCTAGAGGCAAATCCATGTTTTGCAAAACCAGTGATCATAGAAGTCCAAGAAATAACATTCCGATCACCCATATCATTAAAAACATGAAGAGCAGATTCTATGTTTCCACACCTAGAATACATAGAGATCAATGCGTTAGAAATGCATTGGTTTGACTCAAACCCTGATTTCAGTACACTGGCATGAATTTGCTCGCCCTTACCAATTGCACCAATACTTGCAGCCCCACTCAGGAGACTAGCATATGTGAAAGCACTAGCCCCAAGTCCTACATCCTCAATTTCATGAAAAAGTTGAAAGGCTTCTTCAGAATTCAGATTTTTGGCATAACCATCAACAACCGTGTTGTAAGAAACCAAATTCTTCTCAAACAGCATATCAAAAGCTTTCCGGGCATCTTCCATCATGCTAGACCGTGCATACATGCTAATAAGAGAATTTCCCACACAATTAACCGATGCAAGACCTAGTTTCACTGCATGTGCATAAACTTGCTTACCCAGTCGTAGATCAGAAAGATTTGCACATGCCTTCAGGACACTAGAAAAGGTGAAATGATTTGGAATAACATGAGCCTTAATCATTTCGTGAAATAGTTCAACAGCTTCCATATCAAGCCCTCCACTTTGCACATATCCTGTGATAATTGCTGTCCAAGACATGACATTATGATCTATCATCCGATCGAAAATTTTCCTTGAATTATCCAAAGATCCATTTGACGCACACTTTGCATACATGTCCACCAAACAACAACCAATACAAACATCCAAAGGCAATCCTACCTGGATAACCCAAGAATGCAATTGCTGCCCAAGCGACAACAATTTTAACTCTGCACAAGCCGATAAAACTCCACTTAGTGTAAACTGATCCGGAACATTCCCACTTAAAACCATATCCAAGAACAAATCTATGGCCTCTCTTGAGTACCCCAACTGCATAAACCTAGTTATCATCAAAGTCCAAGTAACCGCATTTTTCTCAGGCATTTTCTCAAACACCTTATACGCTAAATCCACATCACCACTACCCTTTACATGCATATCAATCAATGCACACCCAACACACAAATCGGACTCAAAATATCCACTCTTTATGACAAACCCAAAAATCATCTTCCCGATCGAAATATTGCCCGCATTCGAACATGCCCGAATGACAGCCGCGAAGCAATACTCATTTGGGTGAAAACCATTCTCAAGCATTTCAAGGAATGTCCCAATGGCTTCAAATTCCATATCATTATTTGCAAAACACGAAACCATAGCACTCCAAGAAACCAAGTCTCTCTTATCTCCCATACTACGAAAAATGGCTTTTGCTTTAGCCCAATCCCCACACTTTGAGTACAAGCTGATGAGAGAGTTGAGAACGACCGAGTTGGGCTCGAGTTGGGACTGAGCCAAGCGAGTGTGAACGACTTTGCCGAGTTGGAAATTCCGGGACCTGATGCAGGACTTGAGGAGAAGGGAGTAGGTGGTGAGGTCTGGGTGGGTACCCTTTTGGGCCATGCCATCAAGGGTGGAGATTGCTTTGTGGAGGTGACCCACATTGAGGTGGTGGATCAGACGGTTGTTAAAGAGTTCAAAGTCTTGCTTATGTGGTGATGATGATGATGATGGAAGATTTTGGCGGGAAGGGTTTGAGGGTTTGAGAGAAGGTAAGGAGAGTTTGGATGGAGACGAAAGTGAGAGGCTAAGCATATTTCTTCTAGTCAAACCCGATTCAGTACAAACACGCTCCAAGCCAAGCTATATCCAAAAGCAAATAAATATAAGGCGGCCTTCATGAAGCAAAGAATTAGGCCTTTGAAGTCGTCAAATTGTCCAGGTTCAGCCCTTCTGTGCGCAGGCAGCCAGGCACTCTCAATCTTTGCGTGGCTTTTGATTTAACTTTGTCTTTGTAGTTGGGGCTTGGGCTATTTGAGGGGTTTGGTTGGGTGGTGCTTACTGCTTCAGTCTGTAGGCTAAAATTGGGTGGAAGACCAAAATAAAATTGTGGAATATTGCTGCTCAAGAATTAAGTTGAAGAGTCGATGCTCATTCTGTCTTGGTTTGATGAAGAACTCTCGGAATAATTTTTAATCTCTCTATAAAATCAGTTTTTATCAACGTTTGTGCCTGATTGTCAATGGCCTCTCGAACCCTATGAAATTTCTATGAAATGTTGGTGAAATTATGTACTCACAAAATTTCTATAGAACTCAATTATAACTTATAAGTGGTATATTTTGATAGTCTTCAATTCAAGATTACAAGATCAGGCTTTATTTCGTGGTGTATTTAGAAAATTATTTTTAGTGAATAATAAAAAATCAAAATCAAAATCAAAACCCAGATATTTTCAATTATTTTTATTTGGTCTAAATTGAAAATATAAAACAGTTTTAGGAAGTAATTAATATTTTAATAAAAAATAATTAATCGAAAATAGTTTTTTTTTATAGATGTTTGAAAATAGTCTTAGAACATATATAAATGAGTAATGCTATATATCACGTTTTTGTCTCATAATTATCTCACATTGTTGATGATGATGTGAGTTAATATGACATACAAACTTTGAGCATTATTATTATTATTATTTTTAATTAACTACTTGAAATTTTAATTTCCATTAGTAAGTAAATTTTCATGGCAATAGAAACTTATAGGCTCTGGTAAAGAAAATATCCGAAGAACATATGGATGGCCTTTTATATGAGATTGCAATTACAAAGATTAAACCAATGTGACACTAATCCACTCAAAACCATATCCGGCCAATAACAAATCTATTGCCTTTTTTGGACACCGGCCCCAACTGCATGAACTACGTTATAATTAAATTCCAAGTAACCACATACATTTTTCTCTGGTGTTTTCTCAAACATCTTACATGCTAAAATTTACATTTTTTTTTTTTACATGTCCACCCAAGAGAAGGGAAATGAGGATTCGAACTAGTGACCTCCGCTTCATTAGGCGTGGTCCACACAGCCGATTCTATTTACATTTGTTATACAACATATAAATCAATGGCCTAGCACACACTTTAACTTAGAACTCAATTCATTGGTCAAGTATGAGAAAATCGAATCAAACATGGAAAAATGATATAATATGGAGAGTTCTCCTAAATTTAAAAAATAAAAAGAAGCTCTTATTTGTTACACATAAATGTTAAACATCTTTGTGCTATCAAATATAAATTAGAATACTAATTGACTACTTTAACAGCGATGTAATAAATCAAAAGACTCATATTGTGATGATTGACTTGATTTATTAATTTATTTGAATTCTCCTCAGCATTTGATATGACTCTCTCTAGTGATGATAGAAAAAGCTTGGAAGGCATCGGTAAGCATTCAAATTCTCCTTCAAGCATTTGTACGACTTTGTTCATTGAAGGGCGAACATTAGGCTTCATCTATATACACCATAATGCGACAATGATCATCTTCTCGCCTATTTTAATGTCCTCCTCTGTGGCGTCTTCCATTTTTATGTCATTTCCATGATGCAATTGCTCATAGACCCAAGTAGGGAAGTATATTTGGCTTGAGTATTCTACAGATGCATTTAAGTTCCTTCTTCTACCAGCCATTTCCATTAGTAACATTCCAAAACTATAAACATCAGCTTTGTATGAGATGCCGCCAATGTTTTTGTAGAACAACTTAGGAGCCATGTATCCTAACTTCTCTCTTGCAACAGTCAAAGAAACAATGCCGCCATTTACTAGATACAATTTTGCTAGGCCAAAGTCAGATACCTTTGGAATAAAATTCTCATCCAAAAGAATGTTGTAAGGCTTGATATCTAAATGCAAAATTTGCATGTCACATCCTTGATGTAGATATTTAATTCCACGGGCAACTCCTAAAGCTATATCATATATTTTGTTATAGCTTAGGAGGGTATTTACTTATGGATAAAATATGTATTTATTCAAGGAGCCATTAGGCATGAACTCATATACAAGAGCCCTCTTTGATCTTTCAACACAAAAACCAATGAGTTGCACCACATTAACATGGTGAATCCTTCCAATGGTCGCAACTTCATTTATAAAATCCTGCCCATTAGCTTTAGACTTACTTAACACCTTTATAGCTACGAGTCGGCCACTTCAAAGTGTTCCTTTAAATATAGTGCCATAGCCTCCTTCACCCAGTTTGTCCTGAAAGCTTTTGGTCATCTTCTTAATTTCTAAGTACGAATATCTTATTGACATGAGGTTATTGTGGCTTTGTAAAAAATTTTCAACATCATCATACATTGATAAATGCCTTCTATGCCATTTATATACGAAGAATGCAATCACAAATGGAGTCCCCGATATCATTTTGCCTGCTTGGATTTGTCCTGTAGAAGAATATCACCAAAATGGATTGTAAACAAACAAATTGCATTGCCATTTAATTGCCTTCTAGCTTCTAGTTATTTAGTAAAATACTAGTTATCTTTTTCGGGTAATAATTAATATTTTCATTTGCCCCATGATCTGCTAAAAAGAAAAGAAAAGAAAAAATTATTATTAATTTTTTTTTGACATGTTCGCACAAGAGGGGGGAAGGGGGATTCGAACTAGTGACCTCCACTTCATTAGGCGTGGTCCTAGCCGATTGAGCTACCTCTTGCAGACAGAAAAAATTAAATTAAAGAAGGTCAAAGGACAGATAGAGGTTCTTACCGAGGAGGAATACCATGTTCTTAAACAGGCTTCCAAAAAATTCTGCAAGAAATATAAATATAGATTAATTAATTGATCAGGAAAGTCACCTAAATAATTTGAGAAGTGTAAGGCAAAATAAAATTGGGTAAACAACTTTCCCCTTTGGTCATGCTTAAGAAGAAATATAAACGGCTGTATAAACCTCTAGACTTAAAATATTTGAACTTTAAATTAATAGGGTTGAGCTCGAGGCTGCAGAGAGCCTCATCACCCGTTAAGGCCGTTAAATGACCGCTCAAAGATCAAGGAGATAAGGGTGCAGAGGTACTCTGGAGATTTGTTATCCTTCAAACAACTTTTTAAGACAGAAACCTCACCTGAGTAACTGTAATAATATTGATCATCTATGTAAGGAACCCCAAATCGGTCTCCTGCTTTGACAAAGAAAAGAATGACATCAGCCTTTGGAAACTTAAAATTAAAAGTCTGCGCGCATCTGTTTTAGTTGGAAATAAGGTTACAACTTACAACTAATTGCCTTCATAAACCCTGGTAATTAAGCACATGCAGTATTTGTTATATTTTTAATGGAAATTAAATGTCATTAGTATTTCATCGTGTCTGCACATTGAAATTATTTCATGCTTCATAGTCCAAGAGATGCTCTACTAAAAAAGATGAAAAAAATATCGAAGATGAGACATCGATTCTTACTTATAGTCGTCAGTAGTAGATTGTCCAAAAAGCCTCCAAGAACTACAAAATACAAAATAAAAAATAAAAAATCAATAGAAAATGTGATCACTTAAATAATTTTAAAAGTGTATGGGCTGAATAAACAACTTTCCCCCTGGCCTAGGGCCATGCTTAAAAATTAAGGAATATAAACAACTCTATAAATTATAAACCTCTAGCCTTCATATAATCATATGCCTTGTCAGTTGTCAGTTCTCAATGTGCAGCTAACAATAGCTGGGGTGTATAATTTAATTTGGTCGTTGAGGCTGGTAATAGGTAATTGGTAAACAAGGTTTCTACAATAGAATTGATTTGCAGACATGCATAGATCAATACGAACCCTTTGTTAGGAATATTTTTGTTCAAGAAATTAAGGAAGTGATACCCTCCTTTCATTTCCCTCATTGTTTCTGAAATCTAAACAAAACATGACGGTTTGAGATCAGCCATTGGCGAACAGCAAGGTTATTCCTCCATCTAGTTGTGTCATCATCGGTGACCAACTCATCCGGCCAGTATCATTGTACCATTCTAGATTATCCTTCGAACAACTTTTTGATAAAGCAACCTCACCTTCGGCAATTTTTTCTGCTTTGTGTGAATATGATGGTGTTGTTTCTACAAAGAGAAGAATCCAATCAGCTTTTGGGAATTTAGAATTAAAAATCAAGTCTATTATATATAATGCTAAACAAAAATAAATAGACCTCGATATATCCATTTTCATTGGTGTAGCATGGGATATATATTTAAGCAAGCACCAAGAAGTTTTAAAGAAAAGGGGTAGATTATCGGGAAAATACATGAACGGTTAATGATCAGAATTTTTTTTTTTTGACACTTCATAAGGTGTATTCATAAGCGATTGAACTACCTCTTGAGGACTTAATGATCAGAATTAGAAAAGAAAGAATTGTGCAAAAGGAAAATAATGGTCAATATGTAAGATATTTAATTAGGTATTGAAAGTCGCATAAATTATTTTACGTACCAAATGGAGAGCAATTATCTTAGCAATCATCTGCGAACCAAAAAAGCTCAAAACCCCGTAGGTGGCAATTCACTGTGGAAGTCTGTACAGGAAATATTTCTCAAGTCATCATAATATCGATCTGAGCACGATGTGAGAGATATTTGCTCTGCTTGGCACAAGTACCCCAAATTCCTTGCATTCCTCTGGAATAGAACATATCTATACCACTTGGAATGGGATAAAGAAGAGTTGGAAGAATGCACTCCATCCTCGAAGCAAGGAGAAATGTTTAAATGATACCTAGAATTCATTGGCTTTTCACATTTCACGAAAACCATACCGTCTGATGTGCTTCCTGTTTGATATGGATACCAACTGGTTTCATATAGAAACGGACTTGGATCATATGAATCCCAACTTGTTCTAAATGGACCCCCGAAAATGAAATTAGATGTGTCTAGAGAATAATGAGGGATGAAGGAGTCATTATCGTTTTGAACACCTGCGTCTATAACTCGGATTGTGTAGTTGTCGTAACTGATATGCCGTACGTAGTATTTTCCAGCACAACACTGTCTGGTTGTTCTCGCATGACAGAGTATACCTTTGATCTCCGGAGTTTTTTGAATCGCCTTTTAACCGAAAGGGATAGCTTATGTCGCGGATGTTACCGCAGGACAGAGCATATAGATGATGATGACTATCGTTGGCACTGCAAGCCTCATAGACTAGGACAAGAACAACAATTATGACCATGAGTTCGGTAGGGAAAAGCATTCGACTTGCCATGGGTAGAGAGAGAAAGCATTGCAACTAATGCAAATTCCAATATCACCAAAGAAATAGAAAAACAACACAGTCACACAAGACACCAAGATTTAAGTGGTTCGGCTAAACAAGCCTACATCTACTGGCGGAGACAATCCATGAGAAATTCACTAACAAAAGGTGAAGTACAAAGAGTAACACACATAAAATCATTCAAACCTAAAAGCTCCAATAAACCACAATCTCACAAATACACATAAGAGAATTAAATATAAAAGAGAAAATATTTTCTAAAATTCTCTAAGCTTTTCAGCTCTTCAAATGTGAGATCAAACTACAAGAAAATGGTGTATCTCAAGTCTCTCTTCTTTCTCAAACGGAGCTTCACTGCGTCTTCAACAAAATAGCCGAATGGCTATATAAAAGGCCAAGCTTCTCCAAGAAGCAAAGTCAAGCTGCTGCCATCCTTTTATTAATGACCAGATGAATGACTTCAACCAACAAGGATCAAGATCCCCAACAATTTTGAGAAATTGTTAGCCAGTTTTTTTTTAAAATCTCAGTCATTAAAGAGATTTAATGATTCAAAATTAAGCACTCATTTAATATAGGAGAGATAAACTTAAAATTTTGAAATTCAACTTTGAAATATATGTTATCCACTAAAAAAAATGATGTTTTATTTTGAGCCATTAGATTACTTTAATGGCTGAGATTTTCAAAAAAACTGACTGATAATTTTGGAAAAATTGCTGGAGATCTTAATCCAACCAACAAAGGCCATTTCTTTCAAAGCTTCTAGAAGAACAAAATAATGAAGAGACAAAAGGGCAATTGGAAAATATGAACCATAACAGGCTGGGTCCACGGTAAGGCTTGTGAAAACCAGTCACCCATATTCTGACAAATCTCCACCTTGACTTGTATTTCAACAAGTCTCAAATCTCTTTTTGACGTCTCCTCCAACACCCCTAAGGGTAATTACAAACTACAGACACCAATCAAGCCCAAGCAATGCTTGAACTTGAGTATTGGAAGTGGCTTAGTCAACATGTCTACTGGATTTTCCGCCGTAGCAATTTTCTTCACTATGATATCACCTTGTGTCACGACCTTTCGAAGAAAATGATATTTGACATCAATATGTTAGGTCCTCTCATGATACATTTGATTTTTGATCAAATGAATTGCACTATGGATATCACAAAATATAACAGTCTCATCCTGCTGTAAACCCAGATCACTAACCAAACCTTTGAGTCAAATTGCTTCTTTCACTACCTCTGCTGCTGCCTTATACTCTACCTCCATAGTAAACAAAGCAACCGTCGACTGTAAAGTCGCTTTCCAACTAATGGCACACCCCGAAAGAGTGAAAACAAAACCTGTCAGAGATCTTCTTTTATCCAAATCACCAGCATAATCTGAATCAACATAACTAATTACACTGGAACTGATACCACTATCTCTACCAAAGACTGAGCCAACATCTGTAGCACCCCGTAAATAACAGAGTATCAAATTCATGGCCTGCCAGTGAACCTTCCACCAACAAAACTGACTGCATGTGAAATATTGGGACAAAAGACAAATGCGCACCATAACACACATGATGCCCCCAATACCAATTTCATGGCCTGCCAGTGAACCTTCCAAGGACCAACAAAACTGGCTACATGTGAAACATCCGGACAAAAGACAAATGATAAATGCCACCACAACACATGATGCTCCCAAATAATACCGATGACACCTTGCCATCCAAAACCTCTACGAAGCACGCATCTTGATTCTCCAAAGGCTGAAATTATCTTGACTATCAAACCTTTCTACTTCAAATTTTGCAGTTGACATAATGCAAAATAAAGATCCAATGATTTGATACCAAGAGTGTCACGTGTACTCACGTTGAAACAAGACACTCATATCAGCAGCAGCAACGGAATTTAACCATGAGTTTTGTTATGATAACAAGGCTTGGTGAAGGTTTTGGAACCACAAGAGGATTGTATTTGAGACTTGATGAAATTCAAGTAAAGGTGGAGATTGTTAGAAAATGATGACTTGATTTTATCAAGTCTTTTGGTGGGCCCCCCAGCTTGTGGAGTTTTGTCAGAATATGGGTGACTTGTTTTTACAAGCCTTACCGTGTACCCCAGCCTGTTATGGTTCATTTATTTCCCAATTGCCCTTTTGTCTCTTCATTATTTTGTTCTTCTAGAAGCTTTGAAAGAAATGGCCTTTGTTGGTTGAAGTCATTCATCCGGTCATTAATAAAAGGAAGGCAGCAGCTTGACTTTGCTTCTTCGAGAAGCTTGGCCTTCTATATAGCCATTCGGCTATTTTGTTGAAGACGCAGTAAGCTCCGTTTGAGAAAGAAGAGAGACTTGAGATACACCATTTTCTCGTAGTTTGATTTCACGTTTGGAGAGCTGAAAAGCTTAGAGAATTTTAGAGAATATTTTCTCTTTTGTATTTAATTCTCTTATGTGTATTTGTGAGTTGGGGTGTATTGAGACTTTTGGGTTTGAGTGGTTTTATGTGTGCTATTCTTTGTAGTCCACCTTTTGTTAATGAATTTCTCCTGAATTGTCTCTGTTAATGGATATAGGCTTGTTTGATCGAACCACTTAAATCTTAGTGTCTTGTGTGACTGTATTGTTTTTCTATTCTGGACTTTTCTATTTCTTTGGTGATTGTGAAATTTGCATTTGTTGCAATAGAAAGGATTATGAGAGAGCGGGGTATATCTTTCACAGCTGTGGACAAAGCAAATAATTTATACGTACATATGTGAGCTATATATGAAATTTGAGCCTTTCGGTCTATTTGGTCCGATGTGATAATGTGAGCATCGCATGCGAGAGGATGGCAATAGAGAGAAGTTATGGGTTATTTTCCTAGTAATTTAACAATTTGCATATATATGAATTGTCTATTTGTGCAAGATTTATTGTGTTAGATAATTAAGGAGGTTGAAAGTGGATTCAAGTTGTCGGTAAACAGTTCACGACTTTGACTGTGTGAAAAGTTCCACGAGACTGCGTAGAAATCACCAGGTATCCCACCCGAAATTCAGTTGAACAAAGGAGGAGGTAATAGTTGCAGAAAGCCAAACTCATCTAGCTTTGAAAAGACTTTTAAGAGGGTGATCAGAACCATTCCAGAGCAGATACAGAGCGAGATGGGTATTTGCTTAGAAATGATAATCTCATACTTGTTGCTTGTGGCTTTCATCATAGACCTTGGAGAAGCTCAAAATGGGTGTACTGATCAACCACAGTGCGGAGACAATGGCCCAGTCATCCGATTTCCCTTCCGACTTAACAGCCAGCCAGAGCATTTTGGGTATCCTGGGTTTAATCTCTCCTGCACGGATGCAAATCGAACAGTCCTCGAGCTGCCGATTTCAGTGAAGCTTTTTGTCCACGAGATTGACTACCTATCTCAGACAATTCAATTCTATAGTACTAGTCCAAAATTGATTAGAAAATATCCGGTTAATGGTCTAGAGAGATTCTGGAACTATAATTATTATTTATATTTAAAAATAATTAAATAATACAAATTAAGGGGTGGTCAACCATCCCAATTAGACCTGGGGTTGGCCGATCCATCTCCAAAGGCCGATTTTGTCAAATAGATTCATGCGGTTTGAGGCATTATTAAATGAAAAATGTCAAATATTAAAATTCTATCAAACATTTATCTTTAACAATGTTCACAAGGGAATTAGGATTCTCTCCATTTCAAAATCTCCAAATTTCCTCTATTTAGTGCATTTTGAACAAGGAAAAAAATGATAAAAAAAAAAAAAAAAAAAAGGCAATTGCCTAGGTGGGCATGGAGGATCATGGAGGTTGCCTCCATGCATGCATTAGCCCCTCCACGGCTGTGAGGCTTATGAAGGTCCCTTCATGGCCATAGAAGGCCCCATGTACATGGAGCTATGGAGGTTGGACCTCCATGGCCGTTGAGGGCTCCTCTCTACCGTTGGAGGTCCTTTATTGTCGTGGAGGCATATATATATTTTTTTTTTGGGAAAATAATTGACATTTTCGGCAGGACTCCATCATGAGTTCATTTTAAAAACAATGCACTTCGTTTTTCCCTCTGGGCTCTGGCTTTAATCAATGCTTTAAAAATATGTGAATGGGCCAGGTTGTAGAAAATGAATCCACACAGTCTCAAGCAATCAAATCCCCATATCAAGTTTTAAAGCCCATCTGTAGCAGGAGCTGTACATGCCAAGCTCACTGAGCGCCAAACATTCTATTTTAGGATCATCCACTATGTCCTAGTCATGATTTGGTTAAATATGAGCAAATAGAGTTCGAACAAAAGAAATGATGTAATAAGGGAAGTTCATAAATCAATGGAACTCTTATTTACCACATATAAATACTAAGCATCTTTGTGCTATCAAAGTAATTAAGTATAGATGAGAAAACTAATTACCCCCTTCAATGGGGAATTAAATCAACATCCTCATATTAATTACTTTGCAAATGAAATAAAGATGATTGAATTGATGAAAACGTTTAACTTGAAGTCTATTTGACATTTGTTATGGGACTCTCTAATAATAGGAGAGGCTTGGAAGGCATTTGTAAGCATTCAACTTCTTCTTCAAGCATTTCTACCACTTTGCTCATTGAAGGGCGATCACTAGGCTTCATCTGTATGCACCATAATGCAACAATGATCATCTTCTTGCCTATTTTCTTTTCCTCCTCTGTGACGTCTTCCATTTCCATGTCATTTCCGTCATTCAATTGGTCATAGACCCAAGTAGGGAAGTATATTTGGCTCGAGTGTTCTGCAAATGCATTCAAGTTTTTTCTTCTACCAGCCATTTCCATCAATAACATTCCAAAACTATAAACATCAGCTTTGTATGAGATGCCTCCAATGTTTTTGTAAAATAACTCAGGAGCCATGTATCCTAATGTCCCTCTTGCAGCAGTTAAAGAAACAATACTATCATTTACTGGATATAATTTTGCTAGACCAAAGTCAGAAACCTTTGGAGTAAAATTCTCATTAAGAAGAATATTGTGAGGCTTGATATCAAAATGTAGAATCTGCATATCACATCCTTGATGTAGATATTCAATTCCACGAGCTATTCCTAGAGCTATACCATGCATTTTATCATAGCTTAGGAACGTACTTACTTCTGGCAAAAATATGTGTTTATTCAAGGAACCATTAGGCATGAATTCATATATAAGAGCTCGTTTTGATCCTTCAACGCAAAAACCAATGAGTTGCACTACATTAACATGGTGAATCCTTCCAATGGTTGCAACTTCGTTGATAAAATCTTGTCCATTAGTTTTGGACTTACCTAACATCTTTATAGCTACAAGTCGGCCACTTCGAAGTGTTCCTTTAAATACAGTGCCATAACCTCCTTCACCCAATTTGTCATTGAAATTTTTGGTCATCTTTCTAATTTGTGAGTAAGAGTACCTTATTGGCATGAGGTTATTGTGGCTTCGCAAAAATTCTTCAACAATGTCATACATTGATAAATGCCTCCTACACCATCTATATATCAAAAATGCAATCACACAAGGAGTTCCCAGTACCACCTTTAGTACCACCATTGGTATAAGATATAGTCCTATACAGGAAAATCAGCAAAATAATTATAATAAGAACAAATATGTAGTTGCCCTGTTGTCAGCATTTCTCTTTAGGCAAAAGTATATTTTCCTCTTTTTACTACCAATAAATTTGCAATGACCTTACAACCTTTCAAGTTTTGTTGGGATTGCAATGTCCCCTTTCGTGCATGACGAAAAATTAACATTGATAAAAACGTTACAAAAATAAGAAGAAAAAAAATTAATTTTTTTGCCTTATTTATTTATTAGTTTTTTTTTAATATTTTATCAATGTATATTTTTGTCGCGAAGTGAGGACATTATAACCTCAATGCATGGTAGCCTGTGCGACAATGCAAAAATTAAAACATCATAAGGAAATTACAAATATGTTTATAGTTAGAAGGGGTAGTTGTAGTTTTCCTTCTTTTTATTACAACTCAACTAATTGCCTTTCAAATTTTTAGTAGTTCGGCACAAACCATTTATATATATATAAAGGTGTGGAATTTTTTTTTTTTTTTTAAAAATTATTTTTTTCTTAAAGAAATATATATATATATATATATATATATATATATATATATATATATATATATAAGGGACTTGAAGCACTACTCCAAAAATACTCTTAACAAATTTGAAAATATATATATTTTTTCAAATTTGTTAAGAGTATTTTTGGAGTAGTGTTTGAAGTCCCTTTTGTATCTCTATTGCATTACTCCATAAATAAAATGAGTCAATTTTTTAAAATCACAATTTAATTAAAATTCAATAGTGACCAATCACAAGTCCAATGATAATTTTAAGAATCATATTATTTTTTGGTGTGACACAAAAAAAAAGACACCAGACGAACTTTTACCATAACTTGTATTTTTGTTTTACTAGAAAACAAATTAAAAAAAAAAAAAAACATTTATGGCCATTTTTGTCTTTTTAGTGGCCATAGGTGAACCTTTTTTTTTTTTTTTTTTGTATTTTGTATTTTGTAGTTTAGGACAAACATTGTCTCAATTGAAAGTTTAGAGAGACATTATCAATTGAGTAATAGTTTGAGAAGAGTATGTGATATTTTTTCAAAATTTAAAGAAGATTGAGAGAGAGAGGGTTCTGACCGATGATGTAGAACATGTTCGATGGTAGGCCGGTGTCCAAAATGTCTGCAAGAAATATAGAAATATGTAAATTAATTAATTAATCAAGAAAGTGACTTGAATAATTGGAAAAGTGGAAGACCAAATAAAATTGGGCAAACAACTTTCTCCCAGGGTCACTTTGGACCCATTTTTTCTTTTTTAAACGAAAATCGAATGATAATTTAGTCTTTTTAGATATTTTCGTTAAAAGTTAACAGCTAAAACTAATGATCGAAATTGAAAGTTTATGTGTGTAAATTGAAAGCTTTTGAATTTTAAGAGTCTTCTCAAAATGCGTAGTAGTTTAGTAATGTAAAGTAATATTTCTCAAATAAAAAATGATTTGCGGAGAGATGCATAGATAGAAACTCTTTGTTAGAGCACTCCAAAGTCATTTTCCCTATTAAACTAAAATGGCTAATTAATTCACTTTAAAATGCAAAATACAATTTTACTCATTTGTCAAACAGTACGTCATAATTTGTGTAGCAATCGGTTAGTAGTTTGAAGGGTTTTTGTTTTTTTTTTAATATTTTATTTGAAAAAAATATAAAAAAAGCTGTCCAAACTATTCTTTTGATACATATGGCATAATACCCCCTATCCTTCATATCGTATTAAAGTAAAATCAAAGGTCGAATAAAAATAATTTTTTAACAGAATTTGACTTTAGGGACTAAATTGTTTTGACTCCAGGACTATATATATATTTTTTTTAATATCTCAAGAACCGTACCTTTGATTTTACTTTAAGGAAAATGTTAGGGGTTCTCCCCGTAGGTTCTCCTAGCGTTCTCATAGTGTTACATAAAACATGATTTAAGAAAAAATAAAATTGTAGTGGCCTCCACCACCTTTTTTTAGGCATTAGCACCAAATTTGAGGCATTTGCACTAAAATTGAGGCATTAACATCAAATTTAGGATGATCAAAATCCATTTTGGGTGATATCATCCTTAAAGGGTTAACCTTCCACCCTTAGGTTTTAGTTTTGAATCCAAAAACAAGTTTTAAAGCATTAGAACCTAACTATTAACTTATAAAAATTAATCTGTTAGCAAAAAAACGGTACTACAATTTTATTTTTTCTTAAATCATGTTTTACGTAAGACTGAGAGAACGGCAGGAGAACTCGTGGAGAACCGCTAGCAAACCCCTTACTTTAATACGACATAAATCAATTTGTAATTTAGGCCAATTGCAGTGACTAATTATTTATTCTTTTATTATTATTATTATTTTTGTATTTATTCGCCCATTGGTTTTTTTGTATTTCTAAAAAAATGTTCGGTTTTTTTTTTTTTTTTTACAATTATTTTATTATTTTATTTGTTAAAAGAATAGGAGTATTATAGAAATATAAAAAATAAGTGGCATTTTTGATACATTTTGGTAGTTTGGATGTACTTTAATACCTTTTGGATATTGTGGGCTATATTGCAAACCGCCGGTAGTTTGGAGTTTTTTATATTTTTCCCTCTGTTTATTGATTTCCCTCTCTCTCCCTCTTTCTTTCTTCAATGCCTCTCCTTCCTTTTTTCATTTGTCTCTGTCTTTAGCGAAGCTTCACCCATGTGGTTGATGATATTAGAAATAATCGAAGTTCTTTGAGGATTTCTTAGGAGGACGAACGGCGACTGAAGCTGATTCGCGATGAGAATTATGTTAGACTTGGCGTTGGGGAGTATGCATGGAAAAGTCGATGGGTTTAGGGAATTGGGACCCATAGCTTGGACATGGATCCTCTTCATTTCATTATGAACAAATTAGTTATTTTTAGGGGGTAATTTTATTATTTATGGGCCCCTTGTTTTTCATTTAGACAAAAATACCTCCTGAAAGCAACTAGGCTCCGTTTACTTCGACGTAAATTGGTTTCCAAGAAAATGATTTCCGTATTTTATGGTGTTTACTGAGACGTAAAATAATAGTCAATGGAAAACATTTTCCCTTTGACCGAAAATTCTTCTTTAATTTTCGAAAAATGAAAACCGTAAACCAATTTCCGATTTTGAGCATTTCATTCTCAAATTAACATACCACCACTTAAGACTCACGGGACGACCAGGACTTGGGACACCTTGAGACTTACACGAGACACCGGGACTTGGCCGAGACTACTCGAGACTTGACCGAGACTACACAGGACTTGTCTAGGACCCACCCGGGACTTGCTGCTCGGGACTTGACCAAAACCCGCTCGAGACCTGCTCGAGACTTGACTGGGACTTGCCCGAGACTTGCTCGAGACCCGCTTGTGACCCAACCGGGACTTGCTCAGAACTTGACCGAGACCCACCCGGGACCTGCCCAGGACTTGTCTGGGACCCTCTCGGGATCTGCCCAAGACTTGTCCGGGACTCTCTTGGGACCTGCCCGGGACTCGTCTAGGACTTGACTGGAACCCGCCCGAGACTTGACTGG
Organism: Carpinus viminea; assembly: GCA_013348765.1. NCBI lineage: Eukaryota > Viridiplantae > Streptophyta > Magnoliopsida > Fagales > Betulaceae > Carpinus > Carpinus viminea. Next base: position 46,325,398 of record CP054668.1, on the reverse strand, counting down.
GTCCTATCTGAGACTTGTCTGGGACCCGCTTGGGACCTGCCTAGGACTTGCCCGGGACTTGCCTAGGACTTGACCAGGACCTACCTGGGACTTGCTCAAGACCTACCCGGGACTTGACCGGAACCCAACTAAGACATGCTTGGGACTCGCCCGGGACCTACTCCGGAGCCGCTAGAGACTTGACCGGGTCCCGCTCGAGACTCGCCCGAGACCCACCCGGGACTTGCCTGAGGCCAGCCCGAGACCTTCTCGGAACCCGCTGGGGACTTGACTGGGACCTGCCCAGGACATATCTAGGACCTACCTGGGACTCGCCCGAGACTCGCCTAAGACCCACCCGAGACTTGATCGGGACCCGCCCGGGACTTGACCCACCAAGACTCACCCAGGACCTGATCGGAACCTGCCTTGGACCTGCCTAGGACTTAACCGAGACCGGCTCGGGACTTGTCCGAGACCCACTTGGGACTTGATCAGGACCTGCCTAGGACTTGACCGGGAGCTGCCTAGGACTTGCCCAGGAGCCGCCTGGGACTTATCCAAGACCCGCCTGGGACCCGCCCAAGACTTGTTTGGGACCCACCCGAGACTTGCTTGGGACTTGACTAGGACCTACCCAGGACTTGCCCAAGACCCGCCTGAGACTTGACAGGGACCGAACTAGGACTCACCCGGGACCTGCTAGAGACTTGCCTTAGACCCACCCAGGACCTGCTCGGGACCCGCCTGGGACTTGACCAAGACTTGACCCGCCAAGTCCCGGGCGGGTCCAGGTTAAGTCTCGGGCAAGTCAGAGACATGTCCTGGGCAGGTCTCAATCAAGTCTCAGGTGGGTCCCGAGCAAGTCCCAGGCGGGTCTCTGGCAAGTCCCAGGTGGGTCCTAGTCAAGTCCTGAGCGAGTCCCGAGCCGGTCTTGAGCAGATCCTGGGCAGGTCCCGGTTGGGTCTCGGGCGTGTCCTGGTTGGGTCCTAGTCAAGTCTTGGGTGAGTCTCGGGCAAGTCCTGGTCAAGTCCTGGGCAGGTCCTAGTCAAGTCCCAGGCGGGTCCGGGGCAAGTCCTGGACAAGTCCCGGATAATTCCTGAGCAGGTCTAGAGCGAGTCTCGGTCAAATCCTGAGCAGGTCCCGGGCGAGTCTCGAGTAAGTCTCAAGCAAATCCCAGTCAAGTTCCGGGCGGGTCTCAGGTAAGTCTCGGGCAAGTCCCAGTCAAGTCCCGGGCAGGTCTCGAGCGGGTCTTGGTCAAGTCCCGAGCAGGTCCTAGTCAAGTCCTGGGTGGGTCCCGGACAAGTTTTGGGCGGGTCCCGATCAAGTCCCATGCAAGTCCCGAGCGAGTCCTGATAAAGTCTTGGGTAGGTCCTGGTTGGGTCACGGGTAGGTCCCGGTCAAGTCCCGAATAGGTCCCGGGTGGGTCCTAGTAAGTCCCGGGCAATCCTAGTTGAATCCCAGACAAGTCCTAGGCAGGTCTTGTTCAAGTCCTGGATAGGTCTAGAACAGGTCCCAATAAAGTCCCAGGTTGATCCTAGTCAATTCCTAAGCAAGTCCTGGGTGAGTCTTGGGTAGTTGCTAGTCATGTCTCGGGCGGGTCCCGTTAAAGTTTCGGATAGGTCCAGGTCAAGTCCCTAAGAGTCTTGGTCAAGTCCCAAGACTTACCCGTAAATTTAGAGTTTAGTATGATTTAATGAATATATATAAATTTTGTGATTTTCCGTACGCACAGTAAACACCGTAAAATGTTTTCTACCAAAAACATTTTCAGGGAAAATGATTTTTCTGAAAATATTTTCCGACGGAAACCATTTTATGTCAAAGTAAACGGAGCCTAAATGAATCCCCTTCACTTCATTTAAAATGGGGAGGATCCTTCTCCACATAGCTTATGATTTGAGGTTTGGTTTCGGCAATAGAAGAGGGCAACAATATATGCCGAGTATTAGTAATGGGAATGGGTTTCAGGGTGAGGAATTCCCTCATTCTAGATAAGCTCACGTTGAAAGATCTTTGAATCCTTTTTCATTATCGCAACGAAGCTCCACCATCATCTTTGTTGAAGCTCCATAACCAAATCACACTCCAACAAATTTTTAGTCTAATTTTGTTTCGGGTGTGTTAGTTTCTGGTTGGCTAATTCGGTGATCAAACGAACGTCCCAAAGAAATCTGAGAATCCAAGTAGTGGCTGTCCGGATAGAAAAAGCTCTCATGTCCGGACGTGGAAAGCCGTAATTCATCACTTGCAGTTGATGTCCGAATAGGATGCTAGGGTGTCCGGACACCACTTCCAACAAGCAGCCAAAATCATCTTCGAAGGTTGCTGTCCGGACAGGCCCTTATCCTATCCGAACTGTTAGAGTATATCATGGAATTCAAGAATAATAATCATAGTATAAGACTATTATTGACTTATAGTTAAAGAATATTACTGAGTTACATTTGAAAATTATCATTGCAGTTATTGGTGAATAGTTAAATATTATTATCTAGCTAACCCAATTAGAGTAGAAGTCTATTTGTATTTAGCATAATTTTCATATAAATAGAAGCATGTTATATTGTAAATATTATTTAGAGAAATAAAAGCTTAATGCAGACTTAAGGCTTGATCTTATGGATGTAGGTCATAGACCAAACCATGTATATCCCTGTGTCATCTTTATCTTATTATTACGCTTTATTATTTTCGCATTATGAATTCTTACACGGACACCCCTTAAGTTTTACGTCCAAAACGTGTTTTTAAGTGGGCCCAGGTCTAAGGTTTTGTAGATGTTATAAATATATCTTTATAGAATTGGAGATGTACAAATTTTGGATCTAGAGTTCAGTGTAGTTTGTGCTGAGAGAGCGTTAGTGTTAGTCTCTCTTAGAGTAAAAGGTTGTGCTTGTATCACAGATCGTACACAATTGAAGTCAACTGGAGTTTTGGTGAAGGGAGATCACGTAAAAGGATTGTGCTAGATGTTCTGGAAAGAGCAACTGCGGTAGAAATTAAGTGGGTCACTTGCCTTATGCAAGAGAGTGTCAGCTTCAAAGGTTTTGTAAGTGTGAACTTCTTGTAATTATTCTTTTACTGATTTAGTTAATTTCTTGGGTTTGGCTACCCTAGAGAGGCTTTACATTTTAGAGAGTTCACTAAATGATTTCATCTTCGTAACCAAAATATTTGTGTCTCTGTGATTTGTTGTTTTACATGTTTTGGTGAATGATTGATTTGATTGGTTAATATTTTAATTCCACGTTTTATTTGCATACACATATTCAACCCCCTTCTTCGTGTTGTTAGGAGTTGTTGGGTCATAGATCAACCTTGCACCGGCCCAACAATTTAATGGGCCCAATCAAAGCCTACTCAAGTCAATGTCCACTCATGTCGAGGCCAGAGAATCTTTCAAGCCCCGAGCCTCCCAGACCCCGTCTCAGGCCTCGAGCTTCTGAGACCATGGACCCAAATTCAAGACGTCCGAGACCACCAAGACCCTCCATGTTTGAGGCCTCTCAGACTATCGAGTCTGAGGCCTCTACGTCTAAGACCCTGGAATTTAGGGATCGAGGATTTGAATCCATTTGAATGACATGTGATGTGATCTTATCCATCCAATTCAAATGTCGATCACTTGGAAACACGGAATCAGATGTTCTATCTACAGGAATTCAAAATTCAAATACCAACAACCAAATCCTATCTTGATCTCCGAAGATCAAGGGACGGATAACTACTTAAATCCCTCGATAATAGACTGCCTTGCAGCAAATCAAGGAAGAGTCAGTCATTGGTTAGGGGACAACTGCTCCATTCCTATATAATGCAAGTCATACTACACATTTTGGTAAGGCAATTCTTGCACTCTTTACGCATTATTGCTTTCTCATTCTCTCTACAGCAAACACTGACTTAGGCATCGGAGTGGCCTCGTCGGCTCACCCCTGGTCTCTCTTCGATCCTATAGTCTTCCTCATTGTGCAGGTATTTACACTCGAAGCATTCAAACCAGAAGCCCAACAAGCGTGCCACGTCACCAATCGAAAATTGTGTATCAACAGTTTGGCGCCGTCTGTGGGAACGTTGATTTTTCAATCACTTCTCATCATCCAATATCCGACATGGTGAACACACGCTCATCACACTCATTACGTCCTCCTCCTAGCGCTCTCGGAGCGTCGAACGATCCAGAGTTAAGAGACTTCCCCAAGTCTATGGTGGAATCCATGGAATTTCTCAGAAAACAAAATGATGACCTCATGAAGCAGAATGAGATCCTTGACAACCGGCTCACCGCAACCGAAGCGCGGAGCAGCCAGAAGGAAAGAGAACGCACTGAAAGGCATGAGAAGGAAAGGTAGGATAGAGTTCAACGAGGAAAGCAACCTATTAATCCTCATCAGGAGGATAACGAAAGCATAGTCCAAGGAGAGAATGAAAAAAATCGCGATAAGTCTCGCTGTATGGAGATCGAGGATGGAGGATCGCAGAGGGAAAGGTCTCGATGCGAGAAATCCCTTCGAGAGGAATCTTGCTGTGAGAGGGGAAAAATCTCATCAATCAAGGCCACACCGAGACAAGTCTCACCACGATGAGTCTCGGCGTAGCTGCCATGAAACAAAGATGAAGGATCTCGAGCAGAAGTATGATCGCATTCTTCATCAAATAGATGGAGAAGATCCAAAACTCACGGCGTGGGATATGCTAGAAGATAAGAACCTCCCATTTACTAAACGGGTGAAGGCATATCCTATGCCCGACAAATTCAAAATGCCGCGAATTGAGAAGTATGATGGGAGTGAGGATCCACAGGCTCATCTAGAAGCCTTCTGAGAGCATCTCATCCTGCATGGAACCCCGGACGAGATTGCTTGCAGGGCCTTCCCACTGACCCTGAAAGGAGTGGCGAAGGACTGGTTTACTTAACTCCCCCCGAAGTCAGTAGGCACCTTCAAGGAATTGGGATGCTTATTCTTGACACAATTCCTCTCGACACGAAAAAGGAAGAAGAGCGTTACTTGTTTATTGACTCTGCACCAGGGGAAGAAGGAATCCCTGAAAGACTTCATGCTTCGCTTCAACAAAGAGAAGCTAGAGGTGGACAGCCTAGATGATAAAACAATGCTCAACGCCCTGATGCAAGGGGTAAGAGCAGAAGGGCCGCTAATGGCCGAAGTAGGAAGGAAGAACACCAAGAAGGTTACTCTTCCCCAATTCATGAAGTTGACCGAAGAGTTCATCCACCAGGAAGAGTTCGTCGGGACACTCCTCAGAGCTCAGATGTTGGAAGAACGGGCCATACAGGCCAAGCAGGAAAGCAAGAAGGCCTCGGTGGCTTTCAAGTCAAAAGATGAGAAGAATCCCTGGAAATGGGAAAAAAAGTCCGGCCCGCTATTCAAAAGTGAGCCTTGGAAGGCAGAACCGCCAAGGTTCCAGCAGGAAGTCTTCACCCCCTTGAACGCCAGCTTCACCGAGGTGTTCATGACCATTAAAGGGGATCCAGTATTCAGATGGCCATCGAAGATGAGGACCGATCCATACAAGCGGGATCGGAATAAATTTTGTGAATACCATAAGGATCATAGGCATTCAACAGAAGACTGTATGTCTCTCCATCAAGAGATCGAGAATTTCGTACAAAACAAGAGGCTGGTCACATTCCTTGCACAAGAACGGATTCGGGAGGCGAATTAGCAAGGACGCCAACAATTGGAAAGAGATCAAGAAGGTCTCGAACAAGCAAAACAAAGGCGCCAAGACTAGGCTCCGAGAGAAGGTCGGCATGATCGAGAAGAAGAGTAGAGGAACACTCGAGAAGTGCAAAGACCTCTCCAGATTCAGGAGGCAGTCAGGGAAATCCACACCATTTTTGGTAGAATTATCGATGGTGGGGAGTCAAACTTGGCTAGGAAGGCGTATGCTAGAAGTATGCAGGGCCAGGAGGTGTATTCCTTACACAGGCCCACGAAGTCAGCAAAAACAGAATCGGTTGTGCTGTCCTTTTTCGAGGAAGATGCTCGAGGGGTCGTAATGCCCCATGATGACACATTGGTGGTAACATTGACGATAGCCAACCATGGGATCCATCGGATCCTGGTTGACAACATAAGCTCTGCTGATATCCTTTATTGGCCAGCTTTCCAACAAATAGGAATTGAATGGGACAGAATCAAACCGTTCGGATCTCCACTAGTAGGATTTGGTAGAGAAGTGGTTTACCCCCTAGGGATCATCCCCTTACCGGTAACAGTAGGAACGGCACCCAGACTGTCTACTATGATGGTGGACTTCTTGGTGATCAACTGACCCTCTGCCTACAACGTGATTGTCAGTCGACCAGCGCTGAACAAGTTGAGAGCAACGACCTCGACTTACCACCTTATGATGAAGTTTCCAATAGAGGAGGGGGTTGGAGTAGTACGAGGCAATCAACTTGCAGCAAGGAGGTGTTATAACATCTCTATGAAGAAAATATCGGATCCGACCATTCTCACAGTGACCTCGATGTCCGAGGCCAAAGGGGAACTTGCAGAGCCACTCGAGGAGGTGGCGGTAGGAAAAGGAAGGGTCCTGCAGATAGGGACTTGTCTTACCCAAGAGGTCCGAGAAGGCCTAGATCTGAGGAAACCTTGCAACTGAAAAAGTACAGCGTTAAAAAGGAAAGGAATACAAAGAAGAATAAAATGGAATAGGCGATGCTCACCAAAAACTGCACGGTCAGCATCTCTTCTGCCATGCCCTGGGCGAAAACGTCTCAATTCATCTTGAGTTTCTCGTGGTTGATCAAATCAACCACAGCTTTGAAAGGGTTACCCTTTAGGTCCCTTCCAAGCTTGGCGAGCCTCCCACTGACCGTCCAGTTGGCCCCTTCAGGCTGTATCTCCACAGAACTTTCAGAGTCAGAAGCCCCGGAAGCCTCGGGTACACCAGATGCTCGAGGCCTCTTCGAACCTGAAGCCTTATCGACTCCGGCATGAGTCGGGCTCCGAGGCCTCTTGGGTGTCAAAGCTCGAGAAGAAGCCCCTGCCTCCGGAATTGGAGATAGAGGCCTCTGGGGGGTCTTCACCGTTGCTGCACCAATGGGTCCAACATTTTCGTCTACCATCCCCACAGATTCCTCTAAATCCATATCTATATCCTCTATGATATGTTGGATGTTTGAGCCCAAGGGATGGTTCAAAAAAGAAAGGATAGGCCCCCTGGTGCTTGCAACGGCTCCTCTGCAACCAACTCAATCACATTAACTGGGACAGCTAGAACTGGCTCATTGGCCAGAAAAGCCTCTACATCTGCCATACACAACACGGATGGAGGAGGTGCTTGCTTCCTTCGCGCTACCAGGAAGCCCACTATGTTCCTCGCCTTAGCCGTTGGAGTGGCAGTCTCGATCACCCTGACAGCAGTCTCGATCACCAGGGCAACAGGCTTTGTCACCTAAGTAACAGGCTCGGCCACCTTCTTCAGTTTCCTCCTCTTAGTAAAGGGAGCCTTGATCACCTACACATCTGACTCTTCAACAAGTACCAAAACTAGAGGAGTTGGATCAGCAGTAGCCTTGACTGGCATCTCAGCTCCCGACTCCTCCTTGTTAGCCAGCCTCAACACCCTGGCCACCTAAGGAAGGACTTGCACCTTCTTCACCGGGACTAGACTCTTCTTCACCGATGGTGCGACTAGAGATGGTGAAGGAGTGAGGGCCTTCCGTTCATGAATCTTGAAGGCCCCACCAGTCTGTATAGGATAGATTGGTTTCTTAGGCTTCTCGGGCTCGATCATTTTGCCCTTGCCCTTATCTACCTTCTTGAACTTGCCCTTATCAGCAACTTGGGCTTGGCCCTTTCGAGGGGTAGCACCCCGTGTATTCACAGCCGGATGGCCCAAATTTGTAGGAACCTTGAGGAGCTCCCTCCTCAACGTAACCGCCACGTGGCCAGCTGGCGGATAGACGAGTTCCATGAGTCTTAAAACTAAGCCAAGCATGGTAAAGTTCAGTCATGACTCATGCTTTCGAGCCCACTGTTGGACCTCGTTGACCCGAGCCAGCTCATTCAGGGTCAGATGGGGTTCTTGGCCACCCTTCTCAGAAAGTGTGTTCACTTCTCGTGGAACCCTAATTTATGTGGCCTGCTCTGTAGGGGCAAACTCCCATTGCCCTGAAGCGAAAAAATACTTATTCTTCCATCCTCGGTTGCTGGAGTACTTAATCTCCAACGTTATAAGTTTGCCCCGGCATGTCTGGATGTTATACACTTTGGAGCCATTAGGGTTCCTGTGAACCTGGTGTAGGTGTAAAAATTCCCTCACCGTCAGCTGACGCTCCTTGCCCAGAGCAAGGTGGCACCATGTAGGCGTAGAGATATCTCCACGCATTGGGGGCGAGTTGGTGGGGAGCCAGGTCCAAGTATTAAGCAATTCTCGAACCATCGACAAGAAGGGAAGATGAAAACCAGCCCGAAACATGGCCTCATACACACAGACCTCATGACGGTCTGCGCGTACTATTGCACCCATTATCTCATCGTCAAAACGAAGTTTAACGAAGTTGGGAATGAAGCATTCCTATCAAATCCGATGATCGTCGACCTTTGATAGTCTGGCTTCCCACAGAGCAAGGTGAGCATTGCCGAGACCATCAGAGTCGTTGCCATCTCTTGCCATCTTCAACCAAGAAGAATTATGAAAAATTGCAAGTGGAAGCAAGGAAATTAAGGGAACAAAAGGTCTGAGAATGTAGAAGAAGTTTGCAGAAATAAAAATGATCATTTGAGGGCTCAAGTACGGATTTTATAGGGGAAGCAGAGAAGGTGAGGCGTCGACGCGAATTAAAGAGTAGGCAGCGAAGAGACGCACCTCGAATCCCTGAAAAGATGCCTCGGTTTCTCGACAGCTGGCCAGTCATAATGACTGACACCCGACAGTCGCTCGAGCAACCACTTCGAGACTGACACATGGTGAGACCTCGAGAAACAGAGTCGGCACATTAAATGCTTGGCTCTTCCTCGAGCGACCGAAGCGTCTCAAAAAATTTTGGCGGGAAATTTCAAAAAATTTTCCCGCCCAAAATAACTTGAAATTCAAAACTTTCCCACCTCGACCAACACGAAATTTATTTTCGACTAGGCTTCGAACTCGACCAGGCTTAGAGAACTATTTATGCCCTAGAATGTGGGTAGGCCTCGAAAGTTTGATACATTCTTCAAAAACATTGGAATTTCCCTAGTCCTCTGGGCAAGGAAATTTGGGGGAAACTGTTGGGTCATGGATCAACCTTGCACCGGCCCAACAACTTAATGGGCCCAATCAAAGCCTACTCAAGTTAATGTCCACTCATGTCGAGGCCCGAGAATCTCTTAGGCCTTGAGCCTCCCAGACCCCGTCTCAAGCCTCAAGCTTCTAAGACCATGGACCCGAATTCGAGACGTCTGAGACCACAGAGACCCTTCACGTCCGAGGCCTCAGAGACTATCGAGTTCGAGGCCTTTACATCCAAGACCCTGGAATTTAGGGATTGAGAATTTGAATCCATTTGAATGACATGTGATGTGATCTTATCCATCCAATTCAAATGTCGATCACCTAGAAATACGAAATCAGATGTTCTATCTACAGGAATTTAAAATTCAAATACCAACAACCAAATCCTATCTTGATCTCCGAAGATCAAGGGACGAATAACTACTCAAATCTCTCGATAACAGACTGCCTCGCAGCAAATCAAAGAAGAGTCAGTCATTGGTTAGGGGACTACCGCTCCATGCCTATATAATGCAAGTCATACTACACATTCTGGTAAGGCAATTCTTGCTCTCTCTACGCATTATTGCTTTCTAATTCTCTCTACAGTAAACACTGACTTAGTCATTGAAGTGTCCCCGCCGGCTCACCCCTGCTCTCTCTTCGATCCTATTGTCTTCCTCATTGTGCAAGTATTTACACTCGGAGCATTCAAGCCAAGAGCCCAACAAGTGTGCCACGTCACCAACCGGAAACTATGTATCAACAGGAGTTGTAAGTGGTTTTTCAGGGTGCATTTAACTGACTTCGCTCGGTTAAGATAATGTTGTGTATGGATAAGAGATAACTATGGTTGAAGCTGTGGTGAGCGAAAGGGAAGGCAAGGGACGAGTTACCTGTGGTTGATAGATTTTGTTGCTAGCTGCTATAATTTTTTGTGTTAATTTTGTTTAGCTGTTGTCATTAAGTAAGAGTGTTAGGGGTTTTTTTCTTTTCTTCAAAATGTTCCAAAATGCATTGCAAGAGATTTGATGGTAGTTGCCAGTTTCTTTGGTTAGCTGCTAGGGGACAAGTTTCATTTGGTGTTTTTGATGGAGATAGTTTTTCTAATTAAAAAGAATAAAAATTTTTAAAATGATTATTTTAATAAAATAGAGAGAAGAAATTTAGATAAATGTTTGGATGAAGGTCTTGAAAAATGGATGGTTAAATTAGATGAAATGAGTTTTTATTAGTTATTTTGTATAAAAATTTAGATAATCGTATGGGAATGCTAGCTCTTATGACGACGGAAAAAAATGGGGTAGGGAAAAGAAAACTTCTAATAAAGAGAGGAAGCTAATTTCATAAGAAGTTATATTTTTCCTTTCATTTCTAACATCTAAATAAAACCTAAAAGTTTATGATCAACCATTGCCATCATCAGCCATAACGCATCTACTTGTTCCTTATTGTGGTATTGTGTCTTACTCTTTAGAGTTAAATGTAATTTTGGTGCATGTGGTGAGGCCCAAAATTAAATAGAAACCTTTGTTTCAAAAAATTTTCACAAATGGTATATGTGAATATTGAAAAGACACACTTAATACTTTCGTTCACGTTTCGCCCAAAAATTTAACAGAACTACATCTCAGCATACTTAAAATGGTAACACCTGTCCCAAATGCCACGTATGTATTAATGCCAAATTAACAGAATGGCTGACATGGCATTATATCATAGGTAGTACCAATGGCGAAGCTAGAATTTTAGTTAAGGGGGGTCAACTTTTTTTAAAATTTTTTTTTTAATGAATGGAAAAAATTAAATTATTTACAAAATTTAATAATTGTTTAAAATATATAAATGTTGTTAGAGAATATATTATTTATTGTAATATCATTCATTCAATAAGCGCTTAATGTAGCCCTTAGGGCTTTATCTATGGACGTAGGTTGTTGACCGAACCACGTTAAAATTTGTTTATCTCTATTTTATTTTATTTCCGCTTTTAATTTATTTTTCTATTTTATTATGAATTTCTTCAAATGCAACCTACAATTTATTTTGTAACACCTAGAGTTAATTTATTCAATTGTCTTTGGATTTGGTCTTTATCACTAGAAAGGTAATGATCAATTTTTTTTTTAGCAAGGATCATCTAGTGACATATTTGTTAAATATATCTCAACATAAGCTCTTTTAGAATTTAATTGAAGCTCAATTGAGTCATTGTTGTTCTCCATAATCTTAAGTAATCACAATTATATATTTTATACAATTAAAAATTGTAATAATTTAATTGAAAAATCTAAATATAAAATCTTAATCAATATAAAAGTTTAATTAAGTACCTGAAATTTTTAAAAAAGAGAAGTTGCCAAAATGCAATTGATATGAATTGTTGAGCGGCTTGAAGGGAAAAAATAAAATAAAATAAAATTAGCATACCCAAAAAACGACTTCAGAGTTTAGAGTTTTGTAGAAGTCTAAATCGCTATTTACAATTGTATTTTTTTACTGTTAATGCCCTTGCTCGGCCTTTCCTTCTGGATTGAAACGTTATATACTTTAAGCTTTTATTTTTAAAGTTGCCTTAATTCTTATCATTTTTTTTTCAGCAAGTAACGTTGCTTAAGTTTTATTTTATTTTATTTTGTTTTGTTTTTTTTTTTTTTTTTTTTGTAATTAGTTAATTTGGACTTTGAAAAGCCTTTTGGACTTTGGTTTCTCAACCAAATCTACTGATGAGGTAAAAGAAAGAAGGAAAAAATTCACTTTACTCCTGAAGTTTTAGAAGTTTTTCAATTTGAACATCAAAGTTTAAAAATTAGCAATATACCTCGCTAATGTTTTAAAAAATTTTAATTCAGACCTTCCTTCACTAATTTCCATATAATTGGACAGATTTTTTATTTTTTATTTTTTTTTTAAAAAAAGCCTAAGGGTAATTGCGTAATTTCATAGGCACCATTTGCCAAAGGACGGGGCTGGAAAGGAGGAAAAAAAAAAAAAAAAATCAACTTCACTATTTATCTAAAAATCAACTCCAACATTTTTACTTTTTCCATCATATCAATCACTTTTTACTACTATTTAAATAAAAAAAAATCACTACAAACAAATTTTTTCACTTTTTTGTATAAAACATTCTCACTTTTTTTTTTTTTTTTTTTTTTTTTCTTTTTCACATCAATCAAATCTGCTACAATACCGGCTACTCCATTTTCAAGCCCATTCCCAAACACACCCATAAAAATTTATGTCCAATTTGACGGAAGATTTAAATTGAAATTTTTTGAAATATTAGAAGAGTACATTACCAATTTTTAAACCTTGAGGTTTAAATTGAAAAACTCTTAAAATTTCAAGGGAGTAAAGTGAATTTTTCCCCAAGAAAGAAATATAGTGTGGGATGCAGGTTTGAAGGGGTTTTTTTAAAAAAAAAAATAAATAAATAATAATTTTGTTTTTAAAGAGAGTTTTACGTTGGGCCCATAAAGAGTCAAGCAACAAAACTGTAGGACTTTTTTTATTTTTTTTAATTTTTTTTTATTTTTAAGAGAGTTTTACGTTGAGCCCATAAAGAGTCAAGCAACAAAAATGTAGACTTTTTTTCTTCTTCTTCTTCTTTTTTTTTTTTTTTTAATAGAGGTGAAATTTAAAACCGCCTAACCGCATCTGCTAATTATTAACCGCACTAACCGATAACTGCTAACCCCTTTAAAAGCGGTTAATAAAAACCACTAAACGCCTAGGTGGTTAGTGGTTAATGAGTTTTGAAAAACTGCCTAACCGCTAACCCTTTTTTTTTAATAAAATATATATATATATTATATATATATTTTATATAATAAGTAACAATGAGTTATTAGAGCCTAGTGGTTATTTTGTGTTTATCCATGTAAATTTATGAACTATTTTGTGTTTTATTTTTATGTTGTGTACAAGACTACAAGTGAAGTGATAATTTTGTTGTAATTTTATTCTTATGTTATATGTTGTAGAAGGTGACCAACAAGATTTTGGTATAATAGTCCAACATATATAATGCTCACTTTAAACCAACAATTTTTAATGCTAAAATGGCCATGAAAGGGGAAAAATGTTTAAAGTGAGCAAAAAAATGGTTTAAAGTTAGCCCAAAACCGGCAAAAAAAAAAAAAGCCTAATAAAAAGCCCAATAAAAAGTGATTAATAAAAAATCGGTTAGCTGTTAACCGGGAGGTTAACTGCTATCCGGTTAACGGAGGCAGTTAGTAGATTTCTACTAACCGCTTAGGCGGTTGCAATTAGTGGTTTTAGCCACTAACCACTAACTGCAACTGCTATTTCACTCCTATTTTTTTAATATTTTTTACTTCAAAGCTGTAGACTTGAAGTTAGCATGCGTGTGGTCAAAAAAATTCAAACAATAAAAGTCAATTAAACGGTGTGTTTCGTAAAAGGGTATCTTGTGTCATCTATCTTCTTCCATTTTTTCTGAACTAAATCTAAACATTGAAAGGTAGAAAATATGGTAGAAAAAATTTAGAACATCCCAGTGCTTCTTGATTCGTTTGCGTCTAATGTGGTTGTCGATTGCCCCTAATGCACAGCTGAGGGTGGGCAACTAGAACATCTGAAGGATTTTCTACCTAGGTGAGAAAAAAATTTGGGGGTTGAGGGGGCACTTGACCCCTCTCCCCCCTCCCCCAGGTGGTACCTATGCTTTGGATACCATATATGCTTAAAAATAATATTAAAATAATAAAAAAATAAAATAAACTTTTTAAACTTAAGAATTGAAAAAAATAATAATAATAACCCTAATTAACAAACTTAAAAAAAAAAAAAAATCTAGAGAGCCACCCCATTTTGGCCTGGGGGGGTGGCAAAGGCAAACCTTATAATTTTTTTTTTTATTTATTTATTTTCATTTGGTCGATCTACCCAGGCCAAATGGGGTGGTTTGTCCAGCCCCATTTTGCATGTTGGGGGTGGCTCCCTAGCTAAAATGGGGGTGACTGGCCAAAATAGGGTGGCCAACCACCCTAATTCTCCAGGGTTTTTTTTTTTTTTTTTAAGTTCATTAATTGGGGTTACTAGTTTTTCAATTCTTAAGTTTATTTATTTATTTTTTCCATTTTTTTATTATTTTTTGCAGCATATGTGGCTTCAAAAGCATAGGTACCATTTATGATATAATGCCACATCATCTAGTCTACTGATTTGGCATCAATATGTGGCATTAAGAACACGTGTCATCATCTAATAAGTGTGCATTTTCAATATTCATAGGTATCACTTGGGACACTTTTTGAAACTGAGGGGCCTGTTTGATTTTGAGTATAACCACATGTATCAAAATTGCATTTAACCATATTCTTTAAACAATTTTTTGAGACAAAAACCTCACCTGAGTCGGAGTAAAAGTCACCATAGTGTATGTAAGGAATGCCAAATTTTTGTCCTGCTCTCTCAAAGAAAAGAATAACATCAGTGTTCAAAAACTTTTTAGTTGGAACTAGTTAGACTAATTGCCTTCATAAAAAAATGAGAAATAAACAAATAAATAAATCAACGGAGATAGAGATAGGTTCTAATTACCTATTTTCCTCGGCACTAGTAGTTTGATAACAGCTGCAAGAACTTCATACAAAAAAGATAAAACTTATTAATTAATAGAAAATACGACTTAAATAATTCTAAAAGTGTATGGCCTGCATATGCAACTTTCCCCTGTTCCATGCTTAAGGTATACAAACAACTTTATAAACCTCTAGACGACTTCACATATTGGGCTATAAATTTGGTTGAGTTCAATTTTATGCCTTCTCAATGTGCTTTAACTGACTATGGATATATAGAGTTGTGTATATAATTTTCCCATGCCTCATTGTTTCTGAGATATGAAACAAAACATATATGTTAAGTTTTGAGACCAGCTATTGGCCAAGCACATGGTTATTCCTGATCTACTTATGTCATCATCATTCATCAGCCATCAGCTATAACTCATCCTATTCGATGTCATTCCGATCTATATTATTCTTCAAACAACTTTCTAAGATAGAAACCTCACCTTTGGCACATTTCCAAAGTAGTTTATGTAGCCGAAATTCTACATAATAAAAATCTACAAAGAAACGAGTATCATCAGAGTTTGGAAACTTGGAATGAAAAATGAAATCATTATAAGGCTAAAATACAAAAGATATTCGCCAGTATGTCATATAAGCTATTTGGTATATATGCACAAAGAAGTAAGATATTTCAATAGGGAAGAAAAATATGTGCAAAATGAAAATAATGGTCAACATGTAAGATATTTCATAATTAGAAATCTCAAGTGTTTTATCGTTTTTCTTGCATTCCTTACGCACCTGATGATTGAGGGACGCACCGAACAGGGTAATTCGCGAAGTCATTGATGCTGCAAAAATAATCTCTAGGTGTGGAATTATGACAAGCAACTTGGAACCATGAAAGGATAAAGCCGGAGACCAGTGCATCGTGAAAGTCAGTACATCGAAAATATCCAACATTATCATTTTCCGAATATGGTACCAACGATGTTTCCAGATACATTTGCTCTATTTGGCACGACTCCTCCAAATCCCATACGCCAATTATCCCGCCGTCTTCTGGAAAATATGCTGGGGCTGTGGAAGCAATAACATATGTATACCTCTTGGAACGGGATAAAAAAGAGTTGGAAGAATACACTTCTCCATTCTTAAAGCAAGTAGAAATGTTCAAATATGATGACTCCGGATCCACTTGATCCACTTGTCTCTCGCAGTTCACGAAAACCATAGATGTCTGAACCAGATCGGGCAAGCTCAAAGAGCAAGTACTGTCACCTTCACACGAATTTCCACACCTGATCCCATAGCCATGGATGATCTGGAGCATATGGGCGTTGAAAATAGGGAAAATTCTCTGAGGGATGAAGGAGTCGTTATCCTTCTGAATACCTGAGTCTACAACTCGGATTGTGTATTTGTGGTAATCGATTTCCTGTACGTAGTACCTTCCATCATACAAGTATAATACTGTTTGGTTATTCTCACATGACAGATTATACCTTTGATCACCGCAGTATGGTGGATCAGTACCATTCAACCAAAAGGGATAACTTATGTTGTGGATATTGCCGCAGGAAGAAGCAGGACAGTGGTAATGACTATCATTGGCACTGCAAGCTTCATGGACTAGGACAAGAACAACAACAATTAGGACCATGAGCCCGGCAGGGTAGAGCTTTTGTCTTGCCATTGATCAGAGAGAGAGCGAAGATAGTGAGAGAGGGTGTGGCTTCCACAATCCACACTCCACAGCCATAGACAAAGTAAATAATGTAGAATTATAAGGCGTAAGCACTTACGTCATATATTGAAAAATCAATGATGACTGATTTTTACTAGTCGCCTCTCGCCATCACCACATAGTCCAAGTCCATGAAGTTCACCCGAAATTTACTTGTCACTTTGAACAAAGTACTGATGAGAGGTAATCACCGGAGAAAGCCGAAGTATTTAAGAGGCTGAGAACCATTCCAGAGCAGAGCACAGAGATGGATATTTGCTTAGAAATGGTAATCTCATACTTGTTCTTGTTTCTGGCTTTCATCATAGACCTTGGAGCAGGCCAAGATGTTTCTGTTGAAGAATCTCGGTGTGGAGTCCATGGCCCAACCATCCGATTTCCCTTCCGACTTAACAGCCAGCCAGACGACTGTAGGTATCCTGGGTTTAATCTCTCCTGCACTGATACAAATCAAACGGTGCTCGAGCTGCCGATTTCAGTTAAGCTCTTTGTCAAAGAGATTAACTACACATCTCAAGTAATTCAATTATATAATCCTCCACATCATTGCTTCTCAATGCAGCTTCGGGGACTCAATTTATCTTCATCGCCTTTCCAATTTGAAGTAAAACACTCTTATAATGACTATGTTTTATTCAATTGTTCCCGAAGAGCAAAAATGAATTTCCATCCGATCTCTTGTCTTAGTAGCCCTACCTATCAAGTTTATGCAATCGGTCGTTCTTATATGAACATCGATGAGTTGCCCATATCTTGTACAAAGATGTATAATCTTCTATCAATTCCATATACTATACCAATAGACGGTAGTGATCACAAAGTTCTTAAATTGAAGTGGTCCAGACCAGTATGGGGACACTGTGAAGCAAAAGGCAAGAAATGCAGATTGAAGAATAATAGCACTCAATCAGAAACCGAATGCTTCCCCAAAGACTCTAAAGGTATTGTCTTCTGTCCAATTTCAACCCTTGTACTCAATTTCTTCACAGTTTTCAACTTTTCTAGCCATATATGCATTGATTGCTCCTCAGCAATGGCGAATTTCCTGCATTCATTCTTGCTCACGAATGGTTACTGTAGTCTATAGGCTTAACTTGACATAGGGAAGATCCAGTACGTATACAGTGAGCAAATTTAAAATCCGTAAGGAAAAAACTCCTGATGCGTCGACCAGAAGGAACTCCCCATTACCTGATGCATCCGCGAATTTCTTTTAATCTAATCTATAAAAATGATATATGTCCCTTGAATATACGAGACGCACATATTTTTTCAATAGCAGGCATAAAGTTAAAATAAATTTTATTAAAAATTTATATGCATCTTATATGTTGTTAAAAAAATAGACATGTGTCTTTCAAAAAAAAAAAAAAAAGGATACATGTCACTTTTATAAATTAGGTTAAAGAAAATTTCTCTGACCCGATTTGAAAGAAAACTTTGTCCTTTTATTAGGCCATAAAATATTGTAGCTATTCCAACTAATTGTTGGAAACTAGCTGACAAGAGATCAACATACAATTTGCTTACAAAGATTAGCATACACGTTAACTCACAAAAAATCACTGCATATATAATAAGTTTATTCCTCTTATTAATACAATTTTAGGGGAACAATTATTTATTTTTTGTAATGTTCATTAATGAGAAGCTAATTATGTTAAATCTTTTACAGGTGCATTATCAAAGTCAGCCATTATTGGTGAGCCGTCTATCGGCTATTTCAAATTCTTTGAGCTTATTGTGGAGATGGAAGTTACTAATTCATGAATGTTTATTATGCAGGTGTCATCTTAGGTTTCTTTCTATTACTAGTAGCCATCTTTGCTTTTTACCGTTTCTATACTTGTGATAAAATAGAAAAACAACATCAAGCGAAGATCAAAAGGTTTTTGGAGGATTATAAAAATTTCAAACCCACAAGATACTCGTATGCCGATATTAAAAAGATTACAAATCAATTTACTCAGAAATTGGGCGAAGGAGCATATGGAACAGTATTTAAAGGAAAGCTTTCCAATGAAATTCATGTTGCAGTGAAGATCCTCAACATTTCCAAGGAAAATGGGGAAGAATTCATTATTGAAGTAGAAACAATGGGTATGATCCATCATGTTAACGTGGTTCGCTTGGTTGGCTTCTGCGCGGATGGATTTAGACGAGCTTTAATTTATGAGTTCTTACCAAATGATTCACTAGAGAAGCTTATATCTTCAAAGGCTGGCAAGAACCATACCCTTAATTGGAATAAGCGGCAAGATATTGCTCTTGGTACAGCAAAAGGAATTGAGTATCTTCACCAAGGATGCGACAAAAAAATCCTCCATTTTGATATCAAACCTCACAATGTTTTGCTAGACCATAACTTTAATCCAAAAATTTCTGATTTTGGTCTTGCCAAGTTGTGTTCAAAGGATCAAAGTGTAGTGTCCATGACCACAGCCAGGGGGACTATGGGTTACATTGCACCTGAAGTGTTCTCTAGAAATTTTGGAAATGTGTCTTCAAAAGCAGATGTTTATAGCTTTGGAATATTATTACTTGAAATAGTTGGAGGGAGAAAAAATGTTGACGTTACAGTTGAGAACACTTGCCAAATCTACTTTCCAGAATGGATCTACAATCTCTTGGAACAAAAAGAAGACATACGAATCTTTGTTGAGGATGATGGAGATGCTAAAATTGCAAAGAAACTTGCAATTGTAGGGCTCTGGTGCATCCAATGGCACCCAGTAAATCGTCCTTCCATGAAAGATGTAGTTCAAATGTTGAAAGGTGAAGAAGATAAATTAACTATGCCTCCTAATCCCTTTACTTCTGCTGGCCCCATAAATATGAAGGCAAATATACCTACAAAACCTCTGAACCATGAGTTGCCAGAGTTGGTGGTCACCCCAGAATTAGAATAATTGTGTGTAAACTTGGCATACGTATGTAATGAGTATCTAGATTGCAATAATATTGTACTCTTAAGACTGTTGTGACTTCAAGTTTTTTTTCTTGTGTCAATGTATGAGCAACTTGAGTTTTTTTTTTCTTTTCCCCTTGTCAATTGCGAGTTCCTTAATTGGGCTGTCGTATAAACTAAAAGTGAATTTGATTTGAGTCGCACAAATGTAAGCATGTTCGATTGCCACCAACTCAATTAAAAGGGGCATGCATGTTATATAAAATACAGATTTATGGATTTGTGGCAAAATATATATTTATATAATACATGATGAATTAAACGATCATTTTGTGACTTTTTTGTCTCTCATTTTAACTTACGGGTATATTCAGTCTTATCACTATATATAATCTGACTTCGAAATATAAAGTATGATCTAAAGATGATACTACGCAGACACAGAGAGAGCTAAAAGCTTTTGAAGACTAAAAAGAAATTTCACCCTAGCCAAGCATTCTTGCCATATATACATATATATATAGATATATATATATATATATATATATATATTACATCTTCTTCTTCTTCTTCTTTTCCCTTTCTAATATGGAAAATAGGACAATCATTTCATATTTTTCACCCCTTTTGCAATGTCCATTCTAAAGTTAAAAACCTTTCAATTCTGTGCATGTACTGAACTTTGAATTATTTTTATTTTCTTTTTATTTCTTTTTTTTTTTTTTACAAATTTTTATTTGATTTTATTAAGATTATTTTCATAGTTATGAGGACATTGGCAATTTTTGATATTTTGGAGAGGATATTGTTCAAATTGAAAGTTTGATAGAAAAGGTACTACAAAAAAAGGGGAATTTTTTGACGTGTCTATAGTAACCCACTTTTTGCCATATCATTATTTTCTGATGTGTTAATAGTCTTTATTGACGTGGCAACATTTTTTTTGATGTGCCACTATTTGCCATGTCACTAATTAGTAACGTGGCAGACAGTTACACGTCAAAAAATTTCTAATAGTGACACCCTAATTTTTAACGTTGGACACATGTCAATAATGATACATCAATAAAGTTTAGTGACATGTCAAACCTCCTGACACGTTGAAAATGGCTGATCAAGAAAAATTGATTTTTTTTTGTAGTGATGGAGGAGATATTATCATTTGAATAGTAGCTTGAGGGGTTACGTAGACTTTTCTTATAATTTTCTAGGAACATTCATGTTGAATCGTTCATTTGTTATACACCACTTCAAGTGTATACTGCACGATGGGAGTTAATCATATTTAATGTGTTTGAGACTAAGATCGTCTCAATTACAAATGAAATAAATAGAATATATATATATATATATATATATATATATATATAATGTTACATTATTTCAACTTTTTAAAAGATGTGGTATATCGTTGGATACACTCTTAATTATAAAATAAATAATATATTTTTTTTCTTGTAAGTGAAATAAATAATATTAATTTCAAATGAAATTGTGAGAATTATTATCTTTAGTTCTCAACATTCACGCCACGTGACATAGACGTCGTAACCAGAAACAGTAATCAAACCTGCCCCTAGTCTGCTGTATGAATTTTTTCTACCCCAGTATACAATCCTAAGTCTGATCAATAATGCATGCATTTGGTCAACACTCCTGAGTCATATAATGAATTATCAGTTGGAAACTAGAAACCTTGATGACAAGGGAAAAAAATTGGCACATGTTGAAGATATTTCTTTAATCTAATTTATTACAGATAAATGCTAGAAGTTTATATATATATATATATATAGCTCATATTCTCTTATAATCAACTATTAGGTTTGTAGTCTCCATGTGCATTTCAATCAATTGTGACTGCGCTTAATAAAATTCGGCGCAAGTCAATCCTCTCTCCTTCCTCAGGAGAACATTTAAAAAAAACTATTAGATTTGTGGACTTATGCAAACGGCACATAAGTTAATGGTAGACCCCACAAATCTAATAGTTAAACTATTAAATTTATAGGAAAAGAAGAATGATAGAGACACAACTTTAGCCCAACTTTTCTCTCATGTGGTCATTAAAAAAAAACTAAAGTAATAATATCCTATATGGTCCTTTTATTTGGTATTTTGTTAAAAAAAAAGAAAAAAAAAAAAAAAAAGAGAAGTCTTTTTCTTCAGAATAATGACCATTTTTTTTTTAGATAACCATTTTTCAGAAGAAAAATGCCATTTTTTTTTTTAAAAAAAAATACCAAATTAAAAAAAAATGATCACATAGGATGTTATTACTTTAGTTTTTTTTTTTTTTAAATGACCACATAAAATAAAAAGTTAGGTCAAAGTTGTGTCTCTATCATTTCTCATAGGGAATAGGAAAATATCAGCCAAATATGGGTTGATTAAATTCATATTTGACTTTAGAGCAAGTGAATCTCAAATATTTAGTTAAAATGGGGGCATTGACTCACATTGACAAGTTAAACTTTTGAGAAATTCTAGAAATCTCTCTTATGTTACTTTAAAAATGAGGTGACGTTTAAAATTATTATTTTATTAAAATTCAATAATGATTAATCATCAGAACAATAATAATTTAAGGGTCACATCATTCTTTTTTTTTTTTTTTCGACACGCCACACAAGGGTAGGGAGTGATTCGATTCGCGACCCCATGCTTCATAAGCTGGTTACTACCGATTGAGCTACCTCTTGGAGACGGTCACATCATTCTTAAAGGGACACAAGAGTGACACAAGATGAAATGTCAAATTTAAAATTGCAAAGAATATAATAAATAATTAACAATATGATATACTTAAATATTGAAATAGATTTAAAGTGAAAAACTAGAACATACCGTAATCAAGACGATGAAAAACTAGTAGCTAAAATGAAAAAAAAAAAAAAAAAGTGAATAGTGAGTGGCTAAAATAGCTGCTCTTACTGGAGATGCTCTTACAACCGTAATCAAGACAATGAGAATTAAATCACGTGGACCATATATGGTGATGATCATATTTAATGTGTTTGTGACTAGAGTTATATATGTTCTCGGCCCTACTATAGGCTTCTGACTCCATCTCTCCTATATATATTAATTTTTAACAGTGTTGACAAGATACCTTCAACTAGCCATTGCTTATTATTACTATTTTTAGTCACAAACATAATATAAGGGTTTTTGAGTTCACTTTGTATATTATTTTTAGTCACATTCATGACCTAAATTATTATTTGTCTTATCACTTTGATATACAAAATGAGATGAATTAAGAGGATTCGTACCACTCAAAATCTCAAGTCATGATCAGCATATATCATTTATTGGGATTGGCACTTGTCTAAACGCCTACAACATTTTTTTTTTCTCCAGTTTGTGCGAGCTCCTAATTTTCCTCGAAATTAAAATATCATTTTCGTGTGACCACCAGTATACGTTAAGTGAAAGATAATTGATTCAACCTTCGTTATCTTCTACAGGCTTTCAGAATTATTTATTTCGAATCAGTTATGGTTATGAATTAATTAATTATTTTGAAAAGCCATAGTCAATTATAATTTCCAAAGAAAACTCATGTTGAATTTATCATTTATTATTCTCACTGATCATGCCCCACTTGACCCAAGACCAGAAACAGTAATCAAAGCAGCCCACTGGTCTTCTCGAATCTACTTTTCTAACCCCTTATCTACTATGAAATCCTAATTAGTTGTAGGGTGACTAGGGTCAACTAAGTCCTCGAGTCGTTGGAAACCTTGGCAACAAGGATAAGAGAGAGAGCCCTTTCCGACAAGGTATACGCGTAGTCGTTGGTTAAAAGAAATTTTTAATTTTTAATTTAAAACGAAACAAGTGCTCTTAAAAAAATAGTATTCATCTTTCTAATTTTTCTAACCCTTTATCTACTCTGAAATCCTAATTGGTTGTAGGGTGAATAGGGTCAACTAAGTCGTCAAGTCGTTGGAAACCTTGACGACAAGATATACGCGTGCTCGTTGCCTCCTGTAGATGGCAAAAGTCCTCGTTAAAATGAAAAGGAAAAGAAAAAAGAAAACAAGTGGGTCCGAATTTGCACAATGTTTAATTTCTAATTTGAAATTAAGAAAAAGCATTCAAACATGTCAGTGTCTTCTTTTTTAATTTTTCTAACCCCTTACTTGCACTGAAATCCTAATCCGTCATAGTTGACTATGGTCAATTAAGGGTGCATTTAAAATTATGATTTTTTAAGAGTAATTTATATTTTTAAAAAATATTATAAAATATGAGATGTTTGACATTATGATTTAAAAAAATATTTCATCTAAAATATGTAGAAAAGTTTTATGATTTTTATAAGCAAGTTAGGAGGTACTTATTTTAAAAAAAAAAAATTGTAAATTTAAACTAAAATTACGATTTCACATAGCAAATATTTGATAAAAAAAATCTTTTTAATATGGACACGAATTTCCTTTAAAATTGTTTGGAGGAAATATTTGATAAAAAAAATTCTTTTTAATATAGACACGAATTTCCTTTAAAATCATTGGAAACCTTGACGACAAGATATATGCGTGCTCGTTGCCTCCTGTAGATGGCAAAAGTCCTCGTCAAAATGAAAATGAAAAGAAAAAAGAAAACAAGCAGGTCCCAATTTGCACAATGTTTAATTTTTAATTTGAAATTAAGAAAAAACATTCAAACATGTTAGTAGGGGTGTCAATGCAATTATAGTTAGCGGTTAATGTCAATAATCGCTAATTGTAACTGTCTTAGCGGTTAGTAGATTTCACTAACTGTAACCGTTAGGTTAGCAGTTAGCAGTTAGTGAAATAGGTAACCGCCCACTAATCGCTTTTTCAAAATTGAGCTTTTCTTGAGTTTTTTCTTGGGCTTTTTGGGCTTTTTTGGATTTTTATTACTATAGTATTATACACTCATACTATGATACTAAGATGCGTAAGTTTATAAATGGTCTCACTCCTTATAAAATTATTATCATATTTACTTATAAGTTTTTTTTAATTAAACTTATAATTTAATGGTATTGCTCAAACTCTCAAGTCCTAAATTTTTAATGATTTAATGATTATACACTCATACTTAAGTTATATGATCATATTATCTCACAAATCACAATTCATATTAATATAATAAAATTATCTTAAATCTAAGAATCTAAGATAATGTGATATATCTTTTTCTTTTCTTTTCTTTTCTTTTTCTTTTCTTTCTTTTTGACATGTCCGCACAAGAGGAGGAAGTGATGATATATATTTTATAAGTATAAAGTATGTAACAATGTTTTGATTCAATTGTAGTTATAAATAACACATTGTTTAATGAATCTAATATTAATTACTTAATATAATATTATACGAATCACATTATCATTGTACATTAATAATATGATTAACTTAAATAAAATATTTGAATTGTCATTGAATCATATGATTAAGTATTGATCTTATACATTTATATTATTCAATATGCATAATTGCATATATGTATAATTACTTAATATATACTAAATTACAAAATATTAGAATAAGAATGTATGATATAAGTACTTACAAAGCTAGCTAATATGTAACTACAAACTAATTAATAATTATGTTATTTATGTAGTTTATGTTACTTGTTGCTTTCGTGCAAACTTCCTTCTCTTCTGCTTCACATGCTTCATGTTAGGGTCCACATTTAAAACGTGGACAATTTCTTCAGGCTGATCTCTGGCATGTCTGCATGCAACCAAGCGAACACCTCCATATTCCTGAGGAAGAAGTCCATTAGGCCTAGGCCTTCTCAGACCTCCTGGGTGAGACAAATCCCTATATGCAGGACCTTTCCTACTCTTACAACCACCTTCTCTAGTGGCTCTGCTGGTTCCCCTTTGGCCTTGGACACCAAGGCCACTGTGAGAGTGGTCGGATCCAAGACCTTCTTCATGGAGATGTTGTAGCACCTCCTTGCTGCAAGTTGATCGCCCTTCACTTCTCTCACCCCTTCCTCTGTCAAGAACTTCATCATGAGGTGGTAAGTTGAGGTTGTAGCTCTCAACTTATTAAATGCTGGTCGATCGATGATCGCATTGTAGGTGGATGGTCAATCGACCACTAAGAAGTCCACCATCACAGTGGACAATCTAGGAGCGGTTTCTACTGTCACCTGTAACGGAATGATCCCAATAGGCTAGACCTACTCTCTGCCAAACCCTATGAGAGGGGAACCAAATGGTTTGATTCTGTCCCGCTCAATTCCCATTTGTTGAAAGGTCGGCCAGTATAGGATATCAATCGAACTTCTATTGTCAACCAGGATACGATGGATCGCATAGTTGGAAACTGTTACAGTCACTACTAGAGCATCGTCGTGGGGTATCGCGACCCCCTGAGCATCTTCTTTCGAAAAGGATAGCACCACTGATTCCATTTTGGTTGTCTTCATAGGCCTGTGCAGAGAGTACACTTCCTCGCTCTGTACGCTTCTGGCATACACCTTCCTGGCTGAGTTAGACTCCCCACCACTGGCAATTCTATCAGAAATGGTGTGGATCTCTCAGACCACTTCCTAATGGACAGGTTTCTACACCTCTTGAGCATTCCTCTGCTCTTCTTCTTAAGCTTCATATCGACCTTCTCTCGGAGCCTGGTCTCTGCGTCTCGGTTCTGCATGTCCGAGGCCTTCTCGATTTCCCTATAGTGGTATGTGTCCTTGCTGATTCACTTTTCGAATCTGTTCCTATGCAAGGAACTTGACCAACTTTCCATTCTTGACAAAGTTCTTGATCTCTCAACGGAGAACCATGCAATCTTCCGTGGAATGCCCATGATCCCCTTGGTATTCACAGAATTTATTCCAATCCCATTTGTAGGGGTCGGACCTCATCTTCGGTGGTCATCTGAATGTTAGATCCCCTTTAATGGCCATGTACACCTCAGTGAAGCTGACGTTCAAGGAGGTTAACACTTCCTGTTGGAACCTTGGAACTTTCATCTTTCGAGGCTCACTTTTGACAAAAAGTGGGCTTGACTTCTTTTCCCCCTTCCAGGGGTTCTTCTCTTTCTTTGGTTTCGGAGCCGTCGAGGCCTTCTTGCCTTCCTGCTTGGCTTGCTCTTCTAGCGTCTGAGCCTTAAGGAGTGTGCCAATCAATTCCTCCTGGTGGATAAATTCCTCAGTTAACTTCATAAATTGGGACAAGGTAACCTTCTAAGTATTCTTGCCTATCCTGGCCATCAACAACCCTTCCACCCTTACTACTTATATCAAGGCATTGAGCATCGCCTTGTCATCTGGGCTATCCATTTCAAGCTTCTCCTTGTTAAATCAAAGCATGAAATCTTTCAGGGTTTCCTCATTCCCTTAGCGTAGAGTCAACAAGCAAGTGACACTCTTCTTCCTCTTTCATGTTGCAAGGAATTGTGTTAGGAACAAGCATCCTAGTTCCTTGAAAGTGCCTACTGACTTCGGGGGAAGTCCAGTAAACTATTCTTTCGCCACTCCTTTTAATGTCAAGGGGAAGTCTTTACATGCAATCTCGTCCGAAGTACCATGCAGAATGATGTGTTCTCTTAAGGCTTCCAGATTAGCTTGTGGATCTCCACTTCTGTCGTACTTCTGGATCCAAGGCATCTTGAACTTGTCAAGCATAGCATACGCCTTTACTCGTTCAGTGAATGGGAGGTTTTCATCTTCCAGCATCTCCCATGCCATGAGTTTCGAATCTTCCCCATCCATTCGATGTAGAATCCAAGCATACTTCTCTTTCATATCCGTCACCTTTTTGTCATGGAGGCTGAGCCAAGACTTATCATGGTGAGACTTCTCTTAGTGTTGCCTCGATTGGTGAGACTTCTCTCCTTCACGCCTCTTATGATGAGATTTCTCACGTCGAGACCTTTCCCGATGTGATCCGCCATTCTTAGTCTCTGCATGGCGAGACTTGTCGCGGTGCTCTTCATCATGGATCATTTGACGATCCCCTTAGACTGTGCTCTCGTTATCCTGTTGATTAGGATTAAGTGGTCATTTCTCCGGGTGAACTCTATCTCGTCGTTCCTTCTCCTACCTTTCAGCAAGTTCTCTTTCCTTCTGGCTGCTCCAGGCTTCGGCTGCAGTGAGTCGAGTGTTGAGGTTTTCATTCTACTTTATGAGGTCCTCATTCTGGTTCCTGAGGAATTCCATAGATTATGCCATAGACTTCAAGAAGTCCATCATCTCTATATTGTTGGACGCTCTAGGGGCGCCAGTAGGAGGTGGCAATGGGTGTGATGAGCGCGTAGTCACCATGTTGAATTTTGGATGATGAGAAGTGATTGGGAAATCGACATTCCTACAAACGGCGCCAAATTGTTGATGCACAGTTTTCGATTGGTGACGTGGCACGCTTGTTTAATTCCTAGTTCAAGTGCTCCAAATGTGAATTGGCCTGCACAATGAAAGAGACAATAGGATCGAAGAGACCGGGGGTGAGCCGGCGGGGCCACTCTGATGCCTAAGTCAGTGTTTGCTGGAAAGAGTAATGAGAAAGCAACAAAAGCATAAAGAGTGCAAGAGTCGCATTACCAAAATGTGTGGTGGTGACTTGTATTATATAGGCATGGAGTGGTAGTCCCTTAACCAGTGACTAACTCTTCCCTGATTTGTTGCGAGGCAGTCTGTTATCGAGTAATTTGAGTAGTTATCCGTCTCTTGATCTTCGGAGATCAAGATAAGATTTGGTTGTTGGCGTT
The DNA here is from genome assembly GCA_013348765.1 of Carpinus viminea. Classification (NCBI taxonomy): domain Eukaryota; kingdom Viridiplantae; phylum Streptophyta; class Magnoliopsida; order Fagales; family Betulaceae; genus Carpinus; species Carpinus viminea. Next base: position 46,297,288 of record CP054668.1, on the reverse strand, counting down.
TGAATTTCGAATTCCTGCAAATAGAGTATATGATTCCATGTTTCCAAGTACTCGACTTTTGAATTGGATGGATAAGATCACATCGCATGTCGTTCAAATGGATTCAAATCCTCGATCCCTACATTCCAGGGTCTCAGATACAAGGGCCTCAGATTCAGAGGTCTCGGAGGCCTTGGACACATGGGTCTCGGAGGTCTCGAATCCGAGTCCTTGGTCTCGGATCCTTCAGTCTCAGATCCGAGACGGGGTCTCGGAAGCTTGAGGCCTGAGACATTCTTGGGCCCTGACTTTCCTAGGCTTTGACTTGGGCCAGTAAGCTATTGGGCTTGTGTAAGGTTGATCCATGACCCAACAATTTGTATAATGAATTTAACATTTTTATGCTTCCCAAAGCTTTAAAAAATATATATATAATAATTGAGAATGAAGATTAGCAACATATTTTCTCAAACTTAAAACTCAACTCATTGGTCAAGTATGAGAAAATAAAATTGAACGTGGAAAAGTTATATAATAAGTAGAGTTATATTAAATAAAACAAACTCTTATTTATTACACATAAATATTAAGCATATTTGCTATCAAATATATATAAGAAAACTAATTTTATCCTTTAGCGGGAATTAAATAAATCAAAAGACTAAGATTGGGATGATTCACTTGATTGATTCAAACTCTCTCCACTAGTACCTTTTGTGATTATGTCTAGTGATGATAGAGAAGGTTTGGCAGGCATTTGTAGTATTCAACTTTTCCTTTGAGCATTTGTACTACTTTGCTCATTGAAGGGCGATCACTAGGCTTCATTTGTATACACCATAGCGCAACAATGATCATCTTCTTGCCTATTTTTTTTTCCTCTTTGGCGTCTTTCATTTCTATGTCATTTCCATCGTTCAATTGGTCATATACCCAAGTAGGGAAGTATATTTGGCTAGAGTGTTCTGCATATGTATTTATATTCCTTCTTCATCCGGCCATTTCCATCAATAACATTCCGAAACTATAAACATCAGCTTTATATGAGACACCTCCAATGTTTTTGTAGAACAACTCAGAGCCATGTATCCTAACGTCCCTCTTGTAGCAGTCAAAGAAACAATATTGTCATCTACTGGATATAGCTTTGCCAAGCCAAAGTTAGAAACTTTGGGAGCAAAATTCTCATCAAGAAGAATGTTATGAGGCTTGATATCAAAATGCAAAATTTGCATGTCACATCCTTGATGTAGATATTCAATTCCTCGAGCCACTCCTAGAGCTATATCATACATTTTGTCATAGCTTAGAAGGGTACTTACTTCTGGGGAAAATATGAATGTATTTAGGAGCTATTAGGCATGAACTCATATACTAGAGCCCGCTTTGATCCTTCAACACAAAAACCAATGAGTTGTACTACATTAACATGATGAATCCTTCCAATGGTTGCAACTTCGTTGATAAAATCTTACCCTTTAGCTTTAGACTTGCCTAACATCTTTATAGCCACAAGACGACCACTTCGAAAAGCTCCTTTAAATACAGTGCCAAAGCTCCTTCACCTAATTTGTCCTTAAAACTTTTGGTCATCTTCTTAACTTCTAAGTAAGAGTACCTTATTGGCATAAGATTATTGTGGGTTTGCAGAAATTCTTCAACATCATCATACATTGATAAATGCCTCCTACGCCATTTATATATCAGAAAAGCAATCACACATGGCACACATGGAGTCCCAAGTATCATCTTTGGTGCAATGGGTGGTCCTATACAGGAAAATCACCAAAATAAATATAAGAAAACAACTATGTAGCTACCTTGTCAACATTTATTTTTAGGCAAAAGTACATTTACCTTTTAACTACCAATAAATTGAGTAACAATATAAAAGGATCAGAATCATCTCAAATGTGATGTAATATTTAAAATTACTAATGGAACAAAATTCAATAATGATCATCTCAAATTCAATATTAATTTTAAAAGTCATTTCACATTTAAGATAACTCTTATGAAGACTTTAGTTATCCTAAACTGCCGTAGTTTAGGAGGGACATTATTCCAATTAAAAGTTTATAAAGACATTGTTAATTGAGCAGTAGTATGAGGAGAGTATGTGAATTTTTTCCCAACATTTAAAAAAGATTGAGAGAGAGAGAGAGAGAAGGGGGAGGGAGGGGTTCTAACCGAATAGGTAGAGCATGTTTGACGGTAGGCCGGTGTCCAAAATGCCTGTAAGAAATATAGGAATATGTAAATAAATAAATTAATCAGGAAAGTGACTTGAATAATTGGAAAAGTGGAAGACCAAATAAAATTGGGTAAACAACTTTCTCCTTCGATCATGTTTTAAGAAGAAATATAATTAGCAGCTTTATAAACCTCTATGCTTCATATTGTTGGCCTTGAAACTGGGCTGAGCTCGAGGGAAATAGCCCCTGCCGGATCACTAACCAAAGCCCTTAAATGACCACTTTGTCAATTGTCCAGAAGTAACCACCTAATATTCTATGGTTTCGCAACGTGTTGGATTGAGGTAGCATGTAGTCATGTAGATGAGCGAATAATTTGCCAATTAAGGTTGGAAAACGAGTTTTCACTGAAAATTTTCTTTAGGCCATGGGTTTGGGAATAGAATAGTGCAAGAAAAGTTTCAACATTAAGGAAACTATTAGTAGACATTTTATTCATGTTTTAATGGATTGTTTCAAGAATGGTGATTGACATTATTAATCTTATTGATAGAGTTTAGAGATGTTCAAAGCAAAATTCTTGATGATGAGCAGTATTAGTCATAATTCAAAGATTGTATTAGAGCTATTAATGGAACCCATATGCAAGTTAAAATTTTTCAATCAAAACAAATACCATATATTGGTCGAAAAGGGACTCCTACTTAGAATGTTATGGATGTTTATGATTTACGTATGTATTTCACATTTGTTTGGGCTAGATGGGGAGGTATTGAACATGATACAAGTATTTTTTGAAAGCTATTCAAAAGGAAGAATTGATTTCCATACCCACCTAGAGGTCTGTATTTAATAAAATAAAATTATAGATTATACATGAAAAAATATACTTTTCAATATTTTTATAACTGTTATTCATATATTTTTTTGCAAGCAAGTATTACTTGATAGACGCAGGATATTCTCACATGAAGATACATGGGGCCATATAAAGGGGAACAATATCATCTACCAGACTTTCGTCATGGAAACCAGCCGAGAGATATGTATGAAATCTTTAATCATGTACATTTATCATTTAGATGCATTATTGAAAGAATATTTGGAGTTTGAAAAAAAAAGTGGAAGTTATTGTATTGCATGCCAAATTTTTCTTATGATAAACAAGTGAAAATCGTGGTGGCATCTATGGTTCTTTATAACTTCATTAGGAAGCACACAACAAAGATGTTGAGTCTCCAACCATATGATGATGATGATGATTTACTATCTACTAACAGTATAGGTGACAACGAAACACAAGATGAGTCAAGCATATAAGGATTAGAGACATCTAATCAAAATTCTATGAACATTGAGCGTGATCATATTGCTAATCTACTTATGACCCGTTGATGCTGTTATTTATTTATTTTAGGGAAAATTATAAAAAAGCCCCTTTAACTACCAACGATTTATTATTTAGCCCCCTAAAGTTTCAAAAGTGATAAAATGGCCCCCAAAACTATTTATTTTGGCCCCCTTCGTTAGTTGTTGCCGTGAAAGTGGATGGAAATATCAAAACTACGTTGTTTTGGTGATTGCAAGTTACAAAAATACCCTCCAAGAGAGAGAAAAAAAATGAAAGCTCTTACCAAAACGGTGCCGTTTTGGCAAGAGGATAAACAAAAACTCATGGCTCCCAATTAGATATTTTTTTGCCTCCCTAGTTTGTGCCTCACACCATATCACATGATTCTTCGATTATATATATATGCCTTTTCTTTTCAATAAATAGTGAAAAATAATGAAAAATCCCCATTAATGGATTTACAAAGGAGACAAGAAGCTTCAATTTTGAAGGGAAGTTTTACTTTATCGAGATGAAACCCTAAAATTCAAAATTCCTTGTATTTTGAGATTTAGCTAGAAGATTGTCCTTCATCCCTATAAAAATTATATATCAAAATCATGTTTATGATAAATTACCGAATGAGAGAAAGATGATTTAGGTTGATGAATGCTATATGAGCTTTTCTCTCGTGTAACCCTAAACCTAGATATGATTGGATATGTGTATGTATGAATATATATATATATATATATATATATATATATATATATATATATATATATATAGGAAAAACACAAAGATATATATGGAACAAGAAGAACGATCAAAGGATCATGGAGTTTCATCGATTGAAAATAGAAGAATCTCCATTTAGGGAAGCGTAGTAGTTGGAGGAGGAGGCAGTAGGCGAACTGCCTAGGGAGGCAAAAAATTGCGATCTGACAGTCGTGGAGCCATGAATTTTTGTTTATTCTCTTACTAAAACGACGCCATTTTGATAAGAGGGGAAACCCTAATCTTAGCCAAAATGGCATCGTTTTGGTAAGAGCTTTCATTTTTTTTTTCTTGGAGGGTATTTTCGTAACTTGCAATCACCAAAACAACGTAGTTTTGATATTTTCATCCACTTTAACAGCAACAACTAACGAAGGGGGCCAAAACACATCTGTTTGGTAATTTAGGGGGCCATTTTATCACTTTTGAAACTTCAGGGTGCTAAATAGTAAATTGCTGGTAGTTGAGGGGCCTTTTTTATAATTTTTGCTTTATTTTATGTTATTTTGTTATAAATTATTTAAGGGAAAAATGTAAAAAAAGTTAAATAATAAAGTAGCCCCAAACTACCAAAATGCAACAAAAGGCGCTTTTTATATTCCTATAATATATTCTTTTAACAAATAAAATATTAAACTAATTGTAAAAGTAAATATTTATTTATTCCAAAAACTTTTCTTTTTACAATTAGTTTAATATTTTATTTGTTAATAATAAAATAATTTAAAAATGTTATAAAGAATCTTCTTGAATGCTATTCTTTTTATGTATTAAATACTTTGAAGTGTTGTGATGTCGCTTTTGACAAATTATATATTCTTATTTAAATGATGAAATTGTGTTAATTATTGCACATTCATGTTTATTTGTTGCTTTTTACTTCATTTTAGTATTATTATTATTTTTTACTTAATTATTTATAGCTTAGAACCAATTCATAAACCATTACAATATATATATATATATATATATATATATATTTTAAAGTTAACATTAACCATTTTTATATTAAAAGGGTGCTACGAAATGAAAAAAAAAAAAAAAAAAAAAGAGAGAAGAAAAGAAAAAAGAGAAAACATTACATGTCCGTTATTGTCATTTTTGCAACTAAAATCATTTTTTTTTTTTAATTTTGTTACCAAACATCAATAACATTAAAAAAGTATTTAAGACATGCAATTATCAAACACGTAAACAATTTTTCAGTAATAACACTTTTGACAAAAGCCTACAGGTAAAAGTTCTAAATTTAAAACTCTATTGCTTACCTCAATTCCAAACAAGCTTTTAAGTCAATACCGAGCCATGACCACTTTAACATGTGAGCTTCAATGATTAAAATATTTGTTGAATGATATGGGTATTTCTCATTCTTCTCCAAACACAATGTTTTGTGACAACCAAGGCGCCTTGCACATCGCTAACAATCCAGTTTTTCATGAACATACCAAGCATATAGAAATAGATTGTCATTTCATTCGGGGAAAAGCTACTGTCCAAACTTATTGCTCCAAGATATATACTTGCATCCAATTAACTTGCGGATGTATTCACAAAGCCATTGGGTAAAGATGCATTTTATGGTTTAATTTGCAAGTTGGGCATTATTTCCATACATGATCCAACTTGGGGGGAGTATTGATGTTACTCTTTGTTTATTGCGCCAAGATATTTGTTTAATTGAATTTGATGTTATGTTAATTTGACGTTATGTTAATCCTCAAGAGGTAGCTCAATTGGTTGGGACCATGCCTAATGAAGCGGAAATCACTAGTTTGAATTCCCCTCCCTTCTCTTATGCAGACATGTGAAAAAAAAAAAAAAATTGACGTTATGTTGAGTAGTTAATTGAATTTAACGTTATCTCTTTATATAAGTTGTTGTAGGATTCAATCCCTCTTTGCAATGTAGAAGTCATTATCTCTTTGTAACTTGTACATTTAGTATGTTATTATCTCTTTGTAAGAGTTGTGGGATTCAATTTTATTTATAGAAATGTTACACATCTCAAAAAATTTTTTTTTTTCAAGAAATGAGTTCCAAAATAATGTGTCACCATCTCATGAGTTGGTGACATATTTTCAAAATAATAAATCTAATGAGATAGTAACACATCATTTGGGAGCTCATTTTTTAAAAAATTTGAATGTGTAGCACTCCTCTTTTATTTAAGCTAATGAAAGCACAATCAGATGGGTATGTGAGGAAATTATTTTCATCCATGTGTCAACTTTAACACCACTAAATGAATGATCACACTATTTTCAAACTCAATATAAAACTAATGGTTTAGTATTGATGAAATTATGATTGTCTTATATAATCTTAAATCTATGCATCGATATAAGACAAATTTGACATGCAAATACAAAATGCCCCATAATCCCATACCCTAAAACCACTATCCACATTCCTTTATGCGGATAGTGAATTTTAATTGCATCCTCATTCGCTTTTCGAATAACGGATAATGAATAATAAATAGTTACATAAAGCGGATACGAGTGAATAATATCTTGTGCATGTACCCATACTTTTACGAAGAGGGGTGCTGCCATACGGTCAAGGCAGAAATCATGAGTTTTCTGCCTTCCATTAAAATGCTACCACCTCACTTATTACACCTCTCTAAAATAAGATCAAAACACTATATAAAATATACCATCATTTTTCCCCCATTTTGTCTTTCTCTCTCCTCTCCTCTCTGTCTCTCTCTGATCTTGGATTGAAGAGTCCAGAACCCGAGACCTCTCCCTCTAGCTCCTCTCCTCCGAAAAAAGTAGAGGCAAATTTTGTTTTTAGATGGAACGGCAAATTTTGTGTAAAATTTTCCATCTCACCGCCACAAAAAAAAAAGGAGAGGGAGAGAAGGAGAGGAGAAAAATAATAAAAATCAAGTGGGAGAGAAGGAGGGTGCTCCATCATGCAAGAGAGGGAGAGACAGAGAGAGGTAGAGAAGGAGAGAGCACAGAACTGGGGAGAAAAGTAATGGGTTTAAAAAAATCTAGCGTTTTGTTATAGGAAATTTGTGTGCAATATTTTTACTTTAGATGAAGTGTCTTATTTCTATTGGGTGGCGCTCGCCACGCATCAACTGAAGATATCCTTTTACCAATTAGGATCCACTCTACTTTCATATTTTACGGAATTTGGAAAGGCAAAAACGACGACGGTTTAATTATCTTCCGATAGGGGTGGGCAAATTAACTGCTACCGATTAACCACGATTATCGACATTAACCGAGCCGATATAATCATAATTAACCGATCGGTTAAAAATTTATACCAACCTTATCATAATCGGTCATTAAAATTTTCGATATAACCGATAAATATTTTTAATTTTTATATATATTGAGAATGTCTTATCCTTGGACGAGGTGGCAATCAGGTAATTTGCTGGTTTCTCAGTACTGCGCAAGGTTCAAGTAAACTTCAAAAATTTCAGGCCAGCGCGAGCTTCAGCCTTGAAATAAAATCCTTGACTTTCACTTCCAAACCGCCAATTACTCTTCAAACCCAGCGACGAGAATGGAGGAACCTCAAAACGGCGCCGCAGCCTTGGCGCCAGTAGAGACCGAGAATGAGCCCGTCGTCGGACCGGGGCCCGCCCCGCGGGCTCGCCCTAAGCGCCCGCTCCAGTTCGAGCAGGCCTACCTCGATGCGCTTCCCTCCGCCAACATGTATGCTTCTACATCCGTGGTCTTTAAGGTTTAGGGTTTGTTGTTTTCGAATTATCTGCTTAGGGTTTAGGGTTTATCCTAGAGAATTAGGGACAGATTTTATTTTCTGTCGTTTATTTTTTTTGGATTAGTTTGTTTTGTTTTGCTGCATTTTCGGTGGTCTGGATCCATTTCTGAGCGTTGGCTCTAATTCTCTGCTTCTAGTTGTTGTTGTTGTTGTTGTTGGTTTTTTAGGTCATTTCTGTGAATGAAGTTTTAGAATTTGTATAATTAATTGCTACTTTTTCATTAGTTTGAAAATGTTGGGTTCATTACAAGTGCTTGAGAATGCGTAGTTTGTGCTTAATAATGGCCGAACAGGTTGTGGGTATTATTGAGAATGTCTTATCCTTGAGCCTTGGTTTTTCAGGTACGAGAAAAGTTATATGCACCGCGACGTGGTTACGCATGTTGCTGTCTCTCCAGCAGATTTTTTCATCACTGGAAGCGTTGATGGTAAAACCAAAGATATCAGATATCGTATACATTTGCATGTTATATCTTCCTAACATTCAACTGGACTGATTCCTCATCCAAAACTGTGGTCTTAAGTATCTATATTTTGAGGGCCACATCTTGTGTTCTATAATTAATTTCAAAATTTTGTTTGCTTCATAGCTATAAGTGTTCTTACGGTATTTGGAAATACATTAATTGATATTTCTTCATGTTCGAATTTTGGTAGGAGATATATTTGTATATAGTTAATGCATAGTCAACTGGTTGTGGTTATTATGAAACCAACTTGTTGAAAATGAGGAGTTGTGGATTAATTAGTAAGCCAGGAACATCGGAGTTCTTAGATGTTTCATATTTTGCATCCCCTAACTTGAAATACCTATGTATTTTGAAACTGCACAGTTTATAAGAAATAATTGGTTGAAAGCCATGAACCTTGCAAAAAAAAAAAGAAAGTGAGAAGAGTTTTCTAATTGTCATTTGGCATTGTCATCATCACTCATTATCATCCTTTTCTTTTTTACCAAGTCAATTGACTTCATGGAGTTCAAAAGAACTACTTTTCAGAACTGTTAATGTTAGGGTTAAGAAAGGGAGAGAACTTTAGAAAAAATGTAGGAGAAGCAGATTATTCATTAACCCTACCTCCTATTCAGATTTTTTTGAATAGGTATATATATGGAGAGGGAGAGATAACAATAAGACGAGTATTGAGTGAGACAAGTTGTTACAGCTTATAATCTTTCGAAGTGTAGTGGATAGGTTGTAGTCTTCTCTCTTCCTTCCTCGTCGGCAAGTGTAGATGCGTGCTGGCAGTTCTAATCTGTTTGTTTGTTGGTTTCCTGATCATTGTCTTCTTCCTAGCTTATCATTTTGGCACTTTTAGATGGGGTATTCGAGTTGGTTCTGCATTGAAGCTAAGTCCTTTTGAGTTTATGTTTGAGGTTGATGTCAATTCTGTGGGTTTTTGAGAGAGATAGGGGTCCCGTTCGTTCAGTCTTTCTCGGCAAGGTTATAGTGAGCTGGCTGTTGGACACCATGGAGTCTCTGTTTCCAGCAGAGGGCGAAAGAGTTTGTGAAGTTCTCTAGGGTGGGGAGCAAAGCTTCCATCATTCCAATATTGTGTAGTCATGGAGTATGGAGGAGGGGGATAGAGAGGCTTGGTGGTAATCCCAGAGGCAAAGGTGGTAGTGGATGGTCAAACTTTGCTCAAGAATAGCGGAAGTTTCTAGATTTTTTCCAGTCTCTCCACGATGGTGGAAATAGAGCAATGCAAGCTGGGAAGCTCTCCATGAGTACCTGGCACATAGAATGAGTGCGAACACTAGTTACTGTGATGGGTGTGTCGGGTGAAGCGGCTCTTAAGAGTTCATACAAGGGGTGCTGGTTGGGCTGGGGAAGAGTTTGACAAGCTCCTCCTCTTGTCGGATTTTACCTCTCAACCATGTCACTGCTGCATTGGATGTACAAGTTGCTAACGGTTGGGGATGTCATACATAAGCATATTCTAGATTTTACATTAAGGGGGACTATCGTACAGTCTGTGGTGCTGCGGGTGTGAGAGGCTCAAGGGGCATTAGAGAGTTGAGCTGTGACCTCCGTGATGTGCAAGGCCAGCTGGAACGTTTGAGAGACGAGTTGGATCATATTATTGATAGTTTGGATTCGGGCTTGCATCCCTCTAGGTCAGAGCATGGGGTTAGTCCAATGGGGGTCGTCACTATGGGCCTGAAGCCCAGCCTATGGTGCTATCTGATGCTTTAGAATCCAAGTTGATGGGCCAGTTGAAGGATGCAAGTTTAAAGGGTAAAGGCCTGTGTGAGCCCCTGGTTAGACCACCCCAAATCCGGCCCAAAGTTAAACCCACCCTTAGTGGAAGGTAAAATCGTGGTTGGAGTTTTGGGCGTGGGCTCGGGTGTTGGTGTTGGCTTTGCTGATGGGGGCCCAAGTTCCAGCCCAAGTTATGGCTCTGTTGTCATTGTGAAAAAATGAAATGAAGAAAAACTATAACCATACATCATAATTGAGCTATTTTTACATATCAAAAAAATAATTGAGCTGTTTCTAGTTTGAGGTGAATAGTTCTGCATAATTATAATGTTCAGTAGTTTCATCTTGGAATATGATAAAATCCAATTTGCTTATATGAGTTGAGTATCAACCACATTGTGAATGATTGTTGTGGTAATTTCCATTATTTTTCTTTTCCTTTATATTATATGATTTTAGCAGTTTAGGGGAATATCACTTATCAAAAAAGAAAAGAAAAGAGCAGTTTAGTGGAATGTCAATGCATGTCAATGATGTAACTTTGTCATCCAATATAGCCATGCTATCTAGGGTTATTATCATCATAATTTTATCTAATGGAATAGGAGTACGGAATTAGTACAACTTGACAGTGTGGTTGCCTTTTTGCTTACCTTTTCTTTGTTCCTCCCCCCTCCCTCTCTTACCAGGGCATTTGAAGTTTTGGAAGAAAAAGGCCATTGGTATCGAGTTTGCAAAGCATTTTAGGTCCCACCTTGGTCCAATTGAAGGTTTAGCTGTGAGTTATTCCTCCTTATCATATGACTGCAGGTCTCTGCATTCAGAATGTTATTTGCGAATTGATCATTCCTTTGATTCTCAATTTATTTCATGTTAGTTATGGATATGCATGAATCATATGTGCTTCTGTTTTTCAATAGTTTCTTTCTATGCATATATATATGTGTGTGTGTGTGTGTTTGATTATGTGTTTGGTGGAGTTAGCGGCTGGTGGGGGCAGCACATTGACTTGTTGGATTAACTCTTAATTCAAAGCTATGAAACAAGCATTTAGTTAAGTAGTTTACTTTGGAGTCCATGTCATCACAGATTAGCTACCATTGTTAAATGTTGTACAAAATTTCATATGCAACTTTTACTGTCCTGATAAAAGGTGCAAGGCTTATGTTATGGATGTTTCAAAACAACCACAATAAGTGCCAGTTGCAATTTGAAAATCCAAGTCATTTATGTACAGGCATAGTCCTGGCACACATGCCCTTCAACGTGACGTTAGTACCTTAAACATTGTTCGTCTTGATTTGGAATGTGGATTATGAGCTGTATTTGTTTTTCAACATAAAAAAATGTATGCATTATTGTTTGCTAGTGATTTTTTTTAATGAGATTATTTGGCGGTATTTTGGAAAACTACAAAACTAGTTCAATCTAGCTGTTAAGCAATCGTAAAATAAAGACTGATTCAACCTTGAACTGGTTTAATTGCGTTTGGCTTTTTTTTATGCTAATATTCACCAGTTTTGCATGCAAATGTAGCACATTTAATTACTGTTAGAAGATTAACAAACAAAAAATGTTTAAAATTTATTATACTATCACAGTTGGTCCAGTTCTATAACTCGCCTAACACCCTCCAAGTTCCTTGCACTGATTCAGCTTATATTCAATGGAGGCATTCACTTAAAGTATTTTGCTGGATTATGCAGATGCATGCTTTTCATTGACATCTTTCAATTGTACAACTTGGATTCTGGCAATGCAATCCAATGTAGTTGGACTCTCATGTCGATTTGAATGAATCATTTTAGTGTATCCATATGTTGTCAACTCCAGTAGAGCAACGTACCATTTTGCTTCTTTGATTGCTCATGATTTTCTGTTTAATTAACTACTTGTGAAATTCTTGGCTGTTAGTGCTGTCATCAAGTATAACTCGTTTCTCCTTTGCAGGTTAGTACTGATGGGCTGCTCTGTTGTACAATTTCAAATGATCGATCTGCGAAGATATATGATGTGGTCAACTATGATATGATGGTCATGATTGGCCTACAGTTTGTTCCTGGTGCTGTTGAATGGGTCTACAAACAAGGGGATGTCAAAGCTAGACTTGCTGTTAGTGATCGAAACTCCACATTTGTGCACATATATGACGCACGAGCTGGTTCAAATGAAGCTATCATTTCCAAAGAGGTGTCTTAGCAAACCTTGAAAGTAGCTCACTTTTCAAAACCTTTTAGATTATCTTCTTCTATTTTTTATTTTTATTTTTTTTAATAAATTTTTTTATAACCATTACATGTTCGTTATTTTTGCCAAGCCCCTTATTTCTTTCATTTCTATTTCCTCTTCAGATACATGTGGCACCAGTAAAAGTTATGAAGTACAATTATCTATTTGATGCTGTGATATCTGTAGATGCAAAGGGAATCATCGAGTATTGGAGCCCTGTTACATTTGAGTTCCCAGAGAATGAGTATATGCTTTTTTTTCTTTTTTTTTTTTTTTTTTTTAAAAAAAAAAAAAAAATTATTTTATTGATGTTGTGTGTTTGCTAATATGAAACAATGTAACATTTTTCTTTCAAATTATATTCATTTACTTAGATCCATATCATGCAACAGATATAAGGAAGTCCAATAATATATGGAATACATATCTTAAGTTTGTATGATAATCACCACTCAACTCTGTTGCTTAGCTTGGTTTGGATCACAAAAGGGCATTTTGGTGTTGCTATTGTTGCATGCAAAACAGCACAGGCTAAAAACTGAGGAAAATAAATGGCCAAATATGAGACTAATGATTAAGTACTCAAGTCTCTCAAACTGATTCTATGAAATAATTTTTGGACTTATAAGGAACATTGAATAAAAATGGAGATGCATTTGTAGTTGGCATACATTGGAGGTAATGCAATCAAGTACAAAAGGCAGTACACTAGCCTAAACTATAGAATAACTATAAAAAACAGCTAATTACACACTTGACTTATGAAAACCAACGATTAAAACATTATAGCACCCAAAAAGTAACAATAAATAAAAGAAAAAGATTAGGGAAAAAGACTTGCCAATAGTGCCTCCGGGCATTGGTTCTTGGTGAACAGTTGGGGTGTGTTGGAGGTTAAGGTTGTTTTTAGATTTATAAATCTTACTAATTTGCAAGAATAAAGTAACTGTCAATTGCATAGAAGCACAATACTAATATTCAGAACTTAATGAGTAATAGAAAATCAACACTGAGTATCCAAACAGGTAAAACAGCCACATGTGAGGTCAAGCAACTGTTTTTAGTGGCTATTGGCTAGATAGTGTGAGAATCTAAAAGTTAGTTATGTGTTAACTATAAATACATTACATACTTGTAATTCAACATTTCAGTGATGCCTAAACGTCTGGCTTTTCTCATTTTAAAGTGGGGAGTGGGGAGAGAGGCAGCATTTTTTGTCATGAAAGTTAATAAACATTTATTGTCTATAAGTTATATCTTTATAGGCAGCATGTTTAGATTCGAAGAGAAATCACGCTTGTCTATTTTTTTATTTTATTTTTTGTATTCTCTCTCTCTCTCCCCACCCCCCCGCACCCTTTCTCCCTTTTCTTTTCTAGATGTTCTAAGCATGGGATCATATCATGTATTTTTTAGCATATTACCATATGAATTTTGTTTGGGGCTCATTCCCTTATGGGTCCTATGGTGTGCAATTATTTATGTGATCAAATAGATTTGGAAGATATTCTAGATTATAAGCCCTTATGATAAATTTTGGATTTAGTAGGACTTCAATTAATTTAGAACATATTTTAAATAATTGTATTGTAATGACCAAAGGAAAGCGCTAGCTATATCTGCGTTATTACTCTTAAAAGATCAGTCAATTTAGAGTTTTCTTAGAATCACTTATAAAGCCTAGTTTCACCTAGTAAGTAAGCATTGTAGGACTTAGCACCCATGAGTATTTTTATAAACTTTTACTCTGTGGGGTATGCACCGGTTGTTACATGTAGGATCTTCAACTTTTATCAAGCATTCCTTATTAAATTGGTATTTTTTTTTAAATGACAAGTAAACTGGGGTTTGCTGAGATTCTGTGCTTGTTTCTTTGGTGTTAAAGGGGATGTCATCTTTCCTGGTATGGTTTTGAATGGGCTGAATCAAGACAAAATTGAGAGGCTAGGCCAAACATGAGCCACATGTTATCACATGTTACAATGCATACATTGCATGTTACAATAATGGCATTAAAGCAAGAAAAAAAGATAAATAATTCATTAGCTTCTAATGAAAGTCGTGAACACTAGCTAGGTCCCGGGAAGTAGGGCCACATATTGATTTGGTTCTCTGCAATGTTTTGCAGATCTGTACTAAAATCAGATTACATATATATACCAGAACATCAATGAATTCTTAAAATAGGCATATGATTGTGCCCAAATAAAAGCTCACAAATCTGAATTTGATGCAAATGCAAATGCAAAAAAATATGTACTCAATGGAGTAGTCGACATGACTTATATTTTTGTTAGTAATGTTAAATCATTCAGAAGACGGGGTTTTTACTTAGATTATGCATATGTTTCTTTTTTGTTAATAGGGGATTTCATCCTTCCTGTTATGGCTATCAATGGATTGGATCATGATCACCAACCTGTTTAAGATTTTTTTTCAGTTATCATACTGGTAAGATCCAACAGTTAAAATTGAAGTCAGTTATTAAAGCTAGATATTTTTTTAAGTCAGTTATTAAAGTTAGATATTTTATTTTTGTTAAAGTTCTATCAATGTTGAACTCTGGTAGATTCATTCTGATTAAAATTCATATAAAAAAAAATCAGTTATGACTGATGTATTTTTTTGTTGTATAATCTTTTATGAATGATTTATAGTTTCTAACAAAATATAAGTCAAATCGACTACTTCAGTTTGTGTATTATTATACATTTGAATTGAATTAAAGATTTGGACATAATAGATACATGTTTTAAGGATCCGTTGATATTGTAGTATATGTAATCTGATTTGAACATAAAGCTGCAAATCAACAGTGAACCCAACCCATTTACAGCCCCACTTCCTAGGACCTTGCCAGTGTTCATGGTTTCTTTTAGAAGCTAAAGAGTTATATCTCCTTTTTCTTGCTTTTCTGTATCCATGATAAAGTGCAATTTATGCATCATGCTATTTGATAAGATTGGCTCATGTTTGGCCTAGCCTCTCAATTTTTATAGTTCCTACTGGGATATTTTCCCCTTAAAAATAAAAAATAACTCTGAAATGTGGATCAAAGTGCTCACAGTTGGAGGTTTGGGGCAGTTTGATAATGATAATGATGATAAATCTAGACATCATGGTAGTCTTAGTTTATTAGACAATTTCAATCTAGCTGTTACTAGACGTTCTACTTATTGTCTGTTTATTATGAACTTGTGACAGCTAGAGGTGCTTTAGGATTAAGCTTGTTTTACAATTTTACTTTATGCACTTCTATGTTTCTTGAACAACTTTCTTCCGTATAGAATGTTACATTGATATATAGTTAATTTTGTCCTGTGCCTTGGATGTTTGACTGAACTTCTACTTTATGGTGCTTGCAGGGTGAACTTTAGATTGAAAAGTGATACTGATCTCTTTGAAATTGTGAAATGCAAAACATCTGTTTCTTCTATTGAGGTACTATATGTATATATGTCTCTATCTTATAGGATCTTTGGTCTGCCAATGAATTTGAATCCCATTTGTGAATGCATAATCTTCTTATTTCTTCTCTTTAATTGCTTTTATTTATAAAATTCACCAGTAGACTTTTTGTATCAACCTTCAGGTGAGCCCAGATGGTAAGCAATTTACGATTACATCACCCGATCGTAGGATACGTGTGTTTTGGTTCAGAACAGGTAAACTCAGACGCGTTTATGATGAATCTCTTGAGGTAATATAAATTTTTATTGGAGTTTCATGTAGGTTATAATTGTTTCAAATGCATTTCTTATGAACATATCTCTTTTCTCGTTTAGGTGGCCCAAGATCTTCAGAGAAGTGATGCTCCCTTATACCGGCTGGAAGCTATTGATTTTGGGCGAAGAATGGCTGTTGAGAAGGAAATAGAGAAAACAGAAAGCGCACCACAACCAAATGCAGTTTTTGATGAAAGCTCTAATTTTCTTATATATGCCACCCTCCTTGGGATAAAAGTAAGATATTGTTATGTAATTGGATTGCATAGTAAATTGACAGTATAACTGATATTTTCATGCATTTTTACTTCAAGAAAACGTGTATTTTTTCATATTATCATATTTTAATTGCATCTCTCTCTCTCTCTCTCTCTAACCCCACCCCCTTTTCCCCCTTTTTCTGTTGTATTGATAGGTAGTAAATTTGCACACCAACAAAGTTGCTCGAATTCTTGGAAAGGTGGAGAACAATGATAGATTCTTGAGAATTGCATTATATCAAGGTGATCGAAGCAGTAAAAAAGTTAGAAAAATTCCTGCGGCTGCAGCAAATGCCAATGAGAGCAAAGAGCCTTTGACGGATCCAACTCTTCTATGTTGTGCTTTCAAGAAGCACAGAATATATCTATTCAGGTACAAGAGTTTGCACTTCTTCGCTGATTATGCAAAACTTGACTGAGTTTATTTTTTTCTTGAATGTACTAACTGGTAAATTCCAATTATTGGTGGTGTACAATCTTCTACAGTTTCTTAGAGATAATCACAAAATTGTCTAGTAATTTTAGCGCCTTTGACTATTTATTATTATTATTTTTTAAAGTAATGTATATATCAAAAAGCGTAAGGCACACCTTTGACTAATGTTAAGTGAAAATGTCATGAATTTATATGGTTTTTAAGTTTAGAATCGTCTGGAAGGGGTGTAGTTATATCACTTTGAGTAGGATATTGGAGGATGCTTTGACCTTGGGAAGTGTGCTTGCGTAGGATAAGTTTCTTGAATGCATTTAGAATGCCATTTCATTTAGTTGTATTGCATTATGAAGATTGGGGGAAGTATGTTTCCGTTTAGTCTAAATTCTGACTTCTGGTATGATCCTGATAGTCGAAGAGAACCAGAGGAGCCTGAAGATGCAACTAAGGGAAGAGACGTGTTTAATGAAAAGCCTCCTCCTGATGAACTTCTAGCTGCGTCAGATATTGGGAAATCTGTCACAACATCCCTTCCTGACAATGTGGTGAGTTTTCTTTCTTTATTTTCCCTCAAACTAGATTAAAACTGTTAGTTGCAAAATTTTAAAGAAGCCTTGTAGTTCACTTTTGTACATGTGCATATGGAAAATTCTTTTTCTTTTCCAATACATTGTCCTGTTACAAAAAGTGAGAAGCAAAGAGAAACTAAAAAGCCTCTGAAGTAAGCTATTTTAAGATGGATCGAACTAGAATTTCTTCTTTCCATGCCATGGTGGAAAGGCTTTGTGCATTATTTTACCTCATCTGCATGATTGGTCTCCTTTGTGTGATATGTTTTCTCACGTTTTTTTCTGTTCCATTTCCTGCTTTCCCAGATTATGCATACCACAATGGGTGACATTCACATGAGATTGTACCCAGAGGAATGTCCTAAAACTGTGGAGAACTTTACGACACACTGCCGGAATGGCTACTATGATAATCTCATTTTTCACCGGGTCATCAAAGGCTTCATGATACAGACAGGAGATCCTTTGGGAGATGGCACTGGCGGGCAATCTATTTGGGGAAGGGAGTTTGAGGATGAGTTTCACAAAAGGTTTGTCATTTTTGTTTTTGACTAGAATTTAGCATGACCTTAGATTGTGATACATTTCTGGTTCAATAGTCTTTTATGCTCTATATTTGAATTTGATATTTTGGAGAAGCTTTTAACCATGACCATTGTGTCAATATTTCAAAATAATAGGTGGACAAATGAGACAATTTATTGTAAAGAGAGCCCATCTTCTGTATAACTGTTAGGGTCTGAACATTAGGTGCCATTTCTGTGATTTTTTCCACTCTTGTTGAAATACCTTTCTTGCCTTTGCCAATAGAGATAGACTTTGAGCTAAACCACTTATATGTACTAGTTTGTGGTGTTACTCTGTGTTGATACCCCGAACTTTTTTTTTGGCCATTGAAAATGTGAGTTGGATCTGTGGTTGTGACACCCTAGAAAGTTAGTTCATATTCAGAAGATGAATTGCCCCACATTAAGTGAGTGAGTGAATTATAAAGATACTTATGGGTGTTAAGTCTCACATTGGTTCTTTATTAAGTGAGATAGGGCATTATAAGCAATTCTAGGGAGGTTCAATTGGAATTTGACTATTTATTTTGGAATGGTAGCGCAGATGTGACTAGCTTTTTTTATGGGTCATTATAAATGTGGCGATGAGGCACCATATGACATGGATCTTGACACGGGCATTAGGGATTTGAGTGGGGATGATTGTGATACCTCGTAAAGTTAGTCCCACATTAAGAAGATAAATAGCCCACATCATGTGAGTGGGCTATAAAGATGCTCATGAGTGTTAAGTCCTACATTGCTTCTTTACTAGGTCAAATTGCTTTTTAAGCGATTCTAAGAAATTTCAATCGAACTCAACTTGTCATCTTGGAGCGATAGCACAGATGTAATTGATACTTTCTCTGGGTCGTTACAATGGCAACATTTGCCATCTCCAACTCATGTCTTGCAGACATTTTTTTTATTAAGATTGTTTAAATTTTATTTAGAGAAAAGACCATGCTTTGCCTTCCTTTAGGTCTTTTTTCTTTTTGGGGGGTGGGGGTGTGGTTGAAAGCTCCACTCAATGTGTAGCAACATATGCAAACATGTTCCATGGACCTTCAAAGAGTTTAGGGTTTTGTTTGATATAACTTGTTAGAGGGTGCTTTTTGCTTATTGGTTGAAAAATGTGACACAAAGGTGAGTAGTTTTGAGTATTTTGTGAGCGTTTTATATTTGGAGTTGTTTGTTGATTTCGCTTTTTTCCTAAAAAGCAAAAACATCCCAAAATGCGTTGTCAAACAAGGTATATATGTTTTAGGAGATAAAATTGGTTTTACAACTATATTGGATGAGTGGCAATAGTTAAGGATGCAACTGGAATCCTTGATTTCTTTGATCAGAACTGCATTACAAGCTGGACGTCCTTTTGCTTCTGCAGATGAACACTATTATTTAGTTAATTATTTGTGTGTTAAATAGAAGTTACCTAAGATGAATCATTTGCTTTTTTGCAGTTTACGACATGACAGGCCTTTCACAGTGTCAATGGCAAATGCGGGGCCAAACTCTAATGGATCTCAGTTCTTTATCACCACAGTGGCTACTCCTTGGCTGGACAACAAGCATACAGTTTTTGCTAGAGTTATGAAGGGAATGGATGTTGTGCAGGTATTGTTAAGTTCCTGTGTGTGGCCACTGTTATAGTGTAGTGTATCTTCTAACTCATGCATGTACAGACACACAAAGGCACAAAATAAATTTTCCATGATGCACAAAACTTTTTTTTTTGCACAAAAAATGATTGTTACGTGTTATACATGGCATGATATTGGTACCTCTTGCTGCATATATTTCTTTACTTTGGACCATTTATTGGATAACCTTCCATACCAAAACAAAAACTGTAGAGAAATTCTGTGTGGTTGGATTTGGGAATTGTCCAATATTCTTTGTTAAAGTTCTCTGGGTCATGAATAATACCCATGACAGGCACAAGGACACCTTACATTTATGCATATACATGATCTATTGTTATAAATTATATGTGCATTTGTCTCTTTTTCTCTAAGAATCTATTTATCATATATTGACCCACATCTGAAACCGTTTCATATTGTTGACAGGCTATAGAGAAAGTGAAGACAGATAAGGGTGACAAGCCATATCAAGATGTGAAAATTCTAAATGTGACTGTTCCCAAATCTTAAAGATTTCCTTCAAAGGGTTGATCTATCAGGATATGGTCTGTGGTCCTTACCGAGTAACTGGTGAACCTTGGCCGCAAAAGATTAATGTCAGGTAAATGCTTTTTCTATCTTAGGCAGTGACCCACAGTTCACTTGGGACTATATTTGAGGTTCTATGTTCATTGGGGAACAACATTAATTAAAATAAAGAAGAAAAGAAAATATAGGAAGGTCGGAACTAAAACTGGAGGAGGATTGAATGAATAATGAGAAAATTGTCCATTGATGATGTCAATGTCCTCAAGGAGGAATACGTCCCCAATGTATTTTGCAAGGAAAAGTCGCTGCTATTTTAGAAATATTTATGCACCAAAAAAAAAAAATGAAAAACAGGGATCCTACTGCCCAGATTTGTAGTCTATGGGGCACTGGATACTATGTTAGCAATCACCTGCAATTGCAGTTATGGGTAACCATAGATTTTGTTGCTTTGCCAGGTATGTGTGCTTGCATATGAAAGGAGTATAAGAAGATTAACATTGTTGAATTTGTAGTCATAGCTGAAAACGTCTTCATCAACCTAGTTCTCATAAGATGTGGGGTACCAATAGTTTTTGTAGCTGCAATGTTCGTCTTAATCCTTTATGAAATCGTGAGGGAAGCTCTGTATGTCATAAAGACTTCATTTTTGATATCTGCATATCATTTTACTCATTTGATTATTGTACTTGTTTTTAGTTGAGCGTGTATGTTTCTTTTCTTTTTTCTTTTTAATTCATTAGCAAAGATGAAGTCTTGAAGAGGTAGTCGAAATTCATGCATAGATTTCTGTATGCATCCGAATTATAGTTCCTCTTCTCTTTTTATTTTCTGCTGATTGTCTTTGTGATAATTGACCAATGCTACATAACTGCATTCTCGTTTGTTCTTGATAATTAGGGGTAGGTTGTGTGAGGCATGGGTGTAAGTAAGATTATATAGATATGTTCTAATCCGATCAATTTAATTAAACGAGTTAGATTTTTCAGTTATGATAGTTTGTTTCTCAATACGATCCTATTAAGATAGTTTGTTAAAAGTATATCAGTACAACAATTTTGGTTTATAGTGATGGTGAAAAGTCATCGCTAATAACTTTTAGTGATAACTGGTTGTTAATAATAGATAGTCGCAGTTGCTTTGTTGAAAAGATTATTAGCGACAACCTCAATATCGTTGCTGATAATCTTAGATAACTCATTATTGGCAATGACAATTTATTATTAGTAACGACTTTGTGTTGTCGCCGATAATGACTTATCAATGATGACCCCGTGGTTGTCGTTGATAGAGTAATTCTATGCTTCACCTCCCATCCCTCCAATCTTATGTGGCAACAACTCAAAAACCAATTTTTATGCACCAAATGTTCTTGATACTACGACACATAAAATTGGGGGAATTGGGAGGGTGATGTATAGTATTACTCATGTTGATAACTTTATATCTTTTATTTATTTATTTATATAAATTTTGGATTTTATAATGAGTAGCACAACTACGACTATCTATTAATGATTGGTTGTCATTAAAAGTTATTAGCGATAACTTTTCGTCGTCACTAAAATCCAAATTCTTGTATTGATATACTATTAACAAACTATCTTAACGAAATCATATTTTAGAAAACAAGTATATCAAGAAAATATTAGTTGGTCTAAATTGTCATTTTGTGAAACCAAATATTATTTATCATATAGGGCTAGCAATTTTTGACACTTGCGAACTCAACATGAACCAAACATAAAATATCTTTGGACGTTAAATCTTTTAAATGTTCATACCTTCCCTTTCCTTAGCTGTTTGAACAAAGCAAAAAATTATTTATTTAAAATAAAATGATTCATTAACTCTCTCTCTCTCTCTCTCCTTGCAATAAACACAAACTTTAAAAATGAAAAAAAAAAAGAAAAAGGAGAGACTGTTATAAAGAAGCAAGAGCAGGAATGAACCGGAGATGAACCGTTTAGTTATATTGTAGGGGTATTTTTGTTCCCTTAAAAAGTGAAAAAGACAAAAATACATCTTAAATATAACTAGAATCTTGTTCCCATGTGAAATGGTTTCAAAATTAATGTGGACAATTGCAAATTGGATGGGGAAAGAGAGCAGTAAATTATATATATACATGTGGCTGTGGGTATTTGTTTTGGTTTTTGTTTCATTATTACCACAATGGGAGGAGCCGAAGGGTGGTGAGAGGGGTAAATGACTCAGATAGAAGAAGCTTTGGTTTTGGTAATTAGATAGAAGCTTATTTGTAGTTTGTTTGACAAGAGATTCTACACCGACAAGCCACACTAGGATTACGCGGTCTAGATGTGTAATTTGCATCAAATTTTTTCGAATACACAATGTCACTCGTATTAGTATGGAATATGGATGTTGCCGAGCCGTGGTTGTTATTGCAACAATTTGTACTAATTATAAAATTCAAAATTTATATGTAAAAAAGTATAAAGTTATCGAGCAATGTAATGCTATACATCGCCTTCCCAATTCCCCCCATTTTATGTGGCGTGGCGCCCACAACATTTGATGTATGAGAATTGGTTTTTGAGTTGTAGGGATCACGCCACATATGATTGGGAGGATGAGAGGTGATTTATAATGACTCTATCAACAATGACTATTAGTGACAACATAAAAGTCATTGCTAATAATAAATTATCATTGCTGATAATGAATTATTAGTGAAGATATTTAGTCATCTAAGATTATCAGCGACGACACTGAGGTTGTTGTTGATAACCTTTCTTGACAAAGCAACTGTGATGATTTCTTAGTAATGAGTAGTGGTCACTATAAGTTATTGGAGATTACTTTTCGTCATCACTAAAAGCCAAAATTATTGTACTGATATGCTATTAACAAACTATCTTAACATGATCTTATTTGAGAAAACAAGTATATATAGACAATGATAGCTTTCTTTAACTAAGTCGAAGATATTTAATGTTGTAACATTTTTAGAATGCTTATGGCTTCCAATTTAAGAGACGAGTTATGTGTCATTTGTTCAAAATATAAACATAGCAGAACAAAATTTATTGTACCTTAAGGTAACAACTAGGTGGTTCCCCATGAATTAAGATCATCCATTTCAAAATCCTTCAATTTCCTCCATTTAGTGCATTTTAAAGAGTAGTGTTGTTCAAAAATTTTAATGAGAGTAGTGCATTAAATGCATTACCTTCAAAATGCACTAAATGGAGGAAATATAGTGATTTTGAAATGGAGAGGATCCTTTTCCATTGTCCATTGATGGGCACCGCCAACCATAATTACATCATTTTTAAGCTATTGGAATTTTTTTTTTTTTTTTTGGGCCCTTCCTTTATGCTTGGCATGCTACCATTTAAAAATGAAAGGAAAACAAGAGGCTCCCAAGTAGAGTGGAGCCAATCCTCGACAACTTAGACATTGCATTAATTTCCTTTCTTTAAACATAATTGAATAACTTATTCTCTTTACTCTTTCATGGAGTCCATTTAGAGCTATTATATAATTATCGCAACGTACTACACATATAGAATACACTTATTGATACTACACATCAACAGTTTCTATAGGCTCCTTTGTTAATGCCTTTTAGGGCTGTTTTTTGCTTTTTAGTAAAAA
The DNA here is from genome assembly GCA_013348765.1 of Carpinus viminea. Lineage (NCBI taxonomy): Eukaryota > Viridiplantae > Streptophyta > Magnoliopsida > Fagales > Betulaceae > Carpinus > Carpinus viminea. Next base: position 46,273,500 of record CP054668.1, on the reverse strand, counting down.
AAAAAAAAAAAAAAATGTATTAATTTAATGCCCCCAAAACTAGAACTGAACCAGCAATTCTTCCAATTCAGTTTGCTGGTAACTAATTGAAGGGATTGCCTGTTTAACATACTTAGAGCAAATATAAGCAGAAAGTTATTTGATATTATGGGGCATCACAATTAACATACATTTTCATGTGTCTTCAAATGTTGAACTCTGTTAGTTATGTGCTTTTTAGTTCATTTTCCGTTTAATACTAAAATTCTGAATTGAGACACACCATTGGAATTAAAAGATGGTCATGTTTTGAAAGTCGATTTTTTGTCACTATATTGTCACTAATAACTCATTATCGGCGATGACAATGTTAAGTAATTATCAATGACGATCCCTTAATAACTTAGCCATTGATGGTAACGTAACATCAACAATGACATGTTGGTAGGTTTTTGCACTATCTATGACGACATCTAAGGTTCTTGACGAAGCAATTGCGATGATCTATTAGCAAAATCAGTGGTCACTAAAAGTTATTAGTGATGACTTTCCGTCATCACTAAAAACCAAAACTATTGTACTAATATACTTTTTAACAAACTATCTTAATGGGATTGTATTTGAAAACAAGTATATATAGATAATGTTAGCTTGCTTTAACTAATTCAAAGACATTTAATGTTGTAACATATTTAGAGTGCTTATGACTTTCAATTTAGGAGATGAGTTACGTGTCATTTGTTAGAAATATAAACACAACGGAATAAAAGTTACGGTACCTTAAGGTAACGGCTAGGTGGTTGCCCATTGATGGGCGCCGCCAACCATAATTACATCTTTTTAAAACTATTGTATTTTCTTTTTTCTTTATATGTGGGATGTGGCATGCTCCCATTTAAAAATGAAAGGAGAACAAGAGGCTTCCAAGTAAAGCGGAGCCAATTCTCGGTAGCATAGACATCGTATTAACATGTTTCCTTTCTTTAAACATAATTGAATAACTTATATCATTTTCTCTTTACTCTTTCATGGAGTCCATTTAGCGCTGTTATATAATTACCAACTTACTATCCATATAGAATACACCAATTGATACTACACATCAATAGTTTCTATAGGCTCCTTTGTTAATGCCTTTTTAGTTTTTTTGCTTTTTAGTATAAAAAAAGGTATTAATGTAATGCCCCCAAAACTGGATTGAACCATTTTGGTAAGGTTATTGGCAATTCTTCGAATTCAATTAACTGATAACTAACTGTAGGGATCACCCATTTAACATACTTAAAGCAAATATAAGTGGAAAGTGATTTGATGCTTTGGGGCATCACAATTAAAATACATTTTTATGTGCCCTCAAATGTTGAACTCAAATAGCTATGTGCCTTTTTAGTTCGTTTTCCATTTAATACTAAGATTCTAAATTGAGACGTACCATTGGAATTAAAAGTTGATCATGTTTTGAAAGTCAATTTTTTGTCACTATATTGTCACTAATAACTCATTATCGGCGACGACATAGTGTGTCATCAGTGATAAGTAATTATCAATGACAATACCTTAGTGACTTAGCCATTGATGATAATGTAACATCAAAAATGACATGTTGGTAGGTCTTTGCGCTATCTGTGACGACATCTAAGGTTCTCGACGAAGCAATTGCAATGATCTATTAGCAACCACCAGTGATCACTAAAAATTATTAGCGATGACTTTTGCCGTCATTAATAACCAAAATTAGTACTAATACACTTTTAACAAACTATCTTAATGGGATCGTATTTGAGAAAACACATATATATTGACAATGTTAGCTTGCTTTAACTAAGTCAAAGACATTTAATGTTTTGACATTTTTAGAATGCTTATGGCTTCCAATTTAAGAAACGAGTTACGTGTCATTTGTTAGAAATATAAACACAGCGGAATAAAATATACATTACCTTAAGTTAACAGTCGGGTGGTTATCCACTGATAGGCCCCGCCAACCGTATTTACATCCTTTTTTAGCTAATGGATTTTTTTTTTCTTCCTTATACGTGGCATGCTCCCAGTTAAAAATGAAAGGAAAATAGGAAGCTTTCAATTAGAGAGGAGCTGAACCTCGGCAGCTAAACATCGTATTAAAGTGTTTCCTTTCTTTAAACATAATGGAATAACTAATTATATTGATCATTTTCTCTTTACTCTCTCGACGGAGTCCATTTAGAGCTATTTTATATAGAATACACCACGTAATTATGCTAATGCTTTTTAGGACTCTTTTTTTTAATAGTAAAAACAAAAGTATAAGAAACAACTCCACGACAAAAATACTCGCAAAGTAATCAAAATTATTTTCACCTTTTATATCACATCACAATTAAAAAACAAAAGGCCTCTCTAAAAAGTATTATCTAACGAGTCTTTTTATTTTTATTTTTTTAAAAAAAGTTTGTAGTAATTATTATTATTTTGTAAGTTAATTATTTGAGTAAGTGGTATTTATTTCATTGCAGGTACACGTGCCTCCAAAAAATGAGTTATGGCATCATATTTGAACAGAATATTCTCCCTCGAGTTGTCTTCGTAACTGCAGTATTTTCCACGTATGGGAAGTGCAGCTCTAGCTGCCAAAGCAGGATGAAACCGCCAGTTTGGAAACATGACAACGATGAAGATGACAACGTTAACACAGCTGCCACCTTAGACCTGATTCAACATTATCCTCTTAATTTCCCTTTCTCTCACTCTGACAAGTGTTCGATTTATATCTATATAATAACATGGAGACTGAAGGCTTTTCAACTTACAATTAAGAGAGAGCTTCTTTCTTTTTCCTTGCGTTTTTCCTTTTTTTCTCTCTCTCAGAGAAGAAAATGGCGGGGGCTGATCTCAGAGCACAGCTCAACAACTACATCAAGGACATGCATGACCAGGTGATCATCATCTCATCAAACCCAGATTTTTGCTTTGTTTAATTACATGCATGCATGCATCATGCATGCCTCCATTTTTTATGTTTTCTTTTTTCTTTGAAGCTTCTTAATTTAGTTGTAGGATATTCGATTGTGGGATTTGTTTTGATTAACTATATATATATATAATTAACTTGGAAATTAGCCCAGTTAAATTTCCTTAATTTGGTTGATTATTGATCTCTTTGGTAGCTTAGAACCTAAATTAAAGAACACAAGACTAAAGAAGAAGCTAATTAAATCCACTAATTATCTTGTTAATTAATATTAGAGAGCATCATTTGATCACCGTGCATGCATGCATGTGACTTGCAGGGTATATTGGACGAGCATTTCGAACATGTGACGACCTTGCAAAATGAATACAATCCCTACTTCGTTTTGGAAATCGTCTCCATCTTCTGCCGTGATGCTGAAAATGGCATTGCGGAAATCAAAAAATTTCTGTAAATTTTTCATGCCCTTTTTTTAATAATTTATTTTTATTTTATATATCTAAAGAAATTCGGTTGATTTGATCTAAAATCTAGGGATGAGCCTGTTGTGGACTATGTCAAGGCGATTGATTATGTTCACCAGCTAAGGGGAGGTAGCTCGAGGTGATCTTCTTGATTTTTTGATTATGTTCACCAGCTAATGTTTCCTCATTGTCTGTTGTTTGGAAGCAATTATCTAGCAGACCAACTCCATATAGAAATTTCCACAAACATTAAGAAGAGATCATTAATTAAGTATTGGAAATAGTTTTCCAAACTGAATCGGAAAATATTCTTCTAATTTAGTCTATTAAACCGACATTTGTCTAAAATGCATGCAGCGATCCCCAACCGTTAACAAAGCTTTTTCTAATCTAGTGTATATATTACATCGATCCCCAAACATTGGGATCTAATCATGGGTTAATTAGCTTTTTTCCAATTTAGCATACATACCTAGCTCATCTCCAAAAAGAGGGAACAATTAATCATCTTTGACGGTTTTTCCGGTTCAGCATGCATATACCGATATACGTAGCTAGTGTGGCATCTGATACATATCCAAAATAAGTAAGAATAAGGTTATTCTTTACACCCATTTCACATTAATTAACGTAGTTTATTTTAAGTGACTTTTTAGGCTACTTACTTTTTTTAAAAAAGAAGAAGAAGAAGGAGGAAATTAAGTACACATTTAATAACCCCATTAATCCGTTTAACTTGAAAATAAACATGTAAAATACCCTAAAAAAAAAAAAAGAACTTTAGTGAATCTCTTATCATTTTTGAATCATAAGAAATTGAGTCGCCTCTTACCCCTTAATTAACCAACATTGTTTTGGCCTTCGTCTTGTCATAAAAATGTTACTTTTTAAAGTTTTGAAGCATAAATGAAAATGTAATGATATTTCAGCAGGAAGTTAAAGTATAATTTTCCCAAAACAATAAAACGTTCAATATAGTTTCTCTCTCTCTCTTCCTAACGTTATTCATTTATGATAGAAGAAATTACAACTTGGAAGTAAAATTAATCACAGATTGGATATTTATGGTAAGACAAGAAGTTAGTAGCTAGTTACAACTTACAAGTCCCACTGAATAATTAATGTAGATTATCATCATTAATCATCATGCATCACATATAATTACAAATATTAATTACTTAATCACCCTTTTTATCCCATTTATATTACTGTCCAATTAAGTAGTTAATTTATATTGATTGAATCTAATTCTTATATACTTTGTCTTGGGATTAAAGCCTTGGTGGTAATCGCATGGCCATTGCCTGTCATGAGCTTCGACATGCTACCCAGGACAACAAGAAGGAGGAGTAAGAAACTCACATTCTTTCATTGCCTTCAAATTTTAACCTCATCATATGAAAAGCACAATATGAAAATAGTTTATATATATATATATATATATATGTATATATGTTAGTTTTCTATGTCATAATCACCCCAATATATAACATGCATTATTTCTTTACAATCAAGATATATATGTACATTTTCAGCCAATTAAGATTATGAGAGCATTTTAGCTTGCCCTTGAACTAGCATCCTCTCTAGTTCAAAAAAATTGGAGAAGAGTTGGTTTCTTATAATATGAGAGTAAATTTGTCCAAACAAGAAGTGAATTACAATGTTGCCCTCATGTTATAAGGAATTGACTCCTGGTCTTCGGTTCTTTGCCATTATGTTATAAAGAACCGGCTCATTTTCAGCTCTTTTAACTTAATTAAATTATAAAAACCATTACTACACTATATATAGAAAGTGGTTTCATTCATCTTAATTAATTTGGCTAGGAATTTCCTTTGTTTGCAATCCTCTTTTAAGGCAACTTTTATGCTTTTAGGTGCCTCCAAGCCTTGGAGAAGGTCAAACGTGAATTCAACACTCTACGCGAGAAGCTCAATTTGATTTCTCAAGTAATACTTCTTTTGAACTTTGATCTATTGGGTTTAGTACCACATCATGTATAAATGTCAAGTGAATATCTTATATGGGTCCGTTTAGGTTTATAGTTTCAAAACATACGATTTTTAAAAACGTTGTCAATCGTTTGGTAAAAACCCAATTTACCCTTTAAAATTGAGTGTTTATAGAAACATGCATCATTGCTTGGGATTTGAAAACACATATTAGAAATGATATATTTTCTATGATTTGGTTTAGAATTGTACGTAGTTTTGGTTCGAGAAATTGCAGTGCCAAACGCACTCAATTTTGTTTGGGTGATTTGATCTTTCCTCAATATCTGTGTTTTAACTATTTGTATTTTAGATTTCCCCCACAAATTTCAATTGTAAATGCTTAATTTCTTGGGTATTTTTGCTATTCCTACTCTTTTACAGATGGAGAGGACAATCCTCACTAATGAGGGGAGAATGGTGCAATATTGCTAGAGAGTTGGTCTGCAGCTTTCCTTCAGGAAGCATCTACTGAAGATGGAAAGTATCTGTTTTATCTTATGTAAGGTGTCAAGTAAATAAGTTCACAATGAGTGAACAAGGCTAGGCGTCCATGTGAGAGTATTTCAGTGGACTTGTTTCTGTAATCTTTTCGTTTGAACTTATGGGCTTGACCCTATCTATGGTTTATGTTTGTTTTAAAATTATGGGCTTGACCCTATCTATGGTTTGTGTTTGTTTTAAAACTATGGGCTTGACCCTATCTATGGTTTATGTTTGTTTTAAGTGTCAATTATCTTATATCTAATGGTTGGAAGTAATCGGTGCAACCATGTATGAATGATTATCACACCGTGCAATACCATTAATTGGGAGGACCAGTGGATCACCCAATGTTGGACTCATGTCGACGACCATTGGTTTTGATTGGTTCTTCGATGTGAGTGCGTTTATGATGGATTGTGATTTAATCTTCAAAATTGTATGGAATATTGATCCTCATAAGCAATAGATGCTTAGAGCATTTGAGATCAAGAGGTCTTCGTTTCATGCTTTTAGGAATTTTAAATTAAAATCAAGCCTTAAATCCTATAGAAAATTATTTACCCCACAAGATTATCCTATAAGGCAATAAATAATTGCTAAAATCCAGTTTGGAGGAAATATCTTCTAATTTTTTTTCGTGAAGGAAACAGTATACTTGTTCATTAATCAATCAAAAGGCAAGAGTAAAAAATACTCCCCCAGATATAACGTGATTACAAACCGGTCTCATCCACATCCACTTAAAACAATCTCGATTTCTCCCTAATGGCCTTAACGGATAACAAGTAATGCTACCCTAAAGGCTACGCCGCCCACTGCCCCCATTAGTTTTTGCGAAATCAGAATTGTTTGAGTCGATTGTACCTTACTAAGAAGAAACATCAAGAAGATGAAGCTTGGAGCTCCATCAGTACAATCTATAATAATGCCTCAGTAGGTTGATCAAACCACTTCTCATTTAGAATCCTTGAAGTAGCCATACGTGACAACCTATGTGCAGTTTGGTTTCCCTCCCTGCCTACAAACTGCATCCGCCATTGGGGAATAGGCCGCAAATCACTTTGGATGTCATCTATTAGTAAGCCCAGACAACTCCAATCCATCGACTCAGAGTTCACCCTATTGACAACCCTTTAAGCATCTCCCTCAAAAAGGATTTGTTGTAGCCCAAGCTCCATGCATAGCTTAACCGCCATAAGTGAAGCCCTCGCCTTCGCCGTTGATGGATCAAGATAGCCCAGCTCTATTTTGCTCTATGCAGCAATAAATTCTCTTTTCTCATCACATATCACCACTCCAAGCCCCATCCTTCTCTATTGTTTGGACACTAAAGTATCCCAGTTTACCTTGACCCATTGAATAAGAGGTCTCCTCCACCGTATGAGTTCCCATTGGGCACCTTCATTATTCCTAGGAAAGGCTAGCCTATTTGCTCTATTGAAATCTTCAATGGCCATAACTATCTGTTGGACCAGCACGTTAGGATGTCTAAACTGCCCATCATGTAGTAATTCATTACATCTTAACCATAGTCTCTGAGCCATCCCAGCAAATTGTTTTATCTCCGCAAATTGCATGTTAGAAAAATTTCCTCGACCACTTGAAGGAATTATGGCCCATTAATCGTTGATTTTTGAAGTTTTACACAACCTGCACACCAGACATCTACTGTCGAAGGACACTCCCATAATATATGTATAGTTGTCTCCATTGCAAGCCCACAAATTCGGAAAAGATCATCTTAGGTTATTTTTCTCTTGCATGGATTCGCCCTAGTTGGTAAAATTTCCTTGCAAGCCGGCCAAAGGAAATTTTTCTTTGCATTTGGGATAGGTAAAGCCTAGAGAGTTTTCCATACCGTATTATGTTTTTCCCTTATGGAGCATCTTGCCAACCCACACTTCCCTCTCCATTTGCATATAATATGCACTTTTCATAGTGAAAACTCCCATGCTTGACCCTTTCCATACATGCACATCCTATTGGTTGGAAACACTCACGAGTAGGGATTAAATGAGTTCAACCTCTTCCTTCATAAACACGGTTTCCAATAGGCTAGTCCTCCACCATTTGGTGTTAGGATCAATCAACTCACATACCTTAGCATTTTCATCCAATAGCTTCGACTGAGATTGCACCATGAAAGTCGTTGGTCTTGGTAACCACTTGTCTTTCCAGATTCACACCTGATTTCCATTCCCTATCCGCCACACAAGCCCCTCATTTACCAAATCACTAGAGCTAAAAATGCTCTTCCAAGCATAGGAGGGTCATGACCCCAATTGTGCATCAAGTATATTGCCCCCCAGGTAATATTTCGCTTCCATAATTTGGGAGAGAAGGCTATTAGGCATAAGCCATAGCCGCCAATATTGCTTCGCCAATAGTACGGCCTTATTGAAACTTTGGAAATCACGAAATCCCATCCCCCCATCGGTTTTAGGCACACCCAAACGGCTCCAACTCAACCAATGTATCCTTTTATCCTTTAAGGTATTATCCCACCAAAATTTTTGTGTGTGAGGAATTGATCTCCGAGCATAAGCCTTTTTGAAGATGGAAGACACTCATACTATAGGTGGGAATTGCTTGGATTACGGATTTTAAGCAAAATTTCCTTTCCTGCTTGGGAGAAGAACTTAATCTTCCAGTCTTATAACCTTTTCCATACCCGATCAAGAATATTTTTAAAAGCAGCCCTTCTCCATCTCCCCACCAAGGATGGTAACCCCTATATAACTGAATTTTCGTCAAGTCAAGGTCTTTCTCTCCAATGGGCACGATAGTTAAGTAAATCATGGTTGTCGTATCCTCCTCGGGCTAGCCATTGCTTGAGTGAACAACCACTAGCTTTTGGCTATCAACAGTACAAAGGCCTGAGGTGTGGGTTACAAACCTTTATTTAACATTGGTGTGCCACATCAGGGCCGTTCTATATAGGGGCGCTACTCTGCTTCTCGCTTCGCTTTGAGGGCTCTGCTAGTTGCTTTTAATCAAGCCATATCTTGCTACTTACGTGAGAGTAGGATTTGTCAAGAGAGTCGTTTACATATCATACCGTTGGGTAGCTGGAATTTTGGACATCTCCATGATTGTCTCCTTCTTCACCACCGAGGTGTTCCGACTAAAGAAAAGAGCCATCTTATTAGCATTTAGTCGTTGGCCGGATGCCACTTCATGCACCTTTAGGACATGGGATAAATTGCTCCATTGCAAATAGCTAGTCCTGCAAAACAAGAGATTATCATCCGCAAAAAATAAATGCAAATTCGTGGCCCTTTTTTGGATGTCGGACCCCTAGTTAATAATCCTTCATTATTCGCATGGGTAATCATAGAGCTTAGCGCTTCGGCTCATAGAAGAAATAGATGAGGAGAAATAAGGTCTCTTTGTCTAATTCCTCTAGTAGGTTCAATATGTCCACTCTATTCACCAACACTGCATGTTTCATCGAGGTGACACACATTATGGTAAGTTTAATCCACCATGGAGAGAATCCCAACTGACCTGAGTAATTCTACATGGCGCACTCCCGTCCCTCTAGTGTCCCTCCCTATTGACATGGCGTGATGCCATGTCAGGCCTATTATTAAAAAAAAAAAAAAAAACTGAATTTTTTTTTTGAAAACCAGCTTTAGTATCTCAAATTTTCAAAATTTTAGATGCTCGTCTCCGTTTCCTCCTTCTCCCCTAGCCACCATCCACAAGTCCACTCTCCTTCTCTCCCTCTCTCTCATTTCCTCCTTGCCCACAGAAGCCCCCTCTCCCTCTCTCCTTCTCTCCCTCTGTCGCACCTGTCTCTCTCACTCCGACGAAAGATCTCCGCATTCGAGAGGAAGTGGTTGGTTAGGCGTCGCCACCCACAAGTACTAGCATCATCAACTTCGGCCACAAGGTACCTTGCCATCTTGGTCAGACAACCCATCTCTAGCTCAGATGACCAAACGCATTGGTACCGCCATACTACCCATCACCACCACCGATGACAATCGGAGACATCAAAACAGGTCAGATTTTTACATGTTTTTTTTTTTGAAGGGTTGTCATTTTTAGGTATTTTTTTGGCCGAGAGATTGATTATTTTTATGGGTGATTTTCGGTTGCTGTATGGGTGATTTTTAGTTTTTCATGCTACTTGTATTTTTTATTCTTTTTGAGTGTGGGTTTTGATTTTGGATGCAGTTTGTTATTAGGTGGGCGATTTTGTGATGGCTGAATGAATGCAGAAGAAATTTGTTTGTGTTTTATTTTAATTGTAGATAGTTGTGAATGTCAAACTACCAATGTGTTCGATGAAATGTTTGTGAGAAAATTTATTTGCCTTTAGAAAGAAATTAAGAAGTTGTATATGATTATTGGACCATGTGATCAAATGAGGGATTTTAAATAGAGTAAATTGTGTTGTGCTTATTTTAATGACCGAATGAGTGTTTTGTTAAGAAGTTGGGTTGTGATTTTTTTTTTTTTTTTTTAGTTAATGTTTGTTGTGTGATTTTCGGTTGGGTAATTGGCAAAGAGGGATAGAATTTTGAGTAAGTTTTGATTTTAAATCTAGCTTAATCTCATATTTTGTGTGTATTGAATTTGAGATTCACGTGCATCCATTCAAATGGATGATCAAAATGAGTGTGAAGATTCAAACCCGTGTTTGGGTTTCTGTTTGTTTTTTTTTTTTAATTTTATATATGGTGGTATGGGTTTGTTGGTTTTGTTTAATTTGGAGTACGTATTTGTTGTTGGGAGTTGGTGTTTTTATTGTTAGTGAAAAATGATGTTTTTGTCTATGTCTGTGTGCATTTCATAAGTTTGATGAAATTTCCATGAGAGATTTTTTGTTGTTGATGTCTGTCATTGGTGTTTTTGTTTTTGTATTCCATATGTTTGATGAAATTTTCATGAGAGATGGGCAAATATGATATATATATGGGTATGAAAAATGTGGTTTTGATGTTACTAGAAGTTTATTTAATAAGAAGGCTATAAGGTATATGGGCATGAAATAATTTTTCTGGGCATGTTATATTTTGGAAAAATTGAAAATGATGTTAAATGCATTAATTACCTTTTTGAAAGTTTATGAGACTTGAGTTACAACATTATTTTTTTCTTCATTGAGGTGTATTTTTGGTCATTACCATACCAACATGCAGGTTTTGAGCTGGTTTTTATTTCTGAATGGACTCCAAGAGGTTCATCCAATTGGTCAAAGAGAAAAAGAAAAGAGCTTTGGAGAAGAAAAAAGCCCATTTGAAATGGGAGCAGAAGTTGGAAGCCGCTGACTCAGGCTGTGACAAAATGTGTATTCTCCTTTTTTTTTTTTCTTTTTGGAATTATGGCCATGTAATATAGAGGCCTTTCCTGTAATTTTGTGAGTGCACTGCATTTTGTGTAATTTTGCAACCTTGTTGAATAGAAGAAAAATATTTTGCTTTTGTCTAGCAATTGGTTGTGTTTTGGTCTTGAACGTTGATGTATTTTATATAGAACAATTATGAATGAAGGTGTTGTTTATGTTGAGTGCACTAAATCAATGACTTAATGCTTCAAGTGTCACGCAAGCCATCCATAATCCCACAACATAAAAGGCTCAATTACATGAAAAATGCTCAATTCTTACCATCATTCTATTAACACAAATCGATTATTACATGAAAGGGCTGCAAATTGAAAGATACATGAGAAAAAAGCCAAGTAAAAACAATATTTCGTTGGTGACCTTGAACAGCTCCGCCCCTTTGAATTTGGCAAGTCCTCAAATTTCTTGGTTAAACCTTGATCACAAGAAGGACAAAAACTTTCTCCTTCAGCAAGCTTGAATTGCAGCTTGTAGTGGTAGCACCAATGGGCACCCATTTCTACAGAACATTGAACTCATATTTGCATGAAATTGCCATAATAGAGCATAAGAAGAGAAATAGAGAGAGAGAGAGAGAGAAAAAAAAAAAAAGGGTCTATAACGTTCAAGAAACCAAATGCCCTAAATTCCAAATGCCCCAAATTCTCAAAATCTTCTTAAAATCGGTAATCTATCAATTGGTTTGGTCTTCAACTAAAAAAAAAAAGCCAACTCAACATTTTAAGAGAATAAGGCATTATCAATTTTAAAACTTCATTTAGTCAACTCATCAAACACATGGTATGCATAAAAAATTGAGCATGTTATAACCAAAGATACTCATGCTAAAAATTGGATTTAAATCTCTTCAAAAACATCAAAAATGAAATGTGGTTGGAAAGCTGAGATTCAAACCTAGTTAGATTTAAAATCAAAACAAAAAATACAAGTAGTAGGAAACACTAGAAAGAAACATCCATGCAGTTTTCCAAAAATCCATAAAGAAATAATAAAAAATACAAGTAGCAAGGAAAACTGAAAATCACACATACAGCAACCGAAAATCACCCATAAAAATAATCAATCTCTAGGCAAAAAAAAATCCTTAAAAATGACAACACTTCAAAACGAACAAAAAAAAAAGAAGAAACACGCAAAAATCTAACCTGTTTTGATGTCTCTAATTGTCGTCGGCGATGGTGATGGGTAGTCGTGGCGGTACCGATGTCGTTTGGTCCGGAGCTGGAGATGGGTTGTTTGACCAAGAAATGGCGAGGTACCTTGTGGCTGGAGTCAATGGTGCTGGTGCTTGTGTGTGGTGATGCCTAACCAACCATTTTCCTTTCGAGCCGCTGGAGATCTTTCGTCGGAGTGAGAGAGACAGATGTGATGAAGGGAGAGAAAGGGAGAGGGGAGTGGGCTTCTGTGGGCAGGGTGGAAACGAGAGAGAGGAGAGTGGGCTTGTGGATGGCGGCTGGGAGAAGGAGGAGATGGAGACGAGCATTTGAAAATTTGAAAATTTGGGATATTGAAAGCTGGTTTTCAAAAAAAAAAAAATTTCAGTTTTTTATTTTTTATTATTTTATTTTATTTTATAATAGGGCTGACGTGGCGTGGCACCACATCAGCAGGGAGGGACAGAGCGCCATGTAGAATTACTCCAACCGACCCATAATAGCCTCCAAAAATCTCCACTCCATTTGATCATAAGCTTTGCTCATGTTGATCTTTACCACCATAAAACCTTTTTTCCCGGACATCCTAGAATGCATCATATGAAGGGTTTCATATGCTGCAAGGATATAATCCGAGATCAAGCGCCCAGGGATAAAAGCGCTTTGAGTAGGAGATATAATACTTAGAAACACCTTTTTCAATTGATTAGCCAATACTTTATAGATAAGCTTATAAAGGACATTGCAAGGGTTAATTGGTCGAAAATCAGTAACTTTCACAGGGTCCTTAATCTTTGGAATTAAAAAATATGGGTGGTCATGTTCAAATATGGAGGCATGCTACCAGAATTAAAGGTATCAAGGACTGCACGACAAACCTCAACTCCCATCATCTCCCAATTTTTTTGAAAAAATCCAGCTGTGAAGTCATCCGGCCCCGTTGCCTTGAGAGGTCCCATGAGATTGAGAGCACCCGATACCTCCTTCATGGGAAAAGTTCACAGCAACTCCTCATTCATAGAAGTAGAGACACGACCCTCCAACACCTACAAACACGACTCCAAATCCCCTACCGGGCCGGCTGAAAACAATCTTGAAAAATACTCAACAAATGTAGCTCAAACGTCTTCCGGGTTGATCGTAGAGCACCTCCTTTATCTTCAATTTTTAGGATTAGATTAGACTTTCATCATTTGTTTGCACACGCATGGTAGAATTTTGTATTCATGTCCCCATTCTTCAACCAATCAACCTTTGCCTGTTGCTTCCACTTTAACTCTTCCTAGTCAAACAGTCCATTTAAATCCTATTTAAGAGATTTTTCATTTGCACCTGCATTCACGTTGTTGCTACCTTGAACCGAGTTCAAAGTTTGGTAATCTTTATCAAGCGCCCATAAGGCTTCATACCGCAAGCTGCTTTTGCTTGTACGTACTTGCTGCTACCCCATTAGATTAATGACAAGCATTGCGTGATTCAAGTTGGTTGTGGCTTCAACAGAAACCTCTACATTTGGAAATAGAACCCACCACTCCCTTCGCAATCCCTCAATCCAACCTTTCTTTTGTATATTTGAGCCCCTCCAGACAATTGATCTTTGTGTATTTTGGTCTTCGATAACCTAAATCGTTAGGTCACATTCTTCTAAATCAAGTCGGAACTCTCACATTTGGCTACGGCTTTCCCCCACCACCACCATTTTTCCGTAAGAGAAATTACTTCATTAAAATCTCCAACGCAAATCCAAGGGGACGGATTTTATTTGGCGAGATATCTTAATAGTTCCCATGCCTCATACCATTTTGCTACTTACCGGGTGTTTGTAGAAGCCTATAAACTTCCACTTTGATCCAACTTATCGAGTTTCAATACTACAATTTATGTGTTGAAGACTAAAATTTTGATGTTGACCACTATCTTGCTCCCCCCAAACAAAGTCATTCCTCCACTCTTCCACACGCTATCCACCGCAAATATATTGGGAAAACCCAATTTGTATTTAATTAAATCCATTTTCTCCTTTCGAAGTTTGGTCTCCATGAGGAAAACCATTAAGAGACTTTTCTTTCACTACTTTGCAAAGGTCTCCAACTGTCCGAAAGCTCCCAAGCCCTCGGAAATTCCAACTTAAATCCTCATTGTAGTCATCGGGGTTGTGACATAGCCTTCACATCCCCGATCCATTCAAAACTTGCCCTTCTTTCCCCTCCCATGCTCTTTCCCCCTTCAATGCATTCCTTTTTTTTTTTTTTTTTGTGGGCCTTGCTTTGGGGGGACACCGAGGTTCCTCAAGAACCTGTTTCTCCACGTGATTTCTACTTTGTCGATGTACATACAGCCATAGCATTTCTTTCAGTGATTTCCCCTTTCTCATCCAGTGATCTATTCGCTGCATGGATATTTTTTTCTACTTCGATAATGGTCGGGCCAAAGAACACTAACATGGATTTTGGACGTAGAGGAGAATCAGAGTTCTCACCCACGCCAGTAGTCCACATTGGCCCCTTTTCTTTTTCCACGTCCACGTCATTTACTTCTTTATTCCTAGCATTCATTGACTCCTTTTGAGATTTCCCTTGACTATCCTCATTGAATGCCCCAGAACATCTTTTCTTTTCCCCTTTACACAAATATTGCTGCCTATATCTTCTTTCCATTTGTTGTGCTCATTATTCTCTCCTGATTTCTTTCCCTTCCAATTACGGTCATCAACAAATTCACCATTATTCCTTCCACGATATCTGCTCCTTCCCATTTGGGATCTTTTTCGCCTAGGTTTGTGTCCTCCTCGACTCACGCCATAGTCGTCCTTGTCCTAGAACTTGGATTGATACCCTTCCCGTGGACGTTGTTGGTGATTTGCTTGACCTGTATTAGCTGTAAAGTTTCCATTCCCTCTCTTGTACCTTCTTGTCGATGAAGGGGCCCTTAACCACAAACCAAATTCCGATGGTTTATCTTATTGACGCATCATGGTTTGGTTAGGACAACCTATTTGGCTATGGATTATCACTCAACAATTGAAGCAGAATTTTGGTAGCCTCTCATATTGGAATGCAATCCACCTAGTTTTCCCCTGGAACTTCAACATACATCCATGCGCCAGAGGTTTTGTAAGGTCCAAACATATTTTCACCCGTAAGGATTCACCCCACCCAACACCCTTTCCATCTGTGTCCATTGCCTCCACTTCTCCTACTAATGCTTCGATCACTCTTCCAGTCTCTCTACCTATACAAGCTAGGGGTAGATTCACCATTCTAACCTAGAAGGTAGCATGATCAAACGTCAATTCGGCTGGGGATGTAAAGCCCATCAAAATCTTTGAGAAGAAAATGGCTCCCCTAAAAAACCCAAGGCCTACCATCCAACACCCTTTTCTTATCTCCAGCATCAGTGAACTCCACCAGGAAAACATTCTCCCCCAAAACTTTGTAGGAAATAGTTCCCTTCATTTTCCACCACCTTAGAAGGGTAGATTTGATGGTTTCTTTACTTACTAGTCTATTCACAATCAGCTTACCAATCACACAGAGAGATCCATGGGCGGTCACGTTCCTTCATTCCCCATTTGGGGCTTCCAACTCGAAGCTTTCATCATCCATCAATGACAGGTTTTTCCACATCGTGGAAAGGTCGTCCACCATAATAGAAGAGTATACATCACAAATACTTTCAATAACCTCAACTATTATGAGAAACAATTCCTCCTCCTCTAGTTGATGCTAGAGAGAAAACAACAAAAATCTCAAAAAACTTCTGTTTCAACAAATCTTGTGATCAGCAAGAGAGATCTCTCCTCCAAACTCCTCCCTAATAGATTATAGACAGACGAAAAGCACCACCTTAATGGTTGCACCAACGTTGACAACGACAATGTTGTTGTCGAGGAACTTGAACTTCACAACCACAAGCATTAATTATATATATTATATTGTATAGAAGAAAGACAGAGGTGTTGAAAAGTCAACAAATTTGCATTGACACGCCTTTTCTTTGTCATGGAATATCATAGGTTTAATAGAAGAAAGTTGTCATTTGATGGCAGATCTGGGTTGAATTAAGAAGCCCATATAATCTTCTAACCTATTTAAAATAGTGTAAAGTTTCTATAAACATTCAAAACATTAGTCATCTCCATTAATATTTTGTCCTCAACCTATTTAAATTTCTGATGCTTTATGGCATGTTATCTCCATTAATATTTGACTAATTATTTGAGTGTATTACACCTTAATAGTTATTACTTCTTCACCTTTACCTTTTCTTCTTTTAGCCAAAATTAGCATATTAATAATGATGATATACTTTCCTTTTTAGCTGTTTCAAAATAGATTAAAATTTATTTATTTCACTTCTTATGCAATTCTTAAGGCGGATCTATCTTTTTCAAATTTGAACCAACATTAATAAATAAAATTTATTTATTTTACTTCGCATTCTGCCCACCATTCATTACCGCGCTATCCCTACGCGCCTGTACGTGTATCTCACGTGTCGTCATGCGACTTAGGGGATGCTATCAAACGCCTTCCCGTGCATCTCGACAATCCTCCGCCTCACCCTTTGTTGAAGTTGATGCTTTGTATTTTTTTTTGTGCTGACTTTATATTTTCTGTATATTTTGTTGCCTTTGTTGCCGTTTGTGACTTTTTGTTTCCCTTGATATGTAAGTTTTAATCTATGTTGTGGAGACATTGCCTCTTTTTATTTTTTCGGTAGTGTTGTCTTTGTCAAACTGACTATTGTTGGTCGTGTTTGTTATCAAGCAAGAGTTAGGATAAAGTTGAAGGGTATTTCGAGTGTCTATATTCTCTGCATTGGGGATATAGGTAGGGTTGAAGAGTCTCGAGATAGACATGCCCTTCCAGTTCGTTGTTGTCTCGTACATTGTTTAGTTTACGGAACTTTGTTTATATTAAGCACCTATTTTAGTGGTCCCAATTACTTTGATAGGCTGAGTCATTTATATAACTCATTCACAACATCTCTCTGGATAGCACTATCTCCTTTGTTCTTTATTTTCATGTAATTTTTCCTTTTCCTTTCCCAACTTTGAATATAAAAAATAAAATAAAAAAATAAACAGTAAAATATAATATGAGAAAAGGACAACATTTATTTTTATATTATTTTAATTTGTCAAGGGGTCCATAGCTCAGTGGTAGAGCATTTGACTGCAGATCAAGAGGTCACCGGTTCGAATCCGGTTGGGCCCTTTCTCTTTTGTGCTTTTTAAAGATTTAGCAATCAATTTGCAAAAGACTTGTACTTTTTTTTTGGTGGTATCAAAATAGATAAAAAAATTTTTGATTTTTTTTAATAAAAATTGAACTTTTATTTTTACATTTCAGATGTAATACATGTAAATTTCATACATTAAGGAAGATGGTAATATAACACCACCAACACTCTATTTAGATTATATTCTCACTCTATTGTTATTAATGTATAGGGGTCCATGGACCATAGCTCCGTGACAGAGTATTTGATTGAATATTATGAGGTCATCAGTTTGAACCCAGTTGGGCCCTTGCTCTTGAACTTCTTCAAATTTAAAATGAATCCGCAATTTATATAAACTATACGTCTTCTTTCTTTTTTTTTTTTGTTAATTTCAAAAGAGAGAAAAAAAAAGGTTCATTTTTTCTTTTAAAAAAATTGAACCCTGATTTTTAACATTTTAGGAAGGATGTTTCATTCAAATACACGTAAACTTTCATATATTAGAAACAGAGAGGCAATAAAATATCACCAATCCTTCATTTACATTTATGTGTGCATCTATATATATTTTCCTCTAAAATTAATAGAAGGTCTTTGTTATTATCGGTAAAAATAACTTTGCTTGAATGTACAAATTATTTATTTATTTATTTTTTGCACAAAATAAAGAAACTTAAGAATCCTTTAATATTGTAAAAGTAAAATAAGAATTTTAAAGGTCAAAATATAATTAACCAAAAGGACAACAATTATTATTATGACAAAAAAAACTGTATTTCCGTAGGCATCCCTTAGTGGAAAGCGTATAGAGAAGTATTATATCCATAGACATGAACTAGATGATAAACCACACTCAAAGTCCACATGGACTCGAGTCCATTGGTTTCTCTACAACCAACAAACTAGCATGCATATGCACAAAGCACTTCCAATTAGAAGTTGGCATATTCGAGATTGAAACCAAACACATATGTGACAACTGATTCAATGAGATGAGTAAAACTCTAAATTCAAAACAGTCAGGAGCGTTGTGGCAGAATGGATGCCTATAAAAACTTCTATGGAAGTTGAATTGTGGAATGGCAAGATATTGAAATCAATATAATATAAATGACTAATGAGTGATTACCCAAAATTTAATAATCATAACTAAATTTGTCTGATAGAAATCAAGACTTTAACGATTATAACTTAAATGTCTGACATCTCTCTCTTATCCAAACAAAAGATTCATAACCCATCAACATCTAAAACCACATCCAACTTCATATTCAGATTCAGATTCAAAATCTTGTAACATCTACTAAAAGCAATAGCTGAAAATAGGAGAGCCTCTATAGACTATACAAACAAACCAGCAGGTCAAATCTCTTAGTCAAAGAGGCTGAAACCCATATCCTGCAGCAAAACAAATTCTTAAGTTAGCAACATAAACAAACCTGTCTAAAATACAAAAACTAGAATGAAAGAAAAGGGAGAATGGCAAGGACATAACAATGTGATTTGACACAATCAAGGAGAAAAGAATATATAGGTTCTTATAAGCAAAAACATTACATCATCAGACTCCTCTTTCTCTTCAACTTTCTCCTCTTTCTTTGGCTCTGCAGCAGCTGCAGGTGCACCACCACCACCGGCAACAGGTGCAGCAACAGCAACACCACCACCACCAGGTACTGATGCCAACTTCTCCCTTCCCGCTGCAATCAACTCTGTGACATCTTTCCCCTTGACTTCAGACAAGAGCAACTCAATCCTTTCGTCATCAGCTTCAGCCCCAACTGCAACCATAATTCCATTTCTTTTAGCATGACTCTAAGATTATTATCATCCAAATAGTATTTCAGAAGAGTACCAATCCCAAATCATGTAGCTTTTATTCATGTAACACTTGGTGCTAGTAGTTGTTGTTTTTTAATCTTTCAATATACAGGATAAAACAGATAGCATATACTAAAAATTGCTTACAACCACAATCAATATAATAGCGATCAAATGAATATAAGATTATCTCCAACTTAGATAAAAAAAAAAAAAAAAGCACTGAACTAGATGAATTCCAATAGAAAAGCCAGAGACTTGCATCAGACTCGGAGCATCCAAATGATGGTACCGAGAAACAAACCCAAAGGAAAACAAAAACTAGAATCAAATATAAAAACACCCATACCCCATAATATGGATTAGATAAAGTCAGCGTAACCAGAAACATTAACTCAGATAACCATCACATAATCGAAATACATAAGCATCAACGTACATGCATACAAACAGACATACAAGTACATATATGAACCTCTTATGCCATTTCTATCAGAATTGCGTCTGTACAACTTTAACAAACAAATGATTTGTAAGCAAAATCATAATAGTCCTCAATCAAACCGAAATCAAACAATCACCACCTAATTTTTTGATAGTCTACATAACCGAAAAATCCCTCGTAAATCTAAAATGGGTACCTGATGCGAGAATCTCCTTAATATCGTCGGCGGAAGGGCTGGTGTTTCCTCCCAACACGGCCAACAAGTACGCAGCGACTACCTTCATTCTGCCCAATCACGCAAGAGAAATCCCAGCCAATCAGTAAGTACTACAGAGAGAGAGAGAGAGAGAGAGAGAGAGAGAGAGAGTACTTGAAGCGGAGATTCGTATGGAGAGGTTGCGGGGCTGCGCTACGGCTTTGTATGGAAGGAAAGGTTGAGGGGGTGGCAGGGGAGAGGAATATATTTAGTTAGGGTTTCGAGCTAATTGTCATGATGGGATCGTGGCCGTTCAAATTTTTGGTTTTTGAAGGAGGATAAAAATCTCTTTTTCTTTTTTTTTTAAAGAATTTTTGACATGTATTTTTTATTTTTATTTTTTTGATATCTTTGCTTGCGTTTAGTTACCCTAAAAAAATAAAAAATCAAGTGAAACCGGAATTTCGCGATGAAGAGAGGGGTATTTGTGTCATTAGAGCCCAGTAGGGGCCTAACACAAGCGCGGGAAAATGCTCTTAGTGTTAGCCCTCCTCAGTCCCTCGGCCTCTTCCCTTCCGGATCACAACTTCAGAAGGGCTTCGAAACCCTCCCTCATTCTCTCTCTCTCTCTTTAAGCCCTCGGAGAAATCCTCGGTGACGAAGCGAGCAATGAGTGGCGAAGGTCGATGGCGCGACCGCCGAGACCTGAGGAGCTCGAAGAAGCAGAAGCTAATACGCAACGCCGAGGAGGAGCTAGAGTCGAAGCTTGGTTTCGATCTTTTCTCCGAAGGCGACAAGCGTCTTGGATGGTTGCTTACTTTCGCGCCCGTAAGTCAAGTTTTCAATAATCGATTTCATCCCATTTGCATTTCCGTTTCCCTAAATCCATGTATCTATGTTTTTTTTTTGGCATAATTACGTATATCTGTTTTAATTCGGTTTATATCCTTGTCTATTTTCATCTTCATGGTAGGTTTGTTTCATGAGAAGCGGAAAGGAAAAGAGCTGAAATGGAAATTTTGATTTTTTGTCATGTTTTTGGAATTATACAATTTTTACAGTTATTTCGTCTAGCACCTGCAGCGACCTTTATTTTAAAGTTAGCAAATTGTTGATTTTCCCAGGTCTCTAATTACGAAGTCTAATTTATGTTTTTATAAACTTAGCCTATAAATACTGTATTTAGTAAGAAAATGAATTTTGTAATACGTACGCTAGGTTCTACCCTTACAGTTTATATTAGAATTAGATGTTCATTTTGAGGGCTCATGCAATCGCAAAATAATGTATTCCAATGTGAGATTCACAAAGTTCAATTTTGTTTCATATGCCAAAGTTTTCTTAGCGAGAAAATTATAGATGCTTTATTATATTTTTGCAGTCATCTTGGGAGGATCCAGACACCCGGCAAGTCTATAGCTGTGTTGATCTTTATTTTGTTTCACAGGTAAAGTTTTCAAACGAAGATATGTATCTTTTTGGGTGGGGATTGTGATTGCTTACTCTACTTAGTTGATACTTGTTTTCTTGCAATGATAATTTATTGACTTGGTTGATTATATAACTGTTTTTACTTGATTGTAGGATGGTTCTGCTTTCAAATCAAAATACAAATTCCGACCTTATTTCTATGCAGCCACAAAGGTATGTGTATAATAGTTGAAGATTTTCAGTAGTTGCTATGATGGCATTTGCATTGATTATTGTAACATTATAGGGAAAAATGGAAGTAGAGGTTGAAGCATATTTGAGACGACGATATGAAAGGCAAATTGCTGATGTTGAAATCATGGAGAAAGAAGACCTTGACCTCGTAAGTAATTACGCGTTACTAGCCTAATAATTTCTTGTTTCCTTAAAAATCTAGAAAACTCCTACACTTCTATTGTATTCTTTCTATTCTTGTTTAATATAGTGTCTTGCTATGATTGGTGATTAAATAATCACATGCCTAGCATATTGTTGTCATTCTGATATCTTTGTATGCTCCTGGACAGAAAAACCATTTGTCTGGCTTGCGCAAATCTTATTTAAAGCTATCTTTTGAAACTGTTCAACAATTAATGAATGTGAAGAGCGACCTATTGCATGTTGTTGAAAGAAACCAGGCA